>OY856409.1:1360265914-1361465914 GCA_963693085.1 Alisma plantago-aquatica
TACATGGATGACTGTAGGACAAACTAGACATCTATAAAACCTTCTTCTAGGGTTCTCTAAGATAGCTCCTTCTCACTGCCACAAGTCTCCTTGTAACATCCCTGACCTGGGTTATAAACTAACCCTAGGTGTTTTGTCTAAATATGTAATTAAGATACTTGTGATTATCTTTTGGCATGTAATTAAACTCCTGAGGAACATATGTTTACATTTCTGTCCTTTTTAAACAATGTTTTAGTATTGTTTTGTAATGCAGGGACCTACGTGCAAATTACCCAATTAGAAGGGTTAACTTGCAATTTATACATTATGATATGTTCCTTTAGTGTTGAGACATCATAAGAGTAAGTATGATGAATTATGATGGATTTCCCAAGCTTGGGCACCAAGATGCAGCTTATGGAGCAATCCTTGTGCTTAAAACCCTAATTTTGGTGTAAAGTGCAATTTACCCAAAATGTGGGGTGCAACTTGTAAAATACACCTTCTAGAATATATTCTAATACCTTTTACATCATTTAGAGTAATAATGATGAAGGGGGGAACTTCTTTTGAATAATCATATAATAAGGAACATCTTTGTAGAAGAATCACCTAGTATGTGTAAGGAGACCCTTCATATATGTACCTTAGGTTGCATGTTGGCTTTCTTTACCCTTAGATCTTGAGTTTTGATGGGCTTTGCTTAAGTAATGATAGATTGAACGTGACTTAGAAGGAAGGAGGGACCTAGATGAGAAACCATGAAACTAGAGGTCCTTATGTTGAAAACAACCCAAGCTATATAAGCTTCTTCCTTTGCAAACCAAGTAAACGTATTATCTTCTCTACTTCACTTATCCCCTTGCTTGGACCGACTAAGGCTGAGCTCTGGAGCTCAGGGAGATGACCAACTTGTTCTAAGGTAAGAAGAAACCATCTTCTAGCTTGGATTCATGGAGGAATTCCTTGTATAAGGTTGGTTTTATGGTAAACTCACTTAGGTTTCTTGTTCTAGCCTACTTTCCCCAACCTTTCCTTGGAGAATCACCTTTGGCCAACCTGTGGAGCTCAAGACGCCATTAAAGGCTTGAAGCTTGGAAGCTTGGAGCTCTAGGAACAACGTTTGAGGCGGGTTTTATAACTCTAAACTTCTTGCTTTATTATGCATATCTATGTTCTTGCAAATTATACTTAGTTCTTCTTCTTCCCCATTCTTCCTTGCACTTTTGCAAGCAATCCATGGAGTAACCGACCTGAACAGAGGTTGAAGATGATGGGCGTGAATTCCTAGGCAACTTTATCAAACGACCTTGGACCCTTTGGTCTAAACGGTTTGCAAACCGTTTGAAATCAAACGGTCTCAAACTGTTTGATCTCATGCGGTCTTGCAAGATGGTTTAGAATCAAACGGTCTCAAGACTGTTTGATAGGGTTGACCAAGGGAAGAACATTCGTTGGTCTGTTGGAAACATGTTGAATTCAATATCTACAAATAATCATAACCTAATTCCAAACCAATCACAAGTTGAAGGCACTTCAACCCCCTAAACCCTAATCGGGTTGAATTGCTGATTTCAAGGATAGTTTTTGGTGAACTTTGGGTTGAAGGACCCAAACGGTCTCAAGACCGTTTGGGGGTTCATCCAAACGGTCTAAAGACCGTTTGGTGACAACCCAAGACCGTTTGGAGGTCTAGGGTTAAGGAAATTTGATGGTTTGAGGGTCCAATCACAATAGGTTGATGAATTGATAAAAGTGCTGATTTTAGACCTAATTAGGGTTCAACCCTTATCAAATTAACTTAGATTTTGATGAAACTTTGGGCAAACGGTATCAAGACCGTTTGGAGGATGTCCAAACGATCTCAAGACCGTTTGGGACAAGTTTGGGCCTAATTGGATGTCAGTTGATGGGTTCAATCTCAATTTGATTCACATTGTTAAACATTGATGACTAGCCGATTGAAAACCCTAATTGAGTTGGATTCAACCCTAATTGGCTTTCAATTGAGGGTCAATTTGGTGTCCAATTGATTAAGGTTAACCCTAATTTACTTAATTTACAAGTGGTTAACAAGTTTATGGCCAATTGAAGGCTTCAACATGGATAACCATAATCGATTATAATCTTTGATTCACTTTTGAGGTCCATGTGGTTTGAGCCCATTTGGACCAAACGGTCTCAAGACCGTTTGGATCCAAACGGTATCAATACCATTTGGGGACAAACGTTCTCAAGACCGTTTGGGCTCAAACGATCTCAAGGTCGTTTGGACCAATCGATCTCAAGGTCGTTTGGACCAATCGATCTCAAGATCGTTTAAGATCAAACGGTTTCAAGTCGCATAGCTTCAAACGGTTTGGAGGTCAACTTTCTCAAACGGTCAATGCACCCATGCGGTCTTGGTGACCCATGCGGTCTTGGTGATCCATGCAGTCTTGAAGGTCAAACTATCCAAACGGTCAACTTCCCCAAACGGTCTCAAGACCGTTTGGAGGTTTAAGGTTGAAACTGTTTGGAGACTTTTAGGGCTGATTATGCTTAAATCGTTTGAAGGTGTAATTGGTCCAATGATGATCTAATATAAACCCTAATGGTACCCTAGAACATTAAGGGACTAAGTGACTAATGAATTGATCTATGATGGTGATCAATGGTGTATTTTACCATTATGCCCTTGAAGGGTTCAATCAAGTGATACCTTGTTTTAATCAAACCCTAATGACATGTTAGTGGTGTTTTGGCTTATGTTAATCAGTGAGGACTTATCCCAACCTAACCTAGAGTGATGTAATCACATCTATTAGTAAGAGGAGAGAGAAAGTACCATTTATGGTTGCAATTCAAGTAAAATACCTTCAATGTACATGAATGTGCATGATTAGGGTATAATCCACCTATGTGAGATCATGGAAGCCCTAATTGTGATAATTGATGAATCTTAATCTAATCTGAGGGCATCAATGGTGATATTTCTCATACATGATGATGATATGAGTTCAATTCACTATGAAATGAATAGTAAACCCTAATTCTAGGGTGATAATATGTAATCTGAATAGTAAACCCTAATTGATGAGAAATCAGGGAACCTAACTCTTGTAAGAGTAAGAAGGTACAACTCTTGGTATGAATTGTTTACTGTTATCAGTTGAATTAACCATGCAGGTTCTTATATGAGGATGATCATATCCAGGTATGAATTATGACACCATATTCATTGAAAGCATGTTTTTAGCTTTATGAATAATGAAATAACATTGTTGCCTGGTAAGTGGCATCACATGAGATGATAGGTTGTAAGAGCCATGAATATCATCAAGGACATGCTAATTAGATGACTTATGATGAAATGAATAAGAAATGATGATTGATGTGAGTTAGACCTGTTACATTTAGTATTCTACTTTCATAGCTGCTATGCTAATGATTAATGATTGAGAACATGTATGATGTTAAAAGAATACTGAAATGTACCTAACTAATCAAGTATAATCATACCATGTAGAGCCCTGATCATAGATCCATCATTGTCAGAAGCTATATGATGGTGAAATAGGTTTTCCTAAGGGAATTCTTGGATCACATACTTTTGAGTATGTGGGGGAATATGGATGTGTAAATCCTTACATCCTAGTGTAGGAATTGATGTAGATGTATCTTAATCCATCAACCCTTCACTATATGTTTATGTTGTAATACAATTCTCTCGAGGAAATCCTTATACCGCATCGATGAGAGATAAACAAGAAATCTTTCGATGGCGAAGAGAGTACAGAATGCCACTGTGACTCTAATAGCGAAGTACCAGATTACCCTGGTGAGCTATAATAGCAGAGACACTAAATGTCTTGCATGTTTATCCTCACTCTGACTGAGGAAGATGAGGTCATAAGAATCCGGCTCTTTTGATGACCTAGGTATGATACCGATGCGACTTAATAGTGATCGGTTGGAGTATGAGCGGTATACCTCATCTCCGCAGGGCATAATAATTTTTGTAAAACATAATCAACCATGTAGCATATCTGCTTAGGTTGAACTACGAGATACAATGATTGAAGTTACATTGCCTAGTATACATGTTCTGTATATTTCTTAAATACTGTTGTCCTACTTAATGTTAATCTGTTGTTGATTACATTAAAAGCTTTCATTGCTTATGTTATTCTTTGATTGCTATAATAAAGCTTCTGATGGAGAGTTATAACTCTCACTGGGACAATTATTTAAAATTGTCTCACTCCGTAGATTTCAACTTTTTAGGTGGTCGTCGAGGACGAAGGAACCAATCTGCAGGTGATCAGTATCAGCAGCAGCAGCACCAGGAGCAGCAGTGAATCTCAGGTGGAGATACTGACTGCTGAGTCTTGTAATTAGTTGGTCTTATGTCGTCTCTGTACTCTCAGGTCCTTGGAGTTAGTTGGTCTGAGATTTTGGTTCGAATATTGAGATTTTGTATCTGGTTGTGTATAATCCCTCAAGAAGTGATTTAACAGAGATGTAAACTGTTTATCTTGGTTTTTTAAAAGAAGTTTCATGTTTTCAAGATCTTGTCTCAGAAAGTTTTAATTTTTTGTGATTTTTCATATTCCGCTGCTAATCGAATGCTTCCGCTGAGTTTATATCGTGGTTTATGGATCGAATCGTCTCAATTTAGTGGTATCAGAGCTCTAGGTTCGCTGAGTCTACAGAGACATAGGACTTAGGATGTCGAATCTATCCTTAGTGTTTCTTCCTTATCTAATAGAATCTTCTGCTCCTTATGAGAAGAAGATATATAAGGATGTCTGAGCCACTTGAGGAGTACGTGGCAGAAAGTAGTGTCGCTGCACCTCGGGAAGGTGCAAGGAACCCAGAAATAGAGCAACACGTACCTGAGCCACCCAGGGAGCCATCACAGTTTGACCCAGCTGATATGGGTAACCCAGCTGTTCAAACTATGTTCGGGCAGTTTATGACTGCCATGACACACATCACCGACAGGATGCTCATGCCTGCACCTAGGGCACCTGTCCAGCCTGAGGGACAAGGTATCGGTAAGACGTTCGAGCGACTTCGTCGTGTCGGAGCTATTGAATACTTTGGGACAGCTGACCCCGCTGATGCCGATCTGTGGTTAACCGAGTTGGAGAAAGCCTTCAGAATCTTGAACATCCCTGAAGCTGAGAAGGTTAGACATGATGTCTATATTCTCAAAGGAAGTGCTGGTCACGGGTGGACCATGGAAGAGCAGAAGAGACCTGGAATAGAGATCTCGTGGGAAGACTTTCGTCGGGAATTTGTCCACAGATATTTTCCAAAGACCTTCCTGGATGAGAAGATCTCTCAGTTCGAGAGATTGAGGCAGGGCATGATGAACATTAGCGAGTATGAAGCTAAGTTCATGGAGTTGTTGCGGTTCTGTCCGCACATGGATGCCACCGAAGAAGAAAGGATCAGAAGGTTTGAGAAGGGTTTGAATGCCGACATGACTACTCCCGTATCTGCTCTAGAGAACCGGGAGAGTTTCGCTACCTTCGTTGAGTCAGTCCGAAGGATAGAGAGATCCGTAGCCGAGAAAAGGCAAACCCAAAAGAGATATCCACAGTTCTAGGGTTCTTCATCTAGGGACTTTAAGAATCCTAGGTTCTCTGCACCTACACCTCCACCACCCAGATCTAATTCTCAGACTCAGTGGTCCCCAAGTAGAGGTAGAGGACGGATTTTACCGCCACAAGAGACTCGCAGTTCAGCATCAATGTCAGTCACAGGACCACCAAGACCACAACAACTGGAAAGAAACTGCTACAACTGTGGGAAGGTGGGACACTTGATGAAGGATTGCAGGTCTAGGCCTGTCAGTGTGACACAGCCTCAGAGATAGAGTCAACAGGGATCACAGAGAAGGCAATCTCAAGGAGCAGCTAGAGGACGTGGACAAGCGTCTCAAGTTGGATCATCAGCACCAACTCAACCTCAGGCGACAACGAGGTTCTATGCTATGAACCCACCAGATGCAGTGGTCAATCCACGGGTTGTGGCAGGTCAGATGGAACTTTTATATTCTGATATGTCTAAATCCTGTGTTGTATCTGTTTTGATTGACCCGGGTGCTACACACTCCTTTATCACTCAAATAGTGATTTGTAACTGCAATATGACAGTCAGTCATAGGGCAGATAGTTTGTTGTTGGAGACTCCATTGAGAGGGTCTGTTGTTTTGCTGGAGGTATGCTCTCCCTGCATCCTCTTCTTTTCTGATCATCGCATTCAAGTGGATCTTATACCACTTGATATGCAAGGGTTTTATGTAATCCTTATGATGGATACCTTAGAAAAGTATAGGGTTGTTTTGGATTGTGAATCCAAGCAGGCTGTGTTTGCTGATGAAAGCAACACATGGATCTTTCAAGGAGAAAGAAAGATTCTACCCACCTGTCTTGTGTCAATTATGATTGCTGATAAGCTGATGAGGCAAGGATGTTATGCATTCTTGGCCCATGTGGTATATACTACCAAGGAGAGCCCCAACCCTGTTGAAGTTCCTGTTGTCAGGGAATTCGAAGACGTGTTTCCTGAAGAACTTCCCGGTATACCACCGCCTCGGGAAATTGATTTTGAAATCAATTTGGTCCCAGATACACAACCCATAGCCCATACACCGTATAGGATGGCGCCTGTCAAAATGGCAGAACTCAAGAAACAGCTTCAGGAGTTACTTGAGAAAGGTTTCATCTGACCGAGTACTTCACCTTGGGGTGCTCCAGTTTTGTTTGTTAAAAAGAAGGACGAGTCAATGCAGTTGTGCATTGATTACAGACAACTCAATAAAGTAACAATAAATAATAAGTACCCTCTATCGAGGATTGATGATCTTTTTGACCAGTTGTGTGGTGCAACCGTCTTCTCAAAGATATACTTGAGGTCTGGATATCATCAACTCTGTATTAAGGACAGTGACATATCCAAGTGTGCTTTTAGGATGAGGTATGGTCACTATGAGTTCACAGTTATGTCGTTTGGACTAACTAATGCACCAGCTACATTTATGGAACCCATGAATAGAATCTTCCGACCTTTCCTCGATCAGTGTGTTGTCGTCTTCATAGATGACATTCTGATCTATAGTAGAGATGTTCAACAGCATGAACAACATCTCTGTCAGGCTCTAACTTTGCTAAGAAAACATAAGCTATACGCTAAGTTTAGCAAGTGTGAGTTCTGGTTGCCAGAAGTATCTTTTCTTGGACATGTGGTATCTGCCTCAGGAATTCGTGTTGACCCTAAAAAAGTAGAATCTGTTCTACAGTGGGAACAACTGAAGACACCGATGGAGATTCGAAGTTTCTTAGGGTTAGCTGGTTACTACCGAAGGTTTATTAAGAACTTTAGTTCTATATCCTTACCCTTAACCAAGTTAACCTGGGAAGATGTTCCTTTTTCCTGGAGTGATAAGTGTCAACAGTCTTTTCAGCTGTTGAAGGAGAGGTTGACAAGTGCACCTGTGCTTGTACTACCTGAACAAGGTAAAGGATATACAGTTTTCTGTGATGCCTCCAAGAATGGACTTGGATGTGTGTTGATGCAGGATAAGCAAGTGATTTCTTTTGCTTCCCGACAACTTAAGAAACACGAGGATAATTATCTGACACACGATCTAGAGTTGGCTGCTGTGGTTCATGCCTTGAAGATCTGGAGACATTATCTCTACGGAGAGACATTCTAGATTTTCACAGACCATAAGAATCTTAAGTATATCTTCTCTTAACATGAGCTTAACATGAGGCAATGTCGCTGGATGGAGTTAATCAAGGACTATGATTGTACAATTGATTACCATCCAGGGAAGGCCAATGTGGTTGCAGATGCCTTGAGTAGGAAATCAGCAACATCAACCATGGATAGAGCACAACTAAGTTCCTTAGTATGCTCTAAAAGAGATATGCTTATCTCTTTAAGGCAAGACAATGTGCAGTTGAAGGTGTCATTGTTAGCCGGTTTGTTAGCTGAGATGCATATTAAACCTACCCTAAGAGAGTAGATAAAGGAGGCACAGCAAGTTGATGCTGCAGTTCAGCAGATTAGATCTGAGTATGGTGATGAAAAGCGAGATGGTTTTCATGATTCAGATGATCAGGTGGCATGTTATCATGGGAGGATGATAGTACCAGATGTGGATAACTTGAGGAAGTTAGTCCTGGAAGAAGCTCATTCTTCTATGTATGCCATGCATCCAGGGAGCACCAAAATGTATCGACACTTGAAAGATGTGTATTGGTGGCCTGGGATGAAGAAGGATGTTGCTGAGTTTGTTCTAAGGTGTCATGTGTGTCAGCAAGTTAAGGTTGAACACCAGAAGCCTACAGGAACAATGCAACCTTTACCTATACAACAGTGGAAGTGGGACCATGTGACCATGGATTTTTTTGTTGGCCTACCCATGACAAGCAAAGGACATGATTCCATCTGGGTAATTGTTGATAGGTTGACAAAGACAGCACATTTCTTACCTGTCAAAACAACCTATTCTGCTGAAAGGTTATCACCGTTGTATGTTCAAGAGATAGTGTGTTTTCACGGAGTTCTTGTCACTATAGTTTCTGACAGAGGTCCCCAATTTACAAGTCATTTTTGGGAGCAGTTACACAGAGCCTTAGGCACCAAGTTAAGGTTTAGTACAACCTTTCATCCACAGAGTGATGGACAGTCTGAAAGGACTATACAGACCTTGGAAGACTTGTTGAGAGCATGTGTTCTCCAGTTTACCAGGAGTTGGGATCTACACCTAAGCTTGATAGAGTTTTCCTATAACAATAGCTATCAACATAGTATTAATATGGCACCTTATGAAGCCTTGTATGGTAGACATTGTAGATCACCCTTATGTTGGTATGAGATTGGTGAACATCAGTTGTTAGGTCATGATCTTGTACAGCAGACTACAGAGAAGATCAAAGTTATACAACAGCAACTTAAGACTGCAAAGGATAGGCAGAAGTCTTATGCTGACAGATGATGTAGACCCTTAGAGTTCTAGGTTGGAGACAGAGTGTATCTCAAGGTCTCACCCTGGAAAGGAGTCCTTCGTTTTGGAAGGAAAGGGAAGTTAGCTCCTAGATTTATGGGGCCTTATCCAATCATTGAACGGGTTGGAAAGGTAGCCTATAGACTAGAGTTGCCACCTGAATTACAGAAGTTACACCCTGTGTTCCACATTTCTATGCTGAGGAAATGTCACCCTGATACAAAGTCAGTTTTACAACCTATGGAGGTAGAATTGAATGATGATATAACTTATGAGGAAGGACCAGTGTCAATCCTCGATAACAGAATTAAAAAGCTGAAAAAGAAAGATATAAGTCTTGTGAAAGTCCTCTGGAGTCACCGTGGTGTTGAAGAAGCCATATGGGAACTAGAGGAAGAGATGAGAAGGAAATACCCTGCTCTTTTCTCTTAATATATGTTTTGTTGATTTCGGGGACGAAATCCTTGTAAGGGGTGGATAATTTGTAACATCCCTGACCTGGGTTATAAACTAACCCTAGGTGTTTTGTCTAAATATGTAATTAAGATACTTGTGATTATCTTTTGGCATGTAATTAAACTCCTGAGGAACATATGTTTACATTTCTGTCATTTTTAAACAATGTTTTAGTATTGTTTTATAATGCAGTGACCTATGTGCAAATTACCCAATTAGAAGGGTTAACTTGCAATTTATACATGATGATATGTTCCTTTAGTGTTGAGACATCATAACAGTAAGTATGATGAAGTATGATGGATTTCCCAAGCTTGGGCACCAAGATGCAGCTTGTGGAGCAATCCTTGTGCTTAAAACCCTAATTTTGGTGTAAAGTGAAATTTACCCAAAATGTGGGGTGCAACTTGTAAAATACACCTTCTATAATATCTTCTAAGACCTTTGACATCATTTAGAGTAATAATGATGAAGAGGGGAACTTCTTTTGAATAATCATATAATAAGGACCATCTTTGTAGAAGAATCACCTAGTATGAGTAAGGAGACCCTTCATATATGTACCTTAGGTTGCATGTTGGCTTTCTTTACCCTTAGATCTTGAGTTTTGATGGGCTTTGCTTAAGTAATGATAGATTGAACGTGCCTTAGAAGGAAGGAGGGACCTAGATGAGAAACCATGAAACTAGAGGTCCTTATGTTGAAAACAACCCAGGCTATATAAGCTTCTTCCTTTGCAAACCAAGTAAATGGATTATCTTCTCTACTTCACTTATCCCCTTGCTTGGACCGACTAAGGCTGAGCTCTGGAGCTCAGGGAGACGACCAACTTGTTCTAAGGTAAGAAGAAACCATCTTCTAGATCGGATTCATGGAGGAATTCCTTGTATAAGGTTGGTTTTATGGTAAACTCACTTAGGTTTCTTGTTCTAGCCTACTTTCCCCAACCTTTCCTTGGAGAATCACCTTTGGCCAACCTATGGAGCTCAAGATGCCATTAAATGCTTGAAGCTTGGAAGCTTGGAGCTCTAGGAACAACGTTTGAGGCGGGTTTTATAACTCTAAGCTTCTTGCTTTATTATGCATATCTATGTTCTTGCAAATTATACTTAGTTCTTCTTCTTCCCCATTCTTCCTTGCACTTTTGCAAGCAATCTGTGGAATAACCGACCTGAACAGAGGTTTAAGATGATGGGCATGAATTCCTAGGAAACTTTATCAAATGACCTTGGACCCTTTGGTCTAAATGGTTTGCAAACCGTTTGAAATCAAACGGTCTCATGCGATCTTACAAGATTGTTTAGAATCAAACGGTCTCAAGACCATTTGATAGGGTTGACCAAGGAAAGACCGTTTAGTGGTCTGTTGGAAACATGTTGAATTTAATATCTACAAAGAATCATAACCTAATTCCAAATCAATCACAAGTTGAAGGCACTTCAACCCCCTAAACCCTAATCGGGTTGAATTGCTGATTTCAAGGATAGTTTTTGGTGAACTTTGGGTTGAAGGACCCAAACGGTCTCAAGACCATTTGGGGGTTCATCCAAACGGTCTCAAGACCGTTTGGTGACAATCCAAGACCGTTTGGAGGTCTAGTGTTAAGGAAATTTGATGGTTTGAGGGTCCAATCACAATAGGTTGATGAATTGATAAAAGTGCTGATTTTAGACCTAATTAGGGTTCAACCCTTATCAAATTAACTTAGATTTTGATGAAACTTTGGGAAAACGGTCTCAAGACCGTTTGGAGGGTGTACAAATGATCTCAAGACCGTTTGGGCCAAGTTTGGGCCCAATTGGATGTCAATTGATGGGTTCAATCTCAATTTGATTCACATTGTTGAACATTGATGACTAGCCGATTGAAAACCCTAATTGAGTTGGATTCAACCCTAATTGGCTTTCAATTGAGGGTCAATTTGGTGTCCAATTGATTAAGGTTAACCCTAATTTACTTAATTTACAAGTGGTTAACAAGTTTATGGCCAATTGAAGGCTTCAACATGGATAACCATAATCGATTATAATCTTTGATTCACTTTTGAGGTCCATGCGGTTTGAGCCCATTTGGACCAAACGGTCTCAAGACCGTTTGGATCCAAACGGTCTCAAGACCGTTTGAGGCCAAATGGTCTCAATACCATTTGGGGCCAAACGGTTTCAAGACCATTTGGGGCCAAACGGTCTCAAGACCGTTTGGGCTCAAACGATCTCAAGGCCGTTTGGACCAATCGATCTCAAGATCGTTTAAGATCAAACGGTTTCAAGTCGCATAGCTTCAAACGGTTTGGAGGTCAACTTTCTCAAACGGTCAACGCACCCATGCGGTCTTGGTGACCCATGCAGTCTTGGTGATCCATGCGGTCTTGAAGGTCAAACTATCCAAACGGTCAACGCCCCCAAACGGTCTCAAGACCGTTTGGAGGTTTAAGGTTGAAACTGTTTGGAGACTTTTAGCGCTGATTATGCTTAAATCGTTTGAAGGTGTAATTGGTCCAATGATGATCTAATCTAAACCCTAATGGTACCCTAGAACATTAAGGGACTAAGTGACTAATGAATTGACCTATGATGGTGATCAATGGTGTATTTTACCATTATGCCCTTGAAGGGTTCAATCAAGTGATACCTTGTTTTAATCAAACCCTAATGACATGTTAATGATGTTTTGGCTTATGTTAATCAGTGAGGACTTGTCCCAACCTAACCTAGAGTGATGTAATCACATCTAGTAGTAAGAGGAGAGAGAAAGTACCATTTATGGTTGCAATTCAAGTAAAATACCTTCAATGTACATGAATGTGCATGATTAGGGTATAATCCACCTATGTGAGATCATGGAAGCCCTAATTATGATAATTGATGAATCTTAATCTAATCTGAGGGCATCAATGGTGATATTTCTCATACATGATGATGATATGAGTTCAATTCACTACAAAATGAATAGTAAACCCTAATTATAGGGTGATAATATGTAATGTGAATAGTAAACCCTAATTGATGAGAAATCAGGGAACCTAACTCTTGTAAGAGTAAGAAGGTACAACTCTTGGTATGAATTGTTTACTGTTATCAGTTGAATTAACCATGCAGGTTCTTATATGAGGATGATCATATCCAGTTATGAATTATGACACCATATTCATTGAAAGCATGGTTTTAGCTTTATGAATAATGAAATAACATTGTTGCCTAGTAAGTGGCATCACATGAGATGATAGGCTGTAAGAGCCATGAATATCATCAAGGACATGCTAATTAGATGACTTATGATGAAATGAATAAGAAATGATGATTGATGTGAGTTAGACCTGTTACATTTAGTATTCTACTTTCATAGCTGCTATGCTAATGATTAATGATTGAGAACATGTATGATGTTAAAAGAATACTGAAATGTACCTAACTAATCAAGTATAATCATACCATGTAGAGCCCTGATCATAGATCCATCATTGTCAGAATCTATATGATGGTGAAATAGGTTTTCCTAAGGGAATTCCTGGATCACATACTTTTGAGTATGTGGGGGAATATGGATGTGTAAATCCTTACATCCTAGTGTAGGAATTGATGTAGATGTATCTTAATCCATCAACCCTTCACTATATGTATATGTTGTAATACAATTCTCTCGAGGAAATCCTTTTACCGCATCGATGAGAGATAAATAAAAAATCTTTCGATGGCGAAGAGAGTACATAATGCCACTTTGACTCTAATAGCAAAGTACCAGATTACCCTGGTGAGCTATAATAGCAGAGACACTAAATGTCCTGCATGTTTATCCTCACTCTGACTGAGGAAGATGAGGTCATAAGAATCCGGCTCTTTTGATGACCTAGGTATGATACCGATGCGACTTAACAGTGATCGGTTGGAGTATGAGAGGTATACCTCATCTCTGTAGGGCATAATAATGTTTGTAAAACATAATCAACCACGTAGAATATCTTCTTAGGTTGAACTACGAGATACAATGATTGAAGTTACATTGCCTAGTATACATGTTCTGTATATTTCTTAAATATTGTTGCCCTACTTAATGTTAATCTGTTGTTGATTACATTAAAAGCTTTCATTGCTATGTTATTCTTTGATTGGTATAATAAATCTTCTGACGGAGAGTTATAACTCTCGCTGGGACAATTATTTAAAATTGTCTCACTCCGTAGATTTCAACTTTTTAGGTGGTCGTCAAGGACGAAGGAACCAATCTGCAGGTGATCAGTATCACCAGCAGCAGCACCAGGAGCAGTAGTGAATCTCAGGTGGAGATACTGACTGCTGAGTCTTGTAATTAGTTGGTCTTATGTCGTCTCTGTACTCTCAGGTCCTTAGAGTTAGTTGGTCTGAGATTTTGGTTCGAATCTTGAGATTTTGTATCTGGTTGTGTATAATCACTCAAGAAGTGATTTAACAGAGATGTAAACTGTTTATCTTGGTTTTATAAAAGAAGTTTCATGTTTTCAAGATCTTGTCTCAGAAAGTTTTAATTTTTATTGATTTTTCATATTCCGCTGCTAATCGAATGCTTCCGCTGAGTTTATATCGTGGTTTATGGATCGAATTGTCTCACTCCTGGCACCGTTGACAATTACCTAAAAAGATGTGGTAACCCACAAGGTGAGACCCATGTCCCAACGAGAGATATAACTCTCAACAATGATTTTTCTCACAGTAGATTACAAAATTAAATAGATATAGTAGATAATATATTAGGATCAAAATGTTAATATAAAAGCTTCATTAAGAGTAGTCTTGATTAGATTCTTAATTGCAAAACTGAAAGGTTCACATTATTAATAACAGGTTAGGCATAGCTAACATCATAGACATATCTATCCTCATAAGCATGTCTAACATTATAAGCATTGTTAACATGATAAGCAGGGCTAACATATGAAACATAGCTAATAAAATAAGCATGGAAAATAGCATAATCATGGATAACAATGTAAGAATGGCTAACAACATAAGTATATCTAACAACATAAACAAAAATACTTTCTCTTATCACATTCTACATTGTCTAGTATTATAAGAGACAAACAAGGGTTACATCCAATGTGAATCGCGGTGCTACACGACTGAATTACATATTTTATTAAGCCTTGGGGAATTCGAGTCGTGCCACTCACAATTCCAGCTAACCACTGTGAATTTGCAATTAGATCCATACAAGATCTAGGAGAGATAGAATCCCAAGATCTTTTCCCCTCAATCAACATGAGGCCACTGCAATGACATATTTGTTAAGCTCCATCATCCTAGTCCGCCCTTGGTACACAAGACATGACACTAGAAATCGGGGTATTCAAAACCCTATTATCTGAGGTACAAACACAACTATCCTCAATCAAATTATATATACATATATCTGAGACACTGCCTCAACTACTCTCAATTTGAGGCATGACCACAACCATCCTCCAACCTTGGGATTAGGATGACAGTGATATATTCTCCGTACACCCACACATACTCAACAATATGTGACTCTGAGCTTCCTTTTGTTATACTCATTTCCCTATCCAGTAGGTTCTAACATTGAAGAGTTCTATGGCATAAGGAACTATATTATTAGGATTTCACTCGATTGGTTATTGCCAATTGGGTGAATTAAGGCTGCATTGAGCAAGTTTTTCATACAGACCCTAACCCGTTTCTATAAAACATTGGCATATAACAACTCCAAAAGATATAAAACATATGAAACATATTCCTGATTAAAACATCACAATATACAAGTATGTTGTCATCCTTGAAAGGAAACCAACATCCATTAGGGTTCGCAACACCCCACCAATACCATTCATAAGGAGACTATATTTCCATCAGGGCTCAAACATGTCAAAAAATCCACTCAATCCAAATAATACCACTTCCTCATGTACACCATCATCCTTTCACTCCCTACAAAGGGCTCAACATATCATCAGTACACTAATTACCTTCAGACTCATCATCAGGGTTTATCAATCATAATAATATTTATGACATTCTCAAGTGTAACATAACAAAGTTACCTTTAGAAATATGAATCGTATCCATTCATCATTTCAACAATAGATGAATATATATATATTAAACCATCATCACTCAATCTTTATAAGAATGATTCAACAATTGTAGATTAGATTATTATCAAAAAGCAATAATCAAAGGTAAGGTTCATTATCACCCTTAGGCAATATATAGGAAAACCATTGTTTCATTTGTAAACTAAGGTAAACATTAGGGCCAACCATCATTTCTATGACACACTTAGATAGACACAGAGGTAATCCATCGTTTCATTAGCTCAGTTAATAAAACACGTAGATGATCCATTATTCCTTGAACTCTCTTAGGTTACCATTCAATTCTTTTAACTCATGTAGAAATACAGTCGATTCATTCCTATACTTAGTCAAAGACATAGGTTCTAGTACCTAAAATCTCCATCAAATTGTTGATGTACTTGGACAAATCCAAAACCATCAATTGTTTGGAGCACTTAGACAAAAACATAACCATCAGATCATTGAAGAACTCAACCAAATACAATACCATCGGATTATTGAGACACTTAACCAAAATCAAGACCATTGGTTTGTTGATGGACATCACCAAGAACAAAAACATCGAATCTTTATAGTACTTAGTCAAAATAATACCATAGGAATTTTAGTGGACAGCAAAACCATCAGATTAAGTGTTAGGGAAAAACATCATTCTATTCACCAATTAAACTCATCAGTTCATGAGAAAACATAGCCAAAACAAGATCATCAGATCATTTGGATACTTAGAAAAAAGCAATCCATCAGATCACTGAGAGTACTTGATGAAAAACAAGTCCATAGGTTTATTAGAATACTTAACCAAAGCCAAAATTATTAGATTATTAGAATACTTATCCAAGAGCAAGGCCATCAAATCATGGGAAACAAGATGATCAACTCTTTACTTAATATAACCATTGGGCTATTGACTTACTTCTCCATTGATTCACTTACCAAGTGAAATTAGATCTTAACACTGATTAAAGACCATAAGTATAGAGACCAAGTAGATTCATCACTAAGTAACAACATAGTGTCCTTTTCTCAAGTAAAACCATTGCTTCAAGGATAAATAAAACCATTGATTCATTTACTTAGCCTAGTCAACATATTATTGACTTGCATAATAATGGGTTCATTTATCAAGTAGGGTTAATATCTCTCACTCTAGGTATCACAATCATCTCTTATTCTCTTAACATACCATTGTTCAAAGGACAAGTAGCACCATCAATTTAGAGACTAAGTATAACCATCAATTCCAGCACTATGTAATACCATCAATTTTTATACTAAAGGAGGAATAAGTTATTCTTACTAAATGAAAACCAACCTTTCTTACCTCCAAAACCAAGGTATTCATTTATATACTAGAAGGAATGTTTCTATGATCCATGGGTAGTTTAACAACACATAACTATCAAGCATTTATGCAAAGTAGTGCACATATGATCATTTCTATCCATAACACCAAGTTTTAGGGAAAGATCTATATGATACAAGTTATATAACTTGCCCGAAGATGAATATGAATGTCTAAACTTAAAGATAACTCAAGAAAACCCTAGATTTGCACTTCCAAATCTCCAAGGTAGCTCCTTTCTTCAAGAACAAGGTAGATCTAGGGCAGAAAAGAGAACAAAAGGGTTCCTTCAACCACATGTACGACCTTCCACCAAGAACTCTAGAGTTCCTCCCATGGATTTGGGGAGAAGGAAGAGAAGAAAAATATATCTATAGTAGAGAAGAAGATATTACTTGGTTAGGGCAAGAAACTAGGTTAGGAAGCATCAAACATCCTTAGAGAAGCTCGATCCAAACCCTAGGAAAGCATGCAACCATAATCTCTCAAGGATTCGGCCTCCAAGAGATTATCCTTCCAAAATGATGGTGTAGAGTTTCTCTATAAGAAAGAACAAGATAAGGGAGGCAAAGGGTTCATTTGTGAGAGAGGTGGAGGGTATATATACCCAAGGGGAGAGAGAAAGGAGTCAAAAGGTTGAAAAACTAGATTGCCATGTGTGAAAACTCGAAATCCATCTTATCCATGCATGTTAGAACTTCCATTATATCTTTACCTTGGTTTTCCATAAGTTCATGCCCTAGAGAATCTCCAAGAAGTACTATCAGAGATCCCATCAGATTATGTACTTGTATCATAAAAAAACCCATGGATTCTAGGGTTTACTTAGCCATTTTGCAAGTTTTGATCTCCCATCAGATTGTACACTTCAACTAGGGTTTCCACTAGATTATGCACCTCAAGGGAAGTCCATCAGATCTTGTTCCACAAGAATAAACCATTGAATCACCACTCAAAGGTTGAAACCATCAAATTCCTTTCATACTTAGAAAAATCATCACATAGGTGAGAAACCCTACGTCTCAACCCTAGAGGGATAGAACTGACAATCTGATGGTACATATAGGCATCCATAGGTGAAACTATATCAAACATTATGAATATTAGTATGAAGCACAACATGCATGTGTAAAAATTATAGATAAAACCATATAAATGGGAAAATTGCACAAAAGTCCATACAAGCACATAAATTGCAGAACTCGATCAAACAATGTCCAAACTAGGGCGGAATGGTGGCGGTAGGGTTCAGAGGAACGGGTGATCGTAGAGGTGATGGCGGTGGGATGGGAAGGTCGTCGGAAGCTAGACAATCACAGGGCGTGCTCGCGAAGAGGAGAGAGCAGTAGGAAATCTTGAGACAGATGGGATTCAAACTCTGTTTCAACACAAGTGACGAGATGGGAGAGGAAACCACAACCGACATAAGAGACAACACAGTGATGGAAACGGACATGGAGTTCCCTGACCTGATGGGGAACCAAGAGAGTCCAACGTAGAAGGAAGCCGATTTAGACCCTTCAGGACACAAACCGCTATATAGCCAAATCACAACAGGAGGAACTGGAGGGGCGCGATCACTGTTTGTGGATTTGAACGACAAGTCGGTCATACTGTGTAGCAGGGATATTCAGAAACATATAATAAATGGCACACCGTGTTTCGACATAGAATAGAGCAAGTATAATGATCTGCAGAAGCCATAGATGTTCTCAGTAATCGTGAAGGTCGTCACGAAGGAGGTAGGGTATATGGCACTACGGGATCGCAACAATCTGTTGTGGAGACCGGCTGGAGCCTTTCGACTAATTGACCTAGACAATAACTATTACCTGGTGCAATTGGGAAGAGAAGATGACTACTTGAAGGCCTTAACTGGTGGTCCATGGCCAATCATGGGGTCGTGCTTAGCTGTACAGCCATGGGACCCTTACTTCTCTACATTCGAGAACCCAAGAACTCTGGTTGTGTGGGTACGCATACTGAACTTGCCAATATTTCTATACCAAAAGGAATTTCTGGAGGAGGTTGGGAATGTTATAGGTCACACTATAAGAGTTGACACAAATACAAACAACAAGAGCAGGGGTAAATTTGCAAGAATCGCGGTCAAGTTAGACATAGCTAAGCCTCTAACTCCAAATATTGTCGTTCAAGGTGAATAATATAAACTGGAGTATGAAAACATACCCAGTATTTGTAGCTTTTGTGGCAGAGCGGGACATGAAGAAATAGACTGTAAAGAAAAAAGTGCGATGAAGGCACAACTAGAGGGGGACGGAGCGGGAGACCATGCGGAGGAGATGCTAACACCGCTGGGAGAGTTTGAGGCACTGCATGCTAGGCCAAATCCCAAAAGACCACGAAAACAAGAAGGGAATAATGACAGAGGAGGACTGCAAACACAGAATAGGTTTGCACATTTGCAACAGGAACAAGGGGACGGGCAAGCAGCAAGTCCAATAGATGTAGACCAGGTAGCACAAAGAATTGTTGGCATTGATTGGAGATCTAGAAAGGCTCAGAACAAGGAGAAGAGGCTGGACAAAGAGAGAAATAACCAAACACCACAGTCAAGGCAGGACGATAACACACAGAGACACAAAGGAAATGAAGGAAAGGATAAAGAAAAGCAGGAATCCCACCAAGTAACGGATGTGGAAGGGGAGGATGAAATTGTAATCCCAGGCCAGCTGACGCATGGAGGAACTCCTATGACTTTTTCATTTGGGAATGGAGGACATGAACATCATAAAAACAGACCAAGCAACATGGGCACATGGATACATCTCAAAAATAGGAAGATCATAAACCAAGGGACATCGAACAAGTCAGAACCGCATAAGAGGATAAGGGCGGAAGATAAGGAGGAGCATTGTATTGAGGTTGGAGAAGGGAACATCGACCACAACCCCTTTACCATCCCCCCATAATGATTGTAGTAGCTTGGAATGTGCAGGGTATCTGTTCAGAGGATATCCAAAACACAATTAAAGATATCTCAGTTCGAAATAACATTGACATGTTAGCTATCCTAGAACCACGTACTAGTGGAGTGAGAGCTGAACAAATCATAAAGAAATTGGGTTACGAGTTCTCACACAGAGTCGATGCGGAGGGCTTCTCTGGCGGAGTGTGGGTGATGTGGAAAGAAAGAGTCGGAACATTTGAGATCCTTGCTTGCCATAAACAGTTCATTCATTGCCTTATAAACAATACATGTCAGATCACCTTTATTTATGCCAACACGAAGCAGGGGAAGAGGAGATGGCTTTGGGGGCACCTAGCCACTCTGGCGAGTGTGTCGACTAAGCAATGGCTAGCATTGGGTGATTTTAATACAGTGCTTACAGTTGATGAAAGAATAGGGGGCGAGCCGACGGTGGTGAGCAGCTGCACCGAGTTTGCTAAAGGACTGGCCGATGCAGGGCTGGAAGACCTTGGAGCAAGCGGCCCACGTATGACATTTCGAAGAGGCATGTTACATGAAAGAATATATCGTGACGTGGCCAACACCGAATGGCTAAACCAATACCTAATGATTCACGTTCAGGTGTTGCCTAGACTGAATTCGGATCACTCACCGGTGGTAGTAAGCACACGCTCCAGCCATACAAAAGGGTCGCGCAAAATGAAAACTTCGGTTATATGGAATAAAAGGGAGTCTCTACAGAGATTCCTAGACAAGGCATGGGACAATTCAGTTCCATATGATGAAGCCATTGCTAAGATGATGGAGAAAGCTAGTGATTGGGATAGGAAGGAGAGACAGCAAATGAAGAAAAGGGTAGGGGACGTCCAAAAGAAAATGGCAACGTTGCGGCAACAACTCACCCACTATCCAAACAACCACACTGAACTAGAGTTAGCAGATTTGCAGCAGCAACACAATGACTTACTAAGGGAGGAAGAGGATGAATGGAAACAAAGGGCGAGGTGTGAATGGCTCAAGTCTGGGGATGCTAATACCAAGTTCTTTCAGACGATGGTGAAAGCAAAGCGAAGATGGAATGTCATAACAAGGCTTAAAGACGGGGAAGGCAACTGGGTGGAAGGGAAAGAAGAGCTGATACAACTGGTTCAAGGATACTACAAAAATCTCTTCACTGAGAAGGCAAGGCCAGAGCATAGGTGTTGGGCAACACAGTACCCGGGCGTGTTTCCACCACTGTCGTAGGATAAAATAAGGGAGTTACAAGTTGTACCAAGCAGAGAAGAGATTTGGGGTGCATTGAAGAAGATTAACCACATCAAAGCCCCTGGCCCCGATGGGGTAGATGTCAGCTTCCTTCAGAAGAACTGGAACAAATTCGAAAGCTCCTTTACTCTAACACTTTTTGAATATTTTGCAGGCGCACCTATCTCTGATGCAATGGCAAACTCGTTACTTGTTCTAGTCCCCAAGAACAACACACCCGAGGGTTGTTACCATCTCAGGCCTATCGCGTTGACAAATGTTAGCCTTAAACTTATTTCCAAGATGCTGGTAGAGAGGATTAAGCCACTCTTACCAACATGGATTTCGCCATTACAAAGTAGTTTTGTACCAGGAAGAAGAATAATAGACAATATTATCCTAGTACAAGAGCTTATTCACACCATGAGAGCGAAGAAAGGGGCTAAGACACAGATGGCAATTAAACTCGACTTGTCAAAAGCTTATGATAGAATGCGATGGGATTTTATTGAAGATACTTTGAAGAAGACATCCCTACCTTCAAACATCGTTAAGTTGATCATGAACATCATCACAGCAGGTAGGATATCCATCATCTGGGATGGGGAAACTCTTCCAGAATTCAAGGCCTCACGGGGTGTTAGACAGGGGGACCCATTATCACCGTACATGTTTGTAATGTGCTTAGAAAGGCTGAGCCAAGCGATTGCGGCGGAAGAGAGAGTTGGGACGTGGAAAGCCATACGGCCAACAAGAATGGGGCCAGAGATATCACATTTATGCTTTGTCGATGATCTCATATTATTTGGGGAAGCTTCAATACAGCAAGCCAGGGTGATGATGAAAATGCTAAAGTTATTTGAGGAAGCGTTAGGGCAGACTCTTGCTAAGGAGAAATCTTACATTTTTTTCTCAACTAACACACCGACAAGAGTTCGTAGAGGTATCTGCAGAGTAACGGCCATACAAAGCACAGAGAATTTGGGAAAACACTTGGGAGTGCCAGTCATCCATGGGTGGACTACCAAGGAGATGTATCTAGACGTGGTTACAAAAATGGAAAGTAGAATCTCTACATGGGCAAACAAAACGCTATCGTTTCCAGGTAGAGTGACGCTGATCCAGTCGATTCTCAACACAATGCCTAGGTATGTGATGCAGACAACACATTTACCGGCCGGGGTATGTGATAGAATTGACCAGATCACCAGGAGATTCCAATGGGGATCTAAAGACAGAAGGAATAAGATGAGCATGGTGGCATGGAACAAAGTCATTGCTAAGAAAGGGGAAGGAGGACTGGATATAAAATCTTCCTGTATCCAAAATGAAGCCCTACTGATGAAGATTTGTTGGGAATATGCCAAGAACAAGCCGGTTATATGGAGACAAGTGATGACAGCCAAATACGCCAATAGTAGGACGGCGGGGGCAACAGGCTACAGGTTATGGAAATTCATCTCTAAAAGATTATTAGAGCTACAACATGAAAGTGGTATAGCTGTCATGTCAGGAAACAACACTGGAGTATGGGAAGCAAAATGGGTCCGAGGAGGCACGCCAACTATTAAAGAGGGACGGATGATACCAGATGAGCTTAAAGACCTCAAAGTGGGGTCGATGGTGGACCTCAATGGTGAGTGGGACACAAAATTTCTGGAGCAGTGGTTTGATACCGAAACGTGTCGTTCCATCCTAGAAATGCCTCCCCCGAGGGAAGACGCAGGCGAGGATGAGATGTATTACTTGGCGGGGCCGATTGGAGAACTAAAGACAAAAATGGCGTATGACAAACTCGTAAGAGGTAAGGCGATACGAACACAGGGTAAATGGAAGTCCATTTGGAAGTTAAAGATCCAAATGAGACCCAAACTCCACTTATGGAGGGCTATGCAAAAAGGACTCATGACTAATAGCCTACGGGCAAGAAGGGGGATCACAGATGACCCCACATGCCCAAGATGCTAGTACTGTAATGAAGACACACTGCACGCTCTGCGAGGCTGTCAAGAGGCAGAAAATGTATGGAACTGCATGCAACAATGGAGGAAAGCCGATATGATGAAGAGGACTTCCAACTCAACCAAACAATGGATTGTTGAGAACATAAAGCACATCAAACAGGACACGAACTGGCCTACCTATTTTGCACTCACCTGCTGGCACCTGTGTAAGAAAAGATGTGATCGCATATTCAATAATTCAAAGGAACCTTAGCAGGCTTTTGTGGTGAGGATAAAGTCTGAAATAAGTATGACAATATCCAGTTTTAACACGCACAATATGCAGAGAGAGGAGGCGGGTAATTTTCATTGGAGACCGCCAGAAAATGGACGGCTGCTCATGAATGTTGACGCTGCATGAATTATGAGAACTAAAAAGGGGCCATTAGCAATGTCATTAGAAATTCAGAAGGCAGTTGGATAAAAGGAGGCGTCATCAAAAGCTTTTCGGAGGATGTGCTTCTCATGGAACTACATGCTATCACAATGGGACTTAAACAGGCCGAATGGGGTCAACAACTTATAGAGTTGCACTCTGACAACCAGGATGCAGTGAGGATGATAGAGGGGACAAGAGATACTCCAAGAAAATACAAAACACAATGTAACTTGATTAGGCAGTTGATGATTAATATCCAGGGATGCAAAATAAAGTATTGTAACCGTGTTGGGAACAAATCGGCTGATGCTATGGCTAAGTGGATGAATAGATAGGAGGGCCAGAGCTGGTCTTCAACCCAAAGGCCACAATTTCTCACTGACATAGATCAGGGGGAAACAACTAATGGGTTCACAAATGTAACCAATGTAATTACGAGTTTGTCGGGACCAGGAGCACATGATGAATAAATTGCTCTGTAGTTACTCAAAAATGTCCAAACTGGACCAAAATTGAAAATTAGCTTTGTCTCATGATATCAAATCATACTTTAGTGTTTAATTAAGGAATCAAGAATCCAATAAAGATAATCAAACATATTTAACCATTAATCCAGGTCAGGGTTCTTACAATTTGTGTAACTACATTTTAAAAAATATAAAAAAAACACGTACACTATATGTCCTTTAGGATTTACCATGACTTATACATATATTTTTATCCATCTTTCATGTTCAATGTCTTATATTTTTGGATATTTCCATATCCATAGACATGCCCATGCCCATGCCAATAACTGCATGTATTTCCTGGCAATGCATCTAATCAACTCTCTCAAATAATTTAGTGTCCTGGTTTGTGGAAACTAATTGCAAATCTATTCCAATTGGTGTGATACTTTATCGACCAATGTATCATATTTTCTACAAGACTATAATTAGTGGAATATTGCCCAATTTCTTGAAGGTTTTATTGATTATGGATAAACATCTAGTTCTCATTACCTTACAATGATATCCTATGAATGGCAGTATTAGATGATTTGATTACTTAGTCAAGAGTGGTCAAAATTTCTATTAATGGTATTCATTAACTACAAGGGGAAAGATTCATGTTGTTTTGATCCTGCAACTAGGGTAGTCTTATTGATTGAATGTTTTATGGTGAGTACAGTCCTATACATCTTATCTCTATGTTGATGCTCGAACGGATTATTTAGCTTCCTCTTTATCTTCCTCTTCTTTGAGATTTGCAATGCAAGCTTATATTACTAAGTTCATCAAGTAGATTGTGGATGACTTCTCTGGAAACTAGCACCTCACCCAGTGTCAACAAGAAGTCTATGTTGGAGTTTCTATAGAAGCCTTTCCTGTTGTTTCTAGGCCTCAAAAAACATTTGAATATAACAATTTGTGCATGAAATGAAGGTAGTCAATCAACATTATATTTGTTAAGTACATGTTGGTGTTCTGGACTAAGGCTTTGAGCATGTAAGAAACATAACTACAAAATAAATGTAGAAATTATTTTCACTCAAGAACACTAGAAATTTCAATCTTTGTATACATTATACATCTAAGATTTATTTTGTGATAGAGACATGAGTCTTAACAATCTTAATCGCATAAAAGCTTATTTCTTCTTGTATTTATTTTACTAACGATCTTTATCTTTAGTTATTATATGTATTGCAATAACAACAACAATGTAAAAAAAAGCCATGAGAAAAATGAGAATGGTATCAATCTTCTATTGGTAAAAGATCTTTTGGATAGAGCTCTGGATTGGTATGTGAAACGTTTTCTCATAAAAAAGAGAAATTTGGTTGATATTGAAAGTTTATATGTTAGGTTGATTCAAATTGCACACCATTCTAAAAACTCCAATTAGAATGGTCAATTTGATAAACATAACAGTCTTGAGTATAACTAGCCAATAGAAAGCCTTGAAAAACTACAAAAGTGTAGGATTTCTACTTCATTCCTATAGACATCAAATTATTGAAATTTCAAGTTGATTCAAATGAGATATCATACCCTATAGCACACCTTGTATTTGATATTTCCCTTTGCTTCAAGTGAATTGATTGTTCACTTGTAGATACATGTGGTTTGTATATCCTGTGAGATCCTAATAACTAAGGTATTAAAATTTCAATGGGATATCCTCAAATTAGTGTTTTAAGCTTTGTGGAAGTGTCCTCTATGCTATTTGAGAGCATAATTTGAACTGTGAGTTGCAAGGGACCTACCTAGGTCACTACATAACTATTTTTTTCTTATTACTTACTTGGTTGAGGATACTGACACCGCTTAGTTCGTGCATACATCATCTTGTAGTGAATTTATCAAATATGTTCCATTATGTATTCATCTAGAAAAAATCATCCACCTAAAGAAGAGAAAATTCATTATTTTTTGTTGGATTTTGTAGAAGCATCTGTATAATGTAGCCATTTCTTAATTACTCAATGAATAGTACTTTGAATTTATGAAAAATGATCACATGATGTCCCTTGATAGGAGTAGATTTAGCCTAATCAATTTATACATGTTTACTTCTATAATATAGTCAAGATACATTATGAAATCTAATCTCAGATGTAGTTTTGTCCTTTCTACTATCGATTAAGATCAGTAGAAACTAAACAAGCTTGATGTGTTGTTTTCCTAAAATACTACTAATATACCTTCTAATTTTTAGGTTTTGAGACTATAGTTGGTCATGGCTTTAACATGCACTCACAACCTTCTTTATATTGGCGTCAAAGTATCTAATAATCTTTATGATATGATGACTGACATTATTATATTTATTTGCTTGGAATGGGGATTGGTGGATATGTGGACCTTAGATGGTTTCCATAGAGATGCCCTTGGAGTACTTATCATCATTGTGTGTGAATATGGAAGAAAACAACAACTTGATGGTGGGTCAGTATAAAATTTATTTGAACTAAATTAAGTTTTTTCTTTAGATTATAGATGGAAACCACTTCTCCCATATTTAAAGATGAATTTTATGTGCCACTAAAACATTTCAAATATTATTTATGATTTTAGGATTTTTTTTTTATTTCTTTTGGATTCATTAGATTGGCCTAAGTTTGAACCATGGTATCTAAAGTCCAAAGAATCCCTAATTGGACTATTTCTTACTTCATAAAAAAGGTGATTGGGATACAAATAAAGAATTAAATATTTCAAGATCACATTAAGTACCAATGACATCTTTAGTTGTTTGATATATTGATTTTGAAATGATAATTGAAATCCTAAAAGTTTTCAACTTGTCTTGTGTCTTAGGTAATAAATTATCTAGTTTTTCCTTAAAAACTAAATTTTATAAATCAAACAAACTTCTTTTGACTTGATATCTAGCACAATGTTAGATTATATCTAATTGAGGATAATCCTAAAATTTGGGATCATTTCAAGCATTGACATATCCTAGAGGTTAGTTTTTCAATTAGGATATTAATTAATCGAAAGTTATATCTTTTCAGGGAGAGACCTCCGTTTCCTAGGATTTGGACCCAGATCCTAGGTCTCAGAGAAGAGTTGATAGCATGGAGATCACCCTCTTCACCCATTCTCTCTCAAGAAACCCTGCAATTTGGTAGACTCTTCTTTCCTCTCTACTCTCTCCCTCTCCAACCAACAATCAAACTCCAATGTTGTTCCTTGATCACTCCTCACATCCAAATGAATTCATTCAAAATCAAGTACATGCATTATCATGAAATTCTTAATGGATTAGGTGTGTATCCACTTGATGGCCTAAAGGAAGTTTGTAGGATCGGGATCTCTAACCTAGATGCCTATATGAGGTCATGCTACCTTTTACCTACATGACATGAACCTCACCAAGTCCCAACCACTCCCATTCATAGAAAGACAATTGTCACCTAGCCTTGCACCTCTCTATCAACAAGGTGGTTTCTATCCTTGTGAAGATGACCATTGTGGGTCATGGATAGAAACTCACCTGAATCCTAGAAGGGTCATGACCCTCATCTAGTGCCTCAAAAGTGCACAGTTAAAGCACCAAAATGAGCCATTTTCTCTCCACCACTTCCATCCTTCTATGAACCTCATTCTCCCTTTGTGTTGCTGTAAATTTCCTATCCAAGGAAGAAGAAAGAGGGGATCTTCTTGGAAAAAAAATCTTGGGTTGCAATTGACTTCCTTTTAGGGTTTGAAAAGCTTCCTTCTAGTGATCTTGACCTAAAAGAGTAAGAATCCCCTTCTTTCCTCCATTTATTTCTTTGTTATCATTCCTCCTACGTTTCTCCAGGTCAGAACCTTTCTGTTCCATGGTAGAACTTTCTCTAAAGCTCTAAAACCCTACCTCTCTTGCTCCATATGCTTAGGGTTTGCTCATTTGATGAAGAAAGGTGCTAGATGGATGATTTCACAGCTTATACTTGAATTTTCTACCCTACCTGCTCGAGTTTTCTTCTATTTGGGATTGCATCTTCTCATTAGAGGAAAGGTTTATAACTTCCTTTACGTTTATTGCTTACCATAAGCTTTCTAGCTCATGTTCTTGCTTGAAAATGATGATCCATGCACAAAAAAGCTATGCTTGACTTGAATTTTGATTTTTATAATGTTCCCTATTCTGATTCCAGTTCCAGATGAATCTGTATTCATGTGTACATTATTCCTAAGGTATAATATGACTTGGATCAGGTTGGTTTGACAACCAATGGTGCTAAACGCCTATCAACCAATGGTCAATTTTAGGGTTTAAAGTTGATTTCTTCTATAAACACATGACTCAATGGTGGTACCATTGCAATAATTGATGGTGTTGTCTTCATGAAAATTGATGGTGGTGACCAAGGGTGTCAACTAACATTCACCCTTTAGGTCAGGTGTTGGCCTAATTAGAAACTTAGTGATTAACAACTAAGTACCCTAATGACGCTATCAATCGATGGTGATATTAGTTTGATATTTGAGGGTGATTAATGAATATAGTATTGATCTAACAACCTATGGTGACTTAATGATCACTAATGATGGTGGATCAGGTCTCCAAAACCTATGGTGAGTTAGTCATACAGTTGTAGCATCAATTAAGCCTTAGACCAATGGTTTCTTGGGTCACTTGATGCAATGGTCGAACATATACTATAATTGATGGTTTTAACATATGAACTTGACCCAGTGGTTAAGATCTAATGTTTATTCCTCCAATTAAGTGGAATGATGGATAATGTAATATGTTGGTCCTAATAATGTGCTTTATATGGTTTCCTTTATATGATCAACTTAAGGAGCTTACTTGCTGACAATGGATGGCTTGTTTTAAATGAACAGTCGATTGCGGGTTTTACCCTACCCTCAATGGAACTTTTTATGTTGTTAATCAAGGGATGTCTAGGGTTAGATGGTGACTCTTTCTAGAGAAAAAATCAAGGACTTCATAGGTGGTTTATCCATGGTTTGTACTTATGTAAACAACCAATGGTCTTACCTTTTAAGCATCCAATGGTTCTAGGTGACATTGTGGTATGGTGTTATTGGTTGAATGATAATGGAACAAATGGAGGGTTTCCCTTAATAAGGTAGTCTTACCTATTTTCTCATATGAATAGAAGGGATGATAACCATATTGTGTTGATATGTAACCCTAATGAGGTATATCTTGTTATACATAGCTTTAATATAACTAAATGATGGTAATTGGGTATGAATAGTCCTTGAATGACTAATATAATCATGGTGTACTCCGTTACTATTGTTGAAACCCTAGTATGCTATAACCCGATGGTTACACCTTGATTTATGTGTGGGTTCATACTTGATAATAGTATGGAATGTGATGGTGATGCTTCACCTTATGCATCCATGATCCAATGGGGATGTCGTGAGTTAGGGTTTGGGCATGCGTTCTGATTAGTAACATTAATATAATTTATATTATTGAGCCTAACTCTAATGCAAATAGATTAAGATGAGTATTCATGTTTAACCTTCTTATATGATGACATGATGGCGAAATAATCTCCTTAATATGATCATAACCTTAATGTGTTAATTGGTGGTTATCATAGCTACATGGTTGATACTTTCTTATGCTAAACATGTGCATTATGAATATGATGATGGTTAATCATATCTAGATTTCTTACATGTTGATGCAATAAAGGAATGTTCTTAATGTTAATATAACCCTACTATGATTGTTTATGAATATCTCTGTAACACTCGGGCCCACTGCCCAAGGCTCTAGTAGAGTTTGAGGAATGACGACTGGCCCCAAAAACCACCACTAGCCTTAACTGTGCACTTTGTCCACACTGACACGCAAGCCAGGATCAACTTCCCAATTGGTCACCCATCCTAGTACTACTCCAAGCTGAGCACGCTTAACTATGGAGTTGTTTAGTGATGGGCTCCCGGAAAAGGAGGTGAACCTTGGTGATATGGGTAGTCTAATCATTCCTTTTAAGATCATGTTATCTGAGGCCTCAAATCTTGGGATGTTACAATCTCCCCCACTTAGACTATTGACGTCCTCGTCAAGGCTCAACTATAAAGCCTCATAATCTCTTCCCCATTTCAGTGCAGACCCACAATGGCCCATGGACACCCAGCTCCCAATCACAGAATACCAGCGCAAGGGTGGCTACGTCAACCATGGACAACCCTTTCCTACATGCCTGGACCGCACGGCTCAAGACTGGCATGCCATGCCCATGTGGGCCCCACCTACTGGAGGCGAATTGGTTCTGATACCATTTGTAACACTCGGGCCCACTGCTCAAGGCTCTAGTAGAGTTTTAGGAATGATGACTGGCCCCACAAACCACCACTAGCCTTAACTGCGCACTTTGTCCACACTAATACGCAAGCCAGGATCAACTTCCTGACTGGTCACCCATCCTAGTACTACTCCAAGCTGAGCACGCTTAACTATGGAGTTCTTTAGTGATGGGCTCCTGGAAAAGGAGGTGCACCTTGGTGATATGGGTAGTCCAATCATTCCTTTTAAGATCATGTTATCCGAGGCCTCAAATCCTGGGATGTTACAATCTCCTAGCTCAGTAATGCAATATTGTGTTGATCTGGTGTATTATATGTAAGTTATGTTGTTGAGCCTTGTTATAAGGCATGGAAAGATAATGATGATCTTGAAGGGAATAGTATGATGGTCTTAATGACCTTTGGGCATGGTTGAGCCCTGAATGAGGTGTAATCCTCTTGTGTTGATAAAGGTTGATACCCTGTGATATTGTGAAAAGGATTTATATCATGTGACAGTATGATGGTCTTAATGACCTTTGGGCATGGTTGAGCCCTGTATGAGGTGTAATCCTCTTGTGTTGATAAGGATTGATACCCTGTGATATTGTGAAAATGATTTATATCTTGTAATAGTATGATGGGTAGTGTGGTATAATGAATGGCAAGTGAATAGTACCATGTGACGATGAGATGAGAAATTATGTTTCACACATTTTATATCTTTTAAAAGTTGTGATATTTATATGCTTGCTAGAAGTAAATTAGGGTTTGTATGTCCACTTGTTTGATGCATCCTTAATTCACCCAATTGGCATAACTAATCAAGTGCAACTCTAATCATGTAGTGCCCAGTACCGTAGAACCATCTTTAGTGTCAGAACTTACTGTATGGTGAAACAAGTATTCCTAAGGGAAACTCGGAGCACATATTGTTGAGTATGTGGGGGTGGCAAGTTGAGGATATATCCTTGTCATCCACAATGCAGGTTGTGGAGGTTGGCTATGGCCATGCCTCATACATCTGATGTGATTGAGAACAACTGTGGTTGTACCTCGGATTAGAGGGTTTTGTATACCCTGGTTTCTAGTGTGGTGACCTATGCCAAGGGCGGACTAGTGGTTAGCAGCTTGACAATATGTCGTTGTGGTGGCAGCTTTGACTATTATGTCACTGCCTTTTACTCATACTGATCGAGGGGAAGAGATCTTAGGATACTGGCACTCCTAGATCTTGTACGGAACCGAATAGCCCTTCGCAGAGGTCTGTTGGACTTTGGATGGTATGATTCAAATTCCCCAGGGCATAATAAAAGATGTAAGACAATCATGTAGCATATATGTTTAGGGTTATACACAATGCTTCATATTGGATGATAACCCTTGTTTTCTTTCTTTTCATTCAGATCATGTATAGTACAATAAGAGATAATAGATATGCTTATGTTGTAGTTATGATGATGTTGTAAACATGCTTATGTTGTCAAATATACTAACACTGATGGTTAAGATGATGATGCTAGCTATGTTTAATATTGCTAGTTATGACTATGTAATTAGAAATGCTTAAACTGATAATCATGCCTATGTAGTTCATTGTGTTATGATGTTAGTTCTACTTATGATATAGATATGTTCCCTTTATTTGAGATGCCAATATTGATAGCCATGTTATGTTACTTGTTGTTAGCAAGGAATATGATGATAGACAGATTAATGATAATGATTGCTATTAGATGCTATTTGATGATTTTTTAGTAGACATCTATCCAAAGAAATGGATTTATTTATTATCTATATGTGCATTGATGATCATACTTGTTGCTAAGATTAATTGCTTAATTTATTTAGCATACTTGAATTGTTCAATCTGTTCAATTGATTATTAAATACTCCAACTGCTTAGTTATCTACTATTTAAAATGTTGTAATCAATAAGCGTTGTTGGAGATTATAACTCTTACTGGGACATGGGGCTAACCCTTGTGGTTCGCCACATTTTTTAAGGTAATCGAAAGTGATGAAAACAAACCTATGGCAGCAAAGAGGAGCGATAGTAATGAATCTATGAGAAAGTTTATTAGAAGTCTAGTGTGTCCTCGAGTCGTCCATGTACTCTCAGGTCTGGGCATGAAAAGTTTGTATATGGTGTTTCAAACAAATTAGAATTTTGTTAGCATGTTAATACTTGTTTGTGTGGCATATACAAATACTGTTATCCTATGTATATATGTCGTGGCTAAGGCGATAGAACAATTTGTATCAAATTATTGTCACAATATAGATAAAAGAAAGATGTTGGGCTCTTATGCAAATGTTTCTGAGTAGGTGATGATGTTGAAATCGGTTTTAATTTACCCATATTTTTGGATATGTGGTTAATTGATGATTGATTGTGTTTTATGTCTTGAGTAATCTCGTTTAGTGTAACAGGTTCTCACAATTTTGATGCATGAATATAAGTTGGTTATTATGTGAAAAACCTAGATTGATAAATAAGATGTTCATCATGTTGAACAAGATTAGTTTGTGGTACAATCTAATCCTATGTAATGATGGTAAATCTCATATATTATTGTATGATTGGATTACATTAACAACATCTAAGGTTTCTAATTCAAAGGATCAATAATGTAATAAACTTAGGGCTTTGGTATATAAACGTAATACAACCCTGAATTAAGGCCTCTATGACCAAGACTAGACCCTAATTCATATTGAATGGATTTGATTGTAACACCATAACAATGTATGGTAATTTTCAGATTGTTTGGATTACATCATGTTTGGACATGAAGGTTTTGGATTAATATTGCTTGCATCCTTCATTGATAAGGAAAGTGATTATTTTATGAATAATAGTGTACATCGAATTTTTATGATTCTCCAATGATTTCTAGATGTTTGAACATATATATAATATGATTTTTTGCTTAAATTTCAACACATACATAATGCCCTATGTGTATCACATATGGACTTAATGCTTTTCTACCTAGTATCGAACCTCACAAGGGTGATTTAGGAAAATAATTTGTCTCGAGAAATTCTATTGATGGATAGAGGAATGGATACCTCGATGTGATAAAACAATTATCAGTTAAGAAAAATAGATTTAAAATGATTGTTTAATGTCAATAATTGGTTAATCTGCAATGTATGTTGTTGATCATGTATGCACACAATTATGCTTGAATCCATGTGCACAGTGTAGAAATATAATGATCACATACTAGTTATCGATGTTTTATGTTGGCTACTTAATTTCAAGATTGAAGAATAGATTGTGAGATGAATGCATCAAAATATATCAAAGCTAAATATATTTGGAAATTTATATAATCTTATAAGACAATTTGGTGTTGCCTTTTGTAGTATCTAATACATTTCAGAAATTTATATAATCTTATAAGACAAGGTTCTTTTTCACATTTGTAGTTATCAAACAATGTTTAAATACTATTAATTACTTATTGCACATGGATCCTAAAAATGTATAGTGTTGATCCTTGCCTCTTTTGTCTGCCTTCTATAGAAATAACACGAGGAGGGGGTTGTCACATAATTTTTCAACACTAGGATTCAATGTTCCAAAATGAGTGCTTGATTATAAATAGCTACCCCAAAAGTGTATGATGAGGATGGATAGACACAATTACCCTACTTTGAAAACTATTGTAGTCAAATCTACTTTAAGGCATACCAAGCACTGTCACCTTCTCCAAGTGACAGACCAAAATTGAGGGCATCTATATGTTGTCAGTGCCATGTGACTTTCTAAAAGATCTTAATCAATCTAACTTCTTTCCTTATCAATCACCATTATAGTAATCATTTTTACATACATTCCAGTCTTCTCTTGACTCTTCTTAATATTGAGGATAATTCCAATGACAAGTTTAGGGGAGGCTAGAGCAATGCATTCTATCCTACACCCACCTAGTTGCTTTCTATTGTATGCCATTGCTTTGATATGAGTCATTCACTGAGTATTTCTAGTGTAATCTACTTTCCTTTCCATTGTGATGACAATATGACAAGATTAATTAATTCGATTTCAAAAGCTTCATGGCCAGGTGTTTTAATCAATCAACCATGCAATATCATATCTTCTTTGGCTATGTTGACTATTTAAGAGTGTGAATCTTTTAGACTTAACTTGGATTTTCTGGCTTTAAGAAATTTCAATGAATCGTGACATTTCGACTTAAAGTCTAACTTCTTATGGAAAGAAAAGGGGGTTTTAGTTCATCTGATTAAACTATAGCATTGGCCTTTTATGAATTTTTTGAAGATAAAATTTAAGATTTCAATGATTCATGAATAAACTATGAGAGGGATTTATTATGGTTGGACAGGATGATGTCTTTAAGTTGTAGTGATATCCATGCACCCACATCCACTCTTTGACAACAAATATACTTGTGAATCAAATCATAGTTTCATTGAATAGCATGGCATGGTAGGAAAGAGTTCTATTAATGCATTCCCATTATATATGTATATATATTCTTGAGTTTATATTGCAAAAAATACAAAAAAAATTGCACTTTCTATACATTCCATTCGATGTTACTACTAGATGCTATTCTTACACACTTAATCGAAATAAGGATAGACAATTTCATTCCTACATTCCATTTAAAATAATATCCCTAGAACAAAAGTATCATTTTTCTATAGAAGGGCATTCATGAAAATCATGTAAATATAAGGGGAAAAAGAAAAGGAAAAATAGGGAAGGAGGAGTGGTATGATCATGATTCTGAAATTGTCCCATGTAGTCAGGAAGAAAAGTGTGGATCCTATCTAGTAATAAGACACACCTACCACCCACATTATCATCAATAGGCATGTCATCCATTATATACTTTATTCACCATTATAATTGTTTTGTAGTCAATGAGGATGCATTTCATACATTATATATGTGAGCATCATTTTCCATTACATAATAGATCTAAATTTGTTTGCTTATCTAATTTTGAGCCACCGAATTCATTACCCATTCCCCTATTGATAGACTACCACCATCATATGCCCCTCATTGATTATCATCAGGAGGACTACTTTCCATGTAGATTTTTATATGATTAAGGGAAATGAAGCATATAGAGTTGTTGTGATGCACTCATGCTACTTATCCTGATCTTGATATTTCATTTTTTTGATGTCACTTTTTTATTTGTCAATTTTACTGCCAATCTATTTGTGACTTTGTGATTCTTCACTTTGAGAAATTGCATGTTTAGTGGTTGGGAGGGCCAATCCAGACCCGTGAAGAGTTTGACTTGAGTGTCATTTTATCAAGATTCATCTTCTCATTGACTTCAACCAAATCTAAGAGTATTTCTTGCTCGACAATGATAAAAAAATAATCTTAAGGGAGTTTGATACATGCACAATTACTAGATATCAATTTCTAGTTTAGTGTCCTTTTACTACCAAAGTGATAATTATTTTATATTATTTCATATATTTTTCACTAAACAAAGATAAAAATATTAGTGCATCAATATAATGATTTCAATATATTTTATGTTTATTTTATTATCTAGTTGCAAGGTACAAATTATTGTGTTGTCTAATTGTTGGAAATATGAAGTTAATTACCAATAGTCAATATATCAACTTTATTTTCAATACTATTGACCAGGAGGTTCTAGGAACAAAAAAGAGCCCCCGAGGGTTGATACATTGACATTGGTGTCAATAGTATCGACCCCAAATAGATTTTCTACAAGCAAATATCATAACCTAATGTTGAGCCAAGTGGATGCATCAATCAAGATGGTTGATGCATCGACCCTATTGATAAAAAGAGGACCAAAATTTTTGTTTGATACATCCACCACCTGAGTCAATGTATCCACCCATCACAACAACTGCAATCTATAATCAATCAATCACACACGACCAATGAAATCTGTTATTGAAAAGTAGACCACTTAAAACCTAATTTATAAGGCCTCAGGATTCTATATCGTTCCAGCATTCTCTGATGGATAGATAGAGAGGGTAGTGGAGAAAAGAGTTGCTTCATCACCCATGTACATCTAAATGAAATCATCCCCGACACTGCTACCAGAGTCTTAAATGAAGTTTCTTCTTCCTCTTGTAGTTCTTATGCTTATTTATATTCTTTCTCACTACTTTATGGAGTAAACCTTGAGCATGAGGAAGTAATCCTTCATTTCCTAGGACAGGAGTAGTCTGGCATGATATTGTTGTTAGACCTTTGATTTATATTAGGAGTCCGTCTTCACTTGTATTCTAAGATGCATAATCAAAATTGTGACGATCGTGACTAATCCAAATTTTTTATGTGATTTATGTACAATTGATTTAGATAAGAAAAACTCTACTTCTGTGGTGCTTTTAACTTATTTAAACCAATAAAATTAAAATTCATTGTGAGAATGCTTCGCATGCACAAGGCTACTATCATGATCTCATGACTTACATCTACAAACAACATTTGTTAGGAACTACATAACTAATTCCAAGTCATATATATGACTTCAATACAATGCTTATCCTAAATTGAAGTGTTCATGTATTAATATGGTAATTAGATCAGTAGTAATTTATGAGGTGAATCCCACAATCTAAGGGTCTTCGTATCTGAAATTTGATCAACCACTAGTCAATTGTTTTGATTTATTGCTTATATAACTAGCAACCAAATTCAAATATATTGTTGTCTTAGATGATCAACAATAGTTATTAGTAATTTTTAGTGGCACAAATCCCTAAAGTACATCATTTAGGGTTCAAACTCTCTATATTATGTGATCATACACTTGTGTTTACAAATATAGTTTAGTATCTTGTCACTCTTATATATTAATATGAATCCTCCTTAATAGAATTCAATATATGTTTTATTTTCATTTATATAATCATAAAAGTAAAATATATAATATCAAACCACATGACCGATATCCATCATATTAACATAATCTAATCATCAACCAACTATTTCCATATGGTGTTGCAAATTGCCTTTGAACTATTTGAGTTAAATTTCAATCATGAATAAGCACATACTTTTTTAATGGTTGGTATAAATATGTGTGAGCCTTTTCAGTGGCATTGATACACTCAATTACAATAAATGAATAACATAGAAACCCATACATAAAAATTAAATATCAAACTGATCACCTGAACTCGTAATAAGGAAGTGAAATCAACTTCCACACAAAAAAAACAAGTTCCCAAAAATCCAGTTTTAACAAATCGATCTGAAGAGACAGATGTGATGTTCTAGTTTCTTTGTGGTAGGATATTATAGAGTTATATGAAAACATTGTTGTATTAAATCAATTTGGATTATATCACAAACTTGACCATGTTTTCTCATCCTCACAAGGACATAGACTTGTAGCAAATGAAGGAAAAATTATTTAACTAGCACTATACATGAAGCATATAATGTGTAGTAGCATTTTAAAGAATCTCTGATGATAGAAAATTACAGCCGGAACAACTCAACTGAGACCATAGTGTGATTGCATTAGATGTATAGAAAGCCCATAAACTCCGGGAAATGATTGTTTGTTAGATTCATATCTCGTCACCAGGAAAGTTTGCAACGTCATGAGTATATACGATTAAGAATCAATACTAAGATCTTTGCTACGTGTCGTTAGCTCATGGTAGAGTTTTATGTTGTCACCCGTGTGTTTTATCTCCCAATTTGACTATCATGAGTATTGCAACCCAAAAAGGTACCCAAAGAAATATCATCCGGGGCAGATGTGGGCTGCGATAAAAGCACCTTCTCAAACTTGGCCCGTTAGGCTCAGCATGGCTTACGAAAGTCAGTGGTTTTTGTACAGAGAAAACTGCATTGCTAACTGCAACCGGCCCACAGACCTTGGCAAGTCTATTACCCTATAATGAAGCTGACTCAACCAGCCTATCTTCCTGCTCATCGGACCAAGCTGGTTGGTTGTTTCTTTTTTATTTTCCTTTCTTTAATTTCTTTTAATTAATATTATTATTATCCAAGTTCTATGGTTTACGTCCTTATCAATATGTTTGTATACTTTTTCAACATGTTTGTGTGCTTTGTCTGCACATTTTCGTAGCATTCATGTGTACTTTATCAATTTGTGTATATACTTCAGTAGTATGTTTGTGAGTTTCGCAGTCTAAAATGTGTTTTTTGTCTTATGTGTTTAGAATTTTTTGTTCTCTTTGAATATATATAAATTATTTATTATGTATTACCGGTCAATAGGCACATATCTATTACCCTATAATAAAGTTGAATCAACCAGTATGTGTGTCTGCTCACGAGACCAGGCTGGTTGCTTGCTTTTTTCATTTTCCTTTTTTTATTTCTTTTAATTAATGTCATCATTATTCAAGTTCTATAGTTTATGTCCTTATCAATATGTTTATATACTTTTTCAACATGTTTGTGTGCTCTGTCTGCACATTTTAACAAGATGAATGTGTGGTTCATCAATTTCTTTACATACTTCAGTAGTATGTCTTTACATATTTCAGTAGTATGTCTGTGAGTTTGACAGTCTAAAATGTTTGTCTTACTTGCTTAGATTTTTTTTGTTCTCTTTTAACAAATTCTATGTAAATTATTTTTATATATTAGCTGTCAATAGACACATATTTAGGAACGAAACTATAAATAACTTTAGTAATGGCAAGCTATAAGTTTGAGGGAGTCAACTGGTAATTAATTGAGCTATTGTCTATCAGTGAGTTGATTGCAAATTACTACAGTATTATTATATTAATTTTTTGAATAATTTGTATAATTATGGTATTCACACGTACATATGAGAGGGAGTCAATCAGACAATTAATGAGTTGTTTTCTTTTAGCTTATTGTACTTAAATTATTATAAATATCATTTATAAAAAATTAAAGTAGGCGTAATTTTGATGATCACATGCTACAAATTAAAAAAAATCATCTAATAGTTAGGCGTCAACTGAATAGTATTTAAAAATGAAAACATATAAAACTTTATTAATGGCATACTAGAAGACATCTCCTAATATCAGTGGATTATTATCTTTTTAATGAGTTAATTCAACTGTGTACCACATGGTTAGCACGTGTCTTTTACTAGTAGTTAATGAAACGTGGAGTTTTCCATTTGCTCAATATCCTAGGGGCGTGAGAGGGGAGGCCGTCCTGCGTGAGGCACAAGCACGCAGAATCCCTGATTCCCTGGGGCGGGGGTAGCCGACCTACTTGCAGGGCAAGCACGCACAGCGGTGGCCGCCAGATTTTTCCTTAGCTACTTGCTTATATAAATACGGCTAGCTGGTATCCTTCCCCGGTACCCCACGTCCGTGTTTTATCGAGAGAAATTGCTTTCAGATAAAGAGCAAAAGCCCTCTGAACTCCAGATCCGCCATGAGTTCTTCGTCATCCTCCGCCCCGGCCCCCGCCCCCGCCCCCGCCCCCGCCCCCGTCTCCTCCTCCTGCCGGAAGAAGAAATCAGATGACGCCGGCTTCCTGGCCGACCTGAGGGACCACATGGACGAGTTCATCCACGCGTCAATGGAGGAGCACAAGGTCTGTTTCCAGAATACGGTCAAGAAGATGTTCGGCATGGCCAAGGCGGTGGTGCAGAAGGAGAAGGAGCAGAGCGCCAAGTCAGAGGTGGAGAGCGTCCTTCCGCTCCAAACGTCTATAGCGAAATAGGAGTTGCTAGATGATTGAGTTGGTTTGCAGTTGCCTTTAGTTCACTTACCCCTTTTGTATTTCTTCTCAAGCATATCATCATCTTCTCTTCTCTTCTGAGGGTTTTTGGCGGCGGCTGGCGGATTTAGTGCAAAGATAGTTGTTATTAGGAGGATACTCTACGAATCCCAAATATATGAGGAATCTACTGATATAGAACAACTACGCCAGATTCTGTTGGCTAGCCGTTCTTTTAGTTCACTTTCCTCTTTCTATATTTCCTCTGTTTTTCTTCGTTATGAGACTGAAAGAAATTTACTGATACCTAACAACTTTGCCAGATTGTGTTATACTATTTGACATAGCGCAATGCAAGAATTACAATGGTAGGATGTAAAATTCAATTATTGAATTCAATGTAAAGAATGTTAACAGAAATTATGTTTAGTTAGTAATGTCCAAAAGCAACTTAAGCCGTTCTTCAACCCTCAACCCATCGCTGGGTTGTTTTTGGTCTGAAAATCATAGAGTTTGTACTTCTTCAAGTGCACTGAAACGATAATAGATCATTATTTTTCATCTTCAACCAACTAAACATAATATCCACTTATTGAAATCAATCCTTAAATAAAATCTTTTTTGTTTACTAAATCACAGAACTGAACTCTGGTACAGCCTATCAAGCAGGGACTAACTTTAAGTAATATATAATTGGAAGAACATCGTTGCCTAATTTGTTGGTTTTTTTGCTAGATATACCGAAACACTAGCTGCATCTATTTCTCAATGCTGGTTTAATGTGCTTATCTTTTATCAGCAAATTGTAAGGACATTGGTTCTGTTTGGTTGAGTACAAATTTAATGATTCAGTTGGTTTGGTATTATTTGGTGGGATCATGTTCCCAGAATGTTCCAGCAGCTTCAGCTAGTCATTCATGCGGCTCACTTATGAGCTGCAGTTCCTTGAGCAACTTTTAAGTTAAGTTCCATGACTTTATTTGAATTATAGACTTACATACAAAATATAATTCATGAGTTGCTCTTTTTAAGAGCCGAAAATGAGTTTCGGACAACGGTAATACATAAAATATAGTAATGCATATAAATTATTTATGACTAGAAATAGTAGCGATGTGGATATAGTTCATTGTTAAAACTACAACATACAATCACATTGAGTGAATCAATACCGTCTACAAAATGAAAAATATAAACATCATGAAAAAGAAATATATTGTACCATGTGAAAATAATGTGATTTACGTAATTTATTTTTATTCTTCATTGATGTGAAAAATAATAATTAATTGTAACCGTTGTGAAAAATAATATTTTAGATTGCATTAAACAATAATGAATCAAATTTTTTATTTACAAGCACATGGAATACGGATATTATTACAATATTTTGTATATATAGGATAAAATAAAAATATTTTGATGTGATTTTAATTATAATATTTTTATTAAGATTATAATTGTACTCTAATAAAACATTTTAGAGGAGCACTATAACCAGTTGTCGTCGTGGTTATTATGATTTAAAAAAATATTATAATTTTTTACAAATATGATTATTTTATTTCTTTGTTATCCTCACTTATTTATATTATACAATAACAATTAATAATATTTTTACTATTTTCTATATTTACACTTATGATAAACTAATCACATGAAAGTGAAAGAAATTTAAATTCTAGAAATTGAATTACAATTTCCAGAAAATAAGTTCCACGGAATTCATAACTTATACCAAACTAATAGGAGCATTACGTGAAATGATATAGTAAGTTAGTTGCAGAGGCAATAATCTGTAGACCAAGTTAGTTGCAGAGGCAATAATCTCTGTTACCGTAGTACAGCCAAACAGCCACTTCGAAAGGTTAAGAAGGCACTAACTAGGGCCCTGTTTGGGTACAGAGCCAGTTGTTACTACTCGGGCTATATGCCATGCGGTACTCGTTAGTATGTTTTGATATAATACTGAGATCAAGGTTGTCAGAACCGAGCCTGTCAGTGAATCAGTGAGACTTCTGGTTCTCGATTTATTGGTTCAACTAGTGTTTGACCGGTTCAAGTATAACGTCACTAATAGTTTAAAAATATATAAATGTCTTTGATTTATGAAGCATGAATAATAGCATGACTTCTCACAATAACTTGATGAACATACCAAATAGTTGCTATTTGTTCTATTCTTAGACATACATATATCGACATTTAAATTAAGTAGTATTCAAAATTAAATAATGAAAATAGCAGCAACAATACATTTATTTGCTAAGTGAGAGAATTGGCCGGTTGGGCTAAAATCGACCGGTTCTTCGGTTCACCGGTTCAACCGATAAGTTCACCGGTTTGATGTCGGCAGACTTTATTTTCGGCTTTGAGAGGGAACCGAACCAGTAGAGTTTCCGGTTCAACCGACCGATTCGATTCGGTTCTAATAACCATGATTGAGACATTGTTTGTTACATTGTGAATCATAGAAAGAGGAATAATAGTAAAATAAAAAATGTCCTTATGACGATAGGGAATCATTGCAAGTATGTGGTAAAAATATCCATGATAGATAAATATAGTACAGAAAATTTCCTTTACAAAGGAGTTGCATAAGGAGTTTCTTAAGTTTAAGTTTTGGGAGAGAAAAACTTTCATCTTTGCCTTTTTCTTTTCAGTCTTTTTGGAGTAGAATCTCCCTCTGGGTCACCACAACCGCTTCCAATAGTTGGAACAAAATAAAATGAAATCTCTCATGAAATCTCTCTCGTCAATTTTTCTCCCAAAATTTTATATTTTTCCAACGTCGAGACACAATGATGGGACAAATTGTGTCCCTCAATAGTTGTCAAGGGGTTAGACTGTCGGCAACAGCGGACAACGGCCTTTACAGTGCTATGAGCGGACGCCTTATTTCTCTTCCCTATGGACTCTCCGATCAATGGATATCAGTTAATGATAGATTTACGAAAGAGAGGACCAAACCCATATATATATATATATATATATATATATATATATATATATATATATATATATATATATATATATATATATATAGAGAGAGAGAGAGAGAGAGAGAGAGTCAGGCTAGAATACACTCGAGTGTATCCGCAACAGAATACACTCAAGTAGTTTTTCATGATGCAATATATTTTTTTAAATCTAACCCATTGATCTTATTAAACATCTCGTGAACAAGTCATACACAAAATTTGAGCACATTTGGATATGTATAGCTCATGTTATGAAAACCGCAAAAACTATGCATTTCAAATTAGTTTCGCACGTCGATTTTGTTGCCCTTGGATGAGTGACTTACACTCATCTAAATGGACTCAAAATTTGTATGTAGCCTAGTTATAGTATGACAGTGAAGATCAATGGTTTACATTTTGCAAAAAATACTCTTCATATTCAAACACACTTGAGTGTATTCGTGTGATCCGTACACTCGAGTGTATTCTAGCCTGACTCTCTCTCTCTCTCTCTCTCTCTCTCTCTCTCTATATATATATATATATATATATATATATATATATATATATATATAATAAACTAGTAACACACACGTGCATATGCATGTGCCCCATTGAACATGTTTATTTTAAATATTTAAAAAATAAAACTTCTCAAAAGAAAAATGGTAATCGTGCCCCATTGAACATGTTTATCTTACAATAAATATTTAAAAAATAAAATTTCTTAAAAAGATAATGATAATCTTCATAACTGCCCAAAAGGATAATCATAATCCTTTTGTTCTTTAATCATGAAAGATAAAATATAAATTAAATAAATATAAAAAAGTTGAGAAAAATTGTGAGAAGTGAGAAAATCAAGGAGAGCGCATCGTGAACTCGTTCTTTTATAGTAGTATAAATATATTGTCTCTCCTTCCATCATGAAGAGACAAAATAGTTGTGGGAACTTGCCCAACCCAACAGATACACTCCTTCAAGAAAATACATAATAATAAATATATACATAATTATTTTGGACCACACCAAAAAAGGATATTTTAACATAGACTTCATAACTGATTCGCACGTTCAGTTGAGGGATTGAGAGGATGTGTCAGATGGATATGTTGAATGGTCGTAGATGAGAATGCACGGCATGTCATTGGTTGGACATGTTATATAGCAGTGTGATCGACTTGGTTGAATTTTATTGATGTGTGGTACATCATGCTTGAGAGGAGCCCGATGTAATTGTTGGAGTCAAAGATGACCACTCTCACTAAGGCCAGGTACAACGTGCAGTAGGGGAAGACACGTATATCAAATACTGAGAAACTCAAGTGAGAGCCTAAAGGCGGACACTGCTTGCAATTATACGGAGTGGCCGTATGCAAAAAAGCTAAGTTGTTCTCGAGTTTTTTGTTGGTGAAAAAGGTAGTTTCGGTTAGTGATGAATAAGTTTGTATTAAAATATTTTTATTAATCTAGATGATAGCAAAATAACTAATTACACTTATTATGCAATTACAAACCTAAAATGCTACCAAAGCATAAAATTTGAATCAAATAATACTATAAATTATGCAACTGCATTTGTCGTCTTCCTATAAGATTTATGTTTTGCTCCTTAATTACAGCCATGGTTACTCTTTCTCAGATCATCTCTATATCCTTATTGTAGGGTAAAGGCAAAGGGAGGGAAAATTTAGTGACTCTTTCCACATGGAAACCGCAAGACATTTTAATGAGAACGAGATCTTCTACCTTTCAATTGTGAAAATGTTTTTTGAGCCGTTTAGATTACGAACCACCAAGGAAAGTGCATGTTTTCACTCACTCGCTATAGCAGTAGATCTGGCTATAGTGGTAAGATTTCCAACCAAAAATCCATATGTACACCCAAAAATAATATTTATAACACTTCATGATGTAAATTGTTTCTAAAATTAAACGGCAAGTATATGTAGGCATTGTGTAATATGGTGCAAGGCATGGTCGGATCTAGAAGGGTGGCTGGTCCCTTCCGTAAAAATGATAAAATACTTATATAAATATAAAGATACGAATAATATTTAGATATATATATATGTTTAATAGTATTCTAATCAAAAGAGTGTATGGCTGAAGCGGTACTTTATACATTTGGTTGGGTAGATGGTACAGATTTGAATCTTAGTGTATGCATATTTTATTTTTCAGCTCTTTTTTGTAAACTCAGCCCCTTATTATGTATTTCTGATTTTGCCTCAGGTGCAATGCAACGTACACTCTAGCATACAAAGCGATATATTGGTGTAGAAGAATAGATGATTTAACTTTGTTAATAGAAAAAGAAAGGAAAAAAACAAAAGATGTCATTTCTTCGTGTACGTTTAGATTGGTATATGACGAATAATTCATAATAGATGTTACGTGGTGCACACATGGAGCACTTGGTACATGTGATTTTGTGGAGTCCGGATTTGTAGTTTCTTATTTTATGAGTAGGCTATCCATTCTCTTCTCAGTCAACATGTATCCCTACCCAGAATTTGGTAGGGTGCAAATTTTATTTTTCTTATATGTTGTATCATCTTACACAAGGAATAGTGTGCTCCTTGTTAAATAGGGAAGAACAACCCTGGGGCGATTTTGGGGCAATTTTGTGGGAGCACTAACAACTATAACCAAAAGCTTCCACTACAATGAGATTATAAAAAAAAAGAGTGACGATCAAATCAAGTTTCCCATAACGGTTTGCAATTATGTACACATTAGTAGGAAAATATGGCAACAGAGCAGACAGTGGAAATAAAAAAATTATCTACCATATTCCCCATAACCAGCAGATTGTGTTAATAACTATAATATGGATATGATGATTTTGAGGATATACTAGGTCCTAGAGCAAGTCTAGCGACAATCCTCGTCGTTGTAGTTGTGCAACTTTGACTCTTAGTTGCAGTGGGACTCGTATGACTGCTCATCCACGGACATCAGACTTTAACATCGTCTTCTACAACAACTCCTCTCGTCATGTACTACTGGTTGACGATGTCCTCCTTGCGGCAGACGACAGTCTTCCGTCTCTAGAGAAGCCAACACGAACTGTCTAGAACTCTTGTCGTCCTACTAGAACGGATAGGAAGGAGTTGTCTCTTCTGTTAGCGTACTAGTCACCACCTTATTCTCCCACAACAATGATCCCAGTTGTTTCTCTCCCTTGTCTATCCCTCCCTAGTTGGGTAGGACTTGCATGGGCACTCGTGGTTACCACAACCAGAAAAGACAACATTTGTCAGAGCAACTGATTCTCAGTTGTCTGTTGCTCTAGGAAGCCCCCACTACCCCTCTATTTATAGGCGGAGTTTGGGTCAGGGTTCCTAGTTTGTGCAGGAGTGAAAGGGACCGTAAGATCTTGAATTTTCACAACCCTCGACCACCAAAATTGGTTGTCTGACATGCGAGACGGTCGTCTCGTACTATGAGATGGTCGTTTCTCAATTTCTCAATCACATACAAAATTAGCAATTTGTTTCCCATTAATACCAAACATCAATTCCTTGCACAACAAGTAATGTGCAACTGAAACAAACTTGGAAATATCTAGAACCTTTCCTTGGCCGTATTAGGCCCTCTCTCCCATGGGAAATGACTGTCTTGATCACCCATATGGTCGTCTGGTGACACGAGTCAGGTCGGTCGGTTCAATCCATAGCCAATTTTAATGTGAATCAGTCTGACACTCCAAACGCCCATCTCAACCCTTGAGACTTTTGTTTGGCACTCCAGATGACCATCTCATGCCATGAGATGGGTGTTTGGCAGTGCAGTTAGGTTGCTTGTTGTGTGAATCAATTACCTAAATGTTTTACCAATTAATTCATATGCCATTCAAGATCAAACTCCTCTTCTAGGTTGAGACATATGTGTGTGACCCTATAGGTCTCATATTACATTGGAAGTGAATGTCCATAACAACTTATGACATCACAAGTAATGAGTGGTTCCTAGTTACACATCAATGCTATCCAAGTAAATGGAAAGTTGGAGAACAACTTCAACCTACAATATGTGTATGGTGTTGCTGTGTTTGTATAGTTCCTTTGTCACTGATGTTCAGATTGAACTCGAGGCATGGTGCAGTCACCCTCTTCATCATTCAATCTTATTTCTTGAACCAGGAGCAAACTGTTTGAGATATGTGTAAGCTCAATATCACATATTGACTCACATTTGCATGGCCATCCATTTCTCAGTCTCGCTAATCAAGAGACCTAGAACATCAAACTCCTGAAGGAGGGACAAATCTCATTTCTATCACTCACAGTTTATCCTCGTGTGTCAAAGTCACCCAATCATCACCTTTATAACAACCCATGTTTCATGATTGTGTTTGATGATTTCAAAGCATACCCAATGACATGTTATAAGTACAATGATTTCAGGTCTAAGAACCCCAACCACCACCATCACTGTGAGAGATGACTATGGCTTCCATGATGATGGCTTCCATGCGTTAGTCTCGTAGTGGATCTGTCCAATACACTGTTCTCTAATATGTATCTATGTGATTGGTTTTCTATTTTTATATCATGACTAATGAGATTCTCTCATCAACCAACTCACACTCTGATCTTATGTGTTATCATTGTCTATCAACCTTGCACAATAACAACCGATCAGGGACATAATGAGAATATGTATTAATACTCCTAATATCTGTATGATCTCATTTCAACAAGGTTAATACTTGAAGGCATACGCCGTTGAGTAATATTATTCTTTAGACATTTATAATGTTACAGTATTAGCTCATAACTGAATCAAAAATAATAAATTGGAAGCTTGCTTTTATTGATTAATCATTTATTTAAAAATTATGCCATTACAATCATCACATGATTGACTCTCTGGGCTTACATACCAATAGACTCCCACTTGCACTTAGATCCAATCACCCACGAATCTTATTCCGAGTGACCTAACATGACCGTCATGCTTCTTCTGCAATAGTACCTTTTTCAAGGGGTCGGCAACATTGTTCTCAGTTGGTACTTTGCAAATCTTTACATCTCCTCACTGTACAATCTCTCGTATAAGATGATACCACCTTTGTATAATCTTTGAGCGTTGATATGATCTAGATTCCTTAGCTTGTACAATAGCTCCATTGTTGTCATAATATAGCTCGATTGCATCGTTGATGCTTAGAACGACCCCAAGTTTTGTATTGAACTTCTTGATCCATACGACCTCCTTTGTTGCACTTGATGTAGAAATATACTCAACCTATATTGTAGCATCAACAACTGTCTCTTGCTTGGAACTTTTCCATCTTACAATTCCATTATTAAGGCAGAACACGAATCTTGATTCCGATTTGTAATCATCTTGATCAGTCTGGAAGCTTGCATCAGTGTAACCTTTTACCATGCACCAACTCTTCCTCTCTGTCATAGACCAAGAACTATTCTTGATCCTTAGTTCTTCTAAAGTACTTGAGGATGTTCTTCACAGCTGTCCAGTGAGCATCACGTAGATCTCACTAATATCTACTCATCATGATCAAGGCATATGAGACATCTAGATGGGTACACAACATTGTGTACATGATTAATCCAATTTTTTAGGCATATAGAATCAAACTCATGTGTTCCCTTTCTTCATAAGAACTGGGACATTGACTTTAAAGATGATCACTCCATGCAACTCATGCAGGTTTCCTCTCTTAGAGTTCTCCATGTTGAACCGCTTCAACACTTTTTCAATGTATGTGCTCTGACTTAGTCCAAGAAGCCTTATGGGTCTATCTCTATGGATCTTTATCCCCAAGATGTAGGATGCTTCTCCCAACTCTTTCCTAGAGAATGTATTTCCAAGCTGTGCCTTTACCTTTTATAAAGTAGGGATGTCAGTCCCCATCAAAAGTATGTCATCTACATACAATATGAGGAATGTCACTATGCTCCCACTAACCTCCTTGTACACACAAGGTTCATCTTCACTTTGAATAAAGCCAAACCCTTTGATTGTATCATCAAAATAAAGATTCTAGCTCCAAGATGCTTGCTTCAATCCATAGATTGACCTTTGTATCTTACAAACTTTCTTTGCAAAATTTAGATCTATAAAACCCTCAGGTCGTGTCATATACACATCCTCAACAAGATTCCCATTAAGGAATGTGATTTTAACATCCATTTTCCAAATCTCATAGTCATGATAAGTTATAATAGCAATTATGATCTTGATAGACTTAACCATGGCCATTGGAGAAAAGGTTTCATCATAGTCAACACCATGTACTTGTTTGAAACCCTTTGCAACCAATCTGACCTTATAGGTTTGAACTTTTTCATCTATGTCGGTCTTCTTCTTAAAGACCCATTTTCACCCTATGGGTTTTACCCCTTCAGGTGGATCTACCAAAGTCCATACTTTGTTGATATACATGGATTCCATCACATATCTCATGGCCTCAAGCCATTTCTCATACTCAGGTCCCTCAATAGCATCTTTATAGGATACTGGCTCATCATTTATAACCAACTCACTGCCTTCGTGAGTTACAATATATCAAATCTCTCAGGCTCAAGGTGTGTCCTATTAGATCTACGAGGTTCCTATGTTACTTGAGGAATTTGAGACTCTACAACACCTTGTAATTCTCTTTGTTCCTCTTATTCATATATAAGTTCATTGTTTTCTTGTTGATCTTGAACGTCTTCGAGTTCTACTTGCCTCCCACTGATTCCTTTGGAAATAAAATCCATTTCAAGGAAAACAACATGTCTGGAAACAAACACTTTGTTGTAAGATGGATTATTCAAGTAGTATCCCATGGTTTCTTTGGGATATACAATAAAATAACATTTTTCAGATCTAGGGCTAAGCTTTTCAGGAAACGTTTTCTTGACATAAGCTTCGTGCCCCCAAATCCTTATAAAATACATTTTGGGACGCGTCCCAGTCCATATCTCATATGGTGTCTTTTGAACCGATTTAGATGGTACTCGGTTTAGTGTAAACACAACAGTTTGTAGAGCATATCCACATATGGTTGTTGGAAGCTCGGATAAACTCATCATCTATCACATTATATTCAGTAATGTGTGATTTCTTTTTTCTGATACACCATTATGTTGAGGTGTTCCATGTGGAGTCCACCGAGATACAATTCCATGGGCTCTAAGAAGGTTCGCAAACTCTTAGTTCAAGTATTCTCCACCTCGATTGACCGAGCTGCCTTAATACTTTTACCAAGTTTGTTTTGTACTTCATTCATAAACTCCTTGAACTTTTCAAGAGCTTCTGACTTATGTCTCATTAAATAAACATAGCCATACCTACTGAAGTCATTAGTAAATGTAATATACTATTGATACCCACCTCTAGCGGTTGTTCTAAAAGGTTTTCACACATATATATGTATGAGTCCTAATAGTTCATGTAATGACCACATTTGTGCTTAATTGGTAAACTAGGGTTCATCTGAATGATTACATACTTGATTAGATTGAATAACGTTTGGACTTGATTAATGATAGTAGATCAATTGTGATGTTTCAAACCTAAGAAGAAACTCTAACTATGATTTTAGTTTGAAGAATTAGGGTTTGATAAATGTAAACCCTAATCGGAAAAAATTAGGGTTTTGATAGTACATGAATATGGAATTTGATCAGGATAGCAGTGTGGTAAATGATTTTTCATATTTTCTACAAATTTTGTATTTTATTGAATTTTGGAAAATGATTTTTCATATTTTTACAAATTTTGTATTTAATTGAATTTTGGATATGATATGGATAACTCAATCATGCATTTTTTAGAAAATTTTCATAATATTTGAGTGTTCTTTGAATGTGGTTCTCGGTCAAACTATACTTCGACCAAAATGTTGACAGAGTGCTTTTGAACAGTGTAGTGTTTTATTTTTAATGATTTATTGGTAATTCCAAATGATCTAAAATTTTAATTGGAGATCTAAAACTCAATCATAAACAACATCCAAAAATTATGATAAATTTTAATGACCAAATTATTAATAATTTTTGTCATGATAAGTTGTAATGACCAAATTTGTGCTTAATTGGTAAACTAGGGTTTACCTAAATGATTACATGCTTGATTAGATTGAACATCGTTTAGACTTGATTAATGATAGTAGATCAATTTTTCAAAACTAAGAATAAACTCTAACTATGATTTTAGTTTGAAGAATTAGGGTTTGAGAAATGTAAACCCTAATCGGCAAAAATTAGGGTTTTATAGTAAATGAATATAGAATTTGATGGGGATATCAGTGTGATAAATGATTTTTCATATTTTCTACAAATTTTTTATTTAAATGAATTTTGGATATGATACGGATAACTCAATCATTCATATTTTAGAAAAATATCAGAATATTTGAGTGTTCTTTGAATGTGGTTCTCAGTCGAACTATACTTCGACCAAAATGCTGACAGAGTGCTTTTCAACAGTGTAGTGTTTTATTTTTAATTTTTATTGGTAACTCCAAATAATCTGAAATTTTAACTAAAGATCTGAAACTCAATCATAAATAACATGTAAAATTTCCATAATTTTTGGATGCGTTTAGACCTTATCTGTAATGACCACTTTTGTGCTTAATTGGTAAACTAGGGTTTACCTGAATGATTACATGCTTGATTAGATTGAACATCATTTAGACTTGATTAATGATAGTAGATCAATTGTGATGTTTCAAACCTAAGAATAAACTCTAACTATGATTTTATTTTGAAGAATTAGGGTTTGAGAAATATAAACCCTAATCAGCAAAAATCAGGGTTTTGATATTACATGAATATGGAATTTGATCATGATAGCAGTGTGGTAAATGGTTTTTCATATTTTTTTACAAATTTTGTATTTAATTAAAGAGTGATAAAAGGGGAAGTTTTGATGCCATTTTGGATCAAATTAGAGGAGGGACGGAAACTTGACATGTGACAGAATATTCACCTTGAAACTATATCCAAAGAAGCTAAACTTAAATGATTTCATCATTCCTCATACCGCAAAACCCTAGGTCAGCATCTCCATCAATTTCTCCTCTCAAACCCTAACTCTCCCTCTCTCTCTAGAATTTCGTTTCTGTGGTTTGAATCACAAATTATGAGAGCTTCTAGTGTGTTAGGTTGACCATATAGAGCAATTGAGATTCTTGGGTCAATTGCACATTGACCCCTCACTATACTTTTTCTTATTTTAGCTGAATTTTTTGTCATAAAAATATTACTGTAATTTGTCTACTTATAAGGTCTAAACACATCCAAAAATTATAAAAATTTTACATGTTATTTATGATTAAGTTTCAGATCTCCAGTTAAAATTTCAGATCATTTGGAGTTACCAATAAATAATTAAAAATAAAATACTACACTTCTAAAAAGCACTCTGTCAGTATTTTGGTCGAAGTATAGTTCGACCGAGAACCACATTCAAAGAACACTCAAATATTCTGAATGTTTTCTACAATATGCATGATTAAGTTATCCATATCATATCCAAAATTTAATTATATACAAAATTTGTAGAAAATATGAAAAATAATTTACCACACTGCTATCCTAATCAAATTCCATATTCATGTACTATCAAAACCCTAATTTTTTCCGATTAGGGTTTACATTTCTCAAACCCTAATTCTTCAAACTAAAATCATAGTTAGAGTTTCTTCTAAGGTTTGAAACATCACAATTGATCTACTATCATTAATCGAGTCTAAACGATGTTCAATCTAATCAAGCATGTAATCATTCAGGTAAACCCTAGTTTACCAATTAAGTACAAATGTGGTCATTACATTATGAGTAGATGAATTACAATAATATTTTTATGATAGAAAATTAAGCTGAAATAAGAAAAAGTATAGTGAGGGGTCAATGTGCAATTGACCCAAGCAGCTCAATTGCTCTATATGGTCAACCTAACACACTAGCATCTCTCATAATTCGTGATTCAAACCAGAGAAACGAAATCCTAGAGAGAGAGGGAGAGTTAGGGTTTGAGAGGAGAAATTGATGGAGATGCTGACCTAGGGTTTTGTGGTCTGAGGAATGATGAAATATTGTAAGTTTAGCTTCTTTGTATATAGTTTCATGGTGAATCTTCTCTCACATGTCAAGATTCCATCCCTCCTCTGATTTGATCCAAAATGGCATCAAAACTTCCCCTTTTCTCACTCTTTCTTCATAATCCCTCATTTTTAGGGTTTTCGAGTTGAAAGGAAGAAGAATTGGGTGAATTGCGAGGGATTTGATATGAGATCAAGATTTTCAGGGATGAACTGCATTTTTAAGGTGTTTTCGCACGTTAGGGTGAGTGGGAACTTCCTTTAAATAGTATATTGTACGAAAATTGGTTAAATCATCCATAATCTTTAATTGCTTAGTATGCGACTACAACCCCTAAATTGTCTATTTGTTCTAAGTTGTTGCAAAATGATATGAAATGGATTCTTACTCTGTTTGCATGAATTTCAGATGATAAAATCATATTAGAAATGTATACAATACATCCTAATGAGAATTCCCTAAGTATTCACAGAGGTTATAAGAGTAAACTAAAATATAGGGAATTTGTCTATGACTGAAATTTGTTATATAAGTAAATAGAGAAATTTGCTTATCTAGATTCCCTTGGTTATGAATGATTGTTTATCTAAATTCATAGTACATATATATTTCAGATACTATCTTGGATTTCGTTTCAAAGTGAATAGTATTTGTTTGATATCTCAGTATAGAGGGTGAAACCCTAGATGCGAGGAAAGTTGGATATTTCCGAATAGATATCACGAAATTCATTTGAAGGGATTTTCTTAACATGATAGACTTTATTTATTCAATGTTACTATTGATGCATGATATCCCAGTGAATGGCATGGAAACCCAAATTCATCTCAGTTCCAAGGTTTCATACATATATTGATTTTATATGATTTGTTGATAGTAGTCTTTATTCAGTGAATGTTTATGTCGCATGAAATCCTTATGGGAGCCATGTGATAAGTGAATGAGGTAAATGAAACCCTAAGGGTAGGGTGTTCAATGAATCAAGTATTGTGATATCAATGTTCTCTTGCCATGATAAGTAATTAACTCTTAATTGAATTATGTGATGCACAACTCAGGATTTGGCTTGATGTACACATTTTCCAAGAAAGTACAAATAATTTGTAGGTGCTATTGACGATTACTTATATGTCAAGAAATTAACTCTTATCAGTGTAATAAGAGGTTAAATTGCACGATTCCAGTGTGTATGTATTAAGTGGACATGTAATCTGTTTATTTAAGAATTTTAGTCTGCCTGCATGTATAGTATGTTGATTACTCAGTATATTACAATGCTTTGAATATACTGCTCTATCAGGTCTAGAATGATATTCATGTTGTGATTTGAACTGCAATTCAGTAGACGAGATGCCATAGAAATACCAGAGTCGAGTACAAATAAGAAAAAGGTTCAACATAGTAAGAGTTTTTTTTGAAATAATAAAATTATAGATTTAAGGGCCATGATGTCGTAGAACCCCTATGTGAGGTCTGCGCCTTAGGGGTAAAATGACCTAACCCTGGAAGCATCCAATATACGGGGGTTGGAACGTGCTATCAGGTGGCACGGGGGACGAAGCCCTAGTGGAAGTCTCCTTAAATTATAGTTTACAGTGTCCAACATCAACCAGAAGTCTTGGTGGTACTAGAGTATAGAAAAAGCCAAGAGGTGGCTTGACTCTCTGCCTGTGTGCTCATGTTAGAGGAGGAGTCCAGTTTAGGCCAGAGAGCCATTTCCATGTTGCAGGCCAGGAGAGTAGTCAGACTTAGCATTTTCCGGGTATGTCCGCTAAGTCTTGTACGGTGTGATCGTAGTGCACTATGAGTCTTCATATGTAGAGTACACTACATATGACCAGGGCATAATAAAATGAATGAGAAGTCAAACAAGTGTGTATAGTTATTCAATTATTCTTTGTGTGTTTCTGAATTATTGGTTCTCTTTATGATCAATCAAGCATTTCATATATTGATTCACTCTTATAGATATCTAGAGTATCCTACCATATTTATGATTGTCAATTATTAGTCTCTTTAAAGTAAACTGCTGTTATAATTGATATCAGTTGCTCAAAAGTATATCTATAATTATATCAGTGCTTTAGACTATTTCTTTGAAGTACTCATTCACTGAGCGAGTAGGCTCACCCCTCTACTCAATTTTTTTAGGGAAATCACATGGACTAGAAGAAGATAACATTGTATCAGATTAGATCTACCATAAGAGTTAAGTCTGAGTATAGTTAAGTTCAGTCGGTCCCTGTCACTCTAGGTCCTTGTAAAGAAATAAGAGAGAGTTATAAATGATGATGTATAACATTATTCCTCTTTTAGCAATATGTGTGAATCAACAAGTCTTATGTGCTTAAAAGTATGAGAAACATAATGAATGTTCATACATGCATTTTTACTATTGAAATCAGTTTAGAGAAATCAATGTTTAGATTCCCTTGTAAAGTTGGTTTATGTGGTTCAATGCAAGAAACCAAAGAGTTTTGAAAGAGAAGAAAAAGTTAAGGGTGATCTTTGTATTATGTTAAATCCTCAATTTATGCCCTAATCTCATGATTAGTGGTAATTGTGAGATTGAGGTGTAACAATTCACTAGCCCTCTCATTATTTCCAGTGAGAGGGGTCTTAGCCATCTTGCCCAACAAACAAGATTCACATGTCTCTATTGATTCGAAATCAAAAGAGTCTAGATAACCATCCTTATGGAGTCTAGATATGTGATTCTCATTTATGTGCCCTAGATGACAATATAAAATGTATGTTTTGTTTGAGTTGTTGAGTTTTAATCTTTTGGTATTTACATTATAAAAATATGTCTTTAGATCTTGAAAATAAGGACCATAAGACATTGGGGGCACTGCCATAAAAGATCCCATCTTTTGAAATAGAGCATTGACCATTTTTAATATTGAATTTAAATGTATCCTTGACCAAACAAGATATAAAAATAATGTTTCTATTTATAGCATTTACATAATAGTAGTTCTTTAACTCTATTACTATCTCTATGATAGAGATATATTATAGGTTCTAACTGTGTTGTTTGCAACTCTTACGCCATTATCAACTCACAGTTCCACCTCACCTTTTCCTAAAGTCCTACTTCCATTCAGATACTGCATATGAGAACATATGTGGGATCCACATCCGGTACCGGGTGCGTCTGAGCCAGAGGCGTACACACTAGACAACAAGGGGTGACTAGATGCACTCCACGGGACTCGAACACATGTGTGGATCTTTTGAAATTTGTATTAGCCCTAACCAAGTCGATCACAATACCAAATAGGTCACCCGCAAGCGCACACGATACTATTGTAGTATAGGTGATTGGCAAAAGTAGGGGTCGATCATCAGGGATAGAGGGGGCACTAGAGGTAGACTAGTGTTGGCTACGTTCCTAATGCAGAGTTTAGGGCTGAAGGGTTTAAAAGGGGTTTGTTTTGTGATTAATCTAAGTGAACGAGCAAGAAAGGTAGCATTGAACCTAAGTTATCTTAAACAAGCAAGTTTAACAATCTAGGTTAACCAACTAACTAAGCAAGAGCAAAGATAAGTTACACTACACTGAAGGAGCAAGAAGAAATTTAGAAACTAAGTTAACCACTAAAGCAAGAAAAGATCTAAATTAACTGTAACTATCAAAACTGAGCAATTGACTAGGTTAAGCAAGAACAACTAGACTATACTCGCATAAGCAATCAAACAAAGCAAGCTGAGTTTTAAACAAGATGATTAAGGTAGGTGGGCCATTTGGGGATGTAACTTTAATATTAGTTGGGGGAGGTTATTGGACAAGCATGGTTCTCATCTTCCATCTAGATTACCAAACCAAACAATAAGGCAAATGCTATTAGAATGTACCCTATACTACTAGTGAAAGACTAGGGTTAGGTGTAATTCTAATAGGATTAGCCAAATCTAGGTTTCTAGAATAAGTGGTATTGAGAAATTGAGGGCCAAGGGCAGAGATGGGAGTAGAGATAAGGGTATTTGACCTCATTCCACTAGCCATTCTAGCCTTTAGAAAACCCTAGGTAATCACATCAATCCCACTTATACTAGTAACTTAGATTTCATACCAAGTAGTAGGAGAGAGGGTAGGCATGTAGGAACAAAGGGCACTAGCTAGGGATCCCATATTGGGACCTAGGCTGCATACCTAAGATTGCCACATGCATCCCAATTCTCCTAGAAACATGGTATCATCAAGCATTATCAAATAAGCAATTCATAGAAAAAAGCATAAATCACAAGCATGTCAAAGGGATAGGAGACAAAAGCATGGAGCAATCATCATAGATAAAAATAAGTTCATTACAAGCCAAAATTTCCCCAACATGGTATCAAAATCACATTTTATCCCCAAACAGCCCACCACTAGGGGCTTAGCTACACATAATCAATGAAATGGCAAAAGAATGAGGAAGAAGTGGAAGAAACTCCATGGAGCTCATGGAAGAAGCCTCCTTATTCACCTCCTAGATGCTTGGGGATGTCCTCTCTCCTCCAAAGCTGCAGATGGGCATGAACATATGGGGGGTTATGGAGGAAAATCCAGAAAACTAGGTTTTCAAGGTGAAATGGAGATGGAATTGGTGGGTGGAGAGTATAGATGAAGGGGAATGCACTAAATGCTCAAGGAGTGAGTGGAGAGGAGTAATGGTGGCTAAGAGGAGCTAACCTTCGTGCCCCAGCTGCCGCTTATGTAAATATGGGTGGTGGGGAAGCACTAGGGTAAGTGGGGGTAGAATAGGAAAAATAGTGTAAAAATAGATAGGGTTGGTTGGTTACCACGACCGTGTTAATGGGACACAATCGTGCTAAGGGTGGTATGGGAAAGTCGTGGAGGGTGGACACAAGCATGGTGTGCAAAGGGTGGTGAAGATCCTAAGTAGGAGGTGCCCACGGCCATGGCGGAGTGCCACAATCATGTTGGGTGAGTAGCAACACGGTCGTGGTGAGTAACACGACCATTTTGGAGGAGGGTACCTTGATCATTGGGCAGTAGCACGGGCAATTTGATCTTCAAAGGCCATGTTTGTGGCAGATGGCCACGTTTGTGGGTGTTCAACTACAACTCCTTGTTGATTTTGGGGTTTCTTGTGCGAAATTCCCACGGTCGTTGTGGGGGGCCACGACCGTCTTCTCCTCTGTTGGCCACGACCGTGTTGGTGTCCACAGTTGTGGTATCTTCAATAGGCCATGGCCGTGCTGATGGCCACGACTGTGGTAAGTTGGGTGTAAGTCCCTATTAATTCTGTCGATTCTTCACCATAAAAGACACGACTGTGGTGGTATGCCCACAACCATTTTGGGTTCTGCAGTAGGCAATTGAACTTCATCTTTCATCATCCATGGATTTCTTTGCTTGATGACGAATCTTGGCCATTGGGGGTAGGTTGAGGGAGCTTTTGGGGCCTTCTTTGGACCCCTCCATGAGTGGAGGAACCCTACAACTCCTTCCTTTTCTCTCATCCATCCAAAGCATGGTCCAAGTACCTGAAAATAGTGCAAAGAACATCCATAAGTGTTGGGTTTTACGGGAGGTAGAGAAGCAGCGGAAACAAAAATTTTCTCCCTAAAACCCAGAACAAAAGGAATCGTGTCAACGTCTATACAATAAAAAAGATGGTTTGTGGATGCATACCTTGTCCCGAGGCTTTCTCGGTGACAGTACCTCACGCCTTGCACGGTCTTCACCTTCGGTCTTGTACGGTGTTTGTGTAGCTCCTGGTCGCACCGAGACTGAAGACTCCTGGTCTCACCGGGACTGTCGGGATTGACAGTTGTCCTCCGAGCGACATAGGTCTCCCACCTCTGCAGTCGTCCACACGGACTGCCTGGAACTCTGATCTTCTTGTCCCATAAGGAATCAGAAGGAGTCGCACCCTCCTATCGACATACTAGTCACCGAAACATTCTCCTTCCACCAGTCACTTTCTGCAGTTGTCGTTCCCTTGATGTGCCTCCCTTATCGGGTAGCACTTGCTTGAGCTCTCTCGGTTACCAAAACTAGAGAGAACGAAAACTTTACAGAGCAACTGGTTGCACTTTGAGAAGTCCCCAATACCCCTATATATAGGAGGGTCATGGGACAGGGTTCTCTATCCCGAGCAATGCGGGACTAAAGCAGGAGTAGAAGGGTTCGAGATTTTCCACCAAAACAACAAACTGTGTAACCTGAACCAATCGTTTCACAACAGAAACGGTCGGTTGGGGATCTGAGTCGGTCAGTTGACACCTCAACCGATTGGTTGGGACCCATGAAATGGTTGGTTCACTTCTGAACCGGTCGGTTCGTGGTCCTGATCAGTTCCCAATTGACTTTTCTTCTTTTGTTTCGAATTGGTATCAAATACCAATCCTTGTTCCAATCAAATTGGGCAAGTGAAACGAAAGGAAATTTCTCACCAATCTTACTTTCCCAACTTGCTCGGTTAGACTTGAACCAATCATTTCAACACTTGAACGGATCGTTTCACCCTGTCCATGAGCTGATCGACTCACCTGTTGAGCCAATCAGTTCATCACATGAGCCGATCAGTTGGGAGTGTGGATTGTGCAGAATCAATCAATCGCAATTTCAATCAATCTGATACTCTAATCAATCAGTCCAACACCTTGAACACTATGATACTAAGCTATCAATTGATTGAGTGTTTAATTGAACTACTAAACACCTTTAATAATCAATCTAAACATGTTTGTGGACAAACTCCTATTCCAGGTTAAATCCTATGTGTGTGACCCTGCAGGTCCATTTCACGTTGGCAGTGAAGGTCCATAACACTTATGACTTCACAAGCAAAGAGCGGTGCCTAGTCACACATCAGTGCTACCCAAGTGAAATAGAAAGTTGGAGAACAACTTTCAATCCTACAATCTGTGAATGGTGTTACATTGAATGTATAATTCCTTTGTCACTGATATCTTGAATGAACTCAAGGCATGGAACAATCATCCTGTCAATGTCCATTCATTTCCTTGATCTCAGAGCAGACTAGGTGAGATCTATGTGACATCAATATCACATATTGATTCACACGTGCATGTGCATGCCTTTCTCAATCCTACTCATCAAGTGGCCAAGGACATCAAACTCCCTCAAGAGGGACAAATCCCATATCTATCACTCACCCCTCAAAAGCCCCATGTGTCAAAGCCACCCAACCATCACCTTTATAACAACCCATGTTTCAGGACTACGTTTGATGATGTCAAAGTGTACCCAACGACATGTGTTGAGTGTAGTGATTTCAGGTCTAAGAATCACACTCACCACCATCACTGTGAGGGCTGACTGTGATTACCAAGTCATGGTTCCATGTGTCACTCTCACGGTGGGTCTGTCTGGTACCTTGTTCTCTAACAAGTACCTATGTTCTTGGTTTGATATCAATATATCATGACTAATGAGATTCTGTCATCAACCAACACACAATCTAGTCTTTAGTGTTATTGATGTCTATTGTTATTTCCACAATAACAACTGACTAGGGACCAAACAAGAATGTATACTCTTAACATCTATATGATCTCATCGTTTAGGTCCTCAAACCAAAAGCATACGTCATTGAGTAAAACAATTCTTTAGACATCTATCATGTTACACTATCATCCCAGAAACAGTTTAAACATATAGATCGGAAATTGCCTTTATTATTATTCAAATCATTTACAAAGTATCCCATTATAATCATCATATTACTTGCTCTTTGGGCATACATACCAACAGACTCCCACTTGCACTTAGAGCCAGTCACCAAGGAACCTCAGTCCTTGTGACCTAGCATGACCATCATGCTTCTGCTGAGAAAGGGCCTTAGTCAGTGGATCAACTATGTTGTCTTCAGCTGGTACTTTGCAAATCTTCACATCTCCTTGCTGTGCGATCTCTCGTATGAGATGGAAGCGCTGCAGTATGTGCTTGGACCGCTGATGTGATCTGGGTTCCTTAGCTTGTGTAATAGCTCCATTATTGTCACAATAAAGCTCAATTGCATCACAGCTACTGGGAACTACACCAAGTTTAGAAATGAACTTCCTGATCCACACAGCCTCCTTTGCTGCATGTGAAGCAGCAATATACTCGGCCTTTGTAGTAGAATCGGCAACTGTTTCTTTCTTGGAACTCTTCCAACTCACAACTCCATTATTAAGGCAAAATACAAATCCTGACTACGATCTGTAATCATCTTTATCAGTTTGGAAGCTTGCATCGGTGTAACCCTTTACAACCAGTTGTTCCTCACCACCGTAAACAAGAAACTGATCCTTAGTCCTTCACAAGTACTTGAGGATGTTCTTTACGGCTATCCAGTGAGCATCCCCGGGATCTGACTGGTACCTGCTCGTCATGCTGCGAGCATACGAGATATCTGGGCGTGTGCACAACATAGCGTACATGATGGATCTGATGGATGATGCATATGTGATCCCATTCATATGCTCCCTCTCTTCACAAGATTGGGGACATTGAGATCTAGAGACGGTGACTCCATGTAGCATGGGGATGTTGCCTCTCTTTGAGTTCTCCATGCTGAACTGCTTCACCACTTTGTCAATGTACGTGCTCTGACTTAGTCCGAGAAGCCTTCTAGATCTATCTCTATAGATCTTAATTCCTAGAATGTAGGATGATGCTCCTAAGTCCTTCATTGAGAAAGTATTCCCAATCCAAGTCTTTACCTTCTCTAAGGCTAAGACATCATTCCCCATCAAAAGTATGTCATCCACATACAATATGAGGAATGTGATCGAGCTCCCACTAACCTTCTTGTACACACAAGGTTCATCTTTATTTTGAATAAAGCCAAACACTTTGACTTCCTCATCAAATCGAAGATTCCAACTCCGAGATGCTTGCTTCAATCCATAGATTGACCTTTGCAGCTTACAAACTTTATTGGCATTCTTTGGATCTACAAAACCTTCAGGCTGTGTCATATACACATCCTCATTTATATTCCCGTTAAGGAATGCGGTTTTAACATCCATCTGCCAAATCTCATAGTCATAATAAGCTGCAATAGCAAGCATGATCCTGATGGACTTAATCATGGCAACCGGACAAAAGGTTTCGTCATAGTCAACACCTTGAACTTATCGAAATCCCTTTGCAACCAATCTACCTTTATAAGTTTGCACATTGCCATCCATGTTGGTCTTTTTCTTGAAGATCCACTTGCACCCTATGGGTTTTATCCCTTCGGATGGTTCCACCAAAGTCCATACTTTGTTGGAGTACATGGATTCCATCTCGGATCTCATGGATTCAAGCCATTTCTCAGAATATGGTCCTTCCATAGCCTCTACGTAGGTAGTTGGATCATCATCTATGATCAACTCACCACCTTCCTGAGTCACAAGGTATCCAAACCTCTCAGTTCAAGGCGGGTCCTACTAGATCTATGCGGTCCTTGTGTTACCTGAGGAGACTGAGATTCCTCAACACCTTGTGAATCTCCATTTTCCTCTCGTACATCTACTGGTTCAATGTTTTCTTGTTGGGCTTGAACCTCTTCAAGCTCTATTTTCCTCCCACTGCTTCCTTTGGAAATAAATTCCTTCTCTAGGAACACAGCTGTCCTGGCAACAAACACTTTGTTGTCAGTACGGTGGTATAGATAATATCCCCTTGTTTCCTTGGGATATCCAACGAAATAACATTTATCGGACTTGGGTCCAAGCTTATCAGGAAACATTTTCCTAACATAAGACTCACAACCCCAAATCTTTAGAAAAGACAAATCGGGACATTTCCCGTACCATATCTCATATGGTTTCTTTTGAACCGATTTATATGGTACACGGTTAAGTGTAAACACAGCGGTTTCAAGAGCATAACCCCAGAAAGAAATTGGAAGATCAACAAAACTCATCATTGATCACACCATATTTAACAATGTGTGATTCTTTCTTTCAGACATACCATTATGCTGTGGTGTTCCAGGCGGAGTCCATTGTGATACAATACCACGGGCTCGCAGAAGGTCCTCAAACTCCTGGCTTAAGTATTCTCCACCTCGATCGGATCGAAGTTCCTTAATACTTTTACCAAGTTGGTTCTGTACTTCATTCATGAAATCCTTGAACCTTTCAAGGGTTTCTGACTTATGTTTCATCAGGTACACATAGCCATACCTATTGAAGTCATCAGTAAAGGTAATAAAGTACTGATACCCACCTCTGGCATTAGTTCTAAAAGGCCCACATACATCAGTATGTATGAGTCCTAATAGATCACTAGCTCTCTCACCTTTACCTAAAAAGGGAGTCTTGGTCATCTTGCCCAATAAACAAGATTCACATGTCTCTATTGATTCATAATCAAAAGAGTCTAGATAACCATCTTCATGGAGTCTAGAAATGCACTTCTCATTTATGTGCCCTAGATGACAATGCCAAAGATATGTTTTGTTTGAGTCGTTGAGTTTTTGCTTTTAGGTGTTTATGTTGTATACACTTGTCTCCAAATCTATCAAGTATAGACCATAAGACATTGGGGCACTGCCATAAAAGATCCCATCTTTAGAAATGGAACAATTTCCATTCTTAATAAGAAATTCAAATCCATCCTTGTCCAAATAAGAGACGGAAATGATATTCCTATTTATGATAGGTACATAATAGCAGTTCTTTAACTCTATTATTAGCCCACTCGGTAGAGTTAACTCATAGGTTCATACGGCACTGGCAGCAACCCTTGCCCCGTTGGCAACACGTAGTTCAACCTCGCCTTTCCCCAAAGGCCTACTTCTCTTAAGATCCTTCACATTTGAACAAATGTGAGATCCGCATCTGGTATCAAGTACCCATGATGAAGAAGTAGTAAAGTTAATCTCTATCACGTATACACCAGAAGTAGAGATCTCTATCTCTGACTTCTTCTTCCATCGTTCCTTCCATCCTCTCCATGTAGAAGAAATTGGTTTGGCGAGAGAACCCTTCTCTCCCTTACCTTTCGTTCCATTGATCTCTATCAATGAACTTTCTTTCTTCTTCACTAACGCATTAAGCGTACATAGAGTGGATTCAAAGGCTCCTGGTATATCTGGATTGTGCAGAACTCTTCTCACTGTCCTCAACCAGTTATGGAATTTGTTCTCAATTAATTTTCCCATTTTAAAAGATGATTCTTTTTCCATTCTATAAGAGAAAATTGCATTTGTCAAAACTCCTTTTGATTTGATTTAAATAAAATTTGACGATAGTTAATTAGGCCTTTAATTAATTACCGCTCCCACAATTTTGACTCAAATTGACAGCCCTCACCATCAATTCGGAAGATTGCAGCGTACAATCTTCTAGTGGGTCAAGATCCTGAAATCCTCTGAGCCATGAACCGGCTAGGGATGTCACCCACAACTCAGATCTCCCAGGTAGGCAACTCTTGCCAATTGCATCATATGCAACTCTTGAAAGATGTCACATGCAACTCCTTGCCATGATCATCTCCATGCCTCAAGGTGCTAGATCCTATCTAGGTCACCTTGTTAAGTCTGACCCAAAGCCAACACGATGAATATGCACCCTGCTAGGGCAGACCCACATGTTCATCCTTCACGCTTCCACGAGATAGACGGTGCACCACACTAAGGCGTGCCCACACTTGGTCGATCAAGCTTTTCACGTGTGTCGCATTTGGAAGGCATATAAAACTTTAATATTTAATTAGGGATTTGGTTTTTATATACATATACATATCCAATCACCACAATATATAGTACATATCATATACATGCTATATCCCACAAAAAAACATGTAAAACGATAAAAGCAATGAATATGGCCATCCTATTGTGATTCCTCGAGCCAAGAGGAATCACGGTCATCTAGGTCTACATCACATGCAACATGTACAAGATGAAATATGTGCCTGCCTTTCTGGGTTTGATCAACTCATCTTCATGACTGATTGGCTCGCCATCAAGTTGGTCGTTCAGGTGCCACCAGTCGATCGACTGGCGCCTCCAGCTGATCCGTTCACCAGTCGTCATGCTTCTCCTCAGATTGCCACCCGCTCGTCTTGCTACTCGAACCAGTCGTCTGGAACGTCAACCGATCGGTTCATGCCTTGAACCGATTGTCTCAGTCGTCGTCAGGTCGTCCTCCGTTCTTTGACATAATAGGAAATAAAATCTATCCTATTTACAATTGAATTGTGAAACCCCGAGTTACATTCAGGGGGAGCAAAGGTAGGAAAGAAGTCTCAAATTATTTCGATTTACATCAGGAATAGGAGAAAGGGAATCGGTGCACAGACTGAGATGCAAGAAACCACATACAACCATACACAGATATAGGGTTTATAGGCCATAACCATGCTACACATCCACCACAAAACTCGTTTAAGGGTGACGCGTATCGAGTGCATTAATCTTACATATCATATATGTATATTTGGGATTTGTGGATTGGACATGCATAAAGCCAATTTTATTTGCATCATATGCAATAAATGAAGGCGACAAACCAAAATTGATCATATCGATAATCCTAAAATATAGAGCAGTTGATGTGGCTCTGATGCCACTGTTGGGTTTTACGGGAGGCAGAGAAGCAGCGGAAACAAAAATTTTCTCCCCAAAACCTAGAACAAAAGGAATCGCGTCAACGTCTATACAATTAGAAAGATGGTTTGTGGATACATACCTTGTCCCGAGGCTTTCTCGGTGACAGTATCTCGCGCCTTGCACGGTCTTCACCTCTGGTCTTGGATGGTGTCTGTGCAGCTCCTGGTCGCACCGGAACTGAAGAATCCTGGTCTCACTGGGACTGTCGGGATTGACAGTTGTCCTCTGAGCGACAGAGGTCTCCCGCCTCTACAGTCGTCCACGTGGACTGCCTGGAACTTTGATCTCCTTGTCCCATAAGGAATCAGAAGGAGACACACCCTCCTGTCAGCGTACTAGTCACCGACACACTCTCCTGCCACCAGTCGCTTTCTGAAGTTGTCTTTCCCTTGCTGTGCCTCCCTTATCGGGTAGCACTTGCTCGGGCTCTCTCGGTTACCAAAACCAGAGAGAACGACAACTTTACAGAGCAACTGGTTGCACTGAGTTGTACTTTGAGAAGCCCCCAATACCCCTATATATAGTAGGGTCATGGGATAGGGTTCTCTATCCCGGGCAATGCGTGACTAAAGCAGGAGTATAAGGGTTTGAGATTTTCCACAAAAAAAACCAACTGTGTAACCTGAACTGATCGTTTCACAACTGAGCCGGTCGGTTGATACCTCAACCGATCAGTTGGGACCCATGAAACGGCCGGTTCACTTCTGAACTGGTCGATTCGTGGTCCTGATTAGTTCCCGATTGACTTTTCTTCTTTTGTTTCGAATTGGTATCAAATACCAATCCTTGTTCCAATCAAATTAGGCAAGTGAAACGAAAGGAAATTTCTCACCAATCTTACTTTCCCAACTTGCTTGGTTGGACTTGAACCGATCATTTCAACACTTGAACAGATTGTTTCACCCTGTCCATGAGCCGATCGACTCACCAGTTGAGATGATCGGTTCACCAAGCTCAGCCGATCGGTTCATCACATGAGCCGATCAGTTGGGAATGCAGATTGTGCAGAACCATTCAATCACAGTTTTAATCAATCGGATACTCTAATCAATCAATCCAACACCTTGAACACTATGATACTGAGCTATCAATTGATTGAGTGTTTAATTGAACTACTAAACTCCTTTAGTAATCAATCTAAACATGTTTGTGGACAAACTCCTATTCCAGGTTAAATCCTATGTGTGTGACCCTGCAGGTCCATTTCACATTGGCAGTGAAAGTCCATAACACTTATGACTTCAAAAGTAAAGAGCGGTGCCTAGTCACACATCAGTGCTACCTAAGTGAAATAGAAAGTTGGAGAACAACTTTCAATCCTACAATCCGTGAATGGTGTTACATTGAATGTATAATTCCTTTGTCACTGATATCCTGAATGAACTCGAGACATGGAACAATCATCCTGTCAATGTTCATTCATTTCCTTGATCTCAGAGCAGACTGGGTGAGATGTGTGTGACATCAATATCACATATAGATTCACACGTGCATGTGCATGCCTTTCTCAATCCTACTCATCAAGTGGCCAAGGACATCAAACTCCCTCAGGAGGGACAAATCCCATATCTATCACTCACCCCTCAAAAGCTCCATGTGTCAAAGCCACCCAATCATCACCTTTATCACAACCCATGTTTCAGGACTGTGTTTGATGATGTCAAAGTGCACCCAACGATATGTGTTGAGTGTAGTAATTTCAGGTCTAAGAATCACACTCACCACCATCACTGTGAGGGCTGACTGTGATTACCAAGTCATGGTTCCATGTGTCACTCTCACGGTGGGTCTTTCCGGTACCTTGTTCTCTAACAAGTACCTATGTGCTTGGTTTGATATCACTATATCATGACTAATGAGATTCTGTCATCAACCAACACACAATCTAGTCTTTAGTGTTATTGATGTCTATGGTTATTTCCATAATAACAACTGACTAGGGACCAAACAAGAATGTATACTCTTAACATCCGTATGATCTCATCGTTTAGGTCCTCAACCTAAAAGCATATGTCATTGAGTAAAACAATTCTTTAGACATCTATCATGTTATACTATCATCTCAGAAACAGTTTTAACATATAGATCGGAAATTGCCTTTATTATTATTCAAATCATTTACAAAGTATCCCATTACAATCATCATATGATTTGCTCTATGGGCATACAAAACAGTGCAAAGAACGTCCATAAGTGCATTTAATAGTAAACACATATTGGGAGAATTAACTTGCAATCTAACTTGTTTAGATGTGATTAAAGTACAAAATGGCACGAGATGGAGCCCCAAAATAGGGCTACATTGCCACCCCAAACCTAAAACATGCTTGTCCTCAAGTATTCTCCAACTCAATCTCTCTTTTCAGTTTTCCTTCAATCAAGAAGAATGACAAATGAATAGCAACAAAAAATTATTGACTACATGGTCTTGGAAGTGACTAAGTGCATGTGTTCCACCTCTTTCCTCTCCTCTTTCAAATACCAATCATGAAATGAGCACTGAGCATACAAACTTCAAATATAAATCATAGAATACACAAGTTGTCCATATGTCCTTCATATCATTCTAGGTAAACTGTTTCATGTTGGTGTTAATCAAAGATGACTAGGAGTATTGTTTCACTTTCATGCATTCAAGCTTATGCCTCAAACCAACTAAATGACCCATGTGGTTGTGGAAAAGGGTAAATTGAGCTAGATTTGATGTTTTCTAGCTCAATGGGTATGAAAGTAGAAGAAAGGGTTGTGGAAAGGTTTTTGGAGTGCTATTACATAGAGCACTCATCTTTTCTTTATTTGAATGCTCGTAAATAGGAGCATCCTTTTATTTTCTTTTTGCTTTCTTTTCTTTTCTTTGCCCTTGGTGTAGATAGGGCATATGGTGGATAGAGTGAAGCGAGGAGATAAAGATATGGCCACCCCAAACTTTTGGAGGTGTCCAAGGCTGATTATGTGCACTAGGGCATATTTTTATGAGGCGGAGAGGTATGCAGATGGTGGAAGCATAGTCAGATCAAAGAGGGGTCATTAGTGTAATCTTCAATAGAAGATTCCCTGCATGAAAGCTAGTATAACACTTCATCAAATGATATCACACCACATGATAGAACAACATGACATTCACATTTCTATTAAGTGATTCCATAGGCTTTAAGTGTTTGTAGCTTACTCAATTCACAAAACAACCAAAACTTTCACAATCTTGAGAGAAGTGGTGCACATGTAAAAAGTCAACAAACAAGACCACATAACAATAAACTTTAAGAAACAACATGCATTTGTCAAAGGATTACAAATTTCATTTCAAATGGTGGAGATTAAGTCAAAACATGCTTTTTTGGGCAAGAACATTCAAGCTTGGACAAAATTGGCCAAAATGATGCCAATTTGCCTTCAATCACATCTTAAACCTACATTATTGAACTCACTACTACAGAAATGCTTATAACGTCACATTTACAGGCATCAGTTATTAACAAAAACCGATGCCTAAAACCTGTAGTGTCGCTTGAATACAAAAATCAACATAAATCTGTGAGGAGTGGCCAGACACGAGTATCACTTTTTATTTAGCTTCGGTTCCTCAATAAGCAACCGACGCCCAAAATCGATCGCCAAATCCAAATTTTCCAATGAAAAAAAATTACCTCCAAAATTTAACATACGGCGTCGGTTGTTAACAAACCAACCGACGACTAAAGGTTTTTCATGAGATAGAAATTGGGCCCATTTTTATCGTCAGTTTTCTTGCGATAACCAACGCTGATGTGTTTACGTGCGCTGTCCCCACGAAAATTTTCACCCCCCTTTGGCGTCGATTTTCTACGAAAACTGACAACTATGGTCATAATTCGAGAACTTTTTCTTTTGTCGGCATATGTAGATAGACGTCGGTTTCTCCAGTTGAAACCAACGACTATCATTGAACTTAGGTGTCAGTTTTTTTGTGGTAACCGATGCCTATTGTTTTATGTGTCAGTTGTTTTGAATAACTGACGCCTATTGTTAACTTAATAGCACCCGCGTGAGCCAGAATCTTCCCCCTTCTCTGTTTCATTCCCGATAGAGAGCTTTGGTCTGGAGATTCCTTTCTCCACCACCACCGATTGAGAGCTTTGGTCTGTCGCTGCCGCCGCTCAGGCCGCCGCTCGCCTGCTCGTTGCTCGCCGCCACTGCCGATCGATACCTGTTGCTCGCCGTCTCCGCTCGACACCTGCTCGCATGCTCACTTCTCATCATCGCCGCTCGACACCTGCTCACCTACTCACTTCTCACTACTGTCGCTGCTCGACACAGGTACCCTCTTCCTCCTTTATTTCCTCCATTGAGAAGGCCAATCACTACTTACATCCTTCAGTAGATGCTTGTTCCTAAGCGCAACTAATCACATGACAGGTTCTTAGATTGACAGTTCAAAATCACCACGGCTAGGGTTCTTAGATTGACAGTTCAAAATAAGATGAAATTAGTGTTAAACCCAATTTTATGTATGAAACAAAAGTGATGTCACTTCCAAACCCGGTTTCTATTTATACGTCACAAGAGGACATTTTTACTGTTCTATATGATTAAAAAAATGATGAGAGTGAAGATGGCTCGAGGGCGCGGCGGCAGGGGACGAGGGCGCGGAGGTAGGGGACGAGGGCGCGGGCGCAACCCTAGCGGAAGAGGGGGGGAGGGCAGGGTGCTGCAGAGTCTTCACTGACTCCTCCGGTTCGCCAAGCAGCGGTGAATGGAGAAGGAGGCAAGCCCGACCAAACCAAATCCCCAGAATCATCTAGGGTTCAACCGCACGTGGAGACGTCGAGCCCCACATCCAGTTCCCCAAAGTCGCCGCCTAGTAGCTCCGTCAAAAAGGCAATCTCAGACCGATTCGTAGACTGGATTAGCATCAGTAGGTTGGACCGTGAAGAGATTGACTTCGAGTCGATTGAGTTCATTGAGCCTATATGTAGAAACGGCGTGAGATGTGCGTCCATCTCAAGCCAGGATTTCTCCATCCCTACATGGGAGGAGTACCTCTCTGTTCGCTTCGTGGGAAGGAAACCATACAGCGGTCAACTCATCGGTTGGATTTGCAGGCAGTGGCATCCGAGCGGCCCTATGGAGGTGATAGCTGAAGAACGGGAGGGCTTCATCGTGAAGATGCCGACTCACATCGAAAGGGAACGTGTCCTGAATGAGGATCCCTGGTTCATGGATGGGTCTCTGATTATTGCTCATCCATGGAAACCAGGTCCACCTCTTCAGCCTCTCTCCCTCACGCACGCTCCAGTTTGGTTCAAGATTGAGAACCTGGGGATTCCGTGGATGCGCAAGCACATCGCCTGCGTCGCCAGCACAATAGGGAAGCCGGTCGACATCGACGATCTCTCTGTCTCCGCTGGCTGTCTTGGCGAAGCTCTGGTCTGTATAGAGATAGGCAGTGATGCAAAGATGCCCAAGGAGACGATGGTTGAAGTCGATTCAGTTCTGAAGCAACTGAAGGTTGAGGTGATAGCCAACCCGGTTACCTGCCCCAACTGCAAGAAATTTGGGCATAGAGGCATGTCTTGCCCAACGAAGATTAGGAAGCCACCGCCTGAAAGGGATGTGTAGGTTAAGTTGGGCAAACCAACTGTTTGTGGAAATGCCAAGGCAACCAAATCCAAAATGATGTCTGACAAGCCACTAGACTCTGAAGTTACCGACCATCCTGAAGCAGATGATAATCTACGTGATTTTATATCCTAACAGATTATAGATACGGTCCTCAATGGCCACATTGGTGATCACAAGAACCCCTCTGTTGGTACCAGCACTCAACAAACCGAACCTGATATGCTCAGGAGCACTCCAGTTTGTAATGCAGGTACCCTCGGATTTGATTGGGAGATGGAGTTAGCGAATCGTGGCAAAGAAGACAATGGATCTGACTCTTGGAAGATCAACAGAGTCTGGGAGAGTTGCGGATTCTCAGCTAAGCACCAGGATAGGAAGGAGAACCTATTTGAGGATGAGGATTCCAATGTCTCTGAAGGTGACTTTGATCAGTGGGATTCTGATTCCATGGTCTTCAACCAGTCGTGGACAAAAAGAAAGAAAAAATCAGCTAGGAAAAGACTGGTTTGAACTCTGTACTCATCCAGTCCGACTCCACTGATTGAGATTTTCTCCTTGGTGTAGATGTGTGATCCGGTTGAGCCTCTAAATCTTCTTTTCTATTGATTGGTGAAGAGGATTAGGAAATCTATCTTTCCCTCATACTTTATGAGATGTTCACAACGCCAGTGATGGGGAAGGTGGCTTTTTTCTTTTCAAGGACATTAACAGAAGGACTGCTCATGGAAGGGCTCTTCCTGCTTTGCTTTCTGCAGCTTGGATGCTTTTGGCTTGGTGAAAGAACCTTTATTCATCTCTTCTAGATGATATAGCAGTTCCTTTTATATTTGGTCAGTTTCCAGTCTTCCAAGACGACACAATTTGAAGGTGGGATTAATGCTAGTGTTTGTTTGGTTTTTGGTTAATGCCCTTTTCTATTAGGCAGTGTCTGTACTTTCTTAGAAGTCTTGGGGTCTTGTTCCTTTTTTTCTTTTGGGGGTCCTATAAACCCTTTTTTTGTTCTTTCGGATGTCTTCATCCCTGGTTGTATAGGGGCGCAAAGTCTGTACCCAAAGTTTTGGAATTATATAGTAACACGTTTTTTTGACCGACCAAAAAAAAATAACAACTGGATACACATCCATGTCGATGAAATATATTATTGTTTCTATTTAGTTGTGCCCTAGCGATGTATTGTCTCATAGTTCTAAATTTTCATGTTATGAAATTTTTCCAAAATTATATCTTCAATCTGCTTTTTTCACCTTTATACTATATGTATTGCCTCTAAAATAGAAGATCTATTTTGTAGAAATGTCGACCTTTGTCCAGACCCTAAAGTGGACTCTATGAACACAGCCAATTAAAGTATCATATTAATATATAATAGTTTATTTATGGAAGTTACATAGAGACATGCAATTTTTAGTAACAAAATGATCAAAATAACCCCTATTATATTTTGCTACAGTAAAAAAGTAAACCCTAGGAATTGATAGTATAAATGCATCTAAACATTCATAAGCTATTAATGTGTCACTTGGAGAGAAATGGACATATTCCTATTTAAGTAAAAATTACATAGGACATAATATGAAGTAATGATTAGTAACATAATGCGGTGGTTATCTATATGAAATTGATTATATATGCAATTCAAGTAGAAATACTAGAAAGAAAGATAATGAAACAAAAGAGAAGGGCAAGCGGTGGAATGTCGGGTGGAGGTGGAGACAGAATACCTACGGCGGCAGCTTCTTCCCTCAACCGCAGCTCCTCCTCAGCTTCTACCCAGCAACCTCGTCCATCCGTAATCACCACCACCGTTTCCCCAAACACCACCACCACAACCACCACCACCCACTTTCCTGACCCTAACCCCACCTCCACCACCGCCAGCCCCGTTTCCACTACCGTTTCCGGTTCCGTTCCTGGAACTAATGTTAACAAGCCACCCCCTACCCGGTGGAGTGCCCCAGGAGCATACGTCACCCTTGCCAGAGAGTGGGTGTCGACCCACGAGAAACTGCCGCCGAAGGCCCGGGGCAGTTTGGCCTCTGACCTGAAGAAAGGCTTCTTCAAGGAGGGAGATTTGAGACCCTGGACTCAATTCGAGAAGTCTGTGATCGATGAGATGGATGATTACCACAAATTTTTGGCGATCATCCAAGTCTTGGGACAGGACATCAACATAAACCAGCTTAAAGGATGGATGGTCCGATCGTGGAGGCCCAGGGGGGAGCTCGAGGCCTACACGCTAGTCAATGGCTTGGTGCTCGCCAGGTTTGCCAACGCCAGAGATCTGAATGTGGCGTTGCTTGGGGGTCCTTGGTTCTTTGATGATCGACTGGTGCTGGTTAGACGTTGGATGCCTGATGCGGATATTAGAAGAACAGCTTTAAAGACTGCTCCGGTATGGATCTCCCTACTGGATGTCGGCAAATACTGGTCGGCTCGAGCGATCTCCATCATTGACAATGTGATCGGGGAACCTAGAGCCATAGACAGGCGAGCTGATGGCTCTCTGCTGGGATGCGCTAGAGCTTGCGTAGACCTATCGGAGGAAGAAGAACCACCCCCGGTGGTGATGGTGGAACTGTCAGATGGGGAAGAGTGGGATGTTAATGTCAAGTATGAGGCATTACCCGATCGATGCAAGGCCTGTAAGGTTTTTGGACATTGCGAGGGGCAATGCCCTGGTGATCGTGATCCGAACATCAGGTTGTCTCCTCCCATCATTCCACCTACCATGCCCCCAAAACGATATAAGAAGAAGAATACTAGCAAGGAAGATAGAGCCCCAAATCCTTCCGAGGTGGTGGTTGTCGAACACGCAACAGCTGAAGAAGGAGAAATCCTAGGAATTGAAGGTCACATGACTGTAATCGAACAACAGACGGTTATTGCTGCTGCTACACCTGCTATACAGGTTACTGATGGAGTGCCTAAAAGGAGGGGAAAAAGCAGAGAAACGGTCAACACGTTTTAGATACTGGACCATTTGGGAGACAAAGAAATGAATGAAGATGGAGGACACCGGAGTAGGAGTCCCAGGCAAACTAGAAGTTCCAAGAAACCCAAGAGGGCAGAGAAGAAGAAGGCACCCAAACCCAGTGGAGGGGGAGGGGAGAAAAATAAGTCTTAATGTCCATCCTAGGATGGAATGTGAGAGGGGCTGCTCGTCCCTACTCACAAAGAAAGCTGAGGAAAATTCTGAAACAAGCTAAAGTGGATCTATGTTTCTGTTTTGAAACCAAGATCAGGAGAGAAAGAAGAGACAATACCTACAACATATTTCCTACTGGTTGGTTATCTCTCAACAACCTTGATGCTATTAATGGTGGAAGGATTGTGATGGGATGGGATCCAAACTCTTGGACAATGGAGCTCATAAATGCCACTAATCAAACACTGACTGTTAGTTGCTTCGGAAAAGATGGGTTCAGCTGCATTGCCACATGCATTTATGGCGGAAATGTGGAGGTAGAAAGGAACACTATGTGGGATACTATTACAAGTACCGCACAAAATGAAATACCGTGGATTGTCCTCGGTGATTTCAACTGTATTAGAAGACACTCTGAGAAAGTTGGAGGTAGAAGAGTTCCCGAAAGAATCCTACAAAAGTTCAATGACACCATTGACAGTGCAGCCATCCACGAAGTGAAGATGATAGGTGGAAAAATCACTTGGACGAATAAACAGAAAGCCAACAGAATTGCAGCTCAGTTAGATAGGGTGCTAGTCAATGATAAATGGCTAGAACTCTTCCCCCAATAGGTGGTCAAGCTGGAGAGCTACCCTTTCAGTGACTACGCATGCATGAGAATAGAGTTGAAGGAGGCGGAAATTCTTAAGAGACCGTTTAGGTTCCTTAACTACTGGTGTGAGTGGCATGGATTTAATGAAGCTGTGGAAAAGGGCTGGAACACAGATGTTATTGGCAATCCGATGTATGTTTTCCAGAAGAAATTAAAGAATACCAAGCTAGTGCTGAAGAAATGGGTGAGGGAGACCACTAATCTTCCAAACCTGATTAGAGAGGCTAAGGAGAATTATGCTAAGGCTGCTCTTAATGCAAGGGAGAATCCATTAAACAACAACGCCATTTTGGAGGAATCAGTGGCTGAGGATAGATTGGTGAAACTTGAAAAAGCCCAAGAAGTCCACGCCTGGTAGATCAGTAGATTAAAATGGATCAAGGAAGGTGATAGAAATACCAAAACCTATCAGTCGGCTATAAAAAGGAGAGAAATGATAGAGGCCATCCACGAAATCACGGACAATAATGGTGTTATCAAAAGGGGTAGAGAGGATATTTCTAACACGATTGTGGAGTTCTTCCAAGGACTCTACAATCAACCTTTGTCTTATGAATGCAGGCGGGACCACATTCTACCTGAAAGAAGAGTGACGGACCAAATGAATCAATTGTTGCTCAAAGATACAAATGAAGAAGAGATAAAGAAAGCTACCTTTTCCATTCATCCTTCCAAAGCTCCCGGTCCGGATGGGTTCAATAGTAGATTCTATCAATGGGATCTGATAAAGAACGATCTTTGTAATGTTGTCAAGTGGTTTCTCAAAGGTGGCAATATGGTGAGGGAGGTGAATCATTCATTCATCAAGTTGGTTCCAAAGGTTAAAAACCCTAGCACTTTGAAAGAATATAGACCCATAGCTTGCTGCTCCGTTTTCTATAAGATCGTGTCAAAAATTATAGCCAGAAGACTGAAACTCATCTTACCCGACATTATATCCAAAGAACAGAATGCCTTCATCCAAGGTAGGAACATAGCCAACTGTGCTCTTCTAGCCGCTGAATTCCTAAATGATTTCAGTATCAACAAAGCTACTGCTAAGGCGTGTATCAAGCTGGATATCACTAAAGCTTATGACTTCATTAGATGGGAGTTTATCTGGAAGATTATAATAAGCTTGGGCTTTGATGAGGTATGGATAAAGATAATCCAACAATGTGTGCAAACAACCTCATTTTCCATTCTGGTCAATGGTGCTCCTGCTGGTCTTTTCACTGCTTCTAATGGTATCTGCCAAGGTGATCCACTATCACCTCTGATTTTCTCGGTGGTGATGGAGGGGCTGTCCTGGGCCATCCATAAGGCAGAGAGTGAGAAAAAGATCAAAGTGTTTAAGGTCAAGAATGTTGAGGTGATGTCCCATCTTATTTTCATAGATGATGTTTTGATTTTCTCCGCTGGCCATGCTAAGAGACTCCATGAATACAAAAAGGTGCTTATTCAATTTGGCAAGCTCACTGGGTTATACATTAGTGAGATCAAATCGAGAATTTATAACTCTAAATCCTGCGACCATAGAAGAGGCAGGCTTAAAGCTGCTATTGGAGTGAAGTCTGGGCGCTTTCTCACAAGATACTTGGGGATTCCACTGACTTGTGGAAAAGGACATAGCAAAGATTTCAGTATGTGCATAGATATATTTAGAGAAAAAGTCAATAATTGGAGTGGTATACACATTTCTCTTGCTGGACGGCTTGTTCTTATCAGATCTGTTCTGCAAAGCACTATTAGATTCTGGGCTTGCCTTAGTGAAATCCCTGGACCATGTTTGGATAAGATGAGAACCATCACTGCTTCTTTCCTCTAGGGTGGTAAAGCAAACGGAATTGCTTGGTCAGAGATTGCCAAAACTTTCAAAGAAGGTGGGATGCAGCTCATGGATCCTGATGATATCATGGAGGAAAGAAGATGGAAACGAATTCAGAAATTCATCACTGAACCTAACACCACGTGGGTCATGTGGATGCGTCTTAGATATGGTAACCATATCAAACTGGCATCAAATAGTAACCCTTCACGAGTTTGGAGGGGAATGTGCAGGTCCTATGACAACATTGCTAGCAGATTTCAAGTTGATTTTCAAGGTGTTGGGGTCTTGCTAGACCCAACAACTCAGATCAACTTGAGCCCTAGACCTGAGGTCATCTGGTGGAAGATTGTTTGGGGCAAGTTATACTATCCTAAATGGAGCACATTAATTTACAGAATTATCAAGAATCATATCCCTACCAATGATAGACTGTTGAGGTGGGGGCTGATGGTGGACAGAGTTTGTACACTTTTCTTGAAGGAAGATGAGTCTGTCGAGCATCTATTCTTCAAATGTAGCTATACTACCCCGCTTTGGAGAATAGCTTGCATTAGGAATGGATGGGGCGCAGACCTGCCGTGTGAAATGGAGAATATTTTGCTTTGGTGCCAAAGCAAGTTTGCGGACCCTTGGGAGCTCTCGCTTTGTGGCATAGTGTTAGGAAGCATTTTGTTTAGGATATGGAAGGAAAGAAATACTAGAAGACATGGAGGATCACCCAAAGATTTTTTGATTCTGATGGAAGAGATCAGTAGGGATTTTAGAGCAGTGTGCGTAACCAGAAAACAACTCGTTGTACGAATGGGTTGCAATGCTAGAAGATGTTGGGGTTTTGTAGATAATTCCCACATTTTTCTATTTTAGTTTAGCTCTTACTCATACAACAAGTTTGTATAACCTGGTTATATGATGCTCAACCGGGTGTGGCTGCCATGTAAAGTTTTTTTGGCAATACTAATTTTACCTATTTAAAAAAAAGATAATGAAACAAGCATGAAATTGCAAATAACCTTAGATGGGAAAGAAAACTTCAAATCAATGCATGGTATTTCATGGTCTCTCTTCCTAATGAGTTATGTTACAAATATTTGTATATTAGGTTAAGGACATGTTTCTGTTGTGACATGTTGAGTTTTTTGCTATGGTATACCCACCAGATTTGTGTTATATATAAAATAATATATTGATTAATTTAGGAAACATTGATATGTTGTTATGGCTGTCCACAAGTGTTCTTATAAGAAAATTGTGTGTTGAATGGGGTTGTGAACAAGGGACTGGTGTTATATTTTGTTGGCCTAGAAACCCGTCCAAGATTTACTCACTAGGAGTAAATCTTGGATAGTCCCCAATTTGGGACTGTTCTTGAACACCTAATCTCACTTAGGATGTAAGTGTATAATGTGTATTGGGTTTTCAAGAAAATTTTGGTAGCATTTCCCCGTTTGTTCTCTAAGTACATATGTACTTGGAGAACAGTGGGGAAATGTTGCCGAAATTTTCTTGAAAACCCAATACACATTATACACTTACTAGTGAGATTAGGTGTTCAAGAATGGGATAGGTGGTACACATTTATTATACATAAGAATGACAACACATGTATTTGTTGGCCTAGAAACCCGTCCAAGATTTACTCATTAGGAGTAAATCTTGGATAGTCCCCGGTTTGGGACTGTTCTTGAACACCTAATCTCACTTAGGATGTATGTGTATAATGTATATTGGGTTTTCAAGAAAATTTTGGTAGCATTTCCCCGTTTGTTCTCTAAGTACATATGTACTTGGAGAACAGTGGGGAAATATAATGCGGTGGTTATCTATATGAAATTGATTATATATGCAATTCAAGTAGAAATACTAGAAAGAAAGGTAATGAAACAAGTATGAAATTGCAAATAATCTTCGATGGGAAAGAAAACTTCAAATCAATGCATGGTGTTTCATGGTCTCTCTTCCTAATGAGTTATGTTACAAATATATGTATATTAGGTTAAGGACATGTTTCTGTTGTGACATGTTGAGTTTTTTGCTATGTTATACCCACCAGATTTGTGTTATATATAAAATAATATATTGATTAATTTAGGAAACATTGATATGTTGTTATGGTTGTCCACAAGTGTTTTTATAAGAAAATTGTGTGTTGAACGGGGTTGTGAACAAGGGACTAGTGTTATATTTTGTTGGCCTAGAAACCCGTCCAAGATTTACTCACTAGGAGTAAATCTTGGATAGTCCCTGATTTGGGACTGTTCTTGAACACCTAATCTCACTTAGGATGTAAGTGTATAATGTGTATTGGGTTTTCAAAAAAAATTTGGTAGCATTTCCCCATTTGTTCTCTAAGTACATATGCACTTGGAGAACAGTGGGGAAATGTTGCCGAAATTTTCTTGAAAACCCAATACACATTATACACTTACTAGTGAGATTAGGTATTCAAGAATGGGATAGGTGGTACACATTTATTATATATAAGAATGACAACACATGTATTTGTTGGCCTAGAAACCCATCCAAGATTTACTCATTAGGAGTAAATCTTGGATAGTCCCCAGTTTGGGACTGTTCTTGAACACCTAATCTCACTTAGGATGTAAGTGTATAATGTATATTGGGTTTTCTAGAAAAGTTTGGTAGCATTTCCTCGTTTGTTCTCTAAGTACATATGTACTTGGAGAATAGTGGGGAAATGCCACTGAAATTTTCTTGAAAACCCAATACAAATTATACACTTACTAGCGAGATTAGGTGTTCAAGAATGGGATGGGTGGTACACATTTATTATATATAAGAATGACAACACATGTATTTGTTGGCCTAGAAACCCGTCCAAGATTTACCCATTAGGAGTAAATCTTGGATCCCCGGTTTGGGACTGTTCTTGAACACCTAATCTCACTTAGGATGTTTTAACCATTAATTATATATAAGACCATAAACCCTAAAGTTTTAACCATAAACTCTAATCTATTAACCCTAGACCCTAATATTATTCTAATATATACGTGTTTTCTCTTTGATCATAGAATGGATAGATCATGGATGTCCATTCCAAATCGCTACACCCTAGAGTTTATTTCTAGTCTTGATCAGTTTATTAGATTTACCAAGGAACATAGGAAACAACCTGGAGATAGGTTCTACTGTCCATGTAGGCACTACGGTAACAACTTGAAAGTCAGCACTGGTGGCAAAATCAAAAGTCATGTCATGTGCAATGGAATTGTACAAGGCTATACATAATGGCACTGGCATGGAGAGATTTCAAACCTAAAATCAGTGGATGTCGATAGCAGTGCTTGTGTGAAAGAAGAAATTTCCTCTGATGACGTAGATGTGAACGAACCAGTTCAATAGACATCGTTGATGCGATGTTGCATAGTTGTGGGGTAGAGCACTCTGATCCACCTCCCATGTTTAGAAACATTGTGCAAGATGCTGAAATACCGTTATATACAAGTTGTAAGTTGACAAAGCTTAGCGCTGTGTTGAGATTGTATAAGCTAAAAGCTAACAATAGATGGAGCGATAAAAGCTTCACGTCATTGTTGTCTTTGTTGAAAGAAATTTTTCCTGAAGGAAACGAGCTTCCAATCTCAACATATCGGTTAAAGAAATTGTTGTGCCCAATGGGAATGGAGGCCAAGAAGATACATGCATGCCTGAATGATTGTGTATTATTTCAAAAGGACTATGTGGATTTGAAAGATTGTCCCAAATGTGGTGCGTCAAGGTATAAATTGACGACTTCAGGGGAGTCCAAAACTGGTTCTCCTACCAAGGTGATGTGGTATCTACCTATAATACCACAGTTTCAACACTTGTTTGCCAATCTGATAGATGCGAAGAATTTGAGGCGGCATGCAGATGTTAAGAAAAATAATGATGGGATCCTACGACATGCGTCTGATTCCCCACAGTGGAAGAAGATTGATTTATTGTACCCTAAATTCAGTGAAGAAGTCAGGAATCTAAGACTTGGACTTTGTACAGATGGGATGAAACCATACGGGACATTGAGCAGCCAACATAACACTTGTCCAGTTATGCTTGTTATATACAATCTTCCTCCCTGGTTGTGTATGAAAAATAAGTATGTTACGTTGTCGTTGTTGATATCGGGCCCTAAACAACCTAGAAATGATATCGATGTTTATCTTGAACCTCTGATTGGTGACTTGAAGAAACTCTGATGTGAAGGTGTGATGACCTATGATGCTTCACGAAGAGAGACATTTCATTTGCACGCTATGTTGTTTTGCACTATGAATGACTTTCCAACATATGGGATTTTGTCTGGATATAGTGTCAAAGGATCTAAAGTGTGTCTTATATGCGAAGAGAACACTGATTCAATACGACTAAAACACGGTGGAAAGATTGTATATCTTATTTATCGAAGGTTTCTTCCAAAATTCCATCCATATCGTAGGTTGTGCAAAGCATTCAATGGACGGAATAAGGAACAGAGTGCACCTAAACATATACTAGGGGAGGATGTTTATGAAAGAGTAAAAGACATTGCCAATGAATTTGGTAAGAGATCACAATGTACGATGGCCACACGGAGTGACAAATCTTTATTCAAGAAGAAGTCAATATTTTGGGATCTTCCTTATTGGAGTTCTTTGGCAGTCAAGCATGTTATCGATGTCATACACGTTGAGAAAAATGTTTATGATAGCGTCATCGGTACTTTGTTGAATATAGCAGGTAAGACTAAAAATGGGATAAAATCCATAATGGACCTATGTAAAATGGGAATAAGGACATAATTAACAAAAGTAGTTAGTAGCGATCGGAAAACATACTTACCTCCCTCTTGTTACACAGTGTCTACAAAGGAGAAGAAAGCTTTTTGTGAATTCTTGGTAAATGTTAAGGTGCCACATGGTTACTCATCCAACATTTGTAGATTGGTATCAATGAAAGATCTAAAGTTGATAGGTCTTAAATCTCATGATTGTCACACTCTAATGCAACAAATATTGCCCGTGGAAATTCGATCTATATTGTCGAAGCATGTAAGGTTTGCAATCACCAGACTTTGTTTCTTTTTCAACAGTCAGTGCAACAAAGTTATTGACCCTGATACTCTCGATAAATTGCAAAGAGAAGTGGTTGTTACCCTATGTCAGCTTGAGATGTATTTTCCTCCTTCGTTCTTTGATATCATGGTACATCTTGTTGTCCACTTGACTGGGGAAGTGAAAATGTTGGGACCAATTTTCTTGCATTGGATGTATCCCTTTGAACGATACATGAGCATTTTTAAAGGTGATGTTCAAAACCGTTATCAGCCTGAAGGGAGTATTATTGAGGGTTATGTGGTGAGAGAGGTTATGGATTTTTCAATGACTTTCTGAGTGCTAATGATGCTCATGTTAATGACAAGAATATTGAGGAGCATTTTGGCAAAGGAATTTTGGGATCACGGATGAAAGTAATTAGTCATGAGAAGTTAGAACAAGGTCACTTGTATATTTTACACAACATCGACGAAGTGAGTATTTATATCGAGCAACATACCAATTTCATCAAGAGATAATATCCTCGAGCCAATTCAATGTGGCTTGCTAGAGAGCATAACAAGACATTTATTAAGTGGTTTGAAGATAAAGTCTTACATCAACTATCTCAAATACCAGATAATTTTACTGAAACTATCAAATGCCTCGCCTTAAAACCAAAATTGAATGTTATGTCTTATGAAGGGTTTGACATAAATGGATTCTCATATTACACAAAGCATCAAGATGATAAGAGTGTCATCCAAAATAGTGGGGCCACCCTTCAAGCATCTTCATTGTTTTTTGCAAGTGCAAAGGATAAGAGTCCATGTGAAGCTAAAATGTCATATTACGGTGTCATTGAAGACATACGGGAGTTTGACTACGTAGATTTTAGAATTCCTCTCTTTAAATGTAATTGGGTTGATAACACAAAAAGAGTTATAGTGGATGAATTGGGTTTCACATGAGTGAACTTTGAAAAGATTGGCAACAAGGGTGAACCATTTATATTGGCATCACAAGAAAAACAAGTATTTTATATCGATGATCCTGCAAATGATAAATGGTCGGTTGTTCTTCATGGTAAAAGACAGTTCATTGAAGATCATATAGATGAAGAACAGTACTATGATAAGTATGATGACTCCAATCCATTCTCAGTTGGGTTGCCAACACCACCAAATATTGAAGCTAATGATGACTTGTATGTGCGCAGAGATCACAATGAAGGATTGTTAATTGATAAAAGATCGCAATATTAGAGGCATGCATGTTTATATTTTTTATATGTTTTATTTTTCTGAATGTGAACTTTACAATGTGAATGTGAACTTTACAATGTGAATTAGTTTACAATATGAATGTGAACTTTACAATGTGAATTACTTTACAATGTGAACTTTACAATCTGAATGTGAACTTTCAGATGGCTGAGCATTCATATGATGACCGTGCTTATGATTATCGTGAGGGTGAGGACGTCAATGCACCGCCTCACAATGTAAGTTTTAAAAATATATCCCTCCTCACATTTATAGTTATATCCTGTAAGTGTGTTTTTTGGGTCAAATTTTAGGTTGGTGATGTACCCCCTGAAGAAATTGGGGCACTTGATGAGCAGCCAAAAAAAATTGAGAAAGTGAGGGACATCACAATGATAAATAAGTTACTACAACAAAGGGGCAATGGACCCAAACTGGTTGTGGATTTCGATCATGTAGGAAATCCAGTTGGAGTGAACCGCAACTCATTTATTTCATATCTTGGGGTTCTTACTCGCAGCCATTGTAGTCCTATTTTTGAATCCTGGCATAGAGTTCCTAAGGGGAAGAAAGATTTAATCTAGAAGGAACTATGCGTGAGTTATCATAATTTGCAATTCTATTTTTGTAGATTACTCATTTTTAGGATACTAGCTAATAGCAATTCTATTTTGTAGAGTATATTTGATCTGGATGAAAAGTTGCATCGTAAATGCGTGATGCAACGCTGTGGGAGGGTCCTAAGGAACTATAGGACAAATCTCACCCGAGATTACATACGTGATGCTGAGAAGAGGTTCTTGATTGATTTCCAATTCTAGACATTGATCACTTTTTGACTAACTCTACACTAATAATTTTTTTGTATTCTCTTTAAAAAATAAATTTAGGAAGAAGGTAGCCCCTGATCAATGGAACTACCTGGACCACAAAGACTGGGAGGAGTTTGTTACCCAAAGAAAACGGATAAATTCAAGGTATTAAGCACCACTCCCAATTTAATTAATATATGTTCTTATGTATTCACCTATTCAAGATTAACCTTTAGTGTTACTAACCAAATCAATGTGCTTACTAACAAGGCTATCAGCGATGCTCAAAGAGAAAGGTGTGCACTGAATGTGCATGACCACACAATGGGTCAAAGAGGCTATGCAGGTGTTCTCCAAAGACTACAGGCTGAGTATACTACTCAATCTACTGCTCAGTCTGCTGCTACTCAGAAGTCCTCTACTATTGGTCATGCATCTCTGCCTTGCCATGCTATGTGGATAGCTGGGAGGCAAAATAAGAAGGGAGATATAACGAAGCCCGCAACTGCTGAGGTGGCTACAAAAATGGTAAAATTCAACTCTTAGAGCAATTGATCGATATTGATTATTGTTATGTTTACTTACCAATTTCTGTTGATGGCGATTAGCGGGAGCTACACGAGCAGAGGAAGGAAGGCAAGTTCATCCCTGAGGGCACAAGGGATGAATTGACATTTGCTCTGGGTAACCTAGAGCATCCTGGATGTGTTAGGGATGCAGGCGCTGGTGTGGGCATCAAAGTGTTCTTTGGGCATCCCAGCACAAACCTGTCCCAAAAGTGGGACTTTCACAAGTTGAGGTAACCTATTTTAAAAAAAAAATATTATTGCGAAAGATAAGTCAATAATTGATAGCTAGCGTTTCTTTTATCCATGTATAGTTAGATGAATTAATTGAGAGGAAAGTCCAAGAAGCAATGGTGAAGTGTCATGCAGCTCAGACAACCACTCAGATGGTACATGTGACGTGCCATACTTCTATTACTCCTACTGTAGAGGTTGGGAGTAATCATGTAGACCCACCACCTAGCACATCCTCTGTAAGTATTTTTATGACATAGTATCTAGTCTTTGCAGAGGTTGGGAGTTTGTGTATATATGCATATAACATTCTTTACATAAATTTGTAGGGGTTGAAGCCATGCCGTCTAAAAAGTCAAGAATATGTCGTTGCAGAGGCGTCAACTTACCCACCCCTTCTAGGGGAAATGTTTCATGGGACTCTAGTACCAGATGGTGTAGTTCGTGTGAGCCCAATAAGTGTAGTCCCCAAATGGAGGGATCTTACATTGTCATATGCCCACCCAGATTCTGAAACACTTGGTGAGGCAGAAGGCGGAGTGATATTGTGGCCCAAAGAGGATGTCGTTTATACTAATATTATATGCTAAATTTACATTAAGTTAATTTGTTAGTGTATATGTATATATGAGTCAATTGATATAAAATTATATATACAGGTCAAAAGGAAGACACCCACTACATCTCGGCCTCCAACTCCACCTCTTGAACTACCAAGTTGGCTTCCAAGGGACCTACACGCCTCGTTAGGTCCTAATTGTAGGGGTATGGCAGATTGGATAGGCAAACCTGATCCAAATTGCCCTATAAATGTTACTATTCTAGAGGAAGTTGCAGGTCAATCATAGGATAACAATCTATTTATACAAGTTTTGCATACGTATTAATGCATATGTAATACAAGTTTTGCATACATATTAATGTAGGTCAATCATACGATAACAAGATATTTATACAAGATATTTTAGAGTTGTTTTATTATGATTGGCTGAACACATCTATGATAGAGTTGTGGATATGGTGAAATCTTATTTATACATCCATATACCTTGTTTTATATACGGTGATCTGGTTTCTTATATATTGCTGCATATGTAATACATGTTTTGCAACCACTTACACATGATATGTACAGATTTTTCATTTCTTCATGTGAGATTTTTGGTTCCATCTTTGATTAGTCTTGTAGTTAAAAACCCTAGGTCAGTTACTTCATACTGCTGTGATGTTTTTAAATATTTTAGTAAAAACAAGAAGACGGTGATAATAGCTCCATTCAATGTCAGGTAAGTTTACTTTGCTTATAATTTAATTGCAGCATCCAACTCACAAAAACATAATTAACTAATGCGGAAGCGTTCACTAAGCAGCGGATTACAGAAAATCACTAAAAATTTAAAACCTTTTTCAAAGATACCCAATCATAGGAAAACTCTTTCAACAAGAACCAATGTATTATATTTACATCATGGTTCATAAGTATATATCTTATACCATCTCTTCTCGAGGGTTACAACATCAACTACCTTGTTAAAAGCTAAACACAGACAGCATAATAACCTCGAGGCATCAAGCCAAAATCTCAAAATGATACATTAAAAGCACTAAGTACTAACTCCGAGGACCTGAGAGTACAGAGACGACACATAGGACTTCTATCTACAAAACACGACAGACATCACACTCAACCTGAGTTGTCACTGTTGTCCCTGTTGCTGCTAATGTTCTTCCTCTGTAAGATATTCTCAGTCTCTTTCGCACTCGTCCACCTAAAAATGTTGGTTCCCACGGGGGTGATACAATTGAAAATTGCCCCAGCGAGAGATATAACTCTCCGCCAGAAACATCATTATTGTAGTTTAATTAATATAAAACTGAGCAGAGGATAAGCAATTTAGATCATTCTCATCTTTTAAAGTATTACACCTATCTATGATTGAACAATAATTCATCTATTCTCTTTATAAGGAATAGAAAGAACATGTATAACATTTATCTACCATACATTTTCAACATCTCAAGCTTTGCTCATGTCATTCATTATTCTGATGTGTCACCCATGATTCATTCTTGTTTCTATTTGTTGGCCTTAGCCAATCTGCTAAACAGGTATTCACTTATGCCAAACATGTGATTATATATATCATCATGTCTTATTCAAGCATCAAACTATATCAATCATGTATAAATGTTTCAAGCATTGGACTATACCAATTCTGATTACACAGCCAGGCATTGGACTTTAAACAACCCTAATTACAGGCATTAAGCCTCTGCCAGGTATTTCTAATTATAGAGGCATGGATAGCATGCTAAACATAACTATCAACATGAGATATCTAGAATCATGATTATAATCAACAGTAGCAGTAAGATATCAACATAAGCATGACTACTGTATGTACACATTTACAGTCTTATGCATATCCACAACATAAGTATAATTACTATCTCTTAGTTACACTAAGCATCATCTTTATGTAAAGAGAACAAACAAGGGTTATCATCCAATGTGAAGCGTCATGTATAACCCTTAACAGATATGCTATACGGCTGTATTACATCTTTTATTATGCCTTGAGGAAATTGAGGATACCACTCAAAATCCAACTGACCACTTCTAAGTCGAAATCAGTGTCATACAAGATCTAGGAAGAGTCAGACTCCTAAGATCTTCTCCGCCCCCCGGTCAGTACGGGTCCGCCACAGCGACACAAAAGGTCAAGCTGCTAACAACCTAGTCCGTCCTTGGTACAGGTCACAGCACTAGTGAAAGAGGTGGGTACGCATACCCTGCCTTTTGAGGTACAACCGCAGTTGTCCTCCAATATCATCACACATATAATGACTGAAACACGACCGCAATCGTTCTCAAACTAAGGGCTAGGTATGACCACAGTCATCCTCCCTAAACACTTGAATTCAGGATGACAAGCACCTTGCATACTCATCAGTATGCGCTCCGAGTTTCCCTTAGGAATACTCGTTTCACCATCTGGCAAGTTCTGACACTCGGATGGATCTATGGCATAGGGCACTACATGATTAGAGTTGCACTTGATTAGTTATGCCAATTGGGTGAATTAAGGCTGCATCAAACAAGTGGACATACAAACCCACACTTCTAGCAAGCATATAAATATCAAAACCTGAAAAGATATAAAACATATGAAACATAATTTCTCATCTCATCATCACATGGTAATATTCACTTGCCATTCATGAGACTACACCAATCATCATATTATCACAGGATATAAATCCTTTTCACAATATCACAGGGTATCAACCCTTATCAACATAAGAGGAATACACCTCATTCAGGGATCAACCATGCCCAAAGGTCATTAAGACCATCATACTATCACAGGATATAAATCCTTTTCACAATAACACAGGGAATCAACCCTTATCAACACAAGGGGATTACACCTCATTCAGGGCTCAATCATGCCCATGAAACATCTTGTTACCTCTTACTTGGTAACATCTAACCATATGGCTCACACGACCATTAAACATCTTGTCACCTCTCACTAGGCAACAATGACATATTAACTCATGTAATATAATAGTAACACCACTATTTCCTCCATAGGGTTAGGGTTTACTATTCACATCAATTAGGGTTTCATGTTCATTTTATCTCATATCCAAGGAATGAAAGGGGGAAGAGGCGGCACTAATTTTGGAATTAAATGCATTTTTATAAGGCATTTTCTCTCTCATGGAATTTCTTATAAAAGTACCTTTACCAAGCCAAAACAAAGGCCATTTCGGATTCTTTTCTTTCCCCTTGCTTGGAAAACAACTAAGGAGATGTGGAGGAGCAGGAGGACGACCCCAACCTGTTGGTAAGGTCCTTGACCTTCTTTCTCCTTGATTCCATGGTGGAAATAAAAAATAAATCATTGATTTCTTCTTATTTCGATCTCCTCTTCAACCCTAGCCAACTTTTTCATCCAAAAGCTTGGGGACGAGCCTAGGGGGAGTTGCAAAAACTTCATCCACCATTGTTGGCATGAGCTTGGAGCTTTGAATCTCAATTGGAGGTGGGTTTTATAACTTGAACCCTTAATATTGTTATTGCATTCAATTCCTTATCAAATGTTGATGCTTTCTTCATTTCCAAAATTTATTTTGGTTGATTGATGAAACCACCATGGAAATCACAGAAAATTTTGTGGGTTTGTAGCTTGAAGATGATGATGTCATCACAAGCACACACCTCAATTAATATCTTAGGCAAACAATTTTAAAATTTGGGACCAATCGGTTTCAATGAAATTGGTTAAACGATTTCAACAAATTGATTGAAACCAAATAGTTTCAAATAGTTTGGAGTGGTTAACCATTTGCAATGGTTGACCATTTTAGGAAATATTCTGATGTAATTGGATATTGATCCAATGGGTTCAATTGGTTTGATCTTAATGGTTTCAATTGTGAATGATCCCTAAAATGCAAACCCTAATTGTTTATGGAAGCAATAACTCAGTATACTATGTCAAACATAGTTGTTTGTATTTGATCGGATGGTTGATGTAACCAAATCAAGTGGAGAGAATGATAGAAATGAATTCATACATGAGTATGATTCATATGATGATTTAGGGTATGATCCATAGTAAAGAGATCAATCCAACCCTAATATATTGTTCCATACATCTAGGAACATCCATCGACATTCCAAGTATTTAATATTCTTATCATTTATCATTAAATGATCATCAACACAAGGTATGAGTTTATCTCTCATCCTTATCATGGTATGATTACATCATACTCATTTTAGCTTACTTATCAAGTATGTTAAACTCATTACATTTCATTGTAACAATTTACATAACACTCTCCTTGTGTATCTTATCCAAAAATATTGGATTTAAGATGCATCAAGGTATATCAACCCTGAAATGCTAAATGTGATATCTATCATGTCTCAATGTATCACTTCCCTCATCACTTCTGTCTTACATGAGTTTATTAACTTATCTTATAATAAGGAATCTCACATCTTAATACTTTCATCCACCAAACTATCACCTTTACCATGATGTGCATAGATCACACACAAGGATTGTCCAACTATCTTCAATGATATGGACTCATCTCAAGTTAAGGCATTGCTTATTATAAGGTTGCCTATAGTCAACCACTTGAGATATTTCATCGTTATAGGGTATTACCCATTATTTCATCATTAAGGTTTACTCATATCATTACCCATACATTAGGCTTATGATTTTTCATCATATTGCCCATGATTAGAATTCCATGCACTATAGCCCAAATTTAGGGTTTCACATAGCTTTACTATGTGTTAGGTTTAAGGTTTCATATGACATCGCCCTCAATTAGGGTTTCACATGGAATCATCCTCAATTAGGGTTTCTCATGGAATCACCCTCAATTAGGGTTTCACTAATCATCCCAATTAGGGTTTCATTCAATTACCCATAAATTAGGGATTCATTATTCATCGAATTAGGATTTGGCATTTCATTACCTTAAATTAGAGTTACCCAAGTCATTACCCTTCATTAGGGTTACACTATTACCCTAGATTAGGGTTTTACTCAGAATTTCCCTAAATCAGGGTTAGGGTTCATTAACCTTCTCAATTAGGGTTTCTTGATCTCTTTACTTAGGATCATACCATAAATCATCATATGAATCATACTCATGTATGAATTCATTTCTATCATTCTCTCCACTTGATTCGTTATATCAACCATCCGATCAAATACAAACAACTATGTTTGACATAGTATATTGAGTTATTGCTTCCATAAACAATTAGGGTTTGCATTTTAGGGATCATTCACAATTGAAACCATTAATATCAAACCAATTGAACCCATTGGATCAATATCCAATTACATCAGCATATTTCCTAAAACGGTCAGCCATTGCAAATGTTAACCACTCCAAACTATTTGAAACTGTTTGGTTTCAATCAATTTGTTGAAATCATTTAACCAATTTCATTGAAACCGATTGGTCCCAAATTTTGAAATTGTTTGCCTAAGATATTAATTGAGGTGTGTGCTTGTGATGACATCATCATCTTCAAGCTACAAACCCACGAAATTTTCTGTGATTTCCATGGTTGTTTCATCAATCAACCAAAATAAATTTCGGAAATGAAGAAAGCATCAACATTTGATAAGGAATTGAATGCAATAATAATATTAAGGGTTCAAGTTATAAAACCCGCCTCCAATTGAGATTCAAAGCTCCAAGCTCACGCCAACAATGGTGGATGAAGTTTTTGCAACTCCCCCTAGGCTCGTCCCCAAGCTTTTGGATGAAAAAGTTGGCCAGGGTTGAAGAGGAGATCGAAATAAGAAGAAATCAATGATTTATTTTTTATTTCCACCATGGAATCAAGGAGAACGAAGGTCAAGGACCTTACCAACAGGTTGGGGTCGTCCTCCTGCTCCTCCACAGCTCCTTAATCGTTTTCCAAGCAAGGGGAAAGAAAAGAATCCGAAATGGCCTTTGTTTTGGCTTGGTAAAGGTACTTTTATAAGAAATTCCATGAGAGAGAAAATGCCTTATAAAAATGCATTTAATTCCAAAATTAGTGCCGCCTCTTCCCCCTTTCATTCCTTGGATACGAGGCTATCCCATTTGCCTCTTATTCCTCTCAATTATCCTCAATTTAAAGAAAAGTAAATTAAGCACCTTAGATCATATTATAATAATATCCCAATTTGAGTGGATATTACTTTTCTTTATAATAATGGTGAGTGGGTTATCCACTTGCTTGAGATATTTTCGTGGCCTAGAAAAGGCACAAATGAGTTCACACTTGAGCAAATTCAACCATCTCGTTTTTGGTTGAAGGCCCTTCAATTATTATATTTGTTTTTGCACTAAATTGAATTAGGGTTTCAATTAGGATTAAATCTTGATTATTTTAATATCAAGATTCTCTCTCCTCCAACTTAATTCAAATGAGGCGCCCCTCTCATTTTATTTTCTCTAATTGATGCCAAGAAACATTAGGGACCTTATTGAAGTGGTAATTTACATATTACACCCTGGGTTTTGGGTAAATTGCACATTACACCAAAACTAGGTTTTCATGCACATACATTGCTTTATCAGTTCTTTCTTGGTATTTAGGCTTCCATAAGCCATACCTCAGCATCATATTTAATATCATGATGCTTCAATACAAGAGGAACATATTATCATGCACAATTTGCACCTAAACCCCTCAACTTGGGTAATTTGCACTTTAGTCCAAAATAGGCAAAACATTGATTTCAACAATGTTAAAAAAGGACTAGAATTGCAACATAAGTTCCTCTTGAGCCCTAATTACTTTTCACAAGATGAGATTAAACATTTAATCACCTTTCTTAATCAAAACACCTAGGGTTAAAGTATAACCCAGGTCAGGGATGTTACAAATTATAAACCCCTACAAGGATTTCATCCTCGAAATCCAGATAAAGGAAGACAGATGTATTTTATTCATCATACTATCCAATCTTCACATATCATCTCCTTATTATAGAGACACCATAAAAATTTGATCAGCACCAAGTGTTTCCATACAACATTCTCATAGAATCAATATACAAGGCACATGCCCCACTGTCCCTCATCATTGACTATAGAGTCAACTTTGTATCAAATAACACTTTTCTTATTCAGAGAAGCATCATACATTCATTATTTTAATTCTCAAAGATTCAATCACATTGGACCTCCATTACATTAGGTATCCAATTGAATTAGGGTTTCCAATGTTGAATCCTTCAATCATTGAATTCATGGAACTAATCATCAATTGGACCTATACTCATACTTCAAATGAGTTTAATAGGTCAACCTTCAACTGATTTGACCCTCAATTGATCATCAATTAGGGTTTAAATCAATTGAATTAGGGTTTGGAATCATTGATCCTTCAACATAATCAATGCAAGATTAGTTACATTGAAAACATTGAACCATCATCCAAATTGAGCATGACCTGACCCCAAACGGTTTTGAGGTCATTTGAATAACCTCCAACTTGAGACTGTTTTCCCATGCCCACATCATAATCCAAGTCAACCAATTAAAGTTTAGATCATTGGATTAAGTGTTGATTTCCAACCTGATTAACTTGACCTTTTTGGGAAAACGGTTTCAAAACCATTTGAGAGAGTTGACCAAGGGTTGACCGTTTGAGATTCCTGATCCTAATTATGTTGGTTAATAACTTACCAAATTTGAGGGGTTAATGCCCAAGGAATCGTGAGTTGAATGCTAATCAATTAGGTAAACCCTAATTGGAATTAGTGCTGAAATTCCAATGAGTTGATTTGAGATTTTGGGTTGATTAGCCCAAACGGTTTCAAAACCATTTGGGAATCACCCAAACGGTTTCAACACCGTTTGGTGGTCACCCAAGACCATTTGGAGGTCTAGGGTTGAGTATGGTTAGGTGTTTGAATGTCTAAAGGTACCAAGTTGATTTGCAATCAAATGGAGTTAAGAAAATTACATTTTTATTGTGACTTTTGAGTTATGAATTTATAACTTTCTTACATCTAGTGGTAAGCATTGGGAGTTACTATTTATTGTCCCCGAGACCTTCACTGTCTATTATCTAGATCCTACGGGGAAGGAATTGAATATATATGGACACACAATGAAAATGCCATTATTCCTGTGAGAAATATTTCATATTTTTATATCTATTAACAATTGTCATTACATTACTATTTAATTATGCAATTTAATGTGCTACATTAACATGTAGGGCTTTACAAAAGTATGCCAAATCTGGAGGAAAGATCCCCAAGAAAAAGAACCAGCCACTAACTTGGTAGAATGTGAAAGTAATTTCCCGACTCCAATGTATATATTATTTATGTGAACTGTGCTTATTTTTATTTTTGAATATTTTGTATGTTTCAATTTATAGTGTGCTACACAAAACAACGACTGGGCATGTGGATACTATGTTATGCGATTTATGAGCATAATTATCGAACATGCCACAATGGAAATCGATACCATACATCAGGTATTATATGTAGTCTCATTTGATAATATGACATATATCAATCTTATTATATATTATTAATTATATATATACATCATTATCTTTGCAGGTGTTTAAAACTAACTTCACTACAGGTGTAAAGTTATTAGATGTACATACTCCCTATACGATGGATGAGTTAAATGATGTAAGAGAACAATGGGCAGAAGCCCTACAAGTAGTGGGAATTTTTAAATATAATTGGGATAATGACGATGATGAATAAATAATGATATTTCTAAACTTTGTTCTCATAATTATTTCTATGTGAATGTGAATAACTTTTTATGAATTGCCATATGTGTGAATTTGAAGATGATCAATACATGAATGTTTCTACATGTGTCTGAATGTGAAAAGAGATGAAATCAATGGAACTGCATGTTGCTAAATGTGTGTGAAAATGGAGGAAATTTGAAATGGAACTACTGGTTTCTATATGTGTGTGATGAAAAATAATATGAATTAAATGTGCTTATACATGTGTGTGAATCATATGATAAATATATAATATTGTCTATCTTGTTAATTTTGCATGTTTGTAGCATGTTGTTGGCTGATATCAATGGATGTTGTAAACCTGCAGTTCAGAACTGAACTGCAGGTTCTGCATCCTGCTGACCAGCCATATAGCAGGCCTTCAAACTGATAAGGGGAAAAATCAGAACATAGGTGTCGATTATTTGTGTAAAATCGACAACAAAACACATAGGCATCATTTGTTAGTGTAAAACTGATGTCTTTATCCTCTTCTGGCGTCGGTTATCTGTAAAACTGACGACTATTGTGGCCAGGTACCACGGCCATGCTGGGTAGCACGACCGTGGTGGCAGGGGATATGGCGTCGGTTATTGGTATAGAAACTGACGCCAATGATGCCCTTGCTGGTGTCTTTTTGGTGGCGGGAAGGGGTATGGCGTCGATTGTTAATTAATAACCGACGTTTTTAATCAGGTTATAGTGTCGGTTTTCTTTAAGAACTGACACCTATAGTCCCCTTGATGGTGCATTTTTGGTGGCGGGAAGGTTTATGGCATCGGTTGGGGGACTGACGCTGAAGGTGTTGACTTTTAGCAGAGCCCACTTGGGCGTCGCTTGGAAACCGATGCCTTAGGCCTTAAATACCCAACGCCAAAGGTTATTTCTGTAGTAGTGACTTAAAGCAGTAAAAAAGGCAAATCCTAGCTAAAAGATGCAAAAACTACCAAAAAAATCTACATGAAATGCAATGCATGGTGAAAAGGAGCAAAAAATTGAAAATTAGGCAAAAATTGCATGAAATTAACTACATGCTATGCGAATGCAATAAAAAGAGCAAGAATAGGAAAACTAAACTAGATGGCAAAGGTGGAAGAAAATCACAAAAAGAGAAATAGGGTGGTTCATACCGCCCTACCCACCCCAAACTTTAGAATCATGTTGTCCTCAGCATGAAACTATAGCTTAGGGTAGATAGGGAGACTGTCATGGCTGTTGTGGCTGCTGGTCGGACGAGTGAGGAGGATCTGGAGGAGGAGCTGAGCCTGTAGGAGGGTGCTAGTAGTAATGTCCTCAGTAGTCATCCTGGGGTGGAGGGTATGTCTCTGGATATCCAGCTATGCCACCCCAAAAATCTCCACCCCATTTGGGGTTTCTTACTGCTTGGGCATGGTGGTAGTGATACAAGTGGTTGACCTGGTGGTGCATTTGTTTTTGGTCTTACCACATGTATTGTTGGATCAGTTGCATGTCGCTCTGTGTCTTCTGAATGCTCTCAAGATGTGCCTCGATGGTGGACATGTTGTAGGTGTTTGTTGAAGGCTGCTACAACAGGGATTTTCCTTCATCCCTCCTTCTTGTCTTTCGGGGCTACGTGTGTCCTTCACTTTCTTGTTCCTACCCTTACACATTTGATTCAACTATCTCTTCTCGTGCGGCAGTGGCTCCCCTAGTGTATGTTTCTCTTGGGCTGTCTTGTTGCCACTTCAACAATTTGTCCTCCAATTTATAGAGGATCCCCAACACAAAAAGAAGTGGCACAACGTGGTATGGAAATTCAAGCTCAAAATTGGGCACACTAGTCATATAATAAATCATCTTTTTGTCCTTGACTTTAATAGTGTGGGAGCGGATAAGATAGTTCAGGTCAACAAAATTGGGATCAACCGCATGCTCCACTCCAGAAAGATCATACCCCAGAGTAAGTGTGATTGAGGTTACAACCCCCCCCATAAAAAGGTGTTTTACTCTTGGAGCGTATGGACCTTATATGATCAATAAACATCACTCCAAGGTCTATATACTACTTATGATGCATTGCTATCATGACAAACATGTCTTTCTGTGAAATCGAACCTTGATTGTCATATCACCCCACAAAGGTATTGGCTAAGACCTTTTGCACATAACGGTAAAGGGGGTTGCTTATGGTGGTAGTTTTGGACCTCCCTGCGTTGTAGTCCTCGCTTCCTGTCAAGAGCTTCCAGAAATGTACATAATTGAAATCAAACTCCTTTTCAAGCAGACCATCTTCCATCTTTTTGGCCTCTTTCGGATTGGCAACAAAAATACAATTCAAATCGGTTGTGAGAATGTGCATGTTGCTCGTCATGGCAAACTTGATTGCTTCATTCCCTCTCATCTTCATATTCTCAAGGGTGGCAAAGAACTCTTGAGTCAAAGTGGGGTAAGTTATTTGGGGTGTGAAAAGAACGTTCCACATCCCTATTTCCTTCAAACTTCCTTCCTCTGCTACTTTGATTCTGAGATCATCAATGATCTTCTTACAACCATATCTAGTGGGGACGACTATCCTCGTCATGCACTCTGGGTATGCGAGAGAAATCTTTCTTTGCATGTATCCTCTGGCATAGGACACTCCAACGGGAGCCTTGCCCAAGATCTTCAATCTATCCTCCTCCAATTGGGCCAGAATATCCTCACCCTCGGCTGATAGCTGCATCTCTTCATCATCACTGTCTTTCTCCTCCTCATCCAATTTGTATGACTGGGACCCCGAACTCGTATTGAGGTTGTACCATTGCACAAACTGTTCTTCATCCGGACGCAATCACCACATAGATTGCGGCTGCTCACTACGCTTTGCCGCCGTGTGAGATGTTGATTGGCGTGTTGGAGTAGGCTTTGGCAGGTGCTTTGATGAGGATGGTGCTGCTTTAGATCTTTGGCTTCTTTTGGAAGCCACCAGCTCGACCACATCAATTATGTTATCCAAGTTGACCTCCTCAGATTCATCCTCTTCTTCTTCATCTCCCTCATATGTGGTGTCGGTGATGTGGTGGCTATCAGATGAATGAGAGTGGGATCACTCACAAATTTTGAGAGACGGAGGGATTGTAATGCTGAGTTGGTTGGGGATGGGGTATGTGAGGGTATAGAAACATCGAAGGAGGCATTTTTGGAATGCCTCTTTCATCCAGTGATGATGTTGCCCCCCTTTGTGATTGCCTTCCCAATTTTTTTCATAGTTGGATGTGGGAATGGAGGGTGAAATTCGGATTTTTGTAAAGGGGGTGATATGGGTGTGCATTTAGGCGTAGAATGGTAGGAGAAGGAGGTTTATATGGTAGATGTGGGGTTTGCTGTGGATTTGGGAGAAAAATGAAAGGTTTAAGTGGAGGTTTTGGGAAGGGGAGCTGTTGGGCGGATTGGAGAGGAAGGTGGAGGTGGAGCGCTGATTGAGAGAGGAAAGGTGGCAAAAATGGTAGGGGGATGACTAGGTATCGATTGGAGGTTGATTAGGGGTGGTTTGAGGTGTTGGAGGTGAAGAACGGTGGTGCACGGAGCTGTTGTACGCCGTCACGGCCGTGCGCTCGAGCGAGAAGGGGGTGAAATGAAGAAGTGGTCGGGTTTGATATGTTTAAAAGCTATATTTTTTTCTAAATTGGGTCAGGCCACAGTCGTGGCGTGTGGCCACGGTCGTGGCCAAGGTTTGGTAGCACGACCGTGGCAGGGTTCCATGGTCGTGTTGTCGATGAAGATAGTTCTCATTTGACCTTTCCACGGTCATGGTAAGGTGCCACGGTTGTGGCCATGCATCTTTGACACGGCCGTGGCAGGTGGCCACAACCGTGGTCATTCATCCAAAAACCCTGACATATTTGCAACTCTGATAAAATAAAACCCACGACAGTGGCGACTGGCCACGGTCATGGCCATGTATCTTTGACACGGACGTGGCGGGTGGCCACGGTCGTGGCCATTTGTTCAAAAACCCTGACATATTTGCAACTTTGATGAAATAAAACCCACGAACGTGGCGGCTGGCCATGGTCGTGGCCATGCATCTTTGACACAGTCGTGGCGGGTGGCTACGGTCGTGGCCATTCGTCCAAAAAACCTGACATCTTTGCAACTTTGATGTAATAAAATCCCAAATGTGGCGGATGGCCACGGTTGTGTTTGGCCACTTATGTCATGGCCGTAGTGGGGGAATTCCTTCAACTTTCTCAACTCAAAATCAAGAACTTCATTTTTCTTTGGTATCCTGCCACAAATTTTTCTTAATGGCCATGACTCAACTTCGATCCCTTTCTCTCTAGTGCCTACCACCTGCCATAGCATCAAAACTTAAAGAAAACTATTAAAAACAAGTGTGTGTTTGTGTATTTTATGGAAAATAAAACTAAAGTATAAAAAAAAAAATTAAGGTTCAAGAATCTCAAACCACGTGGGTTGCCACCCACTAGTACTAAATCTGTAGCCTTCAGATGGGCTTGTTGCTCTCTTAACTAAGTGTTGACACCCATGATGTCCTCCTTATCCTCCATAGTGATCCTTTCTAAAATTTTGACGACATGGGCTTCATCCCAAGGAGTGTATATTGAACGAAAGTATGAACTTGATTTTCACAGCTCTAAGGGATCATAGTAGCATAGACTATCGTTGAAGTCTTCATTGCCCAGCTTGTACCTCTCCTCCTTAGTGAATATAAAGAAATAAAATATTCTTCTTTTATAGGTGACCGTTAGAGTGCCCGTACGCACAATGATTTCCGCACCCACGGTGGACAGAAAGGTCTCCCCAATATGAGGTACTTCTTTCCATCAATGGTCCAGAAACCAAAATCACAAAATCTGTAAAGAAGTGAAATCACCTCCTTACTAAAATTTGAACAATAGAACCTCCGGTCCAAACACACTTCAAGGGTATGCTTGGAGTGGGTGTAAAATTTTCAAATCTTTATATGATGGTAAACAAAAGACCAAAGTATAGCAGCGGAATAAAAACATGACTATATTCAATTAAAAAATGGGAACAACTTAAACTTACATCATAATGATCCATGTAGAGGAAATCTAAACCACCTCAAGATTATATCCAAGCTTTATGTTCACAATCTAAGTCCAGGTCAGCAAGACTTGTCATCCAAGTCCTCCACCTAGGGTTGGAAGCATACCCCGACAAGAAGAGAAAAATAAAAGAAATCAGCAAAGGCTAGTATGTGCATACTAAAAAGGAAATTGAGCAACATAATCAAATAAAGGACAACAAATAATGTAAGGCTTCCATAGAAAAGAAAAGTAACACCCAAGCGGGTATCAAGAGAAAAGATCACAATAGAAGGGATACTTTCCATAAAAACAACATAAAAAGGATCCTGTCATATAAACATCCACTACCACGGTGGGAAACAAGCACCAGTAGGACACACACCCCACAATTGATATCATGCATGCATGTGAGATAAACATAGCCCTAGAAAAATATAAACACAATTGGGGGACAAGGCTTCACATCCTTACAAACTTGATAGAGAATGACTCACCGCCAAACTCCCAAATATATATAAAACGGGTCAAGACACACATCTTTCCCAGGGTACGGGGTTCCTTGTCGTCCCAAAAAGAATAGGAAATATCACATCTGCTCGGCAAGAATAACACATCTTCCATAAACAAAAACCAATGTAATTTACACTACTCTAGTGCTACTGAATCGCATAGCATGTTAAATGTAGAGGCAAGTAGAAAGTATAGTCAGAATAAACAATGTTGCCATCACATAATGGTCAAGACAACATATAAACATCCACTTCAAAGTGGGCACATATCATTATATAAAACCAACATGCACCAAGGTACAAGATAGATCTCAAGAGAATATCCAAGACCATAACAAGAAAGATAGTTCACACGAACCATGATATCAAGAGAATAGACATATGTGTACGCCAAAGTCAAAAGAAAGATAAGATAGGTGAATTACTCAACATAGAGGAATAGGGGATACAACATACCTCCACATCATAGTCAAAAGATCCAAAGTCACTTCTAGGTCCAAGCCTAGGCATCCAAAGAACCTATTAAACATATATGTGGGATTAGGGTTAGATTTCCATTAATTATTCAAAACCATAAAATTTTCTTCTTATTATCATGTGACTTAGGCTATCAAAACCATGCCATATTTTACGTTACACTTTTATGAGTTTGAAACATATTTTATTATATTTTTCTGACTTATAAATTATTAGTTATGATTTTTTTAAGTTATTATCCATTATGATTAAACCATGAAAAAACACATATTATTAACATCAAATTTAGGCAATAAGGTTAGTACCATTGGATAGATTAGATATTTTTTATTTCAAAACATATTTTTCTTTATTTTTTTGAGTTATAGATTAGTTATTACAAATTTTGGAAATCTTGTCCAATCAGAAAATCTACAAAACCCATGTCAGCACCAAAATCCCAGACAGTAGCCCCATGGCCGTCTTGGCCCAACCAAAGATGGCCACTTGGTCGCGACCCACTGCCAGCTAAGCCAACGGTGAGAACAAAACACTCGCGAGCCAAAGGGAAAACCAGAGAAGAAAAACACCAGGTCGCCCTCGGTGAGAAATTAAAAACAAAAAGAATCAAAGGGCAAAGCAGACCAAGAGCAGAGGGGGTTCTACCCCGATACTTCTCTCATGAATGGGAATGAAGATCGTTGCCCAAAAGTTGGAACTTGAGGATCAAAAACCAGACAACCAACCTCAAATCCATCTGCGGAAGAAGCCTTTGGCTCTGGGCTCTCAAGCCAAACACAGCGACATCGGAAACCAAGGGAATGACAAATAAAATAGGGAGAGCAAGAAGAAGGCACCTAACCAAAAACAAAATCCAAAAGAGGGAAAACAAGTTGAGTACCTGAAACGAGAACACAAAGCCAAGTCGAGCTTCATGAAGGTCTGAGAGATGGTTCTGGGTTGTTTCCGCCCTCCACGGCAGTCAGTTCTATGTCGGGGAACTCCAACTTGCCGAAAGAGTTAAGGGGAATTAGGGAGTAGTGCTCAGGGACAACACCACTCAAACCAGGGTGGGCAAAAGTTCTCCAAGACCCTATAGGAGGTCCTGAAGTAATTTCCAAAGATTTTGAAGGCTTCACGGACGGAGAGAAAAATAAGGGAGATGAAACAGAGGAAGCAACTCGTCGACTGGGAAGAATAAACAACCAAACCCCCTATAAATAGGGGTCATCCTATGTGGAACGATGAGGAAATTGCAAAGGTGAAGTCGGATTAGAAAATGGAAGAAAGGAAAGCAAGATCGAAACAAAGCAACATTACTGTAACTTTAGCAGTCGGAAAGAAAAGGAAACATAGGAGGAAGATGATCTGAGAGCCACATGATCAAAATCTGACGGCTGTGAGCACAACTCGTATCAAGGAAATCTGAGAATCACGGAACCTTAGCGTGACAGAGTGAAAAATTGAATTCCAAATCAAAATCGAATAAAATTACATGTATATTAATTTAACTTTTCTATCTCCTCAAACGAGGGTGCAAAAGAAACCCAAATTAGATGAAATTTTGCACAGAGACTAATTAAAGCATGTAGATTCTGTTTATGAAATTAGATTTGCCTTTCGAAGATTTTTAATGTGCTAAATAAAGAAAATACTATTTTCTCTTTCCTCATGCATTAATGACATTAGGATTATTCAAATTAGGTGAAACTTCATCCACAAGTTAATTTAAGTGTGTTAATTTGCCTTTATTTCCAACTTTTGGTGTCATATAACATATTTATTTATTACTTACATCTTTTTAGATAGTTTCTCTCTCCTAACTTACTATATTATTCCAAGGTGGTCCAAATTAGATGAAAATTGACATGTGGGCTTATTTTGAAGTGTAGATTACGAAGTTGGAGTTTATTTTCACTTTTGAGACTTTCTTACCAGAATTATGTCATCTAGCCCATTAGAGGCCCATTAACACATTATCCGTCCAATTAGGTTTCATTTGGATGTTATTACATGCATAAACTCATTAGCACTTTATTAAACATCTTTTGAGGTCCAACACTCAACCTTAATTGGTCAAACCCAAAAGGTCAAACTTCTAGGGTAGGGTCCAAGATCCGGTATGTTATAGCACTCCACCACTTAAAAGGATTTCGTCCTCGAAATCTAAAGATCCATCATCAACAACTAACTACTCTCCACCCCTTAAAAGGTTCAACCTAATAAGTCAAACTAAATAAGTTTTTAGAGCTACCCACATGTCTTAGTTATGAAAGGTTTTGAGATTTATGTTTCTCATGTATCCAACTATCAAGTCACCATCTAGGGTTGAGTTATAGGTCCTCGTATCTCTAGCCTATCAACCCTACATTAACATCCAAAAGTCATAGAGTAGGTCAACTACACCTTTATATCAATCCAAGTCACAAAATGAGGTTTAGATTCTACTCAACTAGAGTTTCATCTTCATTGTGACTTAGTTCGAGAAAACATCAACAAACCTGAGAAAACTTTTGTACGTATAGTAGTATAATTGAAAATATATTTTTCTTCGAAGAATCATGTGATATGAACAATGGTGAGCTCAAAATAAATGGGGGAACTAAGTCACAATATTTTCATAACAAGATCTCCTAACATAGTCTCATCCTTAAACCAAACCTCATTGCATATAAAGATCATCATAGATCAATTCTAGGGTCAACATCTCACTTAGAGGTAACTAGCAAAGTCAAGGGTTGTTATGGGGAGACAAAATTGAAATAGTCAGATTCCGACTAACCTCGCTCTGATACCATGCTGTAAAGAAGTGAAATCACCTCCTTACTAAAAATATGAACAATAGAACCTCCAGTCCAAACACACTTCAGGGGTATGCTTGGAGTGGGTGTAAAATTTTCAAATCTTTATATAATGGTAAACAAAAGACCAAAGTATAGCAGCGGAATAAAAACATGACTATATTCAATTAAAAATAGGGGAACAACTTAAACTTACATCATAAAGATCCATGTAGAGGAAATCTAAACCACCTCAAGATTGTCTCCAAGCTTTATCTTCACAATCTAAGTCCAGGTCAGCAAGCCTTGTCATCCAAGTCCTCCACCTAAGGTTGGAAGCATACCCCAGCAAGAAGAGAAAAATAGAAGACATCAACAAAGGCTGGTATGTGCATTCTAAAAAGAAAATTGAGAAATATAATGAAATAAAGGACAAAAAATAATGTAAGGCTTCCCATAGATAAGAAAAGTACCACCCAAGCGGGTATCAAGAGAAAAGATCACAACAGAAGGGATACTTCCCATATAAACAACATAAAAAAGGATTGTGCCATATAAACATCCACTACCACGCTGGGAAACAAGCACCAGTAGGGCACACACCCCACAATCAATATCCTACATGCATGTGATATAAACATAGCCCTAGAACAATATAAATACAATTGGCGGCCAAGGCTTCACATCCTTGCAAACCTGATAGATAATGACTCACCGCCAAACTCCCAAATATATATAAAATGGGTCAAGACACACATCTTGCCCAGGGTATGAGGTTCCTTGCCATCCCAAAAAGAGCAAGAAATATCACATCTTCTTGGCAAGAATAACACATCTTCCATAAAAAAAAAAAGCAATGCAATTTACACTACTCTAGTGCTACTGAATCACATAGCATGTTAAATGTAAAGGCAAGTAGAAAGTATAGTCATAATAAACAATGTTGCCATCACACAATGGTCAACACAACATATAAACATCCACTTCAAAGTTGGCACATATCCTTATATAAGACCAACATGTACCAAGGCACAAGATAGATCTCAAGAGAATATCCAAGACCATAACAAGAAAGATAGTTCACATGAACCATGATATCAAGAGAATAGACATGTGTAGGCCAAAGTCAAAAGAAAGATAAGATAGGTTAATTACTCAACATAGAGGAATAGGGGATACAACATACCTCAACATCATAGTCAAAAGATCCAAAGTCACTTCTAGGTCCAAGCCTAGGCATCCAAAGAACCTATTAAACATATATGTGGGACTAGGGTTAGATTTCCATTAATTATTCAAAACCCAAAAGATTGCCTTCTTATTATCATGTGAATTAGTTTATCAAAACCATGACATATTTTATTATATTTTTCTGACTTATAAATTATTAGTTATGACTTTTATAATTTATTATCCATTATGATTAAACCATGAAAAACCACACATTATTAACATCATATTTAGGCAATAAGATTAGTACCATTGGATATATTAGATTTTTCTGATTTCAAAACATATTTTGCTTTATTTTTTGAGTTATAGATTACTTATTACGAATTTTGGAAAACTTGTCCAATTAGAAAATCTAGAAAACCCATGTCAGCGCCAAAAGTTGGGACAGCAACCTCATGGCCGTCTTGGCCCAACCAAAGATGGCCACTTGGATGCGACCCACTGCCAGCTAAGCCAACACTGAGAACAAAAAACTCGCGAGCCAAATGAAAAACCTGAGAAGAAAAACACCATGTTGCCCTCGGGCGAGAAATCAAAAACAAAAAGAATCAAAGGGTAAAGCAGACCAAGAGCAGATGGGATTCTACCCTAATACTTCTCCCATGACTGGGAATGAAGATCGCTGCCTAAAAGCTGGAACTTGGCCCCTGTTTGGTTCGGGGTTGGCTTTATGCAAGCCTGCCTGGCTTGGACGGGTTTAGGCCTGCTGGAGTCTGATTCTGTTTGGCAAACCAGTCTGATTCTGTTTGGCAAACCAGTCTCATTCTGGGGGGCTGGACTCATTTCAGACTCGTTTCAAGCTGATTCTGTTTGGCTGTGCATGCTGGGTTTAGTCTGATTCTATTTGGCAACTGTAGGCAGGATTAACTGAATCTGTCCTATTCTCGTAGAACTGTTGTTAAAAATGTGGCCTTGTGATGCCGTTTAAACAGAAGTTTAAAAAAAAGTAACTAAAAAATAACTTAATTGTTATCTATATCACTTTGGTTTAAGAACTCTCATTTTGTTATTGAGATGTGAGTCAGACGTGTTACCCTTTTGTGGGGTGTTTATGTGGGTGTTTTGGTTATTTTATTGAGGTTGAATATGCCTAACATGCTATGTTTAATACCCCAAGATATGAGGTAACCTGATAACCCCGTCAGACCAAGAAACAAGTTTTTAGCCGATATACGTTTTGAATATAAGTGGCTAGTCATCTATCATGATACATGTTCTACTTTATATGTGTTCCTTGTAGAAGTACACATATACTTCTATGCTTATGCTAACTATATGATGAACCACATCAAGGGTTGTGATTAACCCGAGATAAATGCAACCACATATACGTAACCAATTAGGATAAGCTCCTCTAAAAAAAACAGACATCAAGAACAACAAAATCATAAAAACTATAATGATGTATTGTGGGGCATCATTAAAAGTAATCCAACTAAATTAAAAAATTCAAGATTTAACTAGTCAAATATGAACATCATTTTTGAAAGTAAAACAGATTCAGCTACATTCGATAAATATAAATTGTCTTAGTGGGAAGGCACCCATAACAAGCCTGAAATGCTATATAAGCAAAATAAAGACAATACACAAAACTCAAAACTAATCCAACTTCTAGAAGACACTAATAATTCTTTGTTGATGCAACGGATTCAACATAACTTGATGAAGAAGAGTCTGAAGTTGGTGGTTGGTGGCAGTCTCTCACAAACAAGGCATCAGCGGAGTCTGAAGTTGATGATATATGATTCTCTGGTCTCGGGTAAAATATACCTAAGCAATTTTGAGTTGTCCCCATCGCCATGAATCCACAAATAAAAGGTTGTAGGGCGACTGTCGTCTTCGGGTTTTGGTTGTAGGGTGACAGTCCATTCAGGTTTGGCTTTTAGTTTCTCCAACATTTCAGCCCAACCTTCATCCATGATTAAATATTTTCCTTTCTTATTCCATTTTCGTTCTTCAGGTGTAGACCACGTGATCTGTACATCAAATTTTATTCTGCCTACCTCCACAATAGCATAGCCAGGAGTTATGTTAAACGGCTCACATCCGGGGTAGGGGAAGGGAGACGCGTCTCATAAACTCACTGTTTGATAGATCATACTCATTTACAGGAAAACGATTTCCCATGTTACCTGTAATAAATAAGAAGAACAAAAACAACAAGAAGATAAGAAGAAGAACAAAAGAAGAAAAATAACAAGATGATAAGAAGAACAAAAATAACAAGAAGAACAATAATAACTCTTATGTTCACCTAAGTTCACTACTATCATGTATTAGGTTTATTATCATTCTATGATTTTGCCTCCATCCAAGCCTCTGTCGTATACACTCCATCAACACACCTTCCCAAATCATATTGGGTTCTCATCCTACCTCTGAGAACCATATCATGCTCCGAACACCACATAAAATGAGGAGGCGTCGAATGACTAAGCATATTAGTTAATATGTAAGTTCCAAACAACAGAGCATGGCATATTCGTTTTCAAGAAACAATCGACAACACAACACGGGAACTTCGAAACAACAAAAATAAAATGGAAAACCGGTGACGCGAATGAAAGGTATGGCTGCCATTCGACGTTACGGCATCATCGGGGGTGAAGGAGTGTCCAACAGAAGCCTACATTGTTCCTCCAGTTCTTCTACGTAGCGTTCTAGATACTCATGCTCATACTTTTTGTTGGTATAAACATCATGGTGGTTGTGATGAATTTCAACAAAATCTTTCAAGTTCATTGTCTGACCCCACAATGACTTGCACTCGAGCGTGAGTAACGCAATTTCAGCTTTTAGAGAATCAATTGTAGGCCTGAGATCGATTGCCCAACGAAAGTATCTGCATCGATCTTTTCCCTAAAAAATATTATGAAGTTTACGTAAATGACAACGAATGTGTAACGTACACAGTGGCTACATAATATGTGTGTTTGTACAAGCGCACCTCGCGAGAAGGACATATGTAATACATTTCACCTGGTCTTTCACTGAGAATTCCAAAGTCATACAACCCTGCATCGTTAGTGTTAAGTCGTAAGCCTGCCTCTAACCCACAGTCACACCGCACAACTTCAGTTGTATTAATAGACATCTACACCATGCATTTGAATCAGTCAAACGATTTATGGTAATCAAGTTAGATTGAAAATCAAAACAATAACATACAAGATAGGCCCCATTGTTTGTTCAATCTATTACAGATAAACTTATGTTATGATTGTTGGACAGACATCAATGATGTTATACATCTATGATGTATTGTAACCGTCCTCATTGGAAGTGTTGTCATCGCTAGTTATGTGAAGACGTTGGCGAAGATATTGGGACCACGATCGTAGATCTGTAATTTCTACTTGTAGCCTATCAATGTCTGCTCTGCTGGAACAGACAAAGTCACACTGGGAAGACCATAGCTGACGTTCACTGCGTGCATATGCAAGTTGTGAAAGCATTGCAGCCCTAACGGTGGTTAGTGTGGCAATTGTGGGTACAACCCGTTGCGCGGGCAACCTCATATGACATCTATTTTGATTTTGAACCCTACCGCATGTAAAATATGGCATGTGTGGGTTCTTGTCTTCAAAACGTTCATTTTGTGCATCCTTGGCATCCATATATACGCATACAGTGGATTGAAGGCCGCATTGACAACAAGGCATCCCGTTCTCCATTTGAAGACAACCTATATTGACACAATGTGACGATTCTGATCAGGTTCCAAATAAACAATTCGGGAATCAATCTATTACATATACTCTACTAACGAGTTTCCCAAATGAGATTAGCAATGGATTCACGTAACACTTTGCCCTCCCTTGAATCGGCCTGAGTTGAACCTTGCCCTGAACTCGGGGGAACGTCGGCTGGGGGAATGGCAGACGATGAATTCTCATCTGGGAGGTCATCCATTATGGTGTCACCATCATTTTGCCATCGGATGAAATTGTGTAGGATACAACAAGCAAGTACGATGCGACACTGCGAATGAATAGGATATGTCGGCCCCTTCTTAAGGTATGCAAACCGTCTCTTCGGCACCCCAAATGCTCTTTCTACAATATTACGTAGTTGAGCATGTTTGTGGTTGAACATCTCTTTCTTGCTGGTGTAGGAATGTCTGTTTCCTCGGTACTCAGCAATATGGTATGCTGTGTTGCGATAGGGTGCAACAAATTCACGAGTGTTGGCATACCCTGCATCTACCAGGTAAAACTTCCCCGACGGAACTGTAAACCCGCTATGGGTCTTTGCCGATTGTAGAACCCTTTGGTCGGCAGCCGACCCCTCCCTCCCAGTGAGGACATATGTAAACTCCATGGAGTAGTCTACTACAGCCATGACATTGAGAGAGACATTCCCTTTTCTGTCACGGTATCGATTTTGTTTTTCTCTGCTGACCAAGACAGGGATGTGTGTTCCGTCAATAGCCCCTATGGCATTCTATAAACCAAAATAATGTTGTAAACATACAGAATGTTTGAAAATTAATTAAATTTATTAGGGGGTTAACTATTACCTTGAAGTATGGGTAGAACCTTGTGTTATGTAAAATGCAAGTATGTGTTGTTGTGCATGTAGTTGCGGTTTGCATGACAATGTAGTCATGGGTCAACGCACAAACAGCGTCCAAGACTTCGTTGAACTTTCTGTTAATGGTCTCACCGGAGTGAATGTAGTCCTCCGCCAAAGCACGATTTTTGTGTCCATGGCCAACCATCTGCAAGAAATAGCATACTGCCTCAACTGAGGTGACGCCTCTAGTACCTCGCAACAAGCCACGACTCTCAAGCATGTCGACAAAGGTCATTATAGTTTGTGGACGCACCCGGTATAGGTCATAAGCCCTTTGTTCGTGACCGGTCAATATTTCTAAGACCTTTATGTGGCCACTCCTGATGCTAACTGACCTAGGGATATGAGGTGGTGTGGAGGCATCAACGTCTACTGCGTCCATGATTGAGTTTGCAATAGAGTCAGCAATTAAATCACCAACGTGAATCACTGGCCACAACAAGGTATATAATAAAAGGTTGTTGAGCATGTCATGTGTTTGCGGTTGGTCATTGGCAGACATGATGCCTACATGTACAATGAAAACAACAACATAATAATTGCTACAACATAAGACAATCCAATTAACGTGCGAAAAATAAATTATTACAACACTCAATTAAATGAAATTGTACGGATATGTAATGTGTGTGTGGAAAGTAAATTATTACAAGTCAATCAAATGTAAATGTTTGGACAGAAAATAATAAACATCAAATGCATACGAAATAAACCGTACAATTATGTTCCCGATGGGCCAGCATCACTGGATGAAGGAAACCACATCGGTGGCATGCCTGGGAAGTTGGGTGGCGGGATAAATGGTGGCTGAGACGATGTGCCTGTGAAGTTGGGTGAAGAGGAAGATGACATAAATGGTGGGTGAGACGATGTGGTATTGGAATTGGGTGAAGGGAATGGTGGCACAAATGATTGTTGAGATGACATGCTATTGAAGTTGGGTGAAGGGAATGGTTGCAGAGACGGGAAATAAAATGAAGGCATTGGAGGTACAGATGTGCCAAAACCGAATTGTGACCTTTGACAAAGGTCGTTTAACCACAAGGTTATCTTTGCAGGGGTGTTTTTGAGGCTAAGTAGATGTTGCGGTTTGTAGAGTCCTTGATGGCGTTCACAAGTGTAGTAAAAACAGCGGTGGGGGCATCGGGGAAATTGTCATTAAAATGTTGTAAAATGTTTGCCAACTCTTCTTTTTCATAGGCTTTGGTCAACATGGATGTGCCTAACTCGTGAACCTTTGTGTAAACCTGTGTGAACTCAGCCAGAACTTCATTGGAAAGACTACATCGCTCTTGCGGCGTTGATTGTCGTTTCCTGCGCGTATGGGTAGAAGGACTCCTGCCCCCAACTGACGGGTTATCTGTTCCCCCAGGCCGCGTGCTTTCACCCTCACTTTGCACGGTAGGTGCGGGTACGCTACGCTCGTCTGGTACGCTACGCTCGTCTGTTGCCGATTGTGTGTACATTGGTGTATTATCCGCGCCTAAGTCGACACTTACATCATCCTCAGACGCAACATCTGCAGGAATCTGACTGTCCGCCGAAGACATTGCATGGTGTCCTCTAGCAATGTTCCTCCCCGCCATTAGTTCTATGTCATAGTAGTGGGGAAATGGGCGCCTAAGCAACCTAGTCAGGTCCCTGTCTGCCTACGCTTTCAAAAATATGTGTATTAAGATAATCATGTTTACATGTACAGTTACAATTTGTTAGGATAAAATTTCTGTATAGTGTACGTACCGCAATGGCCTCTTTCCACTCAGGGGTGTCCGGTACAATGGGCTTGTGCCTTTCTTCATCCCATCCAACGCCACTCTTGTTGGTCAAACCCTTCAAATGGACGTAGTCCTTTTTAAGGTTCTTCCAGCGACATCTTATTTGGTCTAACTTATACACGTCGCCAACCCTATTATTGACATCAGAAGTTATTTCCCTCCAAGAGTCCCTAGTAAAATTACCATCAATACACCTGCCTAGGTCATATTGTCTGCGCAATGCTGTCACCACAGCGGCATCAGACTCTCTTGTCCATACAATACGGTGGTTAGGGTCGACGAGAGGCATACTCGTGTAGTTGCTGCAATATTTGATGACATAATCAGTATAAATGTTTAATACAATTCAGTCACAACAGAAACCATTTATGTGTGTTCCTTCAATACTGATTCAATCAGCATATACACAAGCTTCATTGATTAACACCAAAAAAAAATAATGAAACACCAACGAGCATATAGGCAAGTTACAAATATACACAAATGAGACAAGCTTGATTGATTAACACCCAAACACAAATATTGTAAATGAATCTGGTTTGTTGATATATATTGTTTATTCCAAATGTAAATGAATCTTGTTTGTTGATATATATTGTTAATAAAATGAATCTGGTCATTCCCTGATTTATGAATGAATGAGAATGGACCTGGTACCACATGTATGTGAACCAGTACAAACCCAAAACCTTGCTATGGTTCTAGTACTTATTCAGTTGAAGTCGTAGAAGGAAATAGAGCAATAAATGAACTGAAGCATGAACAATCAGAAATTATCTGAATGACATAAGTTACAAGGACTACTGAAACACACTAAGTAATTAAAGGAACTGAACCAAGCTACTAAACATGAAGTGGACCAAGCTACATAACATGAACGACCATGATCCTTGTTTGGTGGTTATGTCGGCAAGTCCAAACATATGTTTTAGAAGATTCTTCATAGTCTGTTGTATGGATTTCACACATAGTGTTGACATTCATACCGTTGACATCTATTTGTTTAGGAATAAGTTAAACCATGGTTAACACACATCACAACCACACTTTTGGAAATTATGTCAATGCATAATCATGATTTGCAGAATAAGTGTAGACTTCTAATACAATTATCAATGACTACAAAGTATGTCATGAAACTTGATTGACACATGAAAGAGAGCCATGTTCAGTTGTATTGTACCTGCCAGGAAGCAAACCCCATTAGGGATCAGTCTAAATCCAACTCATGACCATAGTTTGGAAAACAACTAGGCTATAATTGAACTAGACATACATAATTTCATCATGATTGAATGTTCAGGATGATGAGATCAAACTGACCCAAATTAAGAAAAGTGTGGCATGTAACAAAGTGGTGGTTCAAATCCATGGGAAAAAGCATCATAGTCCAATCAAGAAACAAAAAAAACACAATTAAAGTTGAGCATGGGAAAAGTTAGTAAAGCTTAAGTTGAAAGTGCTACTGAAATCTTGTATAAAATATCATATGAAAATATTTTGTCATCAACCTGAAATGATTTGAAGTAACAAGGAAAACACGCTTGAAATGTGTGAGAAAGTCATGCATGGATGAATACATTGGGCACATGTGACTGATAGGGGCCACATTATGATGTAGGTTAGAGGTTCATGAATATGAAGGAATGCATACTAATTTGAAAATTATTATTGGCCCCAAGTCAACTAGTTGCAATCCCACAAAAAATGAAGGCCAGATGGAGAGGGACATGTGATTCAGGTCAGATTAACACAAAAATTATCAAATGCATTGGAAACATGTCCATGAATATGAACGAATGCATACAAATCAATGACAAACCACAAATTTGGGTTAGTTTTACTTAACTTTAAGATCCACAAATTTCTCAAATGTTACTGACCCTAGGTCAAATACAAGTGGCACCAAAGTTTACAGAAATGTATCATGAAATGAAATGGTGGTTCAAATCCATGAGAACAATCATCACAATCTAATCCAGAAATGAAAACATCAAAGTGCAATCTAGAAACCAAAAAACACTTTAAACGTATGCTTCATACTTCATTTTGTACTAAAAAACAATTGCAAGGGAAAAAACAAATTCAAACCATTTGGAAAATTAGACACAAGTCTATACAATTTCGTAGTATTTACTTCAAAAGGGTACCCATCATATAGAAAGCAAACTACTATTGTATAACAGAAAACTGAACACATATTAGTATATTTCATATTGAAAAAGCAACCTACTACTGAGACATCCAACCAGACAGACTGAAATACCTAGAGAACGGTATTTCATCTAGTTAGTTATTATTATAGATGCACCATTTCCATATTCAAGGAATATAAATAATTTAAATTAACCTAGATATATTATTACCATAATGTCAATTATATTCTATATTTGTGTCCAGCATTTCACTTATCCTTAATCAACGCACAAAATCAACTTAGTTTTCTGAATAACACAAATTCTAAAAGATTAATCATTGATATTCTGTAAATTAAAATATACTATAATGTCACACCTACACCACACAAAATTTAAATATATGAATGAAAAAAATACTGAACTGAATTAGCTAGATGTGTGTGATAGCCATAGTGTGTTGACTTTTGTATTTGGTAACTGAAGCATGATAAAAAATCATACATAATGATGCACCCTCAAACTAAATGAAAACCCATCACCTTCTCAATCATTTTTTGTAGCATATAGTATGCATGCAATCACAATTAAAGTTCTATGGCTTGTTTCATACTAAATATCAAGGTACGAAAATGGTTAATGGAATCCTATGTGTGGAGAAGAAACAACAATAGAGGTGGCACAAGCAACAAAAACAAAATAGAGAGTGATTGAAGAAGGAAAAGTATCAAGACATGTGACAGAAGAAAATTAAGGAGGTGGTAGTGATGGGAGGCATCTGTGATGTGAGCATAAAAAATATTTATAAATACTGAAGGTGGTATTGGAGCATATGATAAGTGGCGGCGCCACTATTTATCAAATACAACACCATGAAAACAACAGTACCAATAGCAGTGACAGAGAGGGAGAACAATGACGTGACTAACATCACAAATTAAGGATCAAAAGGGGTTGGGTTCAAGGATCTAATGAGAAAAATGGCTACATAATGAGAAGCAAGTTGTTATAGGTTCAATAAGGGTTGTTATATAGTAATTACACATCTTTCTATATAAGAGACTCTCCATTTTTTATTATTGTTTACTTATTTATATATAAACAGGATGATGGAAACAAATTATTTTCTTAAAATCTAGTTGATAAATTGAATAGTCTATAGGAATCACTATAAAGTAAGAGAGTCACATTCTTCATAATGTTATCAATAGTCTATAGGAATCAATTTTTTTCCTATTGAAATCGTGCTTCTTAGATCAACACATACTACAGACCACATCAGTTCAGAGACCATGCTCGTCCAGAGCATCAAACCAATAACAAATATGTTATGTGCAGAGTAAACAATGGGAAAGGGAAAAGCATCAAAATCAACAACATTGTGCCTATTCAAAATCAAAATCTAACAACTGAAACTCAACCGAAATGACGATAACATCAGATTCAACCGTACATGTTTCGATAAACAACACCATTTCACAAATGTTTTGGTACTTAATTCGACATTGTGCCCTATTCGACATTGTGCCCTAAAACCGAAATAACCCTATTCGACATTGTGCCCTAAAACCGAAATAACCCTCTACCCTACCTAGAGACCAACCTGAGCAGAATCTCTCCTTGGTGTGACGACGGAAGCGGCGGAACCTGGGCACAAGCGTTGACCTGGGCAGCGCCAACAGACCACGAGCGAGCGGCAACGATCTTCTGCGGAACACCTTGCAACACTTCGACGAAGAAGCTTGTGTAGAAGTCAACCACCTCGCAGCACCACACCCCCAATTTAAAGGCACAACACTGACTAGGGTTTCAGATTCCTCTTCTGTGCTGCCAACGCCTTCCTTTGTAGACGACATGACCATGCATGGCAGACCTTACTTTTGACCGACCTAGCTCGGCGGTGGCAGGCGGCAGGAAGCAGCTACGCCGAAGGTAGCTGCGTCGGGAGCAGATGCGTCACATTTACTTCACGGGCTGCTTCGCCAGGAAGAGGGAGGAGGGAAAGATGCGTCGCGAGGGACGCCGAGAGACTCGAGTCGGGGTAGGATCTCAAACCGGGTTTGAGATTCCAAACCTGCCTCTACCTGTACTGCGTCAAGCTCGAAAATGGGACTGACTAAACCCAAAACGGGTCCGAACCAGTCTCATTGCCAAACGGAAACCCAGCCCGAGCCGGACTGGTTTGGTCAGCGCCCAAACCCGGTCCACGCCCGAACCAAACAGGGGCTTGAGGATTGAAAACCGGACAACCGACCTCAAATCCATCTGCGGAAGAAGCCTTTGGCTCCGGGCTATCAAGCCGAACACAGCGACGTCGGAAATCAAGGGAATGACAAATAAAATAGGGAGAGCAAGAAGAAGGTACCCAACCGAAAACAAAATCCAAAAGAGGGAAAATGAGCAGAGTACCTGAAACGAGAACACAAAGCCAAGCCGAGCTTCGCGGGGGCCTGAGAGATGGTTCTGGGTTGTTTCCGCCCTCCGCGGCTGTCAGTGATATGCCGGGGAACTCCAACTCGCCGGAAGAGTTAAGGGGAGTAAGGGAGTAGTGCTCAGGGACAACACCTCTTAAACCAGGGTGAGCAAAAGTTCTATGAGACCCTAGAGGAGGTCCTAAAGTAATTTCCCAAGATTTTGAAGGCTTCGCGGACGGAGAGAAAAATAAGGGAGAAGAAACAGAGGAAGCGGAGGAAGCAACTCGTTGACTGGAAAGAACAAATGACCAAACCCCCTATAAACAGGGGTCATCCTGTGTGGAACGATGAGGAGATCACAAAGGTGAAGTCGGATTATAAAATCGAAGAAAGGAAAGCGAGATCGAAACAAAGCAATATTACTGTTACTGTAGCAATCGGAAAGAAAAGGAAACGCAGGAGGAAGATGATCCAAGAGCCACACGATCAAAATTCGACAGCTGTGAGCACAAGTCGTATCAAGGAAATTCGGGAATCAAGGAACCTTAGCGAGACAGAGTGACAAATTGAATTCCAAATCAAAATCGAATAAAATGACATGGATATTAATTTAACTTTTCTCTCTCCTCAAACGAGGGTGCAAAAGAAACCCAAATTATATGAAATTTTGCACAGAGACTAATTAAAGCATGTAGATTCCATTTATGAAATTTGAATTGCCTTTTGAAGATTTTTAATATGCTAAATAAATCAAATACTATTTTCTCTTTCCTCATGCATTAATGACATTAGGAATATCTAACTTAGCTGAAACTTCATCCACAAGTTAACTTAAGTGTGTTGAATACGAATTTTCCTTTATTTCCAACTTTTGATGTCATATAACATATTTATTTATTACTTACATCTTTTTAGATATTTTCTCTCTCCTAACTTACTATATTATTCCAAGGTTGTCCAAAATAGATGAAAATTGATATGTGGGCTTATTTTGAAGTGTAGATTATGAAGTTGGAGTTTATTTTCACTTTTGAGACTTTCTTACCTGAATTATGTCATCTAGCCCATTAGAGGCCCATTAACACATTATTCGTCCAATTAAGTTTCATTAGGATGTTATTACATGCATAAACTCATTAGCACTTTATTAAACAACTTTTAAGGTCCAACACTCAACCTTGATTGGTCAAACCCAAAGGGTCAAACTTCCAGGGTGGGATCTAAGATCCGGTATGTTACAAAATCGATCACATATGCAATGTCTATCCTTTGATCCATTGCTATTATTGTGTTTTGCAATATTACCAAGGTCTTCCTCTTAGTTCCATCACCCAAGGCAAGGACACAATCCACCGGTTCCATTTTATTGAGGCCAAGTCATAGGTACATGCTCCATGGCATGATACTTGTCCCTGCACCTAAATCAAGGAGAGTGTGCTCAATGGATTGTGTACTAATGTAGCAGGTAATGAGAGGAACTCCCAGATCGTCCCTTTTGTCTGGAAAGCCAAGGTCGAAGATGAAATTCATTAATTTTGTAGCAACAATTTCTTTGGGCGGTAGTAGCACCAGTTTTCTCTTCCCCATGCAAATATCTTTCACCAACAAAAAGAATGATTTGATGCCTTTCGTTCCTTGCTTCAAGGATCCCAAGAGATTCATGATACTACTACCCTTTTCTTGGGGAGACGGACCTTCTAAAGTCTCATGGGTTTGCCCCCTAATTGCATCAAACATTTCCACAACACTTAGTGGGCCTTGAGGAGGTTTGATGGTGATTCTCATCTCATGAGGATGTAACGAGGTATTGCCTCGAGTGTTGCTATGTCAATGGCATGTGGGGCAGCAAACATGACTTTGTCACAAACAGACGGAATAGCCAAACCTCTTGCACTTTCATTCCTTCTAAGAGAGTGTGGGATAGGTGATGGTTCTTCTACATTCACGTTGGGAGTAGCAGAAACTTGGGTGCACTTGGCACTCTCTAGCAGTACTTGAGAAGCAAATTCTTTGGAGCTTTTACGATCTTTGCTAAACCCATCTAGCATCAAGCCTTTGTCATCAGCTTCAATCACTTTCTTTTCCCTTTTTTCAATCTTTTGAGTCACTTCTCTCCCCCATATTACAAACACCATATTCACTTGTTCATGGGAAGAAGGAGGGGCTTTTGAGGATGAAGGTGGTGGCAGTCTTTGATGAGGCGGGTTAGGATTTTAGAGTATGCAAGTTGGTTGTTGTGTAGGTTGTTGTGGAGGTGGGGGTTGATAGGTATGTGAAGGCGGTGGGGGATATTGATAGTAAAACGGGGGTTGGTGAGGTGGCAGAGCATATGGATGTGGTGGTCCTTGGTATTGGAGGAGTGGGGGTGTTCGGCCTTGCGGTGGGATGTATGCACCTTGAGTAGTGTTCACATAACCACCATTGTTGTTGGGATTTGCCATGGGTTGAGACGGGAGTCTTCCTTCTTCACAGAGAGCAAGTGATATTGAGATTTGATCAAGCCTTTGTTCAAGGCGGCTAATATTTTACCCTTGGAAGGACACTTCTCTTTTTACCTCATCCAAATTTCACAACCTCCCGAGCACTTCATCTTCAAATTTGGAGTTATACCTTGGCCTTGGCTGCCCTTGTCCTTTCCCATCCTCATTTTGTTGCTTCCATGAGAAATTTGGATGGTTCCTCCACTTGGGGGTATAAGTGTTGGACATGGGGCCTTGATTGTTTTGGCCGCCAAAAGAGTGCAAGGCATGCACTTCTTCATCAACAGAATTGACTGCCATGGTGGATTGGCTAGGAGAACCACCAGCTTGGTTCTTCATCATCTTCATCATATCCGCCATCATCCTCATCATATCGGGGTTGGAAACATTGTGGGTTGGAGCTACAGAAGAAGGTGGAGGGATGTAGTTTTGGCTGCACTGCTCCCCTTTTTTAGAAACTCGATGGCGGGAGTTTTCAGCAAGATGCTCAAACAAAGGCCATGATTCCTCGGGTGGCTTTGCTATGAAAGTGACTCCACATGAGGATTCGACGTTGTTTTGGCTTTGTTCTTCAAGCTCGGTGTCGAAGGCTTGAACTAGTTGCCACAATGGCACTTCATGGTGGGGGCAATCACAGAGAAGTTTTTGGAACCCCTCCCATACCTCGTGGAAGGGTTCATTCTCTTTCTGGACAAAGGAAGTGATGCATATTCTCATATAGGTTAGCTTAGCAATTGGTAAGAACTTTTTAAGGAATTCATTCTTGACTTCATTCCAGGTTACCAACTCTGGCTTTGAAACATACCACTCTTTAGCCTTTTCTTTTAGGGAGAATGGAAAGAGGGTTCTCCAGATGGAGTCGTCGATGGCGGTAGGGGTACAAAAAGTGGAGCACATCTCAAGGAATGCATCGATGTGATGGTAGGGATTCTCATTCTCCATCCCATAGTAAGTGGGGAGGAGTCTAAGGAGTGTGGGTGGAATGGAGAACTATTGACCCAACATTTGGTCAACTAGGGTGGCAATGGGTGAATTGTAGTTCCCCGTGGTGAAATACTCGTGGATTGGGCGGTTGGGCTATGGTGGAGGTGGTGGTGCATTTGCATGAGGGTTTTTCTCTACCATCTCGGCTTCTCGGTGTTGGTTGTGGTGACGTTGGCATCTCCTTCTACCTATCTCAGGGTCGTACAACACCAAGTCAGTACAAGTGGAACGTGTGTGGCGCATGCACAACTGTCACATGTACAATACACAAACAAGAAACAAGAAACCAAGTTAGAATGGAAATATACGAAAGTGAACAAAGAATAAAGAATAGCAATGATGAGGGTAAAAGGGAAGGCTAAGCTACACTAACTAGCTAGGCCGAGCGCTTATATCCCCAGCAATGGCGCTAGAAAGCTTGGTGTGTCCGAGCTAGAGGCGTACACACTAACCAACAAGGGGTGACTTGATGCACTCCAAGGGACTCAAACATACATGTGGATCTTTTGAAATTTGTATTAGCCCTAACCAAGTCGATCACGGTAATAAATAGGTCACCCACAAGCACACATGATACTATTGTAGTATAGGTGATTGGCAAGAGTAGAGGTCGATCATCAAGGATAGAGGGGGCACTAGAGGTAGACTAGTGTTGGCGGCGTTCCTAAAGTGGAGTTTAGGGTTGAAGGGTTTAAAATGGGTTTGTTTTATGATTAATCTAAGTGAATGAGCAAGAAAGGCAGAATTGAAGCTAAGTTATCTTAAACAAGCAAGTTTAACAATCTAGGTTAACCAACTAACTAAGCAAGAGCAATGGTAAGTTACACTACATTGAAGGAGTAAGAAGAAATTTAGAAACTAAGTTAACCACTAAAGCAAGAAAAGATCTAAATTAACCCTAACTATCAAAATTGAGCAATTGACTAGGTTAAGCAAGAACAACTAGACTATACTAGCATAAGCAAGCAAAGAGAGCAAGTTGAGTTTTGAACAAGATGATTAAGGTAGGTGGGACATTTGGGGATGTAACTTTAATATTAGTTGGGGGAGGTTATTGTACAAGCATGGTTCTCATCTTCCATCTAGATTACAAAACCGAACAATAAGGCAAATGCTATTAAAATGTACCTTATACTACTAGTGGAAGACTAGGGTTAGGTGTAATTCTAATAGGATTAGCCAAATCTAGGTTTCTAGATAAGTGGTATTGAGCAATTGAGGGCCAAGGGTAGAGATGGGAGTAGAGATGAGGGTATTTGACCTCATGCCACTAGCCATTCTAGCCTTTATAAAACCTTAGGCAATCACATCAATCCCACTTATACTAGTAACTTAGGTCTCATACCAAGTAGTAGGAGAGAGGGTAGGCATGTAGGAATAAAGGGGACTAGCTAGGGATCCCCTATTGAGACCTAGGATTCATACCTAAGATTGCCACATGCATCCCAATTCTCCTAGAAACATGGTATCATCAAGCATTATCAAACAAGCAATTCATAGCAAAAAACATAAATCACAAGCATGGCAATGGGATAGGAGACAAAAGGATTGAGCAATCATAATAGATAAAAATAAGTTCATTACAAGCCAAAATTCCCCCAACATGGTATCAAAGTCACATATTATCCCCAAATAGCCCACCACTAGGGGCTTAGCTACACATAATCAATAAAATGACAAAAGAATGGGGAAGAAGGGGAAGAAAATCCATGGATCTCATGGAAGAAGCCTCCTTCTTCACCTCCTAGCTTCTTGGGGACGTCCTATCTCCTCCAAAGGTGCAGATGGGCATGAAGATATGGGGGTTATGGAGGAAAACCTATAAAATTAGGTTTCCAAAGTGAAATGGAGATGGAAATGGTGGGTGGAGAGCATAAATGCAAGGGGAATGCTCTAAATGCTCAAGGAGTAGGTGGAGGGAGGAGCTAACCTTCGTGCCCTATCCGCCACCTATGTATATATATGTGGTGGGGAAGCACTAGGCTAAGTGGGGGTAGAATAGAAAAAATAGTGTAAAAATAGGTAGGGTTGGTTGGTTACCATGACCGTGGTAAGGGTGGTAAAGGACGGTGGTGGAGAGTGGACACAGGCATGGTGTGGAAAGGGTAGTGAAGATGCTAAGTAGGAGGTGGCCACGGCTGTGGAGGAGTGCCACGGTCGTGTTGGGTGAGTAGCACCACGGCCGTGGTGAGTAACATGGTTGTTTTGGAGGAGGGGACCTTGATTGTGGGGCAGCAACACGGGCGAGTTGATCTTTAAAGGCCACGGCTGTGGCGGATGGCCATGGTCATGGGCATTCAAGTGCAACTCCCTATTGATTCTAGGGGTTCTTGCATGAAATTCCCACATCCGTTGTGGGGGTCCACGACCGTCTTCTCCTCTACTGGCCACAATCGTGTTCGTGGCCACGACCATGGTATCTTCAATGGGCCACAGTCGTGCTGATGGCCATGGTCGTGGTAAGTTGGGTGTAAGTCCCTATTGATTCTGTCGATTCTTCACCATAAAAGATAGGATTGTGGGGGTATGCCCACGTCCGTTTTAGGGTCTACAGTAGGCAATTGAACTTCATCTTTCATCATCCATGGATTTCTTTGCTTGATGAAGACTCTTGCCCATTGGGGGTAGGTTGAAGGAGATTTTGGGGCCTTCTTTGGACCCCTCCATGAGTGGAGGAATCCTAGAATTCCTTCCTTCTCGCCCATACATCCAAAGCATTGTCCAAGTACCTGAAAATAGTGCAAAGAACATCCATAAACACATTTTATAGTAAAACACATATTGGGGGAATTAACATGCAATCTAACTTGTTTAGATGTGATTAAAGTGCAAAATGGCATGAGACGGATCCCAAAAATAGGGCTACATCAGTATCTAGTACCCATGATGATGAAGTAGTTAGATTTATCTCAATAATGTATAAACCTAAAGTGGAGATCACCATCCCCATCTTCTACTTCCTGAATGCCTTCAAGTACAAAGGATAAGTTCCTCTTGTACTTTTCTTTCTCCTTATCTTGAGTGTTGAAGATTTGGATATAGGCTTGACCTTAGAACTCTTCTTCTGTCTTTCTTTGATCCTTGCACTCAGCTCTGCTGATCAATATCATGGGCTTTTCTATCTTCAACTTTGCTTTAACATGAATCAACATGGCAAGCAAGTCTAACATTTGTCCAGCCGTATTATTCACATGATAACATGCAATAAAGTGGCTAGATGATTCTGACATAGTCTTTAGAATCATATCAGTAGCCAACTCTTGGCTCAAGGTGAATCCCAACTCTTTAAGATGATACACATGTCAAATCATGTTGGGAACATATTCTTCTACTGAGGTTCCCTCTATCAGCTTAGACTCAAGCAACACCTTTAGGATATCATCCCTTTCTTTCTTTGTAAGACCAAGTGTCACTTTTTTAAGATGTGTTACCATCTCAAGAACACTCATGTATTCATAATGCTCATGCAACTCATAGTTCATGTCGCTAAGAATAAGGTACTTTGTCTACAAGGCATCATTGGCATGCTTCCAGTAAGCATCCACTTGTGCCCTTGGTGCATCAGGAGCATGTATTTCTAGCACTGGTTTGTCAAGGATGTAGAGCTTGCACTCTTCATTGAGAACCCTTCTCAAAGTCTAAAACTAGTCATGAAAATTTCTCTTGTCAAGTTTTTCATTCTTCAGGACCAATCACAATTTGGATTAGTTCGTCATTTGATTCTAAAAGAGAAAATTTGTATTTATCAAATCAAAAACTCTTTTTGATTTGATTTGAGTTGAAAATTTTAACAATATTAATTAGGTCTTTAATTATTATCGCTCCCATTATTTTATCCAAATTGACAGCCCTCAATATCAATTTGTAATATTATAGCGTACAATATTCTAGTGGGACAAGATCCAAAATAATTTAACTATTACCCGACCTACACTAGCGTCCATAGTCAATTATTAAGGTAGGCAATCATACCAATTGTAGCATATGCAAGTCTTGGATAGATGATATGTCCAACTTCTTGCCATAATCATTTGTATGCTTCTGGGCTTAGACTCTCTAAGAATCACCAATTAAGCCTGACCCAAAAGCTGACACAATGAATATGCACAAAACCTACATATCTATCATCACACTTCCACGAGATAGATAGTGCACCACGCTTTAGTGTAACCTAGCTTGGTCAATAAGCTTTTCATGTGTGCCGCTTTTGGAAAACATCTAAGACTGAATATTTTAATTAAGGGAGTTTTTATAAATACATATACTTTATCCAATCTCCACATATATAGTATGTATCATATACATGTTATATCCCATAACGAAAACATGCAATAAACGAAAGTGATGGTTATGGCTAGCTTAATGTAATTCCTTGGAGCCAGAAGGAATTATTTCATCTAGGTCTACATCACATGCAGAAACCTATTGTTGATGAAGATCCATGCTTGCCAATTTGGGTTGATCGGTTCAACCCTTAAACCGATCGAATCGCCTCCTGGCCGGTTGTTTGGTTGTCTCACCGGTCATCTGATTCCTTCAGTTCACCATCTGTTGGCTCCTCCAACTGATCGATCGGTTCCACCAGGCAATCAGCTTGGCTCGTCCTCCATGGTCCTTCAGTCAGTCTGCTCATCTTCGGGATGTCTTCTTCTTCATCATAACAAGAAAGTAAACTATATCACTTTTACATGATTATAGGGAAACCTTGAGTTACATTCGAGAGGAGAAAAAGTAGGAGAGAATTAACTTTACATTGGGAAGATAAGATAGAGGCTCGGTATGCATACTGAGATAAAAGGATCAACCAACTACACAACCATGCATAGATAATAGGGGTTATTGGTCATAATCATAGTACACATCCACCATCATAACCACCTTTAGGGCGATACATGTAGATTGCATATATATATATATATATATATATATATATATATATATATTAGTTTGGGATTATTGTAGAATTGGATTTCATAAAATATTATTCACATCACATATAATAACAAGATGATAAAAACTAAAATATGATCATATTGATTATCCCGTAATCTAGTAGATTGACGTTTGGCTCTGATACCACTGTAGGGATATATGGCTACAGAGAAGGCAGTGGAAACAAAAAAAATCATCTGTCATATTCCCTATAACCAGCGGATCACATCAATAACTATAATATGAAAAGAATGGTTTTGAGGATATACCTGGTCCTGGAGCAAGTCCAACGACAATCCTTGTCATTGTAGTTGTGCAACTCTGATTACTAATTGCATTGGGACTCATCTGACTCCTCCTCCATGGACAACAGACTCGAACATCATCTTCTGCAACAACTCCTCTCGTCATAGACTGCTGGTTGACGATGCCCTCCTAGTGGTAGACAACAGCCTTCGGCCTCTAGAGAAGTCCACATAGTCCATCTAGAACTCTTTTCGTCCTGTTAGAACGGACAAGAATGAGTTGTCTCTTCTGTTGGCGTACTAGTCACCAATTTTCTCTCCCACAACAATGATCTTAGTTGTTTCTCTCCCTTGGCTATCCCTCCCTAGTCGGGCAGGACTTGCATGGGATCTTGTGGTTACCACAACTATAGAGGGAAACTTTTGTCAGAGCAACTAATTCTCAATTGTCTATGTTGTACTCTGGGAAGTCCCCAATACCCCTCTATTTATAGGCGGGGTTTGGGCCAGGGCTCTTAGTTTGTGCGGAAGTGGAAGGGACTAGAAGATCTTGAATTTATACAACATGTGACCACCGAAATGACCGTATGACACACCATACAGTCGTCTGGCATGCAAGATGGTCGTCTCATACTGTGAGACGGTCGTTTCATAGTTTCCCCATCACATACGAAATTGGCATTTTGTTTCCTATTAATGACAAGCATCAATTCCTTACATAGAAAGTAAAGTGCAACTAAAGTTGAACGAACTTGGAAATATCTAGAACCTTCACTCAGTCGAACTGGGCCATCTCACCCATGCAAGATAGTTGTCACAGTCACCCAGATGGTCATCTTGTTACCTGAGTCAGGCCAGTCAATTCAATCCATAGCCAATTTCAACTCAAATCAGCATGACACTCCAAACACCCATCTCAACCCTTGAGACGACCATTTGGCACTCCAGACGATCATCTCATGCCATGAGATAGTGTAGTTAGGCTGCTTATTGTGTGAATCAATTACCTAAATATTTTAGCAAATAATTCATATGTCATTTAAGATAAAACTCCTCTTATAGGTCGAGACCTATGTGTATGACCATATAGGTTCCATATTACGTTGGCAGTGAATGTCCATAACAACTTATGATGTCACAAGAAATGAGTAGTGTCTAGTCACACATCAATGCTACACAAGTAAATGGAAAGTTGGAGAACAACTTCAACCTACAATCTGTGTATGGTGTTGTAGTGTTTGTATAGTTCCTTTGTCACTATTGTTCAGATTGAACTCGTGGCATGGAGAAGTCACCTTCTTCATCATTCAATCTTGTTTCTTGAACCAAGAGTAGACTGTCTGAGATATATGTAAGCTCAATATCACATATTGACTCACATGTGCTTGTCCATGCATTTCTTAGTCTTGCTAATCAAGAGGCCTAGAACATAAAACTCCTGAAGGAGTGACAAATCCCATTTCTATCATTCACAGTTCATCCCCATGTGCCAAAGTCACCCAATGATCACCATTATAACAACCCATGTTTTAGGATTGTGTTTGATGATGTCAAAGTGTACCCAACGACATGTGACGAGTGGAATTATTCCAGGTCTAAAAACCACAACCACCATTATCACTGTGAAAGCTGACTATGACTTTCATGATGATGGCGTCCATGTATCAGTCTCACGGTGGGTCTACCCGATACACTGTTCTCTAACATGCATCGATGTGATTGGTTTGATATTTCCATATCATGACTAATGATATTTTTTCATCAACCAACTGACACTCTAATATTATTTGTTATTTTTATCTATCAACCTTCCACAATAAAAAATGACCAGGGACATAATGAGAATAAGTACTCTTAACATTTATATGATCTCATTTCAACAAGGCTAATACTTGAAGACATACGGCATTGAGTAATATTATTCTCTAGACATTTATAATGTTACATCATTACCTCATAACTGAATTGAACATAATAAATTGGAAGCTTGCCTTTGTTGATTAATCAAATCATGACATTATAATCATCACATGATTGTGTCTCTAGTCATACATACCAACAACATATACCTCCATAAGATAAACTCTGGGCTAGCTTTTTCCTCACCGCTTTCCTGAGCCACATGGAAGCATATTCTTGTTTATCAAAATATGCCAGTGTTCATTGCATCATGATCTGACCCTTTTCTTAGTATGATCTCTAACACTCTGCTACCATCCCAAATGTATATTTGCAAAAATACCATAAAAATTGATATCAGACCCACCTTTTACTCAGTATCCTTCAAACCAAACATTTAGAACATTAGAAAAGTACTATAATAGAAAAGAATGATCTTCAAAGTGAAGTACATCACTGATCATAATACCAACAAATATTTTTACATAATACAAGTTGAACCTTGTTGGTTATCGTGTTGATAAGGTCTAAGGGGACTACTCAAATCATGTATTACGAGAAGTTTGGTTATGTATATGTTCTGCACACAGACCGTTGATAAATGTAGATAAACAAAGTAGAGACTTGTTGATACCTCCACCAGTTAGTCACAAAATGTTGGGGTAATATCCATATTTATTTGTCACTAACATCAAGGAAGCAACACAAACATCATAGCAGGGGTGCACATAAACACATACACCTAGTTCAGTTTTAATAAGCCATGTTCACATACTTTTATTTCGGTTATCCTTTTCTATTTTGGCATATTTTCCATCTTTTGGCATGACTTATTCTAAGGTGCTTGGTTTGATCTCTCTAATATACTTTTTACATTTTTCTCCATAAGTTGGGTCTCTATTTTCCTGTAGGCATGAAAAAATTGTCCGATCTAATCCAATCTGACCTGATTCGATCCGGTTCGAACCACAATTTGTGGATTTTGAGGGTCTAATTACTATTGTGGATCGAGTCTATGGATCACATACTTTATATGGATCAAGGTCCCACAAAACCATGGATATATTAGGAGCCCATTTGATCCATGGATCACAGTGGTCGTGTCTCTATAGCATGATTTCCCATCATCCTGACTCTCCTAGACTCCCAACCGCAGGTGACAATGTCCCAACAAATCCAAACCATACATCCCGCATACAACGACGTGTAGCACCTCATCGATCGGTGACTGAATATAAATGGTATGATTATGTTCTGTTGGATATAGAGGCAGTGATAGACATGAGTACAGAAGATTTGGTCCCCCAACCTCATCCCCTCTCTGCCCAAAGACACCACAATGATAACTGCCGATTTTGACACCTCGACGAAATGCCCAATGTAGGGCATACAATTTTGACACCTCGGTGAACCGTCCGATGCAAGGCATACCAGACGTAGACTATGTAGAAATACCAGTAGCCATAATGCAATTTCCTCCTCACCATCATCATATCCTTCTGTTGTGAACCCACTATTCAAGTCATCCTGACACCAAGGTTCACCGAGGTGTCCAAATTGTATGTCGTCATCATGTATTCAGATTGAAATATAACAATTTGGTAATTGAATTTTATCTTTTTATTAGTACATAAAATTGCTATAAATTTTAACTATATTTGGGAAACCCTATTATGGACATCCTATTAATTTTTCATATTTTTTTGGATGTGTTCAATCTCCACAGAGAGGGGTGTCGGTCGAGTTTGTAACTCGACCAACCATGCTACAGACTGCAATATAGCAGTGTAGTATTTGAATTTTATTTATTTATTGGTAACTTTGAATGATCTCACTATTCAACTAGAAATCTTAAAACTCAATGATAGATAGCATGATAATCTTTCATAATTTTTGGATGATGGTTGACCTTTGAAGCAAATGATTTATAGTAACATTATAGTGATAGAAAATTTAGCTGAAATAAGAAAAAGTATAGTGAAGGATCAATGTGCAAATTATCCTTCACCTCAATTTCTCTATATGATCAACCTAAAACACTAGGATCTCTCATAATTTGTGATTCAATTTAGAGAAATGAAATCTTATAGAGAGAGGGAGAGTTAGGGTTTGATAGGAGAAAGTGGTGGTATTGTTGATCTTGGGTTTTGCTATTTTGCTATCTGAGATATGATGAAATCAAGTAAGTTTAGCTTCTTTGAATAGCCTTTCATGGTGATTCTTCTCTCACATACCTACTCTAATTTGATTAGAAATCACATGAAATCATCACCTTTTCTCACTCTTTCTCTTCTAACCTCCATTTCAAGAGTTTCCAGTTGAGAGGAGAAAGAAATGGATTTTGTTGCTAGAGTTTGATTGGTTTTCTGAAAACTTAGAGCTTGACCTACCATTTTAAGGTAATTGTTACCTTATATGAGTGCTTTTCTCCCTCCTAGTCTTTTTATTCATGTTGAAAGACTAATTCTATTCGGCTAAATTAATCAAAAACCTTGCTTGTATCTATATATAACTAGATATTTATTTGGAAAGATAATAGGGGATCAAATTCTACTAATTTTAATTATTTCTCATTGAATGGAACTTGTCTAGTTCCTGATATATTGATTGAAGATCCATGGAGAATCCTATGACTGTATGAGTATACTATATCATGTGAATATTGCCTAAAAATCAGGCCAATGGCCGATATGCTTAGGAATGGAATTGACATGTACAAAATCATATTTGAATTGTATTAGAATGAATTATGCAAGTGTTGTGTTGAGTCTTACTGAAATTGAATATGATATATATCATAAAGAACATTATGAGGTGACGTTACTCCCTATTTAGTATTTGTGTTGAAGGATTGAATCAAATGAGTTAATTAATAAATTTATACTTATGATGAAATATGTGAAAATGGAAACTATGGTTTTCTTGTATGTGAATATCCCCAATGAACCCTTCTGCACCATGATGAGATTACTGAATGGTATGAATTTTATGATGTGTTGATCTAAGGATGACTTCTTGAAAACCCTAGAAGTTTAGTATTAAGACGAGTATTAGTGATAAAGCCAAAACTTGTATATAATGTTGGAAATGTGATGAAATGTTGAAGTGTAAGCTCTAATAGTTCAATTGAAGATGATGAGCATTATTAATATGATCTAATCTTAAAAAATCTATATTAGTATAATATACGAAACAATGAGTAGCCCTCACATGAATGTGGGTCCTTTTATACAAGCTACATAACAATGATTCATCAAGGATGATTAGAGATTATCGTGTAAGAAGATGTAACCTAAACCATTCTTTTAAGCTAAAGTGAGTAGTATAATAAAGAATGATCATTGTTGATTATGTGAATGACATTAGAAGTTAATTACATAGTAAAATTATCTAAATATAAGAAATGATAAGAAGAAAAATGTATTGAATGGTGATGGGAAGTTAAAGATGAAACTAATGAAGTTATTATGATGAAGTCTTCAAATATTTTATTTTAATTACATGTGGCTTAACCCAAATGGATTCAAATATACTAAAACTAGACTTTGATGGATGTCTATGAGAATATAAGCATTGTATATCAAGTGAATTAAGAATTATTGGTTCCAATAATGTGATGAACATGACATGAAAGAAGTTTATACTGATGAATATAAAATGAAGGGAAAAAATGACAATTAGTAGACGACTCCAAGAACCTAACTCTAACCCTAAAATGGTGAGTTATATGATGCTAATGAATAACAATCTCAAATGAGGTATTAAAGAATGCACATAACTATAGTTGAATTCAAATAAAAGATGAGGTTCAAGCATCTGAACCAATTTACAAGAATGTATTCTTGGATTGTGATTATTTCATAGAATAGTTGTACTCTGAGGACAGACTCTTTAGATGGACTTCAAATGATATTCAATATATGTTGATGAGTAACCCTAACTAAAGAATGTGAAATAAAATAAGAAGAGAACTAAGTGTGTTATGCATGCATATGCATGAAATTTATTTGCATCTATTGAAAGTGGATTGAACAAGTATATGTTGTATGATATATCTATTCTAAGAATGATGAATGTTATAAGATATCTACATGCTTTTATTGTTTCTAGTTCTAATGCCTCTATGAGTATTTGTAAAGAACTATGATATAGAATGAGCTGATAAGAAATATGTTGAAATTGAATTTAATATGCACTACATTTGAGAAACCCTGATGAGGGTAAATGTTGCACCATGAGATTATATCTTGGGTTGAAAGCCCATTGATGATGATAAAACCCAAACAGGGTAAATGCTAGACAATGAGATTATGTCTTGGGTTGAAAGCCCACTCACTAGTACATTTTAGACCTCTAATGTCACTTATCCTGACGTCGGTTACACATGAAACCGACGCTAGATACCAAACAACGTCAGTTGTTTAGCACAAATGTCACCATAAACAAAGTCTGACTGATTAAGAAAAGACACAGGTACCACTTTTTCATTAATGTCGGTTGTATTCCAAAAAAATGACATCTAAAGTAACCCGCAAAACATAATTTTTTAGGGAAAAATATTTTCCTCCAAAAGTTTTAAGATGGGTGTCAATTTTCGGTGAACCGACAAAAGACATCATCACGCGTGATAAACTTTGCCTCCAAAATACTTCTAGCGTCAGTTTCTTCTCCACAAAATAGACATTAATTCACATGAAAAATGCAAAATTTTGCACAATATGTGTCGGTTTTTCATCAAGAAATCGATGTCTTAGTGTTCGCACCACGTCCCCGCAAAAAAAAATTCCCCCCAAGTTGCGTCCTAGCGTCAATTTTTTCATACACAATCGACGACTATCACCATTAGTGAGGCTGATTTTTTCATTCAGATTATTGTATCTTGCATCATTTTTTTGTAATAAACTGACATTTAAGTCACTATGTGTGTTGTCAATTTTCTGAATGTAACCGACAACTTTAGCCATTACTGAAGCAAATTTTTTTTGTTTGGGTAAACACCTCTTGTATTGGTTTTTTGGAATAGACCGACATTTAAGCCACTATGTATGGTGCCAGTTTTACTCATTCAACTGACAACTAATGTCTTAGATGTCGGTTGTACTCATTCAACCGATGACTAACATCTTAGATGTCAGTTTTTTTACAACCGTTGTCTATGTCCCACTTAAGACCCACAAAATTTCTTTCCCCTTACCATTCTCTATTTCATTGTTGCTCGATACCTAGCTCTGGTGATTTGTGAGCTAACTGTCGCCGCCTGAGGTGCTGGTCTGCTCGTTGTTGCTTCTGCTAGACGTCGCCATTGTCGGAGCTTGTTGTTCTCTCTGTTGTTGTTGTTGGACGATGCTTCTGCCAAAGCTTGCCACTGTTGTCACTGCTAGACCTCTTAAAGCTCGCCACTAGATATAGCCACCTAGAGATCCCCTCTGTCATTTCCGCTGGGCCTTGCTAGTAGTTCTACTTTCGTCAAACCTTGTTGTCGATCGTGTTGCCATCACCAGCAGACCAAGGTGATTTTTTTATTTAGATTACAATAGTTCTTGTTTCTTTCATCCAAAATGTTAATAAGTATGATCCCTAAACGATGAACTAAAATATAAGGTTTGTGATACATATGGGATGATGAAATTGAGTTATGCTCTTCATTAAGTTGCATAACTAGTATGAAGTGGATTAACCAGTTATCTTATGTTATCTCTAATAGAGTGTACCTTATTGGTTGTTATTTATATACAATGTTGCATGATTAATGTTTGGGTTATAAATAACCCGAATCTTATTAGAACCATGTTGTCTAATGAGAAACATGAATTATAGGGTGAATATATAAACTAAATACATGTAAAAACTTAATAAAGTGTGAGAGATCAATTCTCAATAAGCATAGAAAACACGAATGTGAATTTTAGTATTTACATGCATGAATAAGGATATTGGATGTTATGTGATGCAATGATGATGTGGTGTATGAATATATTTGACTTATGGATTTATAGGTTTGTATTTACATAGAATGGTATGAATTGTAAACCTTAATTTTTGACATATATATATGTTGACTTAGAAACACGTTTAATAATTACTCATTAGGAGTAAATCTTGGATAGTCCTCGACTTGGGACTATTATTGAACACTTAATATCACTAAGGATTTGAGTGTTAATGTATATTTGGTTATCAAGATGTTTGGTCAGCACTTCCCCATTTGTTCTATAAGTACATATATTGGTGGACATATGCCCATCTAAATTGGTGTACTTGGAAAACTATAGGGAAATACTGCCAAAATTTTCATGAAAAGTGAATACACATTATACACTTACTAGTGAGATTAGGTGTTCAAGAATGGGATAGGTGGTATACACATTCATTACTGAACCCTAAACCTTAATCTGTAAACCATAAATCCTAATTTGTAAACCATGAACCCTAATCTAATTGACCCTTATCCCTAAATCCAAAATAAAAAAAACCCTAATCTATCTGTAAATCCTAAATCCTAATCATGTAAATCCTAAATCCTAATACTTGTTCTTTATTTGATCATAGAATGGATAAATCATGGATGTTAATTCTAAAACGCTGCACCCTGGAGTTTATTGCTGGTCTTGACCAGTTTATAAGATTTGCAGAGGAACATAGGAAACAACCTGGAGATAGGTTCTACTGTATATTTAGGCATTGCGGTGACAACTTGAAAGTCAACACCATTGACAAAATCAAAAGTCATGTCATATGCAATAGGATTATATGGGATATACAGATTGGTATCGTCATAGAGAGAATCTATTGGTGAGATTAGTAGATGTTGATAATTGTACTTGTGTTGAAGAAGAAATTATCACCAATGATGTAGATGTGAACAAACCAATTCCGATAGACATGGTTGGTGTGATTCTAGATAGTTGTGGGGTAGAGCACACTTGTAATGACCACACTTGTGCTTAATTGGTAAACTAGGGTTTACCTGAATGATTACATGCTTGATTAGATTGAACATCGTTTAGACTTTATTAATGATAGTAGATCAATTGTGATGTTTCAAACCTAAGAAGAAACTCTAATAATGATTTTAGTTTGAAGAATTAGGGTTTGAGAAATGTAAACCCTAATCGGAAAAAAATTAGGGTTTTGATAGTACATGAATGTGAAATTTTGATCAGGATAGCAGTGTGGTAAATGATTTTTCATATTTTCTACAAATTTTTTATTTAATTGAATTTTTAATATGCTATGGATAACTCAATCATACATATTGGAGAAAAATTTTAGAATATTTGAGTGTTATTTGAATGTGGTTCTCGGTCGAACTATACTTCAACCAAAATGCTGACATAGTGCTTTTTAGCAGTGTAGTATTTTATTTTTAATTATTTATTGGTAACTCCAAATGATCTGATATTTTATATTAAGATCTGAAACTCAATTATAAACAACATGTAAAATGTTCATAATTTTTGGATGTGTTTAGACCTTATCAGTAGATGAATTACAATAATATTTTTATGACTGAAAATTCAGCTGAAATAAGGGAAAGTATAGTGAGGGGTCAATGTGCAATTGACCCAAGCAGCTCAATTGCTCTATATGGTCAACCTAAAACACTAGCATCTCTGATAATTCGTGATTCAATCTTGAGAAATGAAATCCTAGAGAGAGAGAGAGTTAGGGTTTGAGAGGAGAAAGTGATGGAGATGTTGACCTAGGGTTTTGCGGTCTGAGAAATGATGAAATCATGTAAGTTTAGCTTCTTTGGATATAGTTTCATGGTGAATCTTCTCTCAGATGTCAAGATTCTATCCCTCCCCTATTTGTATTCGAAATCATATCAAATCAAGTCCTTTTCTCACTCTTTCTCTCCTAATCTTCATTTCTAGGGTTTCCGAGTTGAAAGGAAGAAGAATCGGGTGAATTGTTAGGGATTTGATATGAGATCGAGATTTTCATAGATGCGTTTTTAAGGTGTTTTCACACCTTATGGTGAGTGGGAACTTCCTTTAAACAGTACATTGCATGAAAATTGGTTAAATCATCTATAATCTTTAATTGCTTAGTATGTGACTACAAACCCTGAATTGTGTGTTTGATCTAAGTTGTTGCAAATGATATGAAACAGATTCTTCCTCTATTTGGATGAATTTCAGATGATAACATTATATTATAAATGTATACAATACATCCTAATGAGAATCCCCTAAGTATTCACAGAGGTTATAAGAGTAAATTAAAATATAGGGAATTTGTTTGTGACTGAAATTGTTGTATAATTAAATAGAGAAATTTGTTTATCTAGATTCCCTTGGTTATGAATGATTATTTATCTAAATTCATAGTACATATATGTCAGATACTATCTTGGATTACATTTAATGTGAATAGTGTTTGTTTGATATCTCAGTAAAGAGGGTGAAACACTAGATGCGAGGAAAGTTGGATATTTGTGAATAGATATCATGAAATCCATTTGAAAGAATTTTCTTGACATGATATACTTTATTTATTCAATTTTATTATTGATGCATGTTATCTTAGTGAATGGCATGGAAACCCAAATTCAGCTCAGTTCTAAGGTTTCATACATATATTTATTGTATATGATTGATAGTAGTCTTTATTCAGTGAATGTTTATGTCGCATGAAATCCTTATGAGAGCCATGTGATAAGTGAATGAGGTAAATGAAACCCTAAGGATGGGGTGTTCAATGAATAAAGCATTTTGATTACCATGTACTCAGTATGAGATGCACAACCCAGGATTTGGGTCAGCGTGCACATTTTCCAAAAAAGTGCAAATAATTTATGGGTGCAAATGACGATTACTCATATGCCAAGTAATTAGCTCTTATCAGTATATTAAGATGTTTAATTGCATGATTTCAATTTATATGTGCCAAGTTGACATGTATTCAGTTTAGTTAAGAACTTTAGTCTGCCTGCATTTACAGTATGTTGATTTCTCAGTATATTACAGTGTTTTGAATATACTGCTCTGCCAAGTTTAGAATGATATACCTGTTGTATCATAACTTCAAATAAGTAGACGTGACACCATAGAGATACCAGAGTCAAGTATAAGTAAGAGAAAGGTACAATGTAGAAAGAGATTTTCCAAGAATAATACAATAATAGACATAGGGCCCTGACACTGTAGAACCCCTATGTGAGGTATGTGCCTTAGGGGTGAAATGACCTAACCCTGGCAGCGTCCAGTATATAGGGGTTAGAACGTGCTATCAGGTGGCATGGGGGGTGACGCCCTAATAGAAGTCTCCTTAAATTATAGTTTGCAGTGTCCAACATCAACCAGAAGTCCTGGTGGCACTAGAGTAAAGAAAAGTGTGTCCAACATCAACCAGAAGTCCTGGTGGCCCTGGAGTACAAAAAAGCCAATAGGTGGATTGACTCTCTATCTGTGTGCTCAGGTTAGAGGAGGAGTCTAGTATACCGCACAATAGGAGTGCCGAGGCTAGAGAGCCAGTTTCCCTGTTGCAGACCAGGAGAGTAGTCAGACTTAGCTATCCCGGGGTGTCGGGTATGTATTGTACGGTGAGATCGTAGTTTGCTATGAGTCTTCATATGTAGAGTACCCTATATATGATCAGGGCATAAGCTAAAATATATTCATATAGGTTTAAAGAGTTTCTTATAAGTAAGAAAGGCTAAGAAAGATTCAAGTACAGTTTCCCAGCAATTATTCTTTGTATGTTTATGAATTATTAGTTCTCTTTGAAATTAATCAAGCACGCTCATATATTGTTTTACTCTTGTTGATATCTAGAGTATCCTGCCATATTTATGATTGTCAATTATCAATCTCTTTAAATCTTACTACTATTATAATTGATATCAATTTCTCAAAAGTATATCTGTAATTATATCAGTGCTTTAGACTGTTTCTTTGAAGTACTCATTCACTGAGCGAGTAGGCTCACCCATCTATTCAAATTTTTTAGGGAAACCACGCGGACTTGAAGAAGGTCAAAGCATTAGAGTAGATCTACCACATGAGTTAAGTATAAGATTAGGTAAGTTCAGTCTGTCCCTGCCACTCTAGGTCTTTGTATAGGTGTGAGAGAGTTGTAAATGATGTTTTGTATGTTTGTTTCCTTAATAAGAGAAAATGCAAATGATTGCCATGTCGTATGTACATGGAAGTGTGAGAAACATAATGAATGTATGGGTGTGTATCATTAATGCTGAGATTACATTAGAGAAATAAAAGTTTAATTCTCTTGTAAAGTTAGTTTATGTGGTTCAATGAGAGAAAACAAAGAGTTTGAGAAAGAAGAAAAAGTTAAGGGTGATCTTTGTATTACGTTAAATCCTCAATTTATACCCTAATCTCATGATTAATGGTAATTGTGAGATCGGGGTGTAACAACACCTATCCACCTTCCTTATTTAGAAACATTATGCATGATGTTGAGAGACCGTTATACTTAGGTTGTACTAAGTTTACAAATCTGAGTGTTGTGTTGAGATTGTATACTTTGAAGGCTGATAATAGATGGAGTGATAAAAGCCTCACGTCATTGTTGTCTTTATTGAAAGAAATTCTTCCTGAAGGCAACGAGCTTCCAATTTCAACATATGAATTAAAGAAAATGTTGTTCCTAATGAGAATGAAGGCTAAGAAGATACATGCATGCCCAAATGATTATGTGTTATTTCAAAAGGACTATGTCGGTTTGAAAGATTGTCCGAAATGTGGGGCATCAAGGTATAAAATGATGACTTCGGGGAGTCCAAAAATGGTTCTCATGCCAAGGTGATTTGTTATCTACCTATAATCATGGTTTCAACCTTGTTTTCCAATCCCATGGATGCAAAGAATTTAAGGTGGCATGCAGAGGTAAATAAAAATAATGTTGGGATCCTACGACATGTGTCTAATTCCCCACAGTGGAAGAAGGTTGATTTCTTATACCCTTAATTTGGTGAAGGAGTCCAGAATCTAAGACTTGGGCTTTGTACCGATGGTATGAATCCATATGACACATTGAGTAGCCAATATAGCACTTGGCATGTTATGATTGTTACATACAATCTTCCTCCCTTGTTGTGTATGAAAAATAAGTATGTCATGCGATCGTTGTTGCTATCGAGCCCCAAAACAACCTGACAATGATATTGATTTTTATTTTGAACCTTTGATTGATGACTTAAGGAAACTCTAGGGAGAAGGTGTAATGACATATGATGTTTCATGTAGAGTGACATTTTGTCTGCATGCTATGTTATTTTGCATTATTAATGACTTTTCAACATATGGAAATTTATTTGGATACAGTGTAAAAGGATCCAGAGCATGCCCTATATGTGAAGAGAACATTGATTCAATACGACTAAAATATGACAACAAGACTATATATCTTGGTCATCGAAGGTTTTTTCTAAAACTTCATCCTTACCAAAGGTGCACAAAGCTTTCAGTGAATTGAATGAGGTACAGAGTGCCCCTAAATCTATATCAAGAGAGGTTTTTTATGAAAAAAGTAAAAGAATTTGTCAATGCATTTGGTAAGATATCACAATGTACAATTCCCACACAGAGTGACAAATCTTTATACAAAAAGAGGTCAATATTATGTGATCATCCTTATTGGAGTTCTTTGACAGTTAGGCATTGTATCGATTTCATGCATGTTGAGAAAAATGTTTGTGATGCCATACTTGGTACTCTGTTGAATATACCAAGTAAGACTAAAGATGACATCAAATCTAGAATGGACCTATATGAAATGGGAATAAGGAAAAATTAACAGAAGTAGTTAGCAATGATCGAAAAACATATGTACATCCTGCTTCTTACATGTTGTCTAGAAAGGAGAAGAAAACTTTTTGCGAGTGCTTGATTAATATTAAGGTACCACAGGGATACTCTTCCAATATCTATAAATTGGTATCAATGAAATATTTGAAGTTGATAGGTCTTAAATCTTATGATTGTCACACTCTAATGCAACAAATATTTCATGTGGCTATTCAATCTATACTGCCAAAGCATGCAAGGTTTGCAATAACCAAATTTGTTTCTTCTTCAACACTCTATGCAATAAAGTTATTGATCCAGAGAATCTCGATAAGTTGCAAAGAGAAGTGGTTGTTACCCTAGGCCATCTTGAGATGTATTTTCTCCTTCACTCTTTGATATAATGGTACATCTTGTTGTCCATTTGACTAGGGAAGTAAAAATTTTGGGACTAATTTTCTTGCATTTGATGTATCTTTTTGAACGATACATGAGTGTTTTTAAAGGTGATGTTCAAAACCATTATCGGCCCGAAGGAATTATTATTGAGGGTTATGTGACCAGGGAGGTTATGGACTTTTGCAATGACTTTTTGAGTTGTAATGAAGCTCCTACAAATGACACGAATATTGATGACTATTCCAGTAAAGGGACTTTTAGAGCACGAGTGCAAGTAATCATTCGTTAGCTATGAGAACAATCTCACTTGTATATTTTACAAAACATCAATGAAGTGAGTGTTTATATCACCGAATATACCAATTTCATCAAGAAAAAATATCCTCAAGCCAATTCGGCGTGGCTTGCTAGAGAGCATAACAAGACATGTATTAGGTGGTTTGAAGATATAGATCTTACATCAACTATCTCAAACACCAAATAATGTTGCTAAAAATATCAAATGCCTCACCTTTAAACCAAAAGTGAATGTTATGTCTTATGAAGGGTTTGACATAAATGTGTTTCCATATTACACAAAGTTTCAAGATGATTCGAGCGTCGTCCAAAATAGTGGTGTCACCTTTAAAGCGTCTTCATTGTTTTTTTCTAGTACGAAGGATAAGAGTCCACATGAAGCTAAAATTCCATATTACGGTATCATTTAATATGTATGGGAGTTTGACTATGTAGATTTTAAAAAATTATGATCTTTAAGTGTAATTGGATTGATAACACCAAAGGAGTTGTAGTGGATGAATTGGGTTTCACATTAATAAATTTTGAAAAGATTGGCAAGAATGGTGAACCATTCATAATGGGATCACGGGAGAAACAAGTATCACTACAAGAAAATTGGCTATTTGTGAAGGATGATTCCTTCACAAATGTACATTAACTCCTACAAAAAAAATCGGTTGAAGGGCATTCCTTCACAAAAAGTCCTACTCTAAAAGACTCTTCACAAATACTTTGATGAGAGACTCTAGCCTTCACAAATACTATTTTGAAGGACTATTTTACCTTCACAAAAAGACTTTCCCAGCCTCCCAAATACATTTGTGAAGGCTAATTTCACAACTTTCAATGAGGTTCTAGGGCCTTCAAAAATACATTTTTGAAGCACTATTTGACCTTCACAAAAAGACTTCCCAGGCCTCCCAAATACATTTGTGAAGGCTAATTTCACAACTGTCTATGAGGTTCTAGGGCCTTCACAAATATAGTTAATTTCCCATGAATTACAATTGTGATGTACATTTATTTGTTTGTCAATTAGGTTTTAGCCTTCTTTTATCAAACCCAAATGATATTTGTGGCTTTTATCAGACCCAAATGATATTTTTAGTAACTCATCTAGTTAATAAGACACAACAAACATAAAAAAACACTCTTTTGAAACTTTTCTTTTTATTTCACATAGAAAAATTGTTCATCACATAGGGAAGGACATGGGCCTTTTCCCTTAATCAATAAAAATTTCAATATAAATATATATCTACATTTTGACTTTGTCACTCCTTTATCCAATGACTTTGTCACTCCTTTAGCCAATCACATAGGGAAGGACGACCACCCTGTCACCCAACGGAGAGCAATCGCTGCTCAAGTTCTGCTATTCTTGCTTCCATCTCTGACTTTATGAGGATTTCAGTCTAGATACTCTCAACTTCCCTACTTAAATAGTTCTCCTTTGAATTCACCTCTTCTAGTTGTGCTCCCAATATAGTTATAACTGCTTCAAGTTCCTCTTTTGTGTTTTGATACTTCTCATTGAGTTTGTTGTTCTCTTCAAAGATCTTAGATATCTAAATAAAAGATAACATCAATCAATGGATTAGGAGAAGAAAAATTTAGAGTTATATCTATTATATGGCACATGTGTGTAACAAATAGGAAATAACTTACCTACGACTAAAGCTCCTCTCCTTCACAAGTGAATTGTTGTCTTAGATTCTCTATTGTTTTCTTTGAAGAATCGAGGATCTCAAGTGTTTCTTCTTTATCAACAACAACTTTATTCAACCTTGCTTGCAGCTCATTCACTTTCCCTTCATAAGATGCTAGTTCCTCGGATAGCTTTAACTTTGTGTCCACTAAACTTTCATTTTCAATCTGATAGTGATTCAACTTTGTATGGATTTCTTCTGTGATTCCTTCCATGTCCTTAAGTTTCAACAATGTATCCTTTAACTGGACTTTCATGCTCTCTGCATCCTCATATGCCTCAGTTGCACAGTCTTCATACAATTTCACCTGAATATAATAGATAATTATAAGGCAATCATCATCTAGTTGACCAACGAAGTTCTGGCATGTGACAATAGAATATAATGATATAATTATAAACTACATTGTCCTTGGGAACTCTTATCTCAAGCTGCTCTACACCAGGACCAATGCCTCTAGCAATAAGATTAGGCTGGCCACCAACCTCAGCCTATTGAGATTTTAAGAAGATAGTGATCATGCTCCAAAAGGGCACATTAACTGCATACAGTTACTTTATAAACATGACATAGAGAGAGATAGATAACCTCAGCAATCACATCCTTTATAATTGAGACGATATAGAAGATTAGGTTAAAAGATGAGGATCTATACAGACAAATTTAGCATAAAAGCACCAAGGGGTAGCCCAAAACAAATATGCCTCAACCCTTCCAGAGGATTGAATCTTCATCAAGGCCTCCTGTTGAATAGCTTCTTCAGCCATAAAGAGGAACCAGGACCCCAAAGCAATCCTTCTCAAATCAACACAATAGAACACCAGGCTCAACCACCCATGTAGTCAAAAGAAACTAACAAGATCTCAACCATCACTCTGAATTGAAATGGGAGCAAAAAGGCAAACAGAGAAAGCAGATCAAAAAAGCCAGACTAAAACTCAAGGCAATAGGCTACATCAGCTTCAAACAAGAGCACAGTGAGAGGGGAGCATCAACAACTCGACCATCACTGGCAAGGAACAACAGATACCAGAACATAGCATCTTCAGACCAAAGCAACAAGCATAATCGGAACCTTTTGCTGAAAACTCAACCATCACCCTGAGGTGAGAGGGGAGCACCATCGAAAAGGCAGAGCAACCAAGCAGACCAAGGACCAGAGAGATCCATATCCAAGCAAACAGCAAACCATAGTAAGGGGTATACGACTTACTTTTTCAATGCCTTCGATAGATGAGCTCTTTGCTTTAAAGCAGTAGAAACAACTAATTCTACAGCACCACGACCAGGAACAAGCTTGGGAATTGATAAGTTAAGGACTAGGGTTATATATTCTGGACACCATTATAGAGAAGATTGTTAAACTATAACCTCATATGCATAATTTATCTTGAGAATTGATAAGCATTACCTTGGTATTTGGGATGTCAACTTTCTGAGACTAAAGCTCAGCTCCCTGCACTTTGATGTCTACTTGGACTTGCTGAGAAATGGGTGCATCAGTCTTCTGAGATAATAAGATATGAGAATTATGAGCACCAAGGCCATACAACTTCAACAACTGGCAAGAAACAGCAATGACGGCTGCTGTCAGTGCCTTGGGAGATATGATCATTACAAGAGAGCCAAATTCTACATTACCAATTGCAAAACTGAATAAAAATTGACATGCATCATCAGATGTAAACCAGATCATGGGCATCTATAAATAGATCTACACATGCTATAAAATGGTAAGGCATGCTAGGAAAGGATATAATTGCTTTAAGGCTGAAATCAATCATATGCAAAGAGATTGCACAGGTAGTTATGGACTCTCATAAAACTCTCGCTATAACCAATATACTGCACTGTTGCTTGCTTGAACCAAGCCTCATGCATGATGCATGTGCTTATCACCAGAGAATCCTCTAAAATCAAATATACTTCCAGATGGCAATAGAGTACACCTCTTAAGCTCAGAGATAGATAACAGTTCTACAAAGTGTATGTACATACAATTCATAACTGGGATCTAGGTTCATTCTCACGAATATTCTTCTTAACCTTGCCTACTAGATCAGAACCAACATCAATAGAGTTGGTATAGATACCACCGCAGATCTCCCAAACACAACCATTGAGAACCCACCAATTCCATATGGTAGCTACTACACACACAACTCTTCTTTTCTATATCATGTCATGATAGCAATAGCAATTACATGGAAAGAACAACTAGAAAACAAATTTAAAATGTGGATCTCATGGAATCCATGGAAGCTTCACATGTTGATAAACATCAATTAAAATGTCAAGAAAATACCAAATAATATGAAAAACTAAGAACGAACTATGTGAGTAAGTAAACAAAAAAGAATGGTAAGAAGAAAAGTTTAGTATATGATAAAGAAGAAGAATACAAAGAATGAGGTGAATGAGTATTCTATTAGATTAACAATAGTTAACTAGAAGGTGGAACATATGATCTAATGCCCTATGGCTCTCAAACACTAAAATTCATCAAATTAGATACCAAAACCATCTCATGCAAATATTTTTCCAAACATAAAAAGGTCATATTCAAGAGAAAACCTACGATCATTGATGGATTTCAATCCACAATACTGTTTTACATGTTGGATAATAAAAAAATGACAATGTAAATAAAATTCATACACATTTTCTAAATACTATCTATATCCAAGGAATTGTGAGGTTTCATAACAATTAAATAAAATTCATACACATTTTCTAAATACTATCTATATCCAAGGAATTGTAAGGTTTCATAACAACTAAAAACTCTATTGTAAATTGTTGAAAACTCTTCAAGCGTTATGAATGTCTTCCATTGTAGTATCCCTTGCATGATTTTCTCCACTTGTATCACCATGAGCAGGAAACACACCAATAGGAGTTGAAGTTGGAAAATATTGAGGCTAACAAAGAATTTAATTTTCAATTTAAGATGATCATGAATAACCACACATTTGATAATACATTTATATAAATACATGTGATCCACTTGTACCACCATGAGCGTGAAACACACCAATAGGATGACCATTTGGGAAATATTGATGCTTGAAAAGAATTTAATTTTTCAATAAAGTTGAACATGAATAGGGAAATATCATTAATATATTTTATATTTATACCTGGGATCCACTCACACCACCTTGAGCGGGAAACAAAATAGTAGGAGGTCCATTTTGAAAAAAATGTGGCTTCAAAAAAAAATGATAGCATGAGAAGGAGTTTATTTCAGATACGTTGTTATAAAAAAATGTTTGTAATGTCATACATGTGATTGAAATGTAAACCATGGCCCATTGATACCATTTGAGGTAGCTTGAGTAGAAAACACACCAGGAGAAGCCCCGTTTGGAAACATTTGAGCCTTTAAAGCAAGATTCTCATTTTCAACTTCTATTATTTATAAAAATTTAAAATTCTTTAATTTTGTGAATATGTATCTGTGCTCCAAAATTTGACGATGTTGTACCAACACTAGATTGAAATAATCTAGAAGGGGGTAGATTTGGAAACACACTCGTCGGGCCAAACTGTGTACTTCTAACTAATTCCGCCTATTGAAAATATAGAAGAGAATAAAACAAATTCTATTTATGTTGCAATATTATATCAATAAGTTTGATCTGATACTCGATTGTTGCCATCAAATTACCTGATTTTGTTGCACCCATGTTATAAATTAGGACTAAGATTTTTGCATATTTTTCATTTCTTGGGTAGCCTCTTTTAATTTATCCTACAATGAAATATATTTTTAGAAGACAATAATGACAATATCATATGATACTTACAAATTTGTTAAAATACTTACATCTTTTGCAATAATTTTTTGTAATAACATTTCATACCGAATTTTGGCGGCTTTGCCAGTATTCCCTTACGCGGCATGTCTGAGTCCAATACCACGAACCCTATTCTTTTTTATGGGGTTGACTACACACAAGAAGGCACGACATGTCACCTCATCAATTTGTGTTGGATCAGTTACTTCATCATTTATTACTTCATTTTCAACAATATCAGTTATCTCATCCTGTCATTATTTGAACAAAGTCAATGTACAAACTAGACATGTTTTATTTGAAAATTTAATATATTATTGATTTAAAATATTGAATAAATTACCACCAACGGGTTTTTCTCATATACTTTCTTCAAAAATTCTTTTTGAGTTGGCTCCCCTTCCGCAGTTTTCTTTCATAAATCAAATAATAGAATTATTACTAGTAGCTAAACAATTTCTTGTTTAGAACTCATTGGAAATAAATACAAAGTGAAAGGTGATACCATTTCCTCCCTATAACAACTCCATGGTTTGGATCCTGTAATATGATGCATTTGTTTTTTTTGACATGTTAACCTTATTTGTGGCAGCAATTTTCTATACAAAAAAATTACTTACTAAACACTATAAATGAAAGATAAATGATTATATATTAATTTGATATTACCTCAGACTTCTCAGAAGACCATTGTTTAACAAGATTGTCAAACAGACGAATATCTAATGATGCACTCTGCTCAACCTTTTTCCTCATCAAATCTGGATTATCCTTATACTTTAGATAGTAATCTTTCTTAACCCGTGACTTCCAACTTTGTAAAGCTTTGTGAATGTGACCATCTACGTAGTTCCATGCATTTGGATGATCTCCCAAATCAAAGAATTTATGGAAAATATTTGGAGATGTTAAGAAACAATAAAAAACTCTTAAAATATACACTAAGTCTAGACTAAAAGAAATTTTGTAATTACTTAAGTACCTCAATGCATGATTTTCTATCTTCAAATGCTAGTTGTGGTTGCTCTCGCCATTATAGATCTAAACTCCATAGTTGTGGTTTATTAGCTATTATGCCACAGTAACTGTTCAACTTTATACTATTCTTTCCAACTGCATTACCTGTTGCATTCCATTCCACCTTGTGTCGCTGCACTCCTGGTTTTGGAATTAGATTAACCTCACTTACAGGGCCCCTTCCATATCTATGGTGGCCATGTTCATCCTCAAGTTCCTCATGCTCATCTCCTACTTCAGTTGAAGGAGAGGAGACTGTAGGTGAAGTAGTAGTGGGTTGTGGTGGGGTTGTAGAAGATATCATAGTTGACCATGTGTTCCTAATCCTGCATAAGATGAAAACATAACAATTGTAGCAATGCATAAGAGGTTAGTCCAATAGTTTATGGAATATATGTACAACATTGTAAGCACATAATAATCCACAAAGAAAAAAGGACAAATGACAATGCAATATCTTTTCACCAATACATAATAATCTACAAAGAAAAATATTACATCAACACAAAATATTCCTCATTCTACATAAGATCAAAAAAGGGAAAAATGACAAGGCAATAACCTTGCACCAAAACATAATAATCCACAAAGAAAAATACTACAAGCATGATCATTCACTAAGTTTTGCAACAACTAATCAAAACAACTTTATTCCTCGGGCTCCCTAGCAACAAATGATCCATGCATATCATTGCTTGACCAGAAGATATCATCACTTGTGTGGTTGTTACCACTATGAACTTGTATCCCACTCATATAATCCTCAATGATAGGTATTTTAGAATAATTTCGAGGTGGAAGTTTCAAAATAGTGAACCAATTATCATCATCGAGATCTTTTACATAAAAGCATTGCATTGCTTGTGATGCAAGAGTGAACGGCTCATCTTGATTGTGTCTCCTTGAGAAATTGAGTTGTGTGAAACCATATTGGTCAATGCGCAAACCGTTAGAAGAACTTTCATCAAACCAAGCACACTGAAACAATGGTATTTTTATGTCTGGACCATAACATAGCTCAATGACCTCCCCCAATTGTCCATAATATGTAATTGTAGCCATAATAGGATTTTTATCCCTCCCACTTGTATACGTAGATGTATCTGCCACCAAGTACACCCCACTATTTTGTGTAGTAAAAGTACTTTCAACATGTTTTGAGCAGAATCAGTATCCATTTACTGAATAGCCTTCATATGACATTCCATCTACAGAAGGACCCTGGGATATCCATCTCAACTCCTCACTAACATCCTTTCGACGATACATTCAGATACATATTACCTAATTTATCAACATAAAAATAAGAAGGGATTAAATATTCTTTCAAAATAAAATTTTAGTAATTTTATAAATTACTTACATGCTCTCTCAACCACCTAGCAAACTGTGTTGTGAGTTTTTTTTCGAAAGCATGTAGTGTGATATTTGGTTCATCCTCTTTAAGCTTTATCATGTATTCACTCGTTATTAGAAAAATTCAAAGGTTGTGGTTAGTCTATATTAAAAACTATTTAACATTGAAAAAAAAGTTTGATTACCTTCTGTAATCATCAAACATGTCAGTATTAAATAGTACATTTCAATGGGCTTGTTCTAAAGTTTGCACATAAAAGTGTTTCAGTACTCCCACTCTAATAGGAGAGTCATCAACATTATGAGGAGTACGAGTGAATTTTGTGTCAAAATCAGGTAAATATCTAGCACAAAATGTCAAACATTCTTCTGCCAAATAGCCTCTAGCAATAGAACTGGTAGGTTGAGCTTTATTTCTGACAAAATTCTTGAGTTTCTTCAAGTACCTCTCAATGGGGTACATCCACCTATACCATACAGAACCGGCAACCCTTGCTTCATAACCTAAATGGATAGGCAAATGCATCATAATGGTAAAGAATGATGGAGGAAAAACTCTCTCTAACTGGCATAGTGTGACAACAATGTCTTCTTTAAGCTTCTTAAATTTTTCTACATCAATAGCATCTGAGCAAAGTTTGTTGAAAAATAAACATAGGCTTGCAATAGGTTTATAAACATCTACACCTATGTAGTTCCGCAAGGCAACAGGAAGAAGTTGTTGCATTAAAACATGAAAATAATGGCTCTTCAATGCCAATAGTTTTTTCTCTCTCATGTTGACACACCTAGATATGTGATAAGAATATTCATCGTGAACCTTCAATGTTTGTAAAACAGATAGAAACTTCTCTTTCTCTGTACTACTCATTGTGAAAGATGTTGGAGGTAAGTAATAATGGCTCCCTGAATCGACTGGACACAAATCCCTTTGGATACCCCATTGTTTTAGATCTTGACGAGCTTGTAAGTTGTCCTTACTTTTCTTCGAGTCTCCCAACAAAGTGTTCAAGATGTTCTCACAGACATTTTTTTCTATGTGCATTACATCCAGATTATGTCTCAGCAACAGATGTTTCCAATACGGGAGTCGGAAAAAAGCTTATTTTATTCCATCTAGGCGGCAATGGCTGATGTCCATTTGTAGAGATTTTACGTTTATTAGTTTATCTGAATGTGATGTTTGTGCAACCCTGAAATTGTTGTAGTATACCATCACCTGACCAACGTCTAGGCGGTTGATGGAAATCTTGTTCTCCATTGAAACTTTTTTTATCACACCTATAAATATGATTGTTTTTTAAGAAACGTTGATGGAAACCATAACATTGTTTCTTGCCAAATTGAAGCCACTTGGATAAGGTTTCTACATTACAAGATGGGCAACCTAAATCCTTTTTCCCTTTGGTGCTCCAACCAGAAAGGTCACCTTAACTTGGAAAATCATTTATGGTCCATAAGATCATTGTCCGCATAGTGAAGTTCTTCTTGCTATAACATCATATACTTTAACTCCCTAACCCCAAAGTTCTTGAAGCTCATCAATTAATGGCTCTAAGTAAATATCAATATCATTCCCAACCATATGAGGACCTGGGATTAGCAAAGACATCATTATGAATGGCTCATTTAGAAGAAGCCAAGACGAGAGATTGAAAGGGGTTAATAGTACATGCCATGTGCTGTTTGAAGCACTCATAAGTCCAAACGGATTGAATCCGTCTATAGCTAGAGCAAGTCTGACATTTCGTGGTTCAACAGCAAAGTCTAGAAATTCTCTATCTATTGAGATCCATTCTTCTGTGTCAGAGGGATGATGAATACGACCATCATTTCCTTTTTCTTTAAATGTCCACATCATATCTTTTGCAGCTGAAGGGCACATGTAAAGTCTCTCTAGACGAGGGATAATAGGAAAGTGATACTTCACCTTTTTAGCTACCTTCTTGCCTTTTGTTTTATATGTCTTTTCATTCCATCTAGACTCACCACAAGTATCACACATGTCTTTCTTTGATGAACCTTTATGAAAGATCATGCAGTCATTTCGACAGGCATCAATTTTAACTTTTTTGAGGCTAAGGTCTTTTACAACTTTATTTGCTTCATAACAAGTTTCAAGAAATAGACTGCCTTCTTTTGGGAAGGTTGAGATAATCAACTTTAGCAACTTTGTAAAAGAATTATTTGACCATCCAGACTCCTCCTTCAGATATAACAGAGGCACCATGAAAGGACAACTTGGAGTGAGTTTTACAACCTTCATATAGTGGCTGATCGACTTCTTTGAGAAGCTTGAAAAAATGTTGGACATTAAGATTTGCAGGCTCCTCCTCGAGTTCAAACTCACTGGCATGACTTGTATCGCCCATTCTGAACATATCTCCCAACATTTGATGCATACTTCCAGATGTAGGTCTAGCAGACGTTGCACTTATTGTATTCCTCCCGATCATCTCCCCATGATATGTCTAGACATCATAGCTACGGACAAATCCTTTTTGTAAAACATGCAAGAATACATCATCCTCTAATTTAATGTATCTATTTGAGCATGTTTTATAAGGGAAAATTACATTTCCCGGTCTGGGTGGTATTTGATGGGTACGTGCAAATTCAATGAATTTTTGTAAACCAAACTGGAATACTTCACTTTGCATCCTATTAGCAATATACATCCAATTTCTATCACGTAAGAAATCCATCTGCATACAAATACACAAGCAGTTAGCAGTCACATTACAACTAAAAAACAAAACTGAACAAGAGAAAAATAAAAGATAAAAGTTTAGATTGTAGTATCATTGATTCATAGATTGTGTATAAAAGCAAGTTGTCTAACACATGATTTGATAGATAGACAAATTTGACTAGTATTTCACTGACTCGTGAATTTTGTAAAAACATGAGAATCAAAGCAAAGTATGGAACATGCAACAATGAAAAGCAATGATATTCGGTCAAGCACGGTTAAATGAAGTTGAGGCTGGCAGAAATGAACTAATTAAGAGTTTATAAGGATAGAGTTTGAATCTTTACATATTTATTGGAATATAACCAATCACATAGCTGATCAGAATAAAAGGATCCATGTAGATGACCCCAGCATGGTTGGAGTTAAAGCTTTTAGATGATGATGAGGATCAGAGGATGAAAACCAAGAAATTCATGATTGTTTGAATACAAGCATACATTGTTAGAACTAGAATTGGGAATTGTCGAAGGACTTCAAGTGAAGTCGGTCGTATATATAACTGAACCAACATGTTTTGTTTAGGGTGCTCAAACAATTGAGTGACTCATGGGAAAATGTTTTCAAAAGCCAACAGAAACTAGTTTGAGTCAAATGTGTTTCAACTGCCCCAGAATAATTTCATACATGTGGATCATTCTTCATTATTCCAGAGAATCTAGTTACCAAAGCAGATGGATTTTAAGTACTAGTTTGGTTTGGTTCAATACTAATCAGAAACTGAATAAAATTTTCCACATACCCCTAGGAAATCTTCTTTGTCTACTTGGGAGGGGAGTGTGTGAATTCATTTATTTGGGTGTATCTTAGAGATATAACCACTAAAGAGACTAATCCATTAAATTAGACAAAACTCCCTATTCATTTGGAGTTTAGGACAGCAAGATCAGTTAAAAGATGCAAATGAAAAAACTCCTTCCATCTCATTGCCCTATTTTAAAAAAAACTATCAGGTAACAACATCCAACAAATGGACAAAATACCAATTTTCTTGACAGATCTAGAGTCCACCCATTATATATGGAAATGTCGCAACCTTCTTATATTTGAAAATACCATCAGACCATTTGAGAATCAGGTATATGCTATATCTAAAAGCATCCTTCTGTAGAATCATGCGAGCAAGAGAGCTTCCCAGCCTAACATGGAATATCACCTTTCCATCTTGAAAACTTTGAGACATGGAATATCATGTTTCCATCTTGAAAACAAAAGAGGCTAGTGGGTGGTTATATATAGGTGGCATTCTCGATATGATGGTTTTGAATGATAGAACCCTTAGGTAGTGGTGTCAAACACTTGTAATTCATGGAAAGAAACAAGAGGAATCTATGAGTTGCCTCTTAAGTTTGTTTCTTATCAGGTTGTTGTTGTGTCAGGCAATAGACCCTTTTTGGCTTTTTTGGTCCCAGGATTCTTGAGAATTAACTTTTTTGGTGACCTCAATCTTTAATATCACAACATCACTAGACTAAATATTTCCATGATATAAGATAACTTGATGCATAAAAGGAGTCAAACATAAAATAGACCTAAGTTGTAACCACTCACTCAAATAAAAAGGCATATACATGTGTTATGTGTCAAATGATACAACCATAGTAAAAAGAAAATTGCATACATATACGAAAGTCAAGGTGAGTCGTATATTGCCATTTTTTGGTCGATAAAGTATTAGTTAGCATTGAGAAGCAAGTTTATTAAGATAGGTAAATTTACATCATGAACGACCATAAATCATTAGAAACTATTTCGGTGAGAAAAATATACTGCTATACTATGATAACTGATGATGACTAGTGCTTTTTCAAGTCATTTTTAAAAATACTATCAGTGTTTAGATGTAAGGTGTTCATTTTTTAGCAAATGTAATAAGTTCAGATTGGTTCTTTATGATGACTGATTCATTTGTAATATGTTAACATTGATGACTACTCTTATTAGTAGAGTATGTTTCATAAAAAAATAAGAATATATATAGGCTTTTCATGAACGAGTGAAGCTCCTATACATCTGGCTTTGATTACCATTTGATAAGGAAACTTCTTTTTTGATGATTCATCATTTGTGAAACTATCAGGTCTCTAGTGGTCTGCACTCCGTGAACTATTTAAATTTGCATAGTTGGCCGACCTACATGATGGGCAGGTAATTTTCGAGAGGCCTTTTCCAAGGGTTGAACCTGAGACCCTTAATAGGGAATTGTGAAGCTGCACAACTCCCTCATTGGCAATCTCAGATCATATATTGACAGTTCAGAACAACTATTGGATTATTTCTTCTAGTAATTTAATGGAATAAAGAATGCAACTTACAAAAACACTAGATACCATTTGCATGAGGTGTTCGATGTAGACTGTTAATCATTGAGACCAATTAAAAAATGTTTTGGCTAACATTTAAAGCGATAATTTAGGGGAGTAAGATGAACATAGAATTTCTTAACATTGATGCTTTCTAGTATTAAGATCTTGTATAAGAGACTATATCTTTGTTACACGACAACATTAAACTTCTCATTGAAGGTATAGATAAGCATTGGCTCATTTGACAGAATGAGTGGATTACTTTTTATGTTGTCAATTCTTGATCAGACCATCCCTGGTCCCTGAAAGGTGATTTAGGTAATGGCAACTAAGAAACTACAGATTAAATGTATTCAGATTACTACAGCAAAAAATCATTTATCAAAGCCACATGAAATAGCAGCTCTCGCTTCAAATCTCTTAGTGGTGTGCCAGCATTTGATAGGAATGGAGCATAAGTTTTGTCCATATGAGTACAAAAGGACAAAACCCAATAAAACTCGAGGATGTAGGCAGAAGAAGTCGATGGTTTCTATAGGGTGTTTTCAACTATGGATTATGTATGAGTACATGATGTTATTCCTATTGTTATCTGTATCCTTATTCTTATTCTAATTCGTATTGTAATTTTTCTAGATTGTACAGAAAGTCAGAACACATCTGAATCAACTGGAATGTAGGTAGTGCAATGTTGTCTAAGGTGGAGATATCAAAAAGTGTTAACTCATGGGAGTGAGTTACCTCAATGAGTGAGTCATGCCAAATCTTCCCAATTAGACTTCCTAAGTCTAGGAGATATTAGTTATGGAGCGACACACTGGAGACAAATTGGGTAAAACTTTAAAATCACCTTGTGGGCGATCAAACGGACCGGTAGCCAGAACAAGGAGATCAATGTCTTTGTAATCAAACAAACTGGGTAAACTTTAAAATCACCTTGTGATACTTTCTCGCGTCACTCAGTTTAGAACTGATTGGAAGAACGGATTGGGTGATCAAATGGACCGATAGCCAATGCAGGGTGATCAACTAAAACTGGAGGATGACAAATCACGAACCACATTGGTAAGAAATCACGTTGCTCCTCACGCCAGCGTTGGCTCTCCTTTCTACATCGGGCAAAGATGCAAGGTGGTTTATCATTCCACAATTTAGGAGAAGGAAACGAGAACTCTGGACAATGCAGGACAATGAAAGGAGAAGTATTGGAGGAAGACAGATGACAAATGAGGTTTCGAAGAGATCTTACAATTACTCGGGCCGTCGGCGACACACCATTGCGTGCTGGGAAGGCTCTTCCGCAATGATTGGCCACATAGGGAGGCAGCGAGAGGAGAGGGAATGGTTACGAGTTCTGTGTATGCTAATTATCATCTCTGATTACTAATTAGCAGGGCAGGAAATCATGGTGGGAAACCCTGGGTGAAGGAAAATTCACAGTTAAGTAGGATCTAAAGCCTTCACTAATAAATTTGTTTTTAAGTTTCTCGGCTAAAGGCAAGTTACTTATTAGTGTAGGTTGGGACTTACCAAACAACTACTTTTTTTAGGGCTATTCATCCTTCACAAATATCCTACATGAAAAACCCATATTTTTGTAGTGTATTTTATATCGATGATCCTGCAAATGAAAAATTGTCTGTTGTTCTTTATTGTAAAAGACAGTTCATTGAAGATCCTATAGACGAAGAAGAGTACTATGACAGGTATGATGACTCCATTCCATTCTCAGTTGGCTTGCCAACACCAAATATTGAAATGGACATTGATTATATGTGCATGGAGATGATACCGAGGGGATGTTAATTGATAAAATATATCAATGTTAGAGGCATGCTTTTATTTTATTAAATGTTAGATGTGCATTTTAAAATCTTATATTTCAGTGTTTGATTATTTCTATATAACATTTTTCTAGATGGCATTTGATCGTGATGATGATTGCCATGAGGATGAGCAGCATCGCGATGTGCACATTGACACTGGTGTAAGTTGTGTACTATTTTATCAACACTCTATGCATTTTACAATATGTCTATCTTGTTATATTTTTGTATTGTTTTATTGTAGTTATAAGTTATATCTTTTTATGACCTATGTGTGTTTTTTGCCAATTTTAGTTTGAGGATGTATGCCATGAGGATCTTGCTCAACTTGATGAGCAACATATTAAAAAGGCAAAAATAAGGGGCATCATCATGATGAACAAATTGATACAACAAAGGCATAACGGACCAAAGTTGGTCATTGAGTTTGATCATGTAGGAAATCCTATTGGAAAGAACCACAGCTCTTTTGTGGCATATCTAGGGGTTCTTACTCGTAGCCATTGTAGTGTAGCATTAGAATCTTGGCATAAAATTGATAAAAGTAAAAAAAGACTTCATATGGAAAGAACGATGTGTGAGATATTATCATTTGCAATTCTATTTTTAAATATATTTAAAATTCTATTTTTAAGAATATTCCATTAAATATATGAACGTTTACAGAACATATATGACATGGATGAAAATCTACATTGTAAAAAAGTGATAAAACGTTGTGGGAGGGTACTGAGGAATTATAGGACAACTTTGACAAGACTATACATACATGACACTGAGAAGAGGAAGAAGTCAGCCACTGATCAATGGGGCTATCTTGACCTAGAGATGTGGGGGTGTTTGTTTCTATGAAAAATACTGATGAATTCAAGGTATTAAGTCTCCTTCCCCATTACGAATGCATTCTTATGAATTCATTGTTTTACCTTGACTTGGATTGTTATATTTTACTTACCAATTACTATTAAATATTGTTACTAACCAGGTTATAAGCGATGCTCAAAGAGAAAGGTGTGCAAAGAATGTGCACAACCACAAGATGGGCTCAACTGGTTATGCACATCTTTGCCAAAAGCTACTACAAGCGTCTTCTTCTCAGTAGCCTACTCTTGGGACTGTTGAGTCATCTACTACTACTGAACATCTATTTTTCCATGCTCTATGATAGTTAGGAGGCAAAACAAATATGGAGATATACCCAACCCCACAACTGAAGAGGCAGCTGCAAAAATGGTAAAATTCAACTCTCTGAGCAATTATTATTGATGATTGTTATGTTTTACTTACCAATAACTATTGATGATGATTAGTGGGAGCTCTATAAGCAAAGGAAACAAGGCAAGTTCATCCTTGAGGGAATAAGGGATGAATTGATAGTTGCTCTAGGTAACCCAGAGCATCCTGGGCATGTTAGGGATGTAGGTGCTGGTGTCGGTATAACACTGTTCTTTGGGCCATCGGAGCATAAATACAAATCTATCAAAGGGGGGATTCTCAAAAGAGGAGGTAAAATAGTTAATTGCAAAGGGTATTCATGAAGTGATGGGCCAACATTTATGTTGTCAATTAGCAGCTATCCCGATAGTACATGTGCCACCCTGCTCCTCATACGAGGTGGACCCTCATGATAGAGTTAGTTGAGAATATTCTTGTGGACTCATCACCTAGCACATCTGTTGTAAGTATTTTTATGACATTGTAGTCTCTCAGAATGATTTGTATGATATCTATAACACTCTATGCAAATTTGTAGGGATTGAGGCCATGACGTATTAAATTACAAGAATATGTCATTGTTGTGGGCGCGGCTTACCCATGCCTTGAAGGTGACACAATTCATGGTTCACCATTGCCCACCGAAACGGTTTGTTTGTCGCCGAACCTTGTCTATGCCCCTTGGAAGTAGACTCCACTGCCATATGAGCACCATGACCATGACACGATAGGTAATGCAAAAGGTGGTATGGTCGTGTTGCCCTAAGATGGAGTTATCTATTCTGATGTATGGTAAATTTACATTATGTTTCTATCTTTATATACATGACAACATTGATATATGATAATATATATGCAGGACAAAGAACCTAAGAAACCCCTTAAAACTCATCCTCTACCTCCACCTCCACCACCACCTCCTCCTCAAATACCTGGTTTGGCTTGAAAAGGACCTATTCGACTCGATAGGTCCTCAATGTAGGGGTATGGAACTATTGATAGACGAACATGACATATGATTTCTTATGAAGGTTTCTATTATGGATGACGTTGTAGGTCAACCTCATGATAATAGTATATTTGTACAAGATGTTTTGGAGTTGTTTGGTTATGCTTGGTTGAATACATATGTGATAGAACTTTGGATATGGTGAGCTTTTATATTGTTATATACATCATTTTATATATGTTGATCTATTTTCTTATGTATCAATGCATACATGATATATGTTTTGCAGCCACTTACATAGGGTATGTAAAGATTTTTCACTACCCCATGTGGCATTTCTAGTTCCATCCTTGATTAGATGTGTAATTAAAAACCATGTATCTGTTACCCAATAAAGATCTACCACATTTAAATAATTTAGTAATAACAAAAAGAGTGTGATGTTAACTCCATACAATGTTAAGTGTAAGGAGAGTGATCGGCCCCAAAGGGGTGATGAGACTTTGAATTTATAACCTGAAACCTTCAAGGACCCCCAAAACTTTATTACGGGGTTGAAGTAGATATATGGGGTCGAACATAGGGACATGGGGATGTTTAGGATGCTTAAGATCTCACTCTTAAGTCAGATAAGCCATATCGATAGTCGATAAAAGTGTGGAGCTAGAACTAGTCTAGCAAATTTTCACAAGATAAAATAAAACAAAGTAAAGAAAACAATCTAAGTCTTCCAGATTCTACTAATCAGAGAGAAGGAGTTCAATGTAACCACAAGTTGGGAAGTCTATGCACCCTTTCTCGGGTGTAGATAGCCCTCAAACACCTCAACAAGTAACCTACATCCAAACATGGTATATACTGTGATATTTGTTACTTTGGGGCCATCCCACTCGCTTTTGCGCAGCATGACCAAAACCCATAATGATACAAAACCTATCTTGAGGATGACAAATCTACACCCTAGAATATCCTAGATACCCTCTCGGGTCTAGAATATTCAGAGGTACTAGGAACATGTGCGATCTGGGCAGAACCTGGTAGTGGGCCCGATCGTGCCAGGCTGGGCCCGACCGTGCCCAGGTCTACAGTTCTGCAAAGATCACCTTGAACCATCCTTCTTTTATATTCCGATTCAAACTACCTTCTCTTGTCTATTTCTACAATGAATCTCTCAATATAGGAAGAAAATAGAAGTTCAAGAAAGATATCAACCAAATAGCAATTGTAACCAGAAAGAGAAGATAGAATAGAAAACGTACTAGATCTAGATTAAAACTACTTGCTTAAGGTAAAAGTACATAAACATGCCCAAAATGGGAACATAACCAAGAAGGAGCTCAACTATCCATGGTTAAGCATAGTTGGTACCGAACAAAGATGGAAGAACATCATTTGTAGAGGAAAAAGGAGAACTGTAGAAGAAAGGAGAAGAATAAGAGATTTAGCCCATAGAGGAGAGGTGCACTACTACAGAAACAGCATTCAGTGTCGCTTTTCTGGGCGTCGGTTCTTTAGGAAAACTGATGCCTAAAATATTAGACGTCGGTTATTTAGGCAAACCGACGTCTATATTCGAAGACCAGCCAGACACGGGTACCACTTTGAATACAGCGTCGGTTGTTAATAACAAACCGACGCCTAAAGTCGCCCGCGAAATCCAATTTTCGAGCAAAACAAATAGTGTCACTTTCAGCGTCGGTTATGTAGATAGAAACCGACGCCTATGTGCGATGAAAATTTGTGCGAAAAGTGTCACTTTCAGCGTCGGTTAACCTTCTATAACCGACGCTGAAAGTGGTTCCCGCCAAACATTTTCGTGAAAATATCGTCCAATTGGACGTCGGTTGGTTCAAACAACCGACGCTAAAGAGGTTTAGGTGTCGGTTGGTTGAAACAACCGACGCTATTTGGGAACTTAATATCCCGCGATCGCCCGACTCTTCCCCTTTCTTCTGTTTCATTGCGAGCCGATTTCCCTTTTCTTCTCTGCTGTCGCCCGACCACGCCGCCGATTTCTCCTCCACGAAAGCTCCTTCTTCCTCCATGACAGCGTCTCCGCGCCGCCGTCGCGCCCCCTTCTCCGCCGCCACTACTGCTGCCTTCTTCCCCTTCTCCGCGCCCCCTTCTCCACCTGGAGCTCGCCGGCCACCGCTGCCCTGCCGCCTGGAGCTCGCCGTCCACCGCTGCACCTGCCTGCCCTGCCGCCTGGAGCTCGCCAGTCACCGCCACCACTGCTGGGAGATCAGTTGTTGTTGCTCGCCTAATATTGCATCTAAATCTAAGTTTCACCACTTCTTTCACTGAAAACTGAGAAGAATGGCCTACCACGACCGTGCTGGGCAGCACGGCCGTTCTGACAGCACGGCCGTGCTGCCCAGCACGGCCGTGGTAGGCCAACACAGCCACGGCCGTGTTTGATTTGATTTAAACCCTAATTTGATTTAAATCCATTCTATCATCCTAATTTGATTTGATTAAACCCTAACATTGATGAAACCCTAACATCAATTGTGAACAATCATTGTTCTTTATATTACTTGTACATTGGTATAAATTAGAATGAACAATCACTAAATTATATACTATTTGTATGAAGTCCGGCTTCATTATACATATCTATTATTGTGTTTGTTGGCCTAGAAACTCGTCCAAGATTGACTCATTAGGAGTAAAACTTGGATAGTCCCCGGTTTGGGACTGTTCTTGAACACCTAATCTCACTTAGGATGTAAGTATATAATGTGTATTGGGTTTTCGAGAAAATTTCGGTAGCATTTCCCCATTTTTTCTCTAAGTACATATCTACTTAGAGAACAGTGGGGAAATGCTGCCGAAATTTTCTCGGAAACCCAATACACATTATACACTTACTAGTGAGATTAGGTGTTCAAGGATGGGATAGGTGGTACACATTTATTATATATAAGAATAACATCACATGTGTTTGTTGGCCTAGAAAGTGAACAATCATTGTTCTTTATATTACTTGTACATTGGTATAAATTAGAATGAACAATCACTAAATTATATACTGTTTGTATGAAGTCTGGCTTCATTGTACATATCAATTATTGTGTTTGTTGGCCTAGAAACCCGTCCAAGATTGACTCATTAGGAGTAATTCTTGGATAGTCCCCGGTTTGGGACTGTTCTTGAACACCTAATCTCACTTAGGATGTAAGTGTATAATGTGTATTGGGTTTTCGAGAAAATTTCGGTAGCATTTCCCCGTTTGTTCTCTAAGTACATATGTACTTAGAGAACAGCGGGGAAATGCTGCCGAAATTTTCTCAAAAACCCAATACACATTATACACTTACTAGTGAGATTAGGTGTTCAAGGATGGGATAGGTGGTACACATTTATTATATATAAGAATGCCATCACATTATACACTTAGGATGTAAGTGTATACCCTAATCTTTTCCTAATATATACTTGTTTCCTAATATATACTTGTTTTCTCTTATCATAGAATGGATAGATCATGGATGTCCATTCATAATCGTTGCACCCCAGAGTTTATATCTGGTTTTGATCAGTTTATTAGATTTACCGAGGAACATAGGAAAAAACCTACAGATAGGTTCTATTGTCCATGTAGGCATTGCGGTAACAACTTGAAAGTCAACACTGGTGAGGAAATCAAAACTCATGTCATGTGCAATGGGATTGTACAAGGCTATACAGAATGGCACTGGCATGGAGAGATTTCAAAATCGAAACCAGTAGATGTCGATAGCAGTGCTTGGGTGGAAGAAGAAATTGCCTCCGATGACGTAAATGTGAACGAACCAGTTCCAGCAGACATCGTTGATGCGATGCTGGATAGTTGTAGGGTAGAGCACACTGATCCACCTCCTATCTTTAGAAACATTGTGCATGATGCTGAGATACCGTTATACACAGGCTGTGCTAAGTTTACGAAGCTTAGCGCTGTGTTGAGATTGTATAAGTTGAAAGCTAACAATAGATGGAGCGACAAAAGCTTCACTTCATTGTTGACTTTGTTGAAAGAAATGCTTCCTGAAGGAAACGAGCTGCCAATCTCAACATACCAGGTAAAGAAAATGTTGTGCCCAATGGGAATGGAGGCCAAGAAGATACACGCATGCCCGAATGATTGTGTATTATTTCAAAAGGACTATGTAGATTTGAAAGATTGTCCAAAATGTGGTGCGTCAAGGTATAAATTGACGACTTCGGGGGAGTCCAAAACTGGTTCTCCTGTCAAGGTGTTGTGGTATCTACCTATAATATCACGGTTTCAACGCTTGTTTGCAAATCCGAAAGATGCGAAGAATTTGAGGTGGCATGTAGATGTTAAGAAAAATAATGATGGGATCCTACGACATGCGTCTGATTCCCCACAGTGGAAGAAGATTGATCTATTGTACCCCAAATTTGGTGAAGAAGATAGGAATCTAAGACTTGGGCTTTGTACAGATGGGATGAATCCGTACGGGACATTGAGCAGCCAACATAGCACTTGGCCAGTCATGCTTGTTATATACAATCTTCCTCATTGGATGTGTATGAAAAATAAGTACATTATGTTGTAGTTGTTGATATTGGGCCCTAAACAACCCGTAAATGATATCGATGTTTATCTTGAACCTTTGATTGATGACTTCAAGAAACTTTGGGCTGAAGGTGTGATGACCTATGATGCTTCAGCAAGAGAGACATTTCGTTTGCACGCTATGTTGTTTTGCACTGTTAATGACTTTCCAGCATATGGGAATTTGTCTTGATATAGTGTCAAAGGAGCTAAAGCGTGTCCTATATGTGAAGAAAACACTGATTCAATAAGACTAAAACATGGCGGCAAGATTGTATATCTTGGTCATCGAAGGTTTCTTTCAAAATTCCATCTGTATCGTAGGAAGCGCAAAGCATTCAATGGATGGAATGATGAACGGAGTGCACCTAAACCTATACCAGGGGATGTTGTTTATGCAAGAGTAAAAGACATTGTCAATGAATTTGGTAAGAAATCACAATGTAGTATGGCCACACGGAGAGACAATTCTTCATTCAAGAAGAAGTCAATATTTTGGGATCTTCCTTATTGGAGTTCTTTGACAGTCAGGCATTGTATCGATGTAATGCACGTTGAGAAAAATATCTGTGATAGCATCATTGGTACTCTGTTAAATATACCAGGTAAGACTAAAGATGGGATAAAATCTAGACTGGACCTACGTGAAATGGGAATAAGGTCAGAATTAACAGAATTACGTGAAATGGGTAATAAAAGAACATACTTCCCTCCCGCTTGTTACAAATTGTCTAGAAAGGAGAAGAAAACTTTTTGTGAATGCTTGGTAAATGTTAAGGTGCCACATGGTTACTCATCCAACATCCGTAGATTGGTATTAATGAAAGATCTGAAGTTGATAGGTCTTAAATCTCATGATTGTCACACTATAATGCAACAAATATTGCCCGTGGCAATTCGATCTATATTGCCGAAGCATGTAAGGTTTGCAATTACTAGACTTTGTTTCTTTTTCAACAGTCTATGCAGCAAAGTTATTGACCCTGATACTCTCGATAATTTGCAAAGAGAAGTGGTTGTTACCCTATGTCAGATTGAGATGTATTTCCCTCCTTCATTCTTTGATATCATGGTACATCTTGTTGTCCACTTGACTAGGGAAGTGAAAATGTTGGGACCAGTTTTCTTGCATTGGATGTATCCCTTTGAACGATACATGAGTGTTTTTAAAGGTGATGTTCGAAACCGTTATTGGCCTGAAGGGAGTATTATTGAAGGTTATGTGGCGAGAGAGGTTATGGATTTTTGCAATGACTTTCTCAGTGGTAATGACACTCCTGATAATGACAAGAATATTGAGGAGGGCAAAGGAATTTTGGGATCACGGGTGAAAGTAATCAGCCGTGAGCAGTTGGAACAAGCTCACTTGTATATTTTACACAATATGGACGAAGTGAGTGTTTATATCGAGGAACATACCAATTTCATAAAGAGACAACATCCTCGAGCAAGTTCAATGTGGCTTGCTAGAGAGCATAATAAGACTTTTACTAAGTGGTTTGAAGATAAAGTCTTACATCAACTATCTCAAACACCAAATGATATTACAGAAACTATCAAATGCCTCGCCTTTAAACCAAAACTGAATGTTATGTCTTATGAAGGGTTTGACATTAATGGATTCACATATTACACAAAGTGCCAAGATGATAAGAGTGTCATCCAAAATAGTGGGGTCACTCTTCAAGCGTCGACTATGTACTTTGCAAGTGCAAAGGATAAGAGTCCACGTGAAGCTAAAATGTCATATTACGGTGTCATTGAAGACATTTGGGAGTTTGACTACATAGATTTCAAAATTCCACTCTTTAAATGTAATTGGGTTGATAATACCAAAGGAGTTATAGTGGATGAATTGGGTTTCACTTTGGTGAACTTTGAAAAGATTGGTGAGAAGGGTGAACTATTCATATTGGCATCATAGGCGAAACAAATATTCTATATGGATGATCCTACAAATGATAAATGGTCGGTTGTTCTTCATGGTAAAAGACAGTTCATTGAAGATCCTATAGATGAAGAAGAGTACTATGATAAGTATGATGACTCCAGTCCATTCTCAGTTGGGTTTCCAACTCCACAAAATATTGAAGCTAATGATGACTTATATGTGTGCGGAGATCACAATGAAGGATTCTTAATTGATAAAAGATCACAATTTTAGAGACATGTATGTTTATACAAATGCTAAATGTTTGCCTTTTTCTAGTTAATACAAATGCTAAATGTTTGCCTTTTTCTAGTTAATACAAATGCTAAATGTTTGCCTTTTTCTAGTTAATACAAATGCTAAATGTTTGCCTTTTTAATGACATTTTCATATGGCTGACCATGATGAGCATGATGTCCATGATGAGCATGAAGTCCATGATGAGCATGCTGTCCATGACGAGCATGGAGAGGATACCAATGTAAGTTCTAAAAGCATATCCTGTATTTCTATAAAATTCATTATCTTCTAGTTATGTCATATATCTTATATTTCTATATTGGGCTAATTCAGTGTGTTTATTTTTGTCAAATTTTAGGTTGATGATGCACATGTACCCACTGAAGCACTGGAGCAACTTGATGCGCAGCACCAAACACTTAACAAGAAAAGGGGCATCACTCTGTTGAAGAAGTTAATAGCGCTTAGTGGCAGTGGATCCAAATTGGTTGTGGAGTTTGATAATGGAGGAAATGCAATTGGAGTGAACCGCAATAATTTTGTAAACTATCTTGGGTGTACCACTCGGAGCCATTGTGGTGTTAAGTATGATAACTGGCATAAAGTTCCTCAGGGGAAAAAAGACTTGATATGGAAGGATTTATGCGTGAGTTACTATTATTTGCAATTCTATTTTGTAGATTACAAATTCTATTATTTGCAATTCTATTTTGGATACTAGTTAATAACATTTCTATTTTATAGAATTTGTTTGCATTGGATGAGAAGTTGCATCGTAAAAGTGTGATGCAATGCGCTGGAAAGATGCTTAGGAATTATAGAACAAATCTGAACAGAGAATACATAAAAGAGGGTGATAAGAAAAAGAAGTCAACCCTTGAACAATGGAACTTCTTGGACAAAGAAGATTGGGACAATTTTGTTGCTTCAAGAAAATCTGAAGAATTCAAGGTATTAGGTGTCACTCCCAATTTAATTAATATACATTGTATTCACCTATTCAAGATTAACATTTAGTGATACTAACCAAATCATTAATGTGCATACTAACTAGGCCCTCGGTGACGCACAAAAAGCAAGGCGTGCACTGAATGTGCATGACCACACTATGGGTCCAAAAGGCTATGCAAGCATTCGCCAAAGACTACATGCGGAGTCTGCATCTACTCAGGAGTCTGCTCCTACTCAGGAGTCTGCTCCTACTCAGGAGTCTGCCACACCCATGCCTCGCCATGATATCTGGATAGCTGAGAGGCAAAACAAGAAGGGTGAAATAAAGAAGCATGTAACTGCTAAGGTGGCTGCGAAAATGGTAAAATACAACTCTTAGAGCAATCATTTGAATATTTATTATTTGTGGTGTTAACTTACCAATTTCTGTTGATGGTGATTAGCGGGAGCTGCACGAGCAGAGAAAACAAGGCATGTTCATCCCTCAGGGCACAAGGGATGAATTGACAGTTGCTCTGGGTAACCCAGAGCATCCTAGACGTGTTAGGGGTGCAGGCACAGGTGTGGGCATCAAAGCATTCTTTGGGCCATCCCAGCGCAAACCCAGAGCGGGACTTTCTCAAGAAGAGGTAACCTATTCTTTTTTTAGAATGTTACTGCAAAAGGAAATTCAATAATAAGAAGCTAATGTTTCTTTTATCCATGTATAGGAGAATAAGAGAGTCGAGGATATAGTTGCTAAGAAGGTCAACGATGTAGTTGTTGAGAAGGTCAAGGAAGAATTGATGCAGTGGCAGGCATCTCAGGCTTCCAATCAGCCTATGGCGACCCACTCTTCTCCTGATGCACAGACTGCGAGTAATCATGGAGACCCATCGCCTAACACGTCTGCTGTAAGTATTGTTTATGACATTGTAGCTAGTCTTTTCAAGATGATATGTTTTCAAGATGATATGTATATATGTATAACATTCTTTACGTAAATTTGTAGGCATTGAATCCATGCCGCTTAAGAATGCAAGACTATGTTGTTGCAGAGGCGCAGGCTTACCCGTCCCTTCCTGGGGAAAGGTTTCATGGGACTCCAATGCCACATGGCTACGTTCGTGTGGGCCCATTACGTGTGTTACCCGATTGGAGGGAAGCTACATTGCCATATCCCCACCCGGATATTGATACACTTGCTGAGGCAGAAGGCAGGGTCACATTGTGGCCCAAAGCAGATGTCGTCTACACTACTGAAATTGTAAGATAAATTTACATTGATTTAGACTGTTAATGTGTATATATGAGGTCAACTGATCTGAAATTATATATACATGTTAAAAAGAAGACACCAGGAGCACCTAGGCCTCCACCTCCACTTCCCGCATTACCAAGTTGGGTTCCAACTGACCTAACATACCCGTTAGGTCCTGCTTGTAGGGGAATGGCATGTTGGCTACGGGCACATAATATACATTGCCCTATAATTGTTTCTTTAGATGCAGATTATGCAGGTCAATCATACGATAGCTCTTTATTTATACAAGATATTATTGAGCTGTTTATGTATGCTTGGCTGAATACATCAATGATAGAGACATGGATAAGGTGAGATCTTGTTTATACATCTATATACCTTGTGTAAGATCTGGTGATCTGGTTTCTTATATATTAATGCATACGTAATACATATTTTACAGCTACTTAGTCGAAGATCAATGCAAACAATTTGCATTTGATCATGTGGGATTTTTGATTCCATCATTGATTAGTATGGTAGCTAAAGACCCCGATAGTGTTCAACAATACTGTATAGATGCTTTTACAATTTTTGGTCAGTAAAAGAAGACGATAATAATAGCTCCATTCAATGTCAAGTAAGTTTACTTTATTTATAATTTGGACTTAAGAAAATTCCATTTTTATTGTGCATTTTGAGTTATTAATTGTTAACTTTTTACCTCTAGCGGTAAACATTGGGAGTTACTAGTTATTGTCCCCGGGACGTTCACTGTTTATTATCTAGATCACGCGGGAAGTACATTAAACACTAAAATTGGACACGTAATGAGAATGCCATTATTCTGGTGAGAAATATTTCATTTTTGTATCCGTTAACATCTGTTATTACATTACTATTTACTTATGCAATTTACTGTGTTATATTAACATGTAGGGGTTTAGATGCATTCAAAAAGGCTGGAGGAACGGTCCCAAGGAAAAAGAACCAGCCAATAAATTGGCAGAACGTACAAGTAAGTTCCCGACTCCAATGTATATATTATTGATGTGAATTGTGCTTAGTTGTATTATTTTGTATGTTTCAATTTATAGTGCGCTACACAAGACAACGGCTGGGCATGCGCATACTATGTGTGCGATTTATGCAGATGATTATCCGACATGCCGCATTGGACATCGATAACATACATGAGGTATTATATATAGTCTCATTAGTTAGTATGAAATATATCAATCTTATTTTTATATTATTACTTATATATATATACATCATTCTCTTTGCAGGTGTTTAAAACTGACCACACTATAGGTAAATGCTTAAAAAATATACATGCTCCATATACGATGGAAGCATTAGATGAAATAAGAGAAGAATGGGCAAAAGCCATACAAGCAGTGGCAACTGTAAGATATAATTGGGATGTTGATAGCGATAATGAATGATACTTTGTAAATGAATATTTCTGAATGTTAATACATGTATTTGAATGTTTCTATATGTGTGAATGTGAGAATTGAATTGATGTCTGAATGTATCTACTTGTGTGAAATTTTCCTTGGGACTTTTGCAGGTTTGTGGCCTGTTTGTAGGCTGATATCAATGGATGTCGTAAACCTGTAGTTCAGAAAACTGAACTGCAGGTTCTCATCCTGCTGACCAGCCACAGCAGGCCTGCAAACTGATATTAAAAAAAAATAGATATAGGCGTCGGTTATTTACAGAAAACCGTCAGCAAAGACCTACAGCGTCGGTTATTGGACAAAAACCGATGCCTAATAGTACAAACAACCCGACCGTGCAGGATAGCACGGCCGTGGTGGAAAAGGCGTCGGTTATTCATATAAAACCGACGCCTATAGTACTAAACACGGCCGTGTAGGGAAGCACGGCCATGTCGTCTTGAAGTATGGCGTCGGTTTTTTATAGAAAACCGACGCCAAAAGGGTTCGCGCCACAGAAAACAGCGTCATCTAGGACTCTTTCTGCGTCGGTTACCAAGTAAACACCGACGCTATAGTCCATATAGGCGTCGGTCTTTTAGTAGATAACCGACGCAGAATGTGTCCTAGATGACGCTGTTTTCTATGGCGTGAACCCTTTTGGCGTCGGTTATCTACTAAAAGACCGACGCCTATATGGACTATTGGCGTCGGTTAAAAAACCGACGCCGAAGTGTTCGGCCTTTAGCGGCGCCCACATAGGCGTCGGTCAGAAACCGACGCCAAAGGGGGTTAAACAACCGACGCCAAAGGTTGTTTCTGTAGTAGTGGTGGCTCGTGCTCCTTAGACTCCATATAGGTCGGATATCATCTTTGGGTCATCCTCCTTGGTCTTCTGGACTCGTTGGCCTCCTTTCTCTTTGATTCTGCCCCAAATAGTAGCTTAGTAGGTGTATGGAGGTGCAAGATGGTTGTTAATGATAGGATATGGGTGAATGGTGGTGGAAAATGATGGTAGATGGAAGTAAAGTAGAGGGAAACAAGTAGGATGAGCAGTCCAGCCCTTTCAAACCTTGGAACTCTCCCACGGGGCTCTGGGAACCAAGAATGTGTGGAACCACAACATAGAACCTCCCCAAATTTAGAACCCCTCTATAGGTCTTTATGGGTGAATATTTATAGGTGAAGGTGAAATATGGTCGTGGCACCTACTTCGGTCACGTCCCTAGTCTCGGCCCAACCATGCCAGGGCTAGGCACGGTTGTGTCGAGGGTCATTGTTGATGCAGACGCCACAGTCGAGATAGATGTCATAGTCGAGACAGACCCCACAGTCGAGGTAGTTGTGCCATGGTCACAGTCGTGTGTCACGGTCATGGCCTTGGCCTCGGCCCGGCCGTGCCGAGATGAGCCTGGTCGTGCCTAGTGTCAGTCGACACCACGTCTTGGATGTGGTCATGGTATAGTCTTCTTGGCTACGGTCACAACATCCTTCTTGGTCGCAATCGTGACATTATGGACCAAACCCACCCCTAGGGGGGCTATTACTGGTGATCGATGGGCTTGGGTTTATGAACCTTCTGCTTGGTAAGGATGCATTCTGAGAAAGGACTAGCCATCGAAAATTGGGTCCAAGATATCAAAAGTTTCTTTCTTGGGCCCGCTAGTCGGTTGGCAAGACCACTGTCTCTTAAGCTGGTACACATAGTGTGATGCTTAATCCCCGGTCGAGATAGATGGAAGCCTAGCTGCTGCAAAAATCATATGTTGGGGAAAAATCTTAGAGAATAGATGTCTATTCAGGTTTGATGCCTGCAAGTCCTAAAATTTGCTAGTTGAGCAACTTTATCTATGAAATGATATAAATTATTAAAAGATAAGAATCTAGGGTTATTTTGGGCATATTAAGGCTATAATGACACAAAACCATAAATAAATGCTTAGCATAAATGCATGAATTTGTGTGTTATCAACCACCCCAATCTTAAACCTTTGCTTGTCCTCAAGCAAGACTATGCTCAAAGAACAAAAAGATAACATCCATATTAAGCTTGGTGATAAATGATAAGGTTAAGAAAATAATTTAAAACATCAATTATGTTGATCCATGTTGTTTTAGAGAAAACCCCCACCAATTGAGCACAATCCTGATAAAGTATGATCAAAGAGCATCCACGCAATATTAAGCAAATTCACTATAACTTGTCGATACACATGAGGGTTTGAATCATAATTATACAACATAAAAGTATTGTCACATAGGTGATCATGCGGCTGATGAACAATGAGCCATCATCATGTATTCATGTAGACCAATAAGGAACAACGCACTTCCCACTTATTTAGGTCCTAAAAAGCAACAAAAAAGAAGAAGACTCTAATGACTTATGAAGATCCCGATCTGCATTAGATTGATCCATGTAACAAGCAACAATCCCTACAGTCCCATCCAGTTGGCCTAAAGCAGTGAGACGAACTCCTCATATTGTGCTCGAACCAACCCTACTACTGGGATGATCTCATAGATCTCCTACGGGTTCCTAGTGACTTTCTAATGAGCCTTAGGGTGGCACTACCAGGAACGACATACCCGCGTTCATGAGAACAGTCATACATCAATTGGGCAACATCCTCAACTATCCTAAAAGAGAAAAAAATGCTCATACTTTTATTCACACTCGGTCTTTTATTATCTGCATTCTAATTTATACGCCTAGGTGAGAACTATTTTGATATTTTTGAGATTTTGTGGGCGGCCAAGCCTCTTTTGCACATTTTTTATTTTCATCTTTTTGACTCAATCTAATGTGAGAGGGCGCAGACCATCAAGGAAAAACACTTCAACTTGATTATAGCTCAAAACTCATCATTATTCGCTTGATACCTTTATGAAAAGATAGTAATTATGATTCAAGGATCCTTAGAGTAGGGGCAAGTTCGTGAAAAATGCAGCTTGGAGTTTGAACAAACTCTAGCTCTTTCCAACAGTCCTATATCCTGGATTTGTCATTCACAACATAGATCAAGGGAATAATGTTTTAAGCTATGAAAGAGGAATATAACCTTAGATTTATTACCAAACTTAAGGAAAGAGTCAATGAGCAAGTCAAGCAAAGATCATTCATTTTAAGATGAAAATTGTGCATTTAGGCATAAAGGTAAGCATTTAGCTATAATATTTGTATTGCATAACCTTAATTGCCATGATACAAATTACAAAAAAGCTAAAAATTTATGCTAAATGCAAGGAACATAGAAGATAAACATGCATGCATGCAAGTAAAGAAATAAAGGGAAAGGCAGAAGATAGAGGGTGGTACTCCCTGCCATCAACCACCCCAAGCTTAAAAATTTTACTCATCCTCAAGCAAATCTCAGGATCTGGATGGTGTGGAGGACAGTTGCTACTAGTAGTCACTATTTATAAATTGGATCAGATCATCAATGTTGGCATATGGGCTCTCATAGTCCTGATGCATTCCACTCTGAAAGTGTATTGACTATCTGAAGTCCTGGGTCGGTTGGGAGGGCTACTAAAATGGCTGCTTAAAAGTTAGAGGAGGTGGTAGAGGGAAGGTTGTGTCAAGCCTCTGTTTGAGGAACTGCACATCCTGCTCCAGCACATCGAACCATCTATTGGAGTCAGCCTTGACAGTCATAAACTCATAAAGGTGCCCCAAGTTGAAATTTGGGGCGTATTGCTCCTGCTGAGGAGGCTATTGGTAATTTGATGAAGGTATCTCTGTGTAGGTCCCTCCCTGATATGGGATGTCGTAGAAGGTTTCCCTTGTCTGTTGTCTGACCTCTTGAGTGTTTGGCACTGGTGGTGCTGAAGAAGATGCTCTTATAGTTCCACCTTCCTGACGAACGTTGCCCTGAGCATCCAACAGAAAGACATACATGACTATTGTCTGACATGCGAACTTTGTGTTTGCTGCCAGTAGTACTCTGTGCCTTCTATGACCAAAGATATAAAGATATCCTATGATGCACTATTTGATCACCCCTGAGCGAATCAAGTGATATAAGTCCAACTTGGATCACTTAGCCTTTTCCTACATAAGTGTCAAATGTCCATCTCCAATACCAATATGGTGTGCCATGAAAGTGATAATGCCTACCATTAGCATGAACTGGACCTACTTCTTGAAATAGTTGTGAAAGTGGCGGGCGATGAAGTTCCCCATATTCACTTTCCTTCCTATTGATGCACATCAAAAAAATGTAGAGGTCTGCTGAACAGAGTGCCCCTTGACTATCCTTCTTCTCCAGGACAAAATTCATGATCACCCAATGCAGATAATGAAGTGTCGGGTTGTGGATGTGCAAAGCTTTAACATATTAATCTTCTCCCGTAAGCATCTTCCATGCCTGAGCAACATCAAAATCATTGTCCCCTATCTCCAGCCAGCCCCTGGACATCTTAGCATAGTCCTCAGCAGAGTGTGACAACCAGCTATTGAGGTGATCATCAGTGACTTGGTGGCTCTGGTTCAGGAGGCAAAAATGCATGCCATTGTGTTGGTGGTCCTTTTCAGTCTCGAGCGTAGCATAGAACTCACAGGTGAGTCTATGATAAGCATCGCACTGCATGTACGTGAGGACATCTAGGCCAAAAACTGCAAGATATCTATCGACATGTCCTTATATCCCGAGCTTGATGAGTGTGGTAGGGTCGGTATATCATGGGCCTACCAGTCTGCGTTTGTCTTTAATTAAGGCATCAAACTGCTACTTTTACTACATATTTTTGAACATAGGAGAAGGGACGGAGCTTTGGTTAACACCTTCATGAGTAGGGTGGTGTCTACTCCCCTGAACTGAATCACATGATGAAGTTGACCAGCGTAAAGACGTCGACCATTCTACTGACTCTCGGCGTTGATCCCTTGTAGATGAAGCTCTATGCGTCATTGCTACAGATGAGCCGTTCTGATGGCTTGTCAAAGTATGGAGCTCAGCATCACGGCATGCTCTCGACCATCTCTCACTTAAGACTTCCTCCAACAAATCACCACTCTAGATGTCCATCAGAGTGCACTACTACAGAAATAGCGTTCAGTGTCGCTTTTCTGGGCGTCGGTTATTAAGGAAAACTGACGCCTATAATATCAGGCGTCGATTATTTAGGCAAACCGACATCTATATTCGAAGACCAGCCAGACACGGGTACCGCTTTGTATTCAGCGTCAGCTTACTATAACCAACTGACGCCTAAAAGCACCTGCGAAATCCAATTTTCGAGCGAAAAAATTTGGGCCACATACAACGTCGGGTTTTTAACTATTCACTGACGCCTATTTAAAATGAAATTTTGCGCGAAAAGTTCCACTTTAGGTGTCGGTTATCCTTGGATAACCGACGCTGATAATAGTTCCTGCCAACTAATTTGGGGTCAGTTTTTTACTATCAAACGACGCTGAAGATAATAGGCGTCAGTTGTTTGAAACAACCGATGCTGTTTGGGAACTTAATAGCCCCGTGAAACAGAGAACTCTTCCCCATTTCTCTGTTTCATTGCGAACCTCCTGCTAGGTTTGGCGATTCTTGCCGCCGGTGCTCCCCGCCGTCGTTGCCCCCCTCCCTCGCGCCGCCACCGCTGTTGCTCCCCCGCGCCGCTGCTCCTCTCCTCGCCACCGCGCCGCTCCTCTCCTCAGCTTTCCTCGTCGTCGCGCCGCTGCTCTCCTTGCCGCCGGTGGCTTCTTTGGTGTTGTCCTTGTCGGCGCCGGCTGCCTGTAGGTCTCTTCTCAGGCCGCTGCTCTCCAGGCCAGGCATTCTTCCTCTTCCCTCAAGGTACTGCCTTCTTCCTCTTTCCTTCCTCCGCCTAGGAGGCTGCTTGGGCGGTGCCAAGGCACGCCAAGGCTGCTAATGGGCATTTTTTTATTTTTTATCTAAGTTATTTACTTATTGGTAACTTGATAAGTAACTCATATCCATTGATGTTGAAGTAAGTTAGGAAGCCAGTTTGTTGACAGTGATATCTGATTGACCATCTGACTTTTGGTTCTTCATCCTATTCATCATGGTGGCATTGCCTCATACTGTGGTCAACTAGGGGAAGTAACATTTGTCTGCAATGTAACTTATCAAAACATGTAGAATAAGTAACTGAAGAACTGGGAGTAGGAACATGTATAATGGGTACATCACAATGGTGAAAATTTAGCTCAAATGAGTGAATTGCTTGATTTTTTTGAAAGCTCTAGTTATACTTCTTATATTTTAATGTGATGTTACTCTATGCATGTTTCATGTTTGGTACACGACTGACGCAGCAGTATATTAATAAAAAAATGATTATGTCTTTGTTTCATTGTTGAGTATATTGAGAATCCTAATCACCCTTCTTGCTTAATGATGAACTGTAATGCACACATGTGACATGCTTGGAATGTAAATGATGAACTTTTCCCTAAATTGCCAATCATGCTTTTAAAGACATCAATAATCACCCTAACTTGAAGAACTAGGATTGTAGGTATAAGAATGACAACACATGTATTTGTTGGCCTAGAAACCCGTCCAAGATTTACTCATTAGGAGTAAATCTTGGATAGTCCCCGGTTTGGGACTGTTCTTGAACACCTAATCTCACTTAGGATGTAAGTGTATAATGTGTGTTGGGTTTTCGAGAAAATTTCGGTAGCATTTCCCCGTTTGTTCTCTAAGTACATATGCACTTAGAGAACAGCGGGGAAATGCTGCCGAAATTTTCTTGAAAACCCAATACACATTATACACTTACTAGTGAGATTAGGTGTTCAAGGATGGGATAGGTGGTACACATTTATTATATATAAGAATGACATCAAATGTGTTTGTTGGCCTAGAAACCCGTCCAAGATTGACTCATTAGGAGTAAATCTTGGATAGTCCCCAGTTTGGGACTGTTCTTGAACACCTAATCTCACTTAGGATGTAAGTGTATAATGTGTATTGGGTTTTCGAGAAAATGTTGGCAGCATTTCCCCGTTTGTTCTCTAAGTACATATGTACTTAGAGAACAGCGGGGAAATGCTGCCGAAATTTTCTTGAAAACCCAATACGCATTATACACTTACTAGTGAGATTAGGTGTTCAAGGATGGGATAGGTGGTACACATTTATTATATATAAGAATGACATCAAATGTGTTTGTTGGCCTAGAAACCCGTCCAAGATTGACTCATTAGGAGTAAATCTTGGATAGTCCCCGGTTTGGGACTGTTCTTGAACACCTAATCTCACTTAGGATGTAAGTGTATAATGTGTATTGGGTTTTCGAGAAAATTTCGGTAGCATTTCCCCATTTGTTCTCTAAGTACATATGTACTTAGAGAACAGTGGGGAAATGCTGTCGAAATTTTCTTCAAAACCCAATACACATTATACACTTACTAGTGAGATTAGGTGTTCAAGGATGGGATAGGTGTTACACATTTATTATATATAAGAATGACATCACATTATACACTTAGGATGTAAGTGTATACCCTAATCTTTTCCTAATATATACTTGTTTCCTAATATATACTTGTTTTCGCTGATCATAGAATGGATAGATTATGGATGTCCATTCGTAATCGTTGCACCCCAGAGTTTATATCTGCTCTTGATCAGTTTATTAGATTTGCCGAGGAACATAGGAAAAAACCTATAGATAGGTTCTACTGTCCATGTAGGCATTGCGGTAACAACTTGAAAGTCAACACTGGTGAGGAAATCAAAAGTCATGTCATGTGCAATGGGATTGTACAAGGCTATACAGAATGGCATTGGCATGGAGAGATTTCAAAATCGAAACCAGTAGATGTCGATAGCAGTGCTTGGGTGGAAGAAGAAATTGCCTCTGGTGACGTAAATGTGAACGAACCAGTTCCAGCAGACATCGTTGATGCGATGTTGGATAGTTGTAGGGTAGAGCACACCGATCCACCTCCTATCTTTAGAAACATTGTGCATGATGCTGAAATACCGTTATACACAGGTTGTGCTAAGTTTACGAAGCTTAGCGCTGTGTTGAGATTGTATAAGTTGAAAGCTAACAATAGATGGAGAGACAAAAGCTTCACTTCATTGTTGACTTTGTTGAAAGAAATGCTTCCTGAAAGAAACGAGCTGCCAATCTCAACATACCAGGTAAAGAAAATGTTGTGCCCAATGGGAATGGAGGCCAAGAAGATACATGCATGCCCGAATGATTGTGTATTATTTCAAAAGGACTATGTAGATATGAAAGATTGTCCAAAATGTGGTGCGTCACGGTATAAATTGACGACTTCGGGAGAGTCCAAAACTGGTTCTCCTGCCAAGGTGTTGTGGTATCTACCTATAATATCACGGTTTCAACGCTTGCTTGCAAATCCGAAAGATGCGAAGAATTTGAGGTGGCATGCAGATGTTAAGAAAAATAATGATGGGATCCTACGACATGCGTCTGATTCCCCATAGTGGAAGAAGATTGATCTATTGTACCCCAAATTTGGTGAAGAAGACAGGAATCTAAAACTTGGGCTTTGTACAGATGGGATGAATCCGTACGGGAAATTGAGCAGCCAACATAGCACTTGGCCAGTCATGCTTGCTATATACAATCTTCCTCCCTGGATGTGTATGAAAAATAAGTACGTTATGTTGTCGTTGTTGATATCGGGCCCTAAACAACCCGGAAATGATATCGATGTTTATCTTGAACCTTTGATTGATGACTTAAAGAAACTTTGGGTTGAAGGTGTGATGACCTATGATGCTTCAGCAAGAGAGACATTTCATTTGCATGCTATGTTGTTTTGCACTGTTAATGACTTTCCAGCATATGGGAATTTGTCTGGATATAGTGTCAAAGGAGCTAAAGTGTGTCCTATATGTGAAGAAAACACTGATTCAATAAGACTAAAACATGGCGGCAAGACTGTATATCTTGGTCATCGAAGGTTTCTTTCAAAATTCCATCTGTATCGTAGGAAGCGCAAAGCATTCAATGGATGGAATGATGAACGGAGTGCACCTAAACCTATACCAGGGGATGTTGTTTATGAAAGAGTAAAAGACATTGTCAATGAATTTGGTAAGAAATCACAATGTAGTATGGCCACACAGAGTGACAATTCTTCATTCAAGAAGAAGTCAATATTTTAGGATCTTCCTTATTGGAGTTCTTTGACAGTCAGGCATTGTATCGATGTAATGCATGTTGAGAAAAATGTCTGTGATAGCATCATTGGTACTCTGTTAAATATACCAGGTAAGACTAAAGATGGGATAAAATCCAGACTGGACATACATGAAATGGGAATAAGGTCAGAATTAACAGAATTATGTGAAATGGGTAATAAAAGAACATACTTACCTCCCGCTTGTTACACGTTGTCTAGAAAGGAGAAGAAAACTTTTTGTGAATGCTTGGTAAATGTTAAGGTGCCACATGGTTACTCATCCAACATCCGTAGATTGGTATCAATGAAAGATCTGAAGTTGATAGGTCTTAAATCTCATGATTGTCACACTCTAATGCAACAAATATTACCCGTGGCAATTCGGTCTATATTGCCGAAGCATGTAAGGTTTGCAATTACCAGACTTTGTTTCTTTTTCAACATTCTATGCAGCAAAGTTATTGACCCTGATACTCTCGATAATTTGCAAAGAGAAGTGGTTGTTACCCTATGTTAGCTTGAGATGTATTTCCCTCCTTCGTTCTTTGATATCATGGTACATCTTGTTGTCCACTTGACTAGGGAAGTGAAAATGTTGGGACCCGTTTTCTTGCATTAGATGTATCCCTTTGAACGATACATGAGCATTTTTAAAGGTGATGTTCGAAATCGTTATCGGCCTGAAGGGAGTATTATTGAAGTTTATGTGGCGAGAGAGGTTATGGATTTTTGCAATGACTTTCTCAGTGGTAATGACACTCCTGATAATGACAAGAATATTGAGGAGGGCAAAGGAATTTTGGGATCACGGGTGAAAGTAATCAGCCGTGAGCAGTTGGAACAAGCTCACTTGTATATTTTACACAATATGGACGAAGTGAGTGTTTATATCGAGGAACATACCAATTTCATAAAGAGACAACATCCTCGAGCAAGTTCAATGTGGCTTGCTAGAGAGCATAATAAGACTTTTACTAAGTGGTTTGAAGATAAAGTCTTACATCAACTATCTCAAACACCAAATGATATTACAGAAACTATCAAATGCCTCGCCTTTAAACCAAAACCGAATGTTATGTCTTATGAAGGGTTTGACATTAATGGATTCACATATTACACAAAGCGCCAAGATGATAAGAGTGTCGTCCAAAATAGTGGGGTCACTCTTCAAGCGTCGACTATGTACTTTGCAAGTGCAAAGGATAAGAGTCCACGTGAAGCTAAAATGTCATATTACGGTGTCATTGAAGACATTTGGGAGTTTGACTACATAGATTTCAAAATTCCGCTCTTTAAATGTAATTGGGTTGATAACACCAAAGGAGTTATAGTGGATGAATTGGGTTTCACTTTGGTGAACTTTGAAAAGATTGGCGAGAAGGGTGAACCATTCATATTGGCATCACAGGCGAAACAAATATTCTATATCGATGATCCTGCAAATGATAAATGGTCGGTTGTTCTTCATGGTAAAAGGCAGTTCATTGAAGATCATATAGATGAAGAAGAGTACTATGATAAGTATGATGACTCCAGTCCATTCTCAGTTTGGTTGCCAACTCCACATAATATTGAAGCTAATGATGACTTATATGTGCGCGGAGATCACAATAAAAGATTGTTAATTGATAAAAGATCACAATTTTAGAGACATGTATGTTTATACAAATGCTAAATGTTTGTCTTTTTCTAGTTAATACAAATGCTAAATGTTTGCCTTTCTCTAGTTAATACAAATGCTAAATGTTTTCCTTTTTAATGACATTTTCAGATGGCTGACCATGATGAGCATGATGTCCATGATGAGCATGAAGTCCATGATGAGCATGTTGTCCATGACGAGCATGGCGAGGATACCAATGTAAGTTCTAAAAACATATCTTGTATTTCTATAAAATTCATTATCTTCTAGTTATGTCATATATCCTATATTTCTATATTTGGCTAATTCAGTGTGTTTATTTTTGTCAAATTTTAGGTTGATGATGCACATGTACCCACTGAAGCACTGGAGCAACTTGATGTGCAGCACCAAACACTTAACAAGAAAAGGGGCATCACTCTGTTGAAGAAGTTAATAGCGCTAAGTGTCAGTGGATCCAAATTGGTTGTGGAGTTTGATAATGGAGGAAATGCAATTAGAGTGAACCGCAATAATTTTGTAAACTATCTTGGGTGTACCACTCGGAGCCATTGTGGTGTTAAGTATGATAATTGGCATAAAGTTCCTCAGGGGAAAAATACTTGATATGGAAGGATTTATGTGTGAGTTATTATTATTTGCAATTCTATTTTGTAGATTACAAATTCTATTATTTGCAATTATATTTTGGATACTAATTAATAACATTTCTATTTTACAAAATCTGTTTGCATTGGATGAGAAGTTGCATCGTAAAAGTGTGATGCAACGCGCTGGAAAGATGCTTAGGAATTATAGGACAAATCTGAACAGAGAATACATAAAAGAGGGTAATAAGAAGAAGAAGTCAGCCCTTGAACAATGGAACTTCTTGGACAAAGAAGATTGGGACAATTTTGTTGCTTCAAGAAAATCTGAAGAATTCAAGGTATTAGGTGTCACTCATAATTTAATTAATATACATTGTATTCACCTATTCAAGATTAACATTTAGTGATACTAACCAAATCATTAATGTGCATACTAACTAGGCCCTCAGTGACGCACAAAAAGTAGGGCGTGCAATGAATGTGCATGACCACACTATGGGTCCAAAAGGCTATGCAAGCGTTCGCCAAAGACTACATGCGGAGTCTGTGGCTACTCAGGAGTCTGCTCCTACTCAGGAGTCTGCCACACCCATGCCTCACCATGATATCTGGATAGCTGGGAGGCAAAACAAGAAGGGTGAAATAAAGAAGCCCGTAACTACTGAGGCGGCTACGAAAATGGTAAAATACAACTGTTAGAGCAATCGTTTGAATATTGATTATTTGTGGTGTTAACTTACCAATTTCTGTTGATGGTGATTAGCGGGAGATGCACGAGAAGAGGAAACAAGGCACGTTCATCCCTCAGGGCACAAGGGATGAATTGACAGTTGCTCTGGGTAACCCAGAGCATCCTAGACGTGTTAGGGGTGCAGGCTCTGGTGTGGGCATCAAAGCATTCTTTGGGCCATCCCAGCGCAAACCCAGAGCGGGACTTTCTCAAGAAGAGGTAACCTATTCTTTTTTTAGAATGTTACTGCAAAAGGAAATTCAATAATAAGAAGCTAATGTTTCTTTTATCCCTGTATAGGAGAATAAGAGAGTCGAGGATATAGTTGCTAAGAAGGTCAACAATGTAGTTGCTGAGAAGGTCAAGGAAGAATTGTTGCGGTGGCAGGCATCTCAGGCTTCCAATCAGCCTATGGCGACCCACTCTTCTCCTGATGCACAGACTGCGAGTAATCCTGGAGACCCATCGCCTAACACGTCTGCTGTAAGTATTGTTTATGACATTGTATCTAGTCTTTTCAAGATGATATGTTTTCAAGATGATATGTATATATGTATAACATTCTTTACGTAAATTTGTAGGCATTGAATCCATGCCGCTTAAGAATGCAAGACTATGTTGTTGCAGAGGCGCAGGCTTACCCGTCCCTTCCTGGGGAAAGGTTTCACGGGACTCCAATGCCACATGGCTACGTTCGTGTGGGCCCATTACGTGTGTTACCCGATTGGAGGGAAGCTACATTGCCATATCCCCACCCGGATATTGATACACTTGCTGAGGCAGAAGGCAGGGTCATATTGTGGCCCAAAGCAGATGTCGTCTACACTACTGAAATTGTAAGATAAATTTACATTTATTTAGACTGTTAATGTGTATATATGAGGTGAACTGATCTGAAATTATATATACAGATTAAAAAGAAGACACCAGGAGCACCTAGGCCTCCACCTCCACTTCCCGCATTACCAAGTTGGGTTCCAACTGACCTAACATACCCGTTAGGTCCTGCTTGTAGGGGAATGGCATGTTGGCTATGGGTTAGCAAAAGAAGACGATAATAATAGCTCCATTCAATGTCAAGTAAGTTTACTTTATTTATAATTTGGACTTAAGAAAATTCCTATTTTATTGTGCATTTTGAGTTAGTAATTGTTAACTTTTTACCTCTAGCGGTAGACATTGGGAGTTACTAGTTATTGTCCCCGGGACGTTCATTGTTTATTATCTAGATCCCGCGGGAAGTACATTAAACACTTAAATTGGACACATAATGAGAATGCCATTATTCTGGTGAGAAATATTTCATTTTTGTATCTGTTAACATCTGTTATTACATTACTGTTTACTTATGCAATTTACTGTGTTATATTAACATGTAGGGGTTTAGATGCATTCAAAAAGGCTGGAGGAACGGTCCCAAGGAAAAAGAACCAGCCAATAAATTGGCAGAACGTATAAGTAAGCTCCCGACTCCAATGTATATATTATTGAAGTGAATTGTGCTTAGTTGTATTATTTTGTATGTTTCAATTTATAGTGCGCTACACAAGACAATGGCTGGGCATGCGCATACTATGTGATGCGATTTATGCAGATGATTATCAAACATGCCGCATTGGACATCGATACCATACATGAGGTATTATATATAGTCTCATTAATTAGTATGAAATATATCAATCTTATTTTTTTATTATTACTTATATATATACATCATTCTCTTTGCATGTGTTTAAAACTGACAACACTATAGGTAAACGCTTAAAAAATATACATGCTCCATATACGATGGAAGCATTAAATGAAATAAGAGAAGAATGGGCAAAATCCATACAAGCAGTGGCAACTGTAAGATATAATTGGGATGTTGATAGCGATAATGAATGATACTTTGTAAATGAATATTTCTGAATGTTAATACATATATTTGAATGTTTCTATATGTGTGAATGTGAGAATTGAATTGATGTCTGAATGTATCTACTTGTGTGAAATTTTCCTTGGGACTTTTGCAGGTTTGTGGCCTGTTTGTAGGCTGATATCAATGGATGTCGTAAACCTGCAGTTCAGAAAACTGAACTGCAGGTTCTCATCCTGCTGACCAGCCACAGCAGGCCTGCAAACTGATATGAAAAAAAATAGATATAGGCGTCGATTATTTATAGAAAACCGTCAGCAAAGACCTACAGCGTCGGGTTTTTGAACAAAACCGACGCCTAATGTGGCCACGGCCGTACTGGAAATGGCTTCGGCTGTTCGTGTCAAACCGACGCCTCTAATACATATAGGCGTCGGTCTTTTAGTAGATAACTGACGCCAAAAGGGTTCGCGCCACAGAAAATAGCGTCATCTAGGACACTTTCTGTGTCGGTTACCAATTAAACATCGACGCTATATTCCATATAGGTGTCGGTCTTTTAGTAGATAACCGACGCAGAATGTGTCCTAGATGACGCCGTTTTCTGTGGCGCGAACCCTTTTGGCATCGGTATTCTATAAATAACCGACGCATGTATGTTAAATAGGCGTCGGTTAAAAAACCGACACCAAAGTGTTCGACCTTTAGCGGCGCCCACATAGGCGTCGCTCGGAAACCGACGCCAAAGGGGGTTAAACAACCGACGCCAAAGGTTGTTTCTGTAATAGTGGTGGCAGACACGCGGTGGTAATTTGAATCGGTCTTGTGCGATCCACACCCTACTAAAGCGGAGAGCATGGTCTCATCTTTTTATATTGGGTTCATGGTTCATGTGGTGTGGGGTGGATACCATCTCTCATGCTCTGTTGGTGACGAGTAGTTTCCTTCCCCTTTCTTTTGTGACATTGTCTTCTTGAGCTTCTTGAAGCTATTTCTCATCACAACCATGGTGTTGATTACTGGTCCTGATTTTTGGTCTGATCTAGTCGGGCACGACTGTGTTACGGTGGGCATGGTTGGGCAGAGAAATTCGGTGTTGCCGCGGGGCCTGCTATCCCTTTTCTGCCAACTCTCGACACAGTCAGGCCTACCCTGGCATGGTCGGGCTGGTATGAAGGCTGTTGCGGCTGGTATGAAGGCTGTTGCGGCAGAGTGCTGATGCAGTTACGGCTTGTTGTGGCAGAAGGTTGGCGTAGGGTGGCGTTGCAGGCGGGGTTGCGGGTGATGTGGATGCCTGCTAGTTCCTGCCGATACCGGGCACGTCCGTGCCAGTGGCGGCATGGTCGTACAGGTGAGGATGAGAAAGCGTACTTGGCAAAGCATCCTGTAATGGCGTGGAAGAGGATGATAGTGCTTGGGGTAGCGTTAGAGCAGCAACCATGTGGTCGTCACAGATAGAAGAGGGCGCGATCTGCGGCAGAAAGAGGTGTTGTTGGTGGTGGGGGCTATTGATGTTGCTGCAATGTGATGTTGTGCTACGGCAGCTGGTGTTGTTGTAGACGTTGTGGCTGCGGTGGCTACTTCCAACATTAGGGCTTTGCTAGTAGGGGGAGAGAACTCAGGTGGTGGGTGTGGGAAAAGAAGGCTCGGTCCGGGTATGCTTATAGGATGGGCACGCACATTCACCTTCAGCCCGACCGTGTCGGGCTGGGCATGGTCATGCCGAGGTGGCGGGAAAGACAGTCCAATAGCCAAAGTTGCAAAAATCCAGTCAAAGAGTAACAGTCAGTCAAAAAGGCGGAAAAGTTGGAGACAAACTACACGTCAGTCAATCAAGCTGACAATATTGTTGGTTTGACCGACTTTTGACTGTATGACCAAAGATTGCCCATGAAAAGCAATGTGTCGCGTAATGCAGCAGTCAACACAGTCATGCACAACTGGGCAGGGTCATGTCAAGATGGAAAATTCAAAAAATGACCACTTTTGATCGTTGATTGATAAGCGAGAAATTTGGACAAAACGACGGGAGCAGTACGACTGTGTCAACCTGGAACGACCATGCCGAGGCTGGCCCGGGCGGGCTCAGGTCTCAAAGAATCCATATTTAAGCGGATAAAATGAGGGTGGAATGTGTTGAAAACAGCTTCACAATCAAACATTGTAGGAGAACAACAAGATATACCAAATAACGTCTTACAAAAAGATAAACCAAAAGTAGTTGTCAGGGTGAAAAAGGAGGAAATTCATGCAATATAGAGTAAAAGAAATCTAGATGATACAAAGGAAACTAAATTTAAATAGTTAGAGGAAAGATAAAACTAGAATTGACTTTATTATGCAAAATTTAAAAATTTAAAATTAAAGAAAAATTGTGTAGATAATGGGGGTGGCTACCCTACAACTCTACACTTGGATCCCAAATCTATAGTTTTGGGGTCTGTGTTACCTGTGTCTTGCCGATCTGGTCCACTGTGTAGGAATAGAATAGGCGGAGATGTGGGCCCTTCCAAGTCTGAAGAAGAGGAATAAAATCCAGTGACTCGGTGAAGTCATCGTTGTGTTGGGATTTACTTGAACTGCACTGAAATGAGTTCTTTGGTAGAGCATCCTTAAGGTACCCCTCAATGTATGAATCTGAATAGAAAGGCCCTATGATGTCGACACAGGATGAGATGGAGGGGAGAGGCTAAAAGTCTTCAAGAGGGCTACTCTCTTCTCTCTCCACCTCTAAACTTGAGGTTGGATGCTCAGATAAACTTTCATGTACAGTCTGAGTCATCCAATCATCTTCCAAATGAGAAGTATCCCTAGGTGAACTTGGTTGTGGTTCTACTACCCCAAGCTTGTCCTATTCTATGGGGTCTGGGGTAACTTCATGCTCACCAGCCATGTTGTAGTGGATTGTCCATCCTAATCCCTTGATGTCAACTCTTCCTTGAAAAGGGATTGTGGACAACGTCGGCTCGTGTTGGTCCAGTTTGTCCTCATTGGTATACTCGCTCCATTAATATGAATAGTCATCATCACTTTCATCGAACAAATTGTTCCAAACCATGAATGGATAACTACTCAGAGTGAAGTGACAAGTCTCAATATGAGATGTATCGCTCTAGTCTGGATCAACGTCTGATTTAGGTTCTTCAAGTTGACCTTCATGTTGTGAGGTTGTTTGACTAGACTGATCATTATCATCGTAGAACCACTCATGCATGTGGCTTGTATCTTCCATTGGTTGATCATTTAAATCATCTGGATAGAATGAAGGGCTTCCCCAAGTGGGTTGGTCTTCACAGAAAAATCTTGGTGAATCCAACTAATGGTCTGAATGGGACGGTGAGACATATTCCTCTTCAGGCCCAATGGAATGGTCTGGATGACTATCATCTTCATGGTTGTGTGATGGCACTTGTAATTGGATGGTAACCAAATCGATGAGCTCTTGAAGTCTCCTACCCTGTTCAACATCCTTATCATGATGTTGTTCTACTTGAGCAACAATGATTTTGATACCTGTCAATTTCTTCACGCACCTATGTTGGGAATCTGTGATATCAAACTGATGTACTTGGACGATTCTTTATTCAATAATTTGAAGTATACCTGTACTGCGGTTTGCGATCTCAGTGGCTACTTGGAGATAATGATCGTGCTTTTCTAGTAGCTGATGGAGTGAATCAACTTTTTCTTGGAGATGAGGAGCTAAGGAAGAGGTGAGTGTGTTGACACTTTCTCCGGTTAGCTCCACTGCTCTAATCAATTTTTGATCCCATAATAGCACAGAAGTCGAGGGTTGATCGGCAATCTCCATTGCTGAAACTTCTAAGTATGATGAAGGTGGGGGCATGTATAACTCGACTAGTTGTACAACACAGTTTTCAATTATTTGCCAATAGTTGGATCTGCAAAAAAATTTGGGAGGACAGGTGGGTAGGATAACTTATCTTACAGACACAAAATCCATGGCCGAAAAGATGTATAAGAAAAAGAAAAACTATTTAGTATATATGAACAAGTATGTGTAAGATAAAAGAAGAACTATGCATATATATACAGGCTTAAGGATGACAAAACAAAAATCTTTGGGCATGTAAGCGTGGAAAACTACATCCCCAGCAATGGTGCCAAAAGTTGATCGGCCCCAAAGGGGTGATCAGACTTTGAATTTATAATTTGAAACCTTTAAGGACCCCCATGACTTTATTACAGGGTTAAAGTAGATATTCGAGGTCGAACACAGAGACGTGGGGATGTTAGCACGTTTAAGATATCATTCTTAAGTCAGTTAAGCCAATTTGATAGTTGATAAAAGTATGGATCTAGAACCAGTCTAGTAGATTGCCATGAAGTAAAACAAAATAAAGTAAACAAAACAAAACAAAGTCTATAGGATTCTACTAATTAGAGAGAAGGAGTTTCTGGCTATGTAATCACAAATTGGGCAGTCTATGCACTCGTTCTTGGGCGTAGACAACCCTCGAACACCTCAGCAAGAAGCTACATCCAAACATGGTATGTATTATGGTATATGTTCCTGTGGGGTCATCCCACTTGCTTTCGTGCAGTGTGACTAAAACCCATCAATGATTTGAAATACCTCTCGAAGATGACAAATTAACACCCTAGAATATTCTAGATACCTTATCAAGTATAGAATATTCTGAGATTCTAGGAACATGTGAGATCTGGGTAGAACCAGGTAGTGAGCCCGACCTTACCGGGCTGGGACCGACCATGCCTAGGTCTATGGTTCTGTATAGATCACCTTGAACCATCCTCCTTTCATATTCCAATCCAAATTATCTTCTCTTACCTATTTCCACAATGAATCTCTTAATATAGGTAGAAATAGAAGTTCAAGCAAGAAAGAGATCAACTAAACTAGCAATCATAACCAGAAAGAGAAGATAGAATAGAAAATGTACTAGATCTGAAATAAAACTACTTGCTTAAGGTAAAAGTACATAAACATGCCCAAAACAGGCTAAATAACCAAGAAGGAGCTCAACTAGCCATGGACAAGTATAGTTGGTACCAAACAAATATGGAAGAACATCAATTGTACAGAAAGAAAGGAGAACGTAGAAGAAATGAGAAGAAGAAGAGATTGAACCCATAGAGGAGAGGTGGATCTCACTCCTTAGCCTCTTTATAGGCTAGATCTCATCTTTGGGTTGTCCTCCTTGGTCTTTTGGACTCCTTGGCCTCCTTTCTCTTTGATCCAGCCCCAAACATCAGCTTGGTGGGTGTGTGGAGGTAGAAAATGGTGGTAGATGGAAGAAAACTGAAGGGACAGACATAGGATGAGCATGAGTCTTTTCAGACCTTAGAACTCTCCCACATGGCTATGGGAACCAAAATGGGTCATAACTGTGGAATCAAAACCTCTGAAATCTCGAAACCCCTCTCCAGGTCGCGAGGGGTGAATATTTATAGGTGAAGGAGAAAGATGATTGTGGCACCTGCCTCAGTCATGGTCCTGGTCTCGGCCCAATCATGTTAGGCTGAGCATGGTCGTACCGAGGGTCGTAGTTGATGCAGATGTTGCGGTCGAGGCAGATCTCGCGGTCGAGGTGGATCCCACAGTTGAGGCAGAGCCTCAGTCAAGACAAACATCACGGTCGATGTGGTTGTGCCGCAGTCACGGTCGTGTGTCGTGGTCGCACTGGTGTACCGCAGTCCCGATCTTGGCCTCAACCTGACTGTGCCGAGCTGGGCCCAATTGTGCCGAGTGTCAGTTGATACAACATCTTGGTCGCGATCGCGACATTGCCTCCTTGGTCGCGGTTACGACATCCTTATTGGTCACGGTCATGGAGTCATGGAACAAACCCACCCGCACGGCGGGGGGGGGGGGGCTATTTCTAGTGGTCGATGGGCCCGCGTAGATGAACCTTATGATTGGCAAGAATGCATTCTGATAAAAGATTGTCTATTGAAAATAGGGTCCAATATATCAAAAGTTTCTTGATAAAAGACTGGCTATTGAAAATAGGGTCCAAGATATCAAAAGTTTCTTGGGATAGTGCGATGCTTAGTCCACCCACGATGGACGGAAGTCTAGTTGTTGTAAAAACTATGTGTTGAGGAGAAATCTTGGAGAATATATGTCTTTTCAGGTTTGGTGCCTACAAGTCCCAAAATTGGCTAGTTGAGCAACTTTATCTATGACAAGATGTAAATTACTAACAGATAAGGATTAGGGTTATTTTGGGCATCTTAATGCTATAATGACACAAACCATAAATAAATGCTTAGGATAGATGCCTAAATTTGAGTGTTATCATAAGATAAAATAGAAAATTTAATAGATCTAGATTAAAACTACTTGCTTAAGGTAAAAGTACATAAACATGCCCAAAATGGGCTACATAGCTAAGAAGGAGCTCAACTAGCCATGGACAAGTATAGTTGGCACCGAACAAAGATGGAAGAACATCATTTGTACAGGAATAAAGGAGAACAGTAGAAGAAAGGAGAAGAAGAAGAGATTTAGCCCATAGAGGAGAGATGGCTCTCGCTCCTTAGCCTCTGTATAGGTTGGATCTTGTCTTTGGGTCGTACTCTTTGGTCTTTTGGACTCCTTAGCCTCCTTTCTCTTTGATTCCACCCAAACAGCAGGTTGGTGGGTGTATGGAGGTGGAAGATGGCTGGCAATGGTAAGATATGGGTGAATGGTGGTAGATGGAAGTAAACTGGAGGAACATGTGTAGGATGAGCAGTTCAGGCTTTTAGACCTTGGAACTCTCCCACAGGGCTCTGGGAATCAAGAATGTGCGGAACCACAACGTAGAACCTCCCAAAATTTAGAACCCCTCTCTAGGTTGTGAGGGGTGAATATTTATAGGTGAAGGCAGAAGATGGTCACGGAACCTGCCTCGGTCGCAGCCTGACCGTGTCAGGATGGGCACGATTGTGTCAAGAGTCACAGTTGACACAGACGCCGCGGTCAAGGTGGATCTTGAGGTTGAGATAGATGCCTCAGTCGAGATAGACCCCGTGGTCGAGGTGGTTGTGTCGCGGTCGTGTGTTGCAGTTACGCTGGTGTACCGCAGTCGTGACCTTGGCCTCAGCCCAATCGTGCCAAGTTGGGCTCGATCGTGCCGAGTGTCGGTCGACACCACGTCTTGGTTGGGTGTTGTTCGACACTATGGGGGAGGGGGGCTATTACTGGTGATCGATGGGCTCATGTCGATGAACCTTCTTCTTGGCGAGGATGCATTCTAATAAAGGACTGGCCATCGAAAATTGGGTCCAAGATATCCGAAGTTTCTAGGCCAGCAAGTCGGTTAGCGGGACCACCGTCTCCTAAGCTGGTGCACACATTGTGATGTTTAATATGTGGTGGCGATTGATGGAAGCCTAACTACTGGAAAAACCATGTGTTTGGGAGAAATCTTAGAGAATAGATATTTTTTCAGGTTCGGTGCTTGTAAGTCCCAAAATTTTCTAGTTGAGCAACTTTATCTATGAAAAGATATAAACAACTAAAAGATAAGAATCTAGGGTTATTTCGAGCATATGAAGGCTATAATGATACAAAACCATAAATAAATACTTAGCATAAATGCCTAAATTTGGGTGTTATCAGAGAGGGACTCATATGCGATCCACTCCCTACTAAACATTTGAATAATAAAACATCCATTCCAAACACACTCAAATGGTATGTTGGAACAAGTGTAAAATTTTAAAAAAATTATATAATGGTACACAAAATACCAAAGTGTATAGAAGCAAAATAAAGGTTTCATGACTATAATCACTTTTATAAAAGTACATCATCATTCTCCAATATAGGATTTACATGGATATTACAACATAAGGATCTAGTAGAGGGAAATCTAAATGATATCAAGTTTGTCACCAAACAATAACTTCATGAGATAAATCCATGTTGAAAGCCATGTACTCCTTAGCCTAATCCTAGGCTAATCCTCAATGCTCCTGATGCACACTCTGATCCTAAGCCTGGGTGGTTGGTACATCACCCAGTAAGAGAAAGAAACAGGGTATGTGTCAATAGTAATCAAGGATAAAAGATAAAGAAATAACATGGAAATAAAGGTTAAGATTTCAAAAGATGAAGATGGTCAAGAGTATGGGGCATAATGAAATAAATGCTTGCCATAACAAGAAAATAGTAAAAGATTTGCATGCATGATTAATATTGACTACCTTAACTAATTAGGGTTGATGCACCTACCTAACCTCAACCAAATAGGTGAGGGAGAGTAACACATTCCAGTCACCTAAAAAATATTTTATAAGAGAGAGAGTAACACATCCCCCATAGAGAAATAATGCATGCCCTATCTATGGGTGGTCGTACAAAAGTACTACTACATTAACTTAATAGTCTAATAAAATCAACATGCTAAAGTGAAACTATGACAAGTAGAAGAATCAAATATTTGAAACATGTCAGTGGGGTACAAGGCCCAAGAAATAGAATATCAATACTAATTTTGAGGAAAAAGTAGCAAAAGAAAAATAATAGAGAGATTAGGGTTCATGTAATGCCTCATTAGGGAAATTAGGGTTACGTTTGCAAATATCCCAACTTAGGGTGTAAGAATTCACATACCTCTTTTTCCAAGTTCAATTATCAACTTTTACCACTTTAGATGATTCCAAGTTCAACTTTGCCTATTTTTAAGTTATTCACATATATTACAGTCCATATTGTATATTAATGTAGACATACCCAAAATTAGACCTTTTTAGAAAAACACAAATTTTGACCCTACAAACCTCATTAATTGATTTATTAGATTCTCCTGTTCAAGAAAAATATTTTTATGTTCAATTTGGAGTTAATATGATTAAGTTACAGTTTTTATGAAATTTATGCATATATTTCATTTCCCAAAAACCATCCTTCAAAAAACATGGAAATCTGACACTAAAACTATTTTTATCAGATAGAGCTCATTTTTCTGATTCCAAAACATATTACTTTATAATTTTTGGATCTTTTAATAAAAATATATGATTTTTACAAGATTCACTTTATTTACTAATTTATTTGGGAAATTAAATTCCCAGAAAGCAATTTATCCTTAAATAAAAATCAAAACTTTATGCTATGAAAAGGTATAAATGTACTATTTATTCTAATGTGACTGATGCACGGGTTTTGAGTCACTTTTACAGGCTTATTATATATCTGTTATGTGCACATATATGTCATTTTCTTGATTTTATTTGCATAATTCATTATTGTTGGCCTGTAGACCCTGTTTGTATAAAATTATACTTATTTTATCATATTTATATGATTCTATACATTCCCCAGACTTATGTATGTTTTCTACTCTTTTCAGGTACTCTATACACACTGCAGTCTCAGTGCCACCGACTCACCTCGTCGGTGCCATCGAGATCACATCAATAGCCAGTCAGAAAAGAGTAGCAGACTTGATGTTACTGACTCATCTTGTCAGCAGTACTGAGATTGGGTCAGTAACACAGCCCAAGAAGACACACCAGCTTGGTACTAATGACCCACATGTCGGTGGTATTGACTCAGAAGAGGAAGGTCCACGATAAGAAGTCGTCGGTGCCACCGATCATCCAGTCGGTGTACTGACTCTGCCAGATTTTGGAATCAGATTTGATCATCCAGATCCAACGGTCCACGTTGTGTTGTACCGTAAGTTGGCCCTATAACCTAAGAAAGGATGACGAAACCAGGGGATCATCTAATGATGTGCCGCACGAAATCCAGAGAGGAGAGAGAGAAGAGAATGAAGCTGTAACATCCCTATTTTTAGGAGTACAATAAAACCTTTATGTAGTTTTCTTTAAATGATATTTTGTTAAGGACCTTAAGGCAAAATTTCCAAAATAGTTTTTCTTATAGGATTTCAATGCAAAGAGAAATAATAAAAGGACTCAAAATAAGTTTTTCCTTTATTTTAATATGTTGTAAATATTTGTGTAATAATGGCAATGTGTTTTCCCTTTTCTTTTATGAAATAAGTTTAAAAGGTTTGAAAGAGAAAGAGAAAGATAAAGAAGCAAGAAATCTAAAATATGAGAGACTTGGGCAATAAGTATACTTTTCCTTTTTATATATTTCAAAATAAAATCCCTAATGTTCATTTTCTCTCTCCTCTTCTTAGAATTGCCAAAAAGAAATAATAATGTGCCCCTTACTCTTTTAATTCGAAAATATGAGATTATGAGTGCTCTCTTGGCATCTTTTGGCCACCGTCCGCTTTTATTTTATAAAACAATAAGAGGGAAGTAATATTCCCCTTGTTTTCTCCCTCCTCCAAGAAAAGTACATAAAAAGGCAATAAATGAGTAGGCCATGACTTTAAATAAGATGAATAGTCATAAACTCGAATTTTTGAGTAAAATCCCACAAAGGAAAGTTCCCCATCTTTTATTTAATTAGTGTGTACACTTAAATTAAGATAACGAACAAAATAAGAAAATGCGGACCAAACATTGAGAAAACCTAAATCTAATTGTCTAGGAATATTCTAGACCCTTTAATTAGTCAATAGTCCAAATTTGGACTCATTTGGAGTTTGTTTGGCCCTCCAATTAAAATATGAAAGTTTGATTATAGTTTGATTTGGATTTGCTTTTAATGTCTCGAATTTCCCTAAAGTCCGAGCATTTATTTCCTAGTCACGTCTACCCATTCCTTTCTTTTTCACGTGCATCATGTTTTGGCTGTTCGATTTTGATCAGAGGGGACCCGGGTCATCCCCTACCTCCCGCTCATTTAGGCAACAGAGACGTCGACCCAACATTTTGTTCCTCGATTGATTTCTCCCTCCTCAGTCATCCGTTTTGTGAGATTTTTGTTGTGTTGGATTTGTCTCTCTTCCCCGCATCTGTCAAGCCCTAAAACCATCCCTCTCTTGCCCATTTAAGTAAATGCCTCTTAGGGCGCCGCTCCCTCTCTGTCGGTTTAGCAACCGCCACCCTAGCCTCCTCCACTGCTCGATCAAGCCCTCTAAAGCAGCGCCGACCTCCGCCTTTCCCTCCTCCACCTTCAATTTCATCTCCAAAGCCTCGAGTTTCCCCGACCTACTCGAGTTGTCTCCTCTGACAACCTCGGTTTCTCCTAGCCAACCCCAGTGCCCAGGGTACAATTGAGACACAGGTAACAATCCATGGTATCCCAGGTTCCTTTTACCATTGTCTGTTTGCCCTATGCTTTCTCCAGTCGATGTACCCTATAGACCCCCGCAAGATCCTCACCGGCGCTTTGATGCCATGGTGCTTCAGGGGCTCACTGGCCAAGGTAACACTTCCCATGACCTTGCACGACTCCGCCCGATCTTTTGCGTCCCTTAGTTGGCGTTTTTTCGCCCTATACATCCACGATCATCTTTTCACGGTCTTCCCCTATTTCATTGGTTCTCCGATGACTCCTTGAGTCGTACGACCTTATCTTCTATCTTCAAAACTTCTAACTCTACCATGGTCTCATGCAACAATCGGTGCATTAGCTCCTTCATTTTAGTGGGCTGGGGTGGTCTCAGCTTCTGATGGTCCGAGCCATGGTAGCACATGTCGATTGGTGTCTCGACACCCCTTGGACTCGAGCAATGGCTCGTTGCCTTCGGCTGGAGGTGAGGGAACCACCAAGGACCTTATCTATCTGGTAGCGATCGTTCGTGACAGGTTGTGGCTGGGAGAACTGGTCTCCAGAGCCAGCGCTCGACGCCATGGCTAAAGGGGGACGAGGGTGAAGAATCTAGGCCCTGCAATGACCGTAATACCCCCGCCATGTTAAACTATGTATTTTAGTCACAAGGGTATTCCTGGGTTTTCAATATTTTGGCTTTTGTTGACCGGTTATCCACCTGGGCGAGACCTGCACCTATATGGCGGGTTCTCATTGGCCCATGTGGCATTTTCTAATTTCTGATTGGTCAATCTTTGTAAATTCATAATAAATCGCTCGATGCTCAGAAAAATGAGAAAAAATATGATTTTGAAAATGGCTTTTCGAGAGGAATCCGAATATGTGGTTTTCAGAGTCTGATTTTGAATCGTCAAATGTTTGTTTTATAGGAAATGGAAATTAGGGTTTTATTTGGTGAATAAAATGTATAATAATGTGAGATTTGTTGCAAATAGGGTAATTAGGGTTTCTCTAACCCAGGACGTGATTAGGGTTTTACCCAACCTAGGAAGAGAGAGAATTCACTCTCCAAGTGAAAAGGTAAGTGGTCCATGTAATTGAACATAGTTAAATTGGTTGATTTAATTATGCATATATGATTTTTTTAAATAATGCCATGTTTATGTTATTTACTGTTCTTAATTGTTAAAGTCGGTAAAGTTGAGATGAATTGAATTGCATATTATGTATAGTATCATCTTCATGAATCTTAATGATAAAGTTACAAATAAAGTTAAATGTAAAGTTAAGAGCTTTAAGAGAAAGAAGAAAATGTTAATGTTAAGCTTATATAAGTACCTCATAAGAGAAGAGGCACTTCGGTGCACAAGAGAAGAGGCACTTCGGTGCAACCTAAGAGGCACTTTGGTGCATAAGAGAAGAGGCACATTTGTGCAACCCGAGGTTACTTATATAGGTTAAGATAAAAGAAATTGATCTAAAAGAAAATGCATGACTGTTCAATGTTCAATGTTTAATGTTAATGCTTAATTTTATTTTTCAAGTTTTCTTATAATATAACATGTTCAATCCACTTACCATTTATTTGATGCATGGATGGGGGCGTGATGCCCACAGGTAAGGAGTAAGATTAGGATGGAGAAGCTTTTGACATACAAGAACTAGCTCAAGGAATCCTCAAGATGAAAAGACCTAGTGGGGTGCCATTTACCAAGGCGATCCAAGACATAGATATTATGTAAAGTATGCATAGTTCTATCATAAAAATAGATTAGACTTCATAGATGATCTTGATGTAGTTTCTTTTTGCCAAAAACTTGGTATGAATCATATTTTATACAATGCAAAGTGTTCTATTTATTCAAATTGAAATGAATATCATGTTTGTGACACCCCTTGAGTAAAGAGCTTCCACTCAGTGATTTATACATGTGATGAAAAGTGGGGTGTTACAATATGGTATCAGACCAATTTGGTAAATGGCCACTAGGCAAATAAGATTCACATAGTTTCCCTAGAATGAAGATATGAGAATAAGGTATAGGAAAGGAACCCAAGGAAGAGTATCAAACCCTAAGATAGTAAGAGTTTTAGCCCTATAGTAGAAGTTTACATTAGGGATAGGTGTATATCTAGATTAGATCTTAGGTATTCACCTAATCATAGCTAGTGGCATATCCTCTCTTATCTCATTGGTTGGTGCACACCATGTGAGGAATGTAGAGGGATGTCATAAGCATCAGACTTATTGTGTATCTTTCCCCTTCATAATAATATGTGTGGTATGGGACATGTGTACTATTAGGTTGGTGAAGGGTAGCACAATAGGGTCTCTCATCGATGGGTATGTGCCTGATCAACACCTACCTGGGGATGTCAAAAAATGGCAATACCAAAGGCCTAAAATAGATTGTCATCTACACCTAATGTTAGAAAGCCATGACAAGGTTGAGGTAGAAGTCTAAAATATAGTCCTAGGTTTAGTTTCATAAGCCCTAAGCAAAGTTAAGAAGAAGACCAAAGGAATGATTAGTTAATACAATCAAAATGCCTCATGGAACATACTTTTATTTTATATTGTGAACATTAATGGACATTGAAATGTCAATTATCATTCAATGAAGAGGTAAGAAGAACCCTAAGGTGGGTAGTAGCCGAATGAAATTTCGAGGACGAAATTTAAATAAGGTGGGTAGTAATGTAACATCCCTATTTCAGGAGTAAAATAAAACCTTTATGCAGTTTTCTTTAAATGATATTTTGTTAAGGACCATAAGGCAAAATTTCCAAAATAGTTTTTCTTATAGGATTTCAATGCAAAGAGAAATAATAAAAGGACTCAAAATAAGTTTTTCCTTTATTTTAATGTTTTGTAAATATTTGTGTAATAATGGTAATGTGTTTTCCCTTTTCTTTTATGAAATAAGTTTAAAAGGTTTGAAAGAGAAAGAGAAAGATAAAGAAGCAAGAAATCTGAAATATGAGAGACTTGGGCAATAAGTATGATTGTCCTTTTTATATATTTCAAAATAAAATCCCTAAAGTTCATTCTATCTCTCCTCTTCTTAGAATTGCCAAAAAGAAATAATAATGTGCCCCTTACTCTTTTAATTTGAAAATATGAGATTATGAGTGCTCTCTTGGCATCTTTTGGCCACCTTCCCTTTTTATTTTATAAAACAATAAGAGGGAAGTAATATTCCCCTTGTTTTCTCCCTCCTCCAAGAAAAGTACATAAAAAGGCAATAAATGAGTAGGACATGACTTTAAATAAGATGAATAGTCATAAACTCGAATTTTGGAGTAAAATCCCATAAAGGAAAGTTCCCCATCTTTTATTTAATTAGTGTGTACAATTAAATTAAGATAAGGAACAAAAATAGAAAACGTGGACCAAACGTTGAGAAACCCTAAATCTATTTGGCTAGGAATATTCTAAACCCTTTAATTAGTCAATGATCCAAATTTGGACTCATTTGGAGTTTGTTTGACCCTCCAATTAAAATAGGAAAGTTTGATTATAGTTTGATTTGGATTTGCTTTTAATGTCTCGAATTTCCCTAAAGTCCGAGCATTTATTTCCTTATCACGTATACCCTTTCCTTTCTTTTTCACGTGCATCATGTTTTGGCCATTTGATTTTGATCAGAGGGGACCTGGGTCATCCCCTACCTCCCGCTCATTTAGGCAACAGAGATGCTGACCCAATGTTTTGGTCCCCGATTGATTTCTCCCTCCTCAGTCAGTCGTTTTGCGAGATTTTTGTTGCTTTGGATTCATCTCTCTTCCCCGAATCCGTCAAGCCCTAAAACCATCCCTCTCTTGCCCATTTAAGTAAACGCCTCTTAGGGCGCCGCTCTCCCTCTCTGTCGGTTTTAGCAGCCGCCACCCTAGCCTTCTCCACTGCTCGATCAAGCCCTCTAAAGCACCGTTGGCCTCCGCCTTTCCCTCCTCCACCTTCAATTTCATCTCCAAAGCCCCGAGTTTCCCCAACCTACTCGAGGTGCCTCCTACGATGACCTCGGTTTCTCCTAGCCAACCCCGGCGCCCCGGGTACAATTGAGACACATGTAACAAACCATGGTGTCCCAGGTTCCTTTTACCTTTGTCCGTTTGCCCTATGTCTTCTCCAGTCGATGTACCCTATAGACCCCCACAAAGTCCTCACCGGCGCTTTGATGCCATGGCACTTCGGGGGCTTGCTGGACAAGGTAACACTGCCCATGACCTTGCATGACTCTGCCCGATCTTTTGTGACCCTTTGTTGGTGTTTTTCCGCCATGTACATCCACGATCAGCTTTTCACCGTCTTCCCCTGTTTCGTTGGTTCTCCGATGACTCCTTGGGCCGCACGGACTTATCTTCCATCTTCGAATCTTTTGACTCTGCCATGGTCTCACGCAACAATCGGTGCATTAGCTCCTTTCTTTCTATAGGCTGGGGTGGTCTTAGCTTCTGATGGTCTGGGCCAGGGCAGCACATGCCAATTGGTGTCTCGGCACCCCTTGGACTCGAGCAATGGCCCGTTGTCTTTGGCTGGAGGCGAGGGAACGACCAAGGACCTTATCTATCTGGTAGCGATCGTCCGCGATAGGTTGTGGCTGGGAGAACTGGTCTCCAAAGCCTGCGCTCGATGCCATGGCTAAAGGGGGACGGGGGGTGAAGAATCTAGGCCCTACAATGACCGTAATACCCCCGCCATGTTAAACTATGTGTTTTAGTCGCAAGGGTATTCCTGGGTTTTCAAGATTTTGGCTTTTGTTGACCGCTTATCCACCTGAGTGAGACCCGCGCCTATATGACGGGTTCTCATTGGGCCATGTGGCATATTTCTAATTTTTGATTGGTCAATCTTCGTAAATTCATAATAAACTACTCGATGCTCAGAAAAATGAGCAAAAATATGTTTTGAAAATGGTTTTTCGAGAGGAAACCGAATATGTGGTTTTTAGAGTCTGATTTTGAATTGCCAAATGTTGGATTTATAGGAAATGGAAATTAGGGTTTTATTTGATGAATAAAATGTATAATAATGTGAGATTTGTTGCAAATAGGATAATTAAGGTTTCTCTGACCCAGGACATGATTAGGGTTTTACCGAACCTAGGAAGAGACAGAATACACTCTCAAGTGAAAAGGTAAGTGGTCCATGCAATTGAACATAGTTAAATTGGTTGATTTAATTATGCATATATGAATTTTGTAAAGAATGCCATGTTTATGTTATTTACTATTCTTAATTGCTAAAGTCAATAAAGTTGAGATGAATTGAATTGAATATTATGTATAGTATCATCTGCATGAATCTTAATGATAAAGTTACAAATAAAGTTAAATGTAAAGTTAAGAGCTTTAAGAGAAAGAAGAAAATGTTAATGTTAAGCTTATATAAGTACCTCATAAGAGAAGAGGCACTTCGGTGCATAAGAGAAGAGGCACATTTGTACAACCTGAGGTTACTTATATAGGTTAAGATAAAATAAAATGATCTAAAAGAAAATGCATGACTTTTCAATGTTCAATGTTTAATGTTAATGCTTATTTTCAGTTTTCAAGTTTTCTTATATTATAACATGTTCAATCCACTTACCATTTGTTTGATGCATGGCTGGGGGCGTGATGCCCACAGGTAAGGAGCAATATTAGGATGGAGAAGCTTTTGACATACAAGAACTAGCTCAAGGAATCCTCAAGATGAAAAGACCTAGTGGGTGCCATTTACCAAGACGATCCAAGACATAGATATTATGTAAAGTATGCATAGTTCTATCATAAAAATAGATTAGACTTCATAGATGAGCTTGATGTAGTTTCTTTTTGCCAAAAACTAGGTATGAATCATATTTTATACAATGTAAAGTGTTCTATTTATTCAAATTGAAATGAATATCATGTTTGTGACACCCCTTGAGTAAAGAGCTTCCGCTTAGTGATTTATACATGTGATGAAAAGTGGGGTGTAACAATATGGTATCAGAGCAATTTGGTAAATGGCCACTAGGCAAATAAGATTCACATAGTTTCCCAAGAATGAAGATATGAGAATAAGGTATAGGAAAGGAACCCAAGGAAGAGTATCAAACCCTAAGATAGTAAAAGTTTTAACCCTAGAGTAGAAGTTTACATTAGGGATAGGTGTATATCTAGATTAGATCTTAGGTATTGACCTAATCTTAGCTAGTGGCATATCCTCTCTTATCTCATTGGTTGGTGCACACCATGTGAGGAATGTAGAGGGATGTCATAAGCATCAAACTTATTATGTATCTTTCCCCTTCATAATAGTATGTGTGGTATGGGACATGTGTACTATTAGGTTGGTGAAGGGTAGCACAATAGGGTTTCTCATTGTTGGGTATGTGCCTGATCAACACCTACCTGGGGATGTCAAAAGATGGGCAATACAAAAGGCCTAAAATAGATTGTCATCTACACCTAATGTTAGAAAGCCATGACAAGGTTGAGGTAGAAGTCTAAAATATAGTGATAAGTTTAGTTTCATAAGCCCTAAGTAAAGTTAAGAAGAAGACCAAAGGAATGATTAGTTAATACAATCAAAATGCCTCATGGAACATACTTTTATTTTATATTGTGAACATTAATGGACATTGAAAGTCAATTATCATTCAATGAAGAGGTAAGAAGAACCCTAAGGTGGGTAGTAATGTAACATCCCTATTTTCAGGAGTAAAATAAAACCTTTATGCAGTTTCCTTTAAATGATATTTTGTTAAGGACCTTAAGGCAAAATTTCCAAAATAGTTTTTCTTATAGGATTTCAATGCAAAGAGAAATAATAAAAGGACTCAAAATAAGTTTTTCCTTTATTTTAATGTGTTGTAAATATTTGTGTAATAATGGCAATGTGTTTTCCCTTTTCTTTTATGAAATAAGTTTAAAAGGTTTGAAAGAGAAAGAGAAAGATAAAGAAGTAAGAAATCTGAAATATGAGAGACTTGGGCAATAAGTATGCTTTCCCTTTTTATATATTTCAAAATAAAATCCCTAATGTTCATTTTCTCTCTCCTCTTCTTAGAATTGCCAAAAAGAAATAAAAATGTGCCCCTTACTCTTTTAATTCGAAAATATGAGATTATGAGTGCTCTCTTGGCATCTTTTGACCACCTTCCCTTTTTATTTTATAAAACAATAAGAGGGAAGTAATATTCCCCTTGTTATCTCCCTCCTCCAAGAAAAGTACATAAAAAGGCAATAAATGAGTAGGCCATGACTTTAAATAAGATGAATAGTCATAAACTCAAATTTTGGAGTAAAATCCCACAAAGGAAAGTTCACCATCTTTTATTTAATTAGTGTGTACACTTAAATTAAGATAAGGAACAAAAATAGAAAACGTGGACCAAATGTTGAGAAAACCTAAATCTAATTGGCTAGGAATATTCTAAACCCTTTAATTATTCAATGGTCCAAATTTGGACTCATTTGGAGTTTGTTTGACCCTCCAATTAAAATAGGAAAGTTTGATTATAGTTTGATTTGGATTTGCTTTTAATGTCTCGAATTTCCCTAAAGTCCGAGCATTTATTTCCTTGTCACGTCTACCCTTTCCTTTCTTTTTCATGTGCATCATGTTTTGGCCATTTGATTTTGATCAGAGGGGACCCGGGTCATCCCCTACCTCCCTCTCATTTAGGCAACAGAGACGCCGACCCAACGTTTTGTTCCCCGATTGATTTCTCCCTCCTCAGTCAGCCATTTTTGCGAGATTTTTGTTACGTTGGATTCGTCTCTCTTCCCAACATCCGTCAAGCCCTAAAACCATCCCTCTCTTGCCCATTTAAGTAAACGCCTCTTAGGGCGCCGCTCCCCCTCTCCGTCGGTTTTAGCAACCGCCACCCTAGCCTCCTCCACTACTCGATCAAGACCTCTAAAGCATCGCCAGCCTCCTCCTTTCCCTCCACCTTCAATTTCATCTCCAAAGCCCCAAGTTTCCCCGACCTACTTGAGGTGCCTCCTACGATGACCTCGGTTTTCTCCTAGCCAACCCCGATGCCCCGGGTACAATTGAGACACAGGTCACAATCCATGGTGTCCCATGTTCCTTTTACCTTTGTCTGTTTGCCCTATGTTTTCTCCAGTCGATGTACCCTATAGACCCCCGCAAGGTCCTCGCCGGTGCTTTGACGCCATGGCACTTCAGGGGCTCACTGGCCAAGGTAACATTGCCCATGACCTTGCACGACTCCGCCCAATCTTTTGCGACCCTTAGTTGGTGTTTTTCCGCCATGTACATCCACGATCAACTGTTCACCGTCTTCGCCTGTTTTGATGGTTCTTCGATGACTCCTTGGGCCACACGACCTTATCTTTTGTCTTCGAATCTTCTGACTCTGCCATGGTCTCATGCAACAATCAGTGCATTAGCTCCTTCGTTTTTGTGGGCTGGGGTGGTCTCATCTTTTGATGGTCCGGGCCATGGTAGCACATGTCGATTGGTGTCTCGGCACCGCTTGGACTCGAGCAATGGCATGTTGTCTTCGGCTGGAGGTGAGGGAACCACCAAGGACCTTATCTATCTAGTAGCGATCGTCCGCGACATGTTGTGGCTGGGAGAACTGGTCTCCAGAGCCTGCGCTCAATGCCATGGCTAAAGGGGGACGGGGGTGAAGAATCTAGGCCCTGTAATGACCGTAATACCCCTGCCATGTTAAACTATGTGTTTTAGTCACAAGGGTATTCCTGGGTTTTCATGATTTTGGCTTCTGTTGACCGCTTATCCACCTGGGCGAGACCCGCGCCTATATGGCGGGTTCTCATTGGCCCATGTGGCATATTTCTAATTTCTGATTGGTCAATCTTCATAAATTCATAATAAATCGCTCGATGCTCAGAAAAATGAGCAAAAATATGTTTTGAAAATGGCTTTTTGAGAGGAATCCGAATATTTGGTTTTCAGAGTCTGATTTTGAATCACCAAACGTTGGTTTTATAGGAAATAGAAATCAGGGTTTCATTTGGTGAATAAAATGTATAATAATGTGAGATTTGTTGCAAATAGGATAATTAGGGTTTCTATAACCCAGGACGTGATTAGGGTTTTACCCAACCTAGGAAGAGAGAGAATTCACTCTCCAAGTGAAAAGGTAAGTGGTCCATGCAATTGAACATAGTTAAATTGGTTGATTTAATTATGCATATATGAATTTTGTAAAGAATGCCATGTTTATGTTATTTACTATTCTTAATTGCTAAAGTTAGTAAAGTTGAGATGAATTGAATTGCATATTATGTATAGTATCATCTTCATGAATATTAATGATAAAGTTACAAATAAAGTTAAATGTAAAGTTAAGAGCTTTAAGAGAAATAAGAAAATGTTAATGTTAAGCTAATATAAGTACCTCATAAGAGAAGAGGCACTTCGGTGCACAAGGGAAGAGGCACTTCAGTGCAACCTAAGAGGCACTTCGCTGCATAAGAGAAGAGGCACATGTGTGCAACCCGAGGTTACTTATATAGGTTAAGATAAAAGAAATTGATCTAAAAGAAAATGCATGACTTTTCAATGTGCAATGTTTAATGTTAATGCTTATTTTCAGTTTTCAAGTTTTCTTATATTATAACATGTTCAATCCACTTACCATTTGTTTGATGCATGGATGGGGGTGTGATGCCCACAGGTAAGGATCAAGATTAGGATGGAGAAGCTTTTGACATACAAGAACTAGCTCAAGGAATCCTCAAGATGAAAAGACCTAGTGGGGTGTCATTTACCAAGGCGATCCAAGACATAGATATTATGTAAAATATGCATCGTTCTATCATAAAAATAGATTATACTTCATAGATGAGCTTGATGTAGTTTCTTTTTGCCAAAAACTAGGTATGAATCATATTTTATGCAATGCAAAGTGTTCTATTTATTCAAATTGAAATGAATATCATGTTTGTGACACCCATTGAGTAAAGAGCTTCCGCTCAGTGATTTATACATGTGTTGAAAAGTGGGGTGTTACAATATGGTATCAGAGCAATTTGGTAAATGGCCACTAGGCAAATAAGATTCACATAGTTTCCCTAGAATGAAGATATGAGAATAAGGTATAGGAAAGGAACCCAAGGAAGAGTAGCAAACCCTAAGATAGTAAGAGTTTTAACCCTAGAGTAGAAGTTTACATTAGGGATAGGTGTATATCTAGATTAGATCTTACGTATTGACCTAATCTTAGCTAGTGGCATATCCTCTCTTATCTCATTGGTTGAGTGAAGTATTGACCAAGTGCAGATGGCCAGTGCTTCAGGGAGAAAGACTTTGAGTGACAGTCATGTCTTTCTCGTTTTGCTACCTTATGTGTTCCTGTTGGGTTTGTTTCTTGGGGTTGGGACAGGTGATGGCTTGCCCTTTTGAGTTGGCAGTAGTGATGGAGTTCATTCAGGAGTCTTTGTGGGTGCTATGATTTGGTCCTGTATGCTCTCCCTTCCCCTGCTAGGTCTTGCGGGCTTGTTTCTGTTTCCTGCCCCTTCTCTTAGTCTTTCTTAGTTTGGAGTCTTCTTTTGTTGGATCCCTTTTATGTCTTCCTACGTGGAGACTTGGGATCTGTTTTGTTTCCCCTAGGGGCAGTTTTTGTACCCAAAGTTTTTGGTTTTATTAGTAACAGGATTTTGAGCGACCAAAAAAAAGTTTAGGTATTTCTAGAATTCTCCATTATAGTTCTCAAGTAGGGGGCGGAAGTAAAATTAAATTTCTAATCCAATGTAACTCGTTTCATGAAGTTTCATTGAGAAATGAGGAAGTTATGCCCAAAATACCGGACATTGCTTAGTGGTTAATGTTCATGTGGGCTGCGATGGGTACCATTTAATACAACTTTCCAGCTTTGTTCTTTTAATGTATTTATTGTACAAAACTTTCTATAATTATTTAAGGGTGTAAACGAAGTCCAAATTTAATGAAATTTGGCATTTAGCCTAATTTGAATATGTAAAATCCAAAGATGACATTAGTTTTCATTTTTGAAGACTGTAAATATTTTGTTTAATTCTTTTAAAGAAAAACACATTTTCTCTTTCTAATCCATTAGATGCATCTAGAATTGCCCAATTCATGTGAAACTTAACACTTAAGCAAACTAAAACATATGAAATATGAATTAGCCATTAATTTTATCCTTTGAAGTCATTTATTGCAATATCTAACATTTTGGGATTTTACATATTTTCTCTCCTAATCTACACATGTATATTAAAGATTATCCAAATTACATGAAAATTCACCCAAAGTCTATTTATAATATTTAGATTACGAGTGTAAAATAGTTTCCATTTTTGGAATCATTCAATGTTTTATTTCATATTTTGGAGAAAACTCCTATCATCTTTTCCAAACAAAATTGATAAAACTATTATTATCCCAAAAATTATGAAATTTGGCCTCCAAGCCAAACCAAACCCAAGGAAAATGTATCTCAAGTTAGTTTTAACCAATTAATATTTCTTTTATGAATTTTAGCCCATAATTCATTATTAACACGAGTTCTCATATTAAATAATTCAATATCACATTAATCTTGTTTAAAGCATTATTATTCATTCCTTTTTCTTCCTTGCACTAAAAGGCTAAGGAATGTTCTAGAACAAATTCATTTTATCAATATGTCCATAAGTGGTAAATTTACATTTATACCCTTATTAAAAATAATTGTTGAGGTAATTGTGTATAAACCCAAACATTAGCATAAATGGTGATCAAAGTCACCCCAAACCACTAATAATTCCACAAATTCAACTTCAAGGATAAAAAGGATAGAAAAGATAGAAAAAACTTAGGAAAAGGGTCAAAAAGAGAATATATTCATATTTTAGTTCGTTACAACACCACCCCTTAAAAGAATTTTTGTCCTGGAAATCTCAAGCAAAGAGGAAAGGGTGAGTATGTAACATCTCATCTTTAAACCCCAGGTTGTTTTTCCAAACCATGGTACTTCTAGAAGACTTTCACTAGCTCAAATTAGGAGTCTAGAATCTTCATAGGCAACTCTTCAAAGGTCAGGTTCTCATGGATCACCCAGGGTTTCACTATTGACATTTCTTTTAAACATTTTTCGCATATTAGCATTATATTCATTATGATATTATCACTATTATTCTATTAATTGAGTCTAATTATATTGTTTTTGTTTCCAAAATAATTATATTTCAATATTATGTAAGAAATCCTATATATATTTCTTATTTATCTCATTAAGAATTTTAAGCACAGTTAGAGGTTACTCAATTATCTAAATATTTATATATGACCATTATCCTTAATAATTTGAATTTAGACTCCATTATGCTTATATTAAATTATAACATATTATTTTGCATGGAATAAGACACACAATCCAATTTGTTATTAAGCCTACAATTAATACAAACATTAATTACTTATATCTATATTAAACATTGTCACATAGTCGCATTAACTTTCTTGCTCACATTAAGGCCCTTGTAAATCATTTACTCACATTTTTACACTTCATATTATTTGTTATGCACATTTAACACCACATTAGCCATGCATTCATGTTTATGTAGGTTACTCATTAACCATACTTGAGTCATTATATGATTTTAGTGATCAAGATGGAACATTTTCCATATTAATGAATTGATTCACATACCAAGTTATGATTAAATGATGTATTAGAGAACAAGGTGATATGCATTTCATATTGATGACTTGATTAATCTATGATTAGGTGATTATATAACATTAATGTGTATTAAAGTATATTATCTGATTATGACACCTAATGTCACTAATGTATCATGAAAGTTATCAAGGATGCATATGTTAAGGTTATATGATTACAACTTAGGGTTTAGGTCAATATGATAACTATATTTCACCTATACCTTCTTAGTATGAATTCAGTCTAAGATTACGTTACAATTATCTTGTTCATCATATCATTAGGGTTTATGGGGTCATGACATGGTTAACACCATGCATCCACCATTAGTATTAATATGTGAGTTACTCATATTAAGTACATTAAATATTTATTAGGGTTTAAACATATGAACTATTCATTAGATGACTATTATATGTTCATTAGTATATAAACATATGTGTGGGGGTTACAACTATAACTTGTTTGGTCAATTCTAATGATCTAAGCACTCTAACCTCCTAATGATGGACTTAAGGTTTCTAGAGATAGAGCATATATATTTCGGTATGATGCAGGACTCCATCCCCATAAAAGGATTCCATCCTTTAAATTAGCATATCCATGATCTATCAAGGTACTACTACTATCCATCCACCCCTTAAAAGATTGACCTACCAAGAAAACTAAACTAGTGGAAAAAGGATTTATCTAACTAAACCTTGTATAATATCTAACACTTGATTAACGTCACCAAAGCTCAAAGTTTAGTTTCTCGAGATAGAATACCCAAATATGAGGTTCTATGGAACATAAGGGGATTATATCGAGTATCCATCCTCAAACAAGTCATCATAACTGAAAGATAAGGTCAACATATAAGGTTCCCAAGAGTATCCAATATAGATTTCTAAGACTACTATTTCCTACATGTATGCTATTTTGGACAGTCAGTATCAGCACAGGCCTGGAAGGTATCATACGGATCTAGCAGTCGGTGTAAACTAAGCTAGTGGTGCGGAGGAAAATCTTTCCATCCCCCTAACCTTAATCCTTTCTAGACACCTTTACTTTCAACTTATGTCCTAATATCTACTTAACAGGCTCATCACGTTGAGGTTAGTTTCTAATGTGAAACTCTTATGATCCTAAATCACCTTTCATCATCACATAAAAAATGTAGGTCAAGTCTAGGGCATACATGTCGCCTAAAGGGGAACTACGTAAGGTGAGGTTTCTAATTAGGGATACAAAATTGAAATAGTCAGATTCTAACTACCATGGGCGCTGATACTATGTTGTAAGGAGTGGGACCCAGAGGGGATGCACTCTCTACTAAAAAATTGAAGAATAAAACATCCATTCCAAACATAGTCAAATGGTATGCTAGAACAATTGTAAGATTTTCAAATATTTATATAGTGGTATAAAAAAGACCAAAGTGTATAGCAGCAGAATAAAGTCCTCATGACTGTGGTCAATTTTATATAAGTATGTCATCATTCTCCCATATAGGGTTTACATGGATATTACAACATAAGGATCTAGTAGAGGGAAATCTAAATCATATCAAGTATGTCTCCAATCAACAACGTCATGAGATAAGTCCATGTTGAAAGTCATGTACTCCTTAGCCTAATCTTAGGCTAGTCCTCCATGCTCCTGCTACACACTCTGATCCTAGGCCTGGGTGGTTGGGACATCACCCAACAAGAGAAGGAAATAAGGTATGTGTCAATAGTGATCAAGGACAAAAGATAAAGAAATAACATGGAAATAAAGGCTAAGATTTCAAAAGATGAAGATGGTCAAGTGTATGAGGCATAATCAAATAGATGTTTTCCATAACAAGAAATAGTAAAAGATTTGCATGCATGATTAATATTGACTACCTTAACTAAGTAGGGTTGAGGAACCTACCTAACCTCAAAGAAATAGGTAAGGGAGAGTAATACATTCAAGTCTCCTACATAATATTTTATAAGGGGAAGAGTAACACATTCCCCAAGGTGAAATAACACATGTCGTATTTATGGGTGGTTGTACAAGAGTATCACTACATTAGCTAATAGTCTAATAAAATCAACATGCTAAAGTGAAATTGTGACAAGTAGAAGCATCAAATATGAAACATGGCAATGGGGTACAAGACCCAAGAAATAGAATATCAACATTTGTTTTTGAGGAAAAAGTAGCAAAAGAAATAATTATAGAGAGATTAGGGTTCATGCAATGCCTCATTAGGGAAATTAGGGTTAGGTTTGCAAATATCCCAACTTAGGGTGTAAGAATGCAAATACCTCTTTTCCAAGTTCAATTATCAATTTTCACCACTTTAGATGATTCCAAGTTCAATTATCAACTTTCACCACTTTAGATGATTCCAAGTTCTAATTTGCCTATTTTCAAGTTATTCACATATATTAGAGTCCATATTGTATATTAATATAGAGATACCCAAAATTAGACCTTTTTAGCAAAACTCATATTTTAACCCTGCAAACCTCACTAGTTGATTTATTATATTCTCCTGATCAAGAAAACATATTATTATGTTCAATATGGAGTTAATATGATTAAGTTACAATGTTTATGAATTGTATGCATATATTTAATTTCCCAAAAATCATCCTTCAAAAAATATGGAAATCAAACACTGAAACCATTTTTATTAGATAGAGCTCATTTTTCTAATTCCAAAATATATTTTTATAATTTTTTGATTTTCCAAAAAACATATGGTTTTTATAAGATTCACTTTATTTACTAATTTATTTATGAAATTAAATTACACAAAACCAATTTGCCCTTAAATCAAAAATCAAAACTTTATGCTATGAAAAGGTATAAATGTACTATTTGTATTGGCTTGACAAGCAACAAAAATCAAATTAAAATATGATGATTTATAAGAATACCCATAATGAGAAGAAGAAAAAGAGAATCGAGGGGCAAAAAGGGGAAAGACAAGGGATCATCCCCTTCCCCGCTACACACTCCATAGCCAGCTGGGCAAGGAGAAGCTTGTCCAAGATTTTGGGAAAAGTTTGTTTGTCGCTTGTTCGTAAAACTAACTAACTGATCATGATAGACTAGTGCCAAAATTGTTTACTTGTGGTCCAATTACGCTCCAAAGAAGCAATACATCAGGGAGAGGTTCCGCAAACTAAAACTAAGAACCACGTTCGTCGGTGTATGAAATGACGATGCAAGGCAAAATTGAAACTAGAGGAGAGTCTTTGGATGTGTGTTTCATATGAAGGTAGGGCCCTATTTATAGGAATTTGAGTTTCAAGGGGTGTGTGAGAAGTTGCTTCAAAAGACTCAAGGACCAAGTTTAGGTGTTTTTAGAATTATCCATTATAGGTCTCGAGTAGGGATGGATGTAAAATTAAATTTTCAATCCAATACAACTCTTGTCGTGAAGTATCATTGAGAAATAAGGGAGTTATGCCCAAAATACTGGATTTTAATATGTGGTTACTGTTCATGGGGGTCGTGATGAATGTCTTTAATACAACTTTTCAACTTTGTTCTTTTAATGTATTTAATGTACAAAACTTTCTATAATTATTTAAGAGTGCAAACGAAGTACAAATTTAATAAAATCTGGCACCTAACCTAATTTGAATATGTAGAATCTGAATATGGCATTATTTATCAATTTTGTAGGCTCTAAATATTTTATTTAATTCTTTTAAAGAAAAACACATTTTCTCTTTCTTATCACATTAGATACATCTAGAATTACCCAATTAATGTGAAACTTTACACTTAAGCAAACTAAAACATATAAAACACAAATTAGCCATTAATTTTATCCTTTGAAGTCATTTATAACATTATCTAACATTTTGGGCTTTTACATATTTTCTCTCTCCTAATCTACACATGTATATTAAAAATTATCCAAATTACATGAGAATTCATACAAATGCTATTTTTAATGTGTAGATTACGAATCTAATATTATTTTTCACTTTTGGAGTCACTAAATGTTTTATTTCATTTATTGGAGCAAATTCACATCTAATTTTCCAAATAGAATTGATATAACTATTATTGTGCCAAAAATTATGAAACTTGACCTCCAAGCCAAAACAAACTCAAGGAAAACAAATCTCAAGTTATCTTTAACCAACTAATCTTCATTTTATGAATTTTATCCCATTATCCATTATTAACAATATTTCTCATATTAAACAATTCAATATCACAATAATCATGTTTAAAGCATTATTATTCATTCCTTTTTCTATTCCTTGCACCAAAAGGCTAAGGAATGTTCTAAAACAAATTCATTTTATCAATGTGTCCCATAAGTGGTAAGTTTGCATTTAGACCCTTATTAAAAATAGTTGATGAGGTATTTGTGCATAAATCCAAACATTCACATAAATGGTGATCAAAGTCACCCCAAACCACTACTAATTCCACAAATTCAACATCAAGGATAAAAAGGATAGAAAAGATAAGGAAAGCTTAGGAAAAGTGTCAAAAAGAGAATATATTTAGATTTAGCTCTTTACAGTAAGTTTACTTACTCTGCTTATAATTTTGACTTAATAAATTACATTTCATAGTGAATTTTGAGTTATATTTTGTTTGCCTTATTATTACTCCATAGTAAACATTGGGTGTTATTGGTTATTGTCCCCACAACGCTAATTGTGTATTATCTAAATCCTAAGGGTGACATAATAGATAGTAGGGGACATGATTTGAAAAGGGCATTATTCACGTGAGTAAATTTTTATATTTATATTTGTTAACATATATTTTACATGACTATTTACTAATGTAATTCAATGTGTTACATTAACGTATAGGGCAATAAAAAAATCAAAAACGTTGGAGAAAAGGTAGACAAGAAAAGGAAAGAAATAATTTGGGAGAATGTTAAGGTAGTTTTCTGAGTCCAATGCATATTTATGCGAACTATGCTTAATTTTATTTATTAACATTTTGTATGTTGAAATTTATAGTATTTTTTACAAGACAACGGTTGGGCATGTGAATACTATGTGATGTGGTATATGGACATAATTGTCAGATTTGCGGCAGTAGACATCGACATGATACATAATGTAATATATATAGATATGTGTATGTATATATATAGTCTTGATCATCATAAGTATATAGTCTCATTGGATAGTATGAATATATCAAACTTATTAATTATATATGTCATGCAGGTCTTTAAAATAAAATGCTTCAATGCATAAGAAAAGCTTGAAGACATAGAAATGCCTGATCCGATAGATAACTAGATGAGACATGAGAACAATGGGTAGAAGCCTTTGAAAGGGAAGTGAGCTTTGAATTTGATTGGGATAAGGAATGACTTTTCTAAAGTTTGATGTCATTATTTCTATTTCAAACATGTAGTTCTTATGTTGCAACCATTAAATTTTATGCGAGTAAATTATTGGTGCATATGTGAATGATGATCTATATACATGTGTGTGAATGTGAAGATGAATTAATGAATTGTGTATGAATGAATGAATAAATTCTGTTTCTACATGTCATGAGAATGGAATTGGTGTATATGTAAATAAAGTATCATGTGTGAAAATGAATGTGAAGATTTATATTTGCACATGTGATTGAAATGGAATTCAAGAATGAATAGAATTATATGCATATATTATGTTTGTTATTGCAGGTTTGGTGGCTTGTTGTTAAGTCGAACTCATAGGATGTTGTTAACCTACATTTCATAACTCCACTTCTAAACTGCACGTTCTACATCCTACAGACCATTCGAGCAGTATGTTTGTAGGCCTACTATTTTAACAAAGAAAATTAGGTGTTTGTTGTATCAAAAAAACTGACACCATAGACCTGAGCCGTCGGTTTGAGTAAAATAACTGAAATTAAAGGACAAACCAAAACGGTCATTTTGGACATCGTGGCCTCACTAGGTAGCATGTCATAGTCATCGGTTTTATAGATTTAACTGACATTGTACATCATAGTCGTTGGTTATTTGTGTTCGAAACTGACATTGTAGATCATGATAGGTGACGGTTGTTACCATTTTAACTGACGATGTAGGGTACTTTACCAGTTATAAATGTGACATGTTATGGCTCTTGCGAGTAGTTTTTTAGAAAGCAACCAACGCCTATGTAACGACCCCGCCTTTCGGCAACCCCCAATTAAGGGAGACTGAGAGGTCGGTGCCGTTATCCAATTTCCGGATTAAGGTTCAGCAATTACACTACTACAGAAATGGCTTATAAAGTCACTTTTTAAGGTGTCAGTTGTATACATAAACCGACACCTAAACTCTACAGTGTCGGTTGATAACATAAACTAACATCCAATCTATGAAGGTCGACCAGACACAGATACCGCTTTTATTAAGTGTCGGTTAATTAATAAAAACCGACACCTAAAATCAACCGCCAAAACCAAAATTCCTGTGAAAAAATTACCTCCAAAATTTGGCATATGGCGTCGGTTTATAAATACATAACCGACGACTAAAGTTTATTTGCGGGACAGGAATAGTTGTCGGTTGTCTTTTAGTTAAAAACCGACGACTATAATCTAGTATAGGTGTCGGTTTTTTGGAAAAGAACCGACACTGTTGGTTTAGTTATCGGTTATTTTGAATCACCGACGCTTATTGTCAACTTAATAGCTCACCAGCGTGAGTGACTCTTCCCCTTTCCCTGTTTCATTCCTGATTTCAGTTAGGTCCGGCAATTTCTTGCTCGCCGTCGCTCCCTACCGCTGCTCCCTGCCGTCCGTGCTCATGTCCTCTCGTCGCCGCTCGATGCTGCCGCCGGTCGTTGCTCCTGTCCTCTCGCCGCCGCCAGCTTCCTCTGCAAGGTAACCCTTTTCTCCTCTGCCTTGCTTTTCCCTGACGGCCACCACCCCACCCCCAACCGTCGCTACCCCACCCCCAACCCCAACCATCGCGCCGTTCCTGCGGCGCCGCCTTCCTCTCTTATCCTTCCTCCACCCTTCTTCTTCCTCTACCTCACCCTAGAAGTGCCCGACCTATAGAGCAGCGCCGGCGGCCAGAAGTAGCAACTGCAGCTGTAGCGACGCCGTCCAGGAGTAGCTGGGCATGACCAACACTACCAAATGCCGCCCTTGACTCCAACTAAGAGCCCTAAACTTGATTCCACAGCCCCCTCAGCCACGAGCAGCACCTAGCTGCATTTCTAGTTGAGCCCTTTCCACCTATGCATGAAGCAGGTCTGAACTAGGGGCAGTTCTGCCCAGGAAACACCACGAAAATCACAGCCTTGAGTTTGGCCTTCAGGCCCAGACCCGAATCTACTCATTTGTATTTTTCATCTACTTATTTGTGCGTCATGCTATTCTGAATTAAGTGTATATTTACTTCATAATTGAATGTTTAAGTAAGTTATAGATATCTTGATGATGAACTGTAATGCACACATGTGACATGCTTGGAATGTAAATGATGAACTGTAATGCACACATGTTTAACTTGTTTCATTGTTGAGTATATTGAGAATCTAATCACCCTTCTTGCTTAATGATGAACTGTAATGCACACATGTGACATGCTTGGAATGTAAATGATGAACTTTTCCCTAAATTGCCAATCATGCTTTTAAAGACAATATCAATAATCACCCTAACTTGAAGAACTAGGATTTTGTTAATCATGACATCACATGTATTTGTTAACCCTAGACCCTAATCCACATTATACCAATCTGATAGTCCATGATAGAACAAAGCATAATGATGTTGACTGCAACTTTGTGCGTCATGCTATTCTGAATTAAGTGTATATTTACTTCATAATTGAATGTTTAATTAAGTTATAGATATCTTCACCAAACCTCTTTCGGAAACTTGTTTCATTGTTGAGTATATTGAGAATCCTAATCACCCTTCTTGCTTAATGATGAACTGTAATGCACACATGTGACATGCTTTGAATGTAAATGATGAACTTTTCCCTAAATTGCCAATCATGCTTTTAAAAGACATCAATAATCATCGTAACTTGAAGAACTAGGATTTTAGGTATAAGAATGACAACACATTATTTGTTGGCCTAGAAACCCATCCAAGATTTACTCATTAGGAGTAAATCTTGGATAGTCCCCAGTTTGGGACTGTTCTTGAACACCTAATCTCGCTTAGGATGTAAGTGTATAATGTGTATTGGGTTTTCAAGAAAATTTCGGCAACATTTCCCCGTTTGTTCTCTAAGTACATATGTACTTCGAGAACAGCGGGGAAATGCTGCCGAAGTTTTCTTGAAAACTCAATTCACATTATACACTTACTAGTAAGATTAGGTGTTCAAGAATGGGATATGTGGTACACATTTATTATATATAATAATGACATCACATGTATTTGTTAACCCTAGACCCTAATCTTGTTGTAAATGTGAATGTGAACTTTACAATGTGAGCTTTACAATTTGAATTACTTTACAATGTAAACTTTACAATGTGAATGTGAATTTTCAGATGGCTGAGCATTCTCCTGATGACCGTGCTGATGATTACCGTGAGGGTGAGGACATCAATGCACTGCCTCACAATGTAAGTTTTAAAAATATATCATATATTTATATATATATGTCTATTTATAGTTATATCTTGTAAATGTGTTTATTTTGTCAAATTTTAGGTTGATGATGCACATGTACCATCTGAATCACTTGAGGCACTTGATCAGCAACACCAAAAAGTTGACAGGAGAAGGGGCATCACTATGATGAAGAAGTTAATAGCGCAAAAGGGCAATGGACCCAAAATTGTTGTGGATTTTGATGATGCAGGAAATGCATCTGGTGTGAATCGCAATTCATTTGTTTCATATCTTGGGTATGTTACTCGTAGCCATTGCGGTTGTAAGATAGATTCTTGGCATAAAGTTTCTAAGGAGAAGAAAGACGTAATATGGAAGGATTTATGCGTGAGTTATTATTAATTTGCAATTATATTTTGTAGATTACTAATTTTTTGGATACTAGTTAATAGCAATTCTAATTTGTAGAGTATATTTGAATTGGATGAAAAGTTGCATCGTAAATGCGTGATGCAACGTTGTGGGAGAGTCCTAAGGAACTATAGGACAAATCTTACCCGAGAATACATAAAAGAAGCTGACAAGAGGAAGAAGACAACCATTGAACAGTGGAACTTCCTGGACAAAGAAGAATGGGACGTGTTTGTTTCTTCAAGACAAACGGATGAATTCAAGGTATTAGGTGTCAGTCCCAATCTCATTAATATATGTTGAATTCACCTATTCAAGATTAACATTTACTGTTACTAACCAAATCATTAATGTGCATACTAACTAGGCCCTCAGTGAGGCACAAAGATCAAGGCGTGCACTGAATGTGCATGACCACACAATGGGTCCAAAGGGGTATGCAGGCATTTGCCAAAGACTACAGTCTGAGGCTACTACTCAGTCTGCTACTACTCAGGAGTCCTCCACTGTAGGTAGCACACCTCTGCCTCACCATGATATCTGGATAGCTGGGAGGCAAAATAAGAAGGGAGAAATAAGGAAGCCCGCAACTGCTGAGGCGGCTGCAAAAATGGTAAAATACAACTCTTACAGCAATCGTTCAAATATTGATTATTTGTGGTGTTTACTTAATTACAAATTTTTGTTTTGGCGATTAGAGGGAGTTGCACGAGCTGAGGAAACCAGGCAAGTTCATCCCTGAGGGCACAAGGGATGAATTGATAATTGCTATGGGTAACCCAAAGCATCCTGGATGTGTTAGGGCTGCAGGCGCAGGTGTGGGCATCAAATCTTTTTTTGGGCCATCCCAGCGCAAACATGTCCCAAAAGTGGGACTTTCACAAGAAGAGGTAACATATTCTTTCTTCATAATGTTACTGTAAAAAGAGAATTCAATAATTAGAAGCTAACGTTTCTTTTATCCATGTATAGGTAGATAAGCTAGTTGATAGGAAACTGGAAGAAGCACTGAAAAAGTGGTAGGCATCTCAGACTGCCACTCAACAGACAATACCTATCATAGCATCCCGCTCTACTCCTACTGCAGAGGTTGGGAGTAATCCTATAGATCCACCACCTAGCACATCCACTGTAAGTATTTTTATGACATAGTAACTAGTTTTTTAATTCAAGATGATATGTTTTCAAGATGATATGTATATATGTATATAACATTCTTTACACAAACATTTGTAGGGGTTGAAGCCATGCCGTCTAAAAGTTAATGAATACGTCGTTGCAGAGGCGTCGGCTTACCCATCCCTACCAGGGAAAATGTTTCACGGGTCTCCATTACCAGCTGGTTGGATTCGTGTGAGCCTGGTACATATATTCCCCAAGTGGATGGATCTTCCATTGTCATATGCCCACCCAGATTGTGAAACACTTGGTGAGGCACTAGGCGGAGTGATATTGTGGCTAAAAGCGGATGTCATATTTACTGAACTTGTATGGTAAATTTACATTACGTTAAATTGTTAGTGTGTGTATATGATGTCAGTTGATCTGAAATTATATATATATATACATGTTAAAAAGAAGACACCCACAACATCTAGGCCTCCACTTCCACCTCCTACATTACCCAGTTGGGTTCCACAGGACCTAACTGTTCCGTTAGGTCCTAACTGTAGGGGTATGGCAATATGGTTAGGCGAACATGATATAAACTGCCCTATAATTGTTTCTATAGATTCAGATGTTGCAGGTCAATCATACGAAAGCAAACTATTTATACAAGATATTTTGGAGTTGTTTCGATATGATTGGCTAAATACATCTGTGATAGAGCTATGGATAAGGTGAGATCTTCTTTATACATCCATATACCTTGTGTAGGATCTGGTTTCTTATTTATTAATGCATGCGTAATTAATACATATTTTGCAGCTACTTAGACAAGATATGTGCAGATTTTGCATTCGAACATGTAGGATTTTTTATTCCATCTTTGATTAGTCTAGTAGCTAAAGACCCTCCGTCAGTTCAACAATACTGCTGTGAGGCTTTTTCAATTTTTGCTCAAAAAAAGAAGACGATTATAATGGCTCCATTCAATGTAGAGTAAGTTTACTTTGCTTATTAGGAAAATTACATTTTTATTGTGGATTTTGAGTTATTAATTTTTAACTTTTTTACCTCTAGTGGTATGCATTGGGAGTTACTGGTTATTGTCCCCGAGACGTTCACTGTCTATTATCTAGATCCTAAGGGGAGTAAATTGAATACAAAATATGGACACATAATGAAAATGGCATTATTCCGGTGAGAAATATTTTATTTTCATATCCGTTAACATATGTTATTACATTACTATTTAATTATGCAATGTATTGTGTTACATTAACATGTAGGGGTTTTTATGAGTTCAAAAAGGCTGGAGGAAAGGTCCCCACGAAAAAAAACCAGCCAATAATTTGGAAGAACGTGAAAGTAAGTTCCCGACTGCAATATATGTATATATTATTTATGTGAACAATGCTTAATTAGTTTTTTTTATAATATTTTGTATGTTTGAATTTACAGTGTGCCACACAAGACAACGGATGGGCATGTGGATACTACGTGATGTGATTTATGCACATGATTATCAAATATGCCGCAATGGACATCAATTGTATTGCTGAGGTATTATATAGTCTCATTAGATAATATGAAATATATCAATCTTATTTATAGCTCATTAATTATATATATACATCATTCTCTTTACAGGTGTTCACAACTGACCACACTACAGGAAATGCCTTACCAGATGTACATGCTCCCTATACGACGGGAGAATTAAATGAAGTAAGAGAAGAATGGGCAACAGCCATACAAGTAGTGGGGGATTTAAGATATAATTGGGATGTTGATAGAGAATAATGACTAAAAAATGATATTTTGTAAATGAATTTCTGAATTATAATATATGTGTGAATGTTTCTACATGTCTGGATGTTTCTACATGTGTCTAAGTGAAAATGAATGAAACTGTTGGTTGCTATATGAATGTTTCTACATGTGTGAATGTGAAAATGAATGGAACTACAGATTGCTAGCTACATGAATGTTTCTAAATGTGTGAAAATCAACTGGAACTGCAGGTTGCATTGCTAAATGTGTGAATATTTGTGTTGTTAATTTTGCAGGTTTGTGACCTGTTGTTGGCTGATATCAATGGATGTCGTAAAACCTGCAGTTCATAACTGAACTGCAGGTTTTACGACATCCATTGATATCAGCCAACAACAGGTCTGCAGACTAACAGAAAAAAAAACAAAAAATAGGCGTCGATTATTTGTATAAAACCGACGCCACATAGTTACAGTGTCGGTTTTATATAAATAACTGACGCCTATTTCCTGTGGCGCGAAGACATATGGCGTCGGTTGCTTATCTAATAACCGACCCTGATAGTGCCCAAGATGGTGCCCTTCTGTGTGGCGCGAAGGCATATGGCGTCAGTTTCTTATCTAATAACCGACACCTATAAGTGCCTTGCTGGCGCATTTTCGGTGGCGCGAAGGCATATGGCGTCGGTTTCTTATCTAATAACTGACGCCTATAAGTGCCCTGTTGGCGCGTTTTCGGTGGCGCGAAGGCATATGGCGTCGGTTTCTTATCTAATAACCGACGCCTATAGTGCACTGCTGGCGCATTTTCGGTGGCGCGCGAAGGCATATGGTGTCGGTTTTGGAACCGACACGTAACGGCTGGGCTTTTAGCGTCGCCCACATAGGTGTCGCTTAGAAACCGACACTAAAGGCCTTAAATAACTGACACTAAAGGTCGGTTATGTACTAGTGTTAATTGATAACAATTAATAAATTTTACTAGACTAAACTGATAGGTTGTAATAAATAAAAATTTTGCATACCTGTGAAAACTTTGGAATTCTAAAACTCTATCCAGAACTGGGCCTGGCTAACTAATTCTCCTTTGGATTTAACTCGTGTATTTCACAAATGACAGTTTACTGTTTGTCATTTTTGTATGTAAACGCCGACAAACAAAACGTCGGTCAGCCAAAGCTGGTATGTGGGGGAAATCACTAATCATGCAATTATCTATAACAATGTATGGCATTCAATTATCATTTAACAAACAATGCTACATTTTAAATATAACAACGTGATCCATGTGTCCCCTATTCCCTTTATACCCCTCATGACTTCACCTATCAAGTGAATCAATTTCTAGGGTGGAGTCACATGGAACTACCCATAGGTAGCCCACTCCTTAACTCATAGTAGGCTAAGAGTCTCATGTCACTACACGTGGGTAGCCTAGTTTCTAACTCATGATACCCTAGACCTTTCTCTAGGTTATCCTTAGCCTTTGAATAGCCATAAGGGTGGACTCTGATCTAGCTAGTTATACATGTATACCCATAGTGATAGTCATAGTCACTTTATAGTTGCATGAATTGAAACATCCATCAGTTATTTCAATCATTGAGGGAAACGTCGATAAAATCCTCAGAAAACTAATCGGTATAGTCATAAGCGTAACCACATACCTCTTATTGTAGACTTGGTTATAGAATTAAATGTGAAGAGAGAGAATATCCAATCAATCAAACAATGTGTACAGAAAATCCTGAAATAAAAGTACAAGTTTACTTTTATTAATATTTATCAAATATCATCATGTCCCTTAGGGTTTCTATCCAATTTTAGGGTTTTCTCAAAAATTAGGGTTTTGCTTTCCTTCTTAGATATTATGAACCCTGATCCATCAAATATACCCAAAACCTTTAAATTCTCTCCTTTTAATATCCCTAACAGTTTTAGGATCATTATTTAGTAAGTTATCAAAATAACATGGTCCCCTTCTTCTTTTACCCTAAATTAGGGTTTTCATGTACATTATCTTTCATTCATAGTCATAAACCCTAATTTATCCATATTTGTATTCAAAATGGATGAAATCTTCATATTATTAATTAACAGGTTTATAATCCTCAACTTAACCCATTAAGTTGCAAAGAAACATCTTTTATATGCAATTAGGGTTTCCAATTAACTTGAAATGCATTTTACTAGAAAATCAAAGTACTTTTGCAAAACGAACTGGAATCAGGTTATACCATCATTTTTATCAGATTCCTTACATTTTTCTACCCAACTTTCATATATAAAGTTCTTTTATACGAGTTTCCTAGCTATTTCTATGATTTTAGCAAGGAAAAGCAATTTTTCTTGATTATTTGGCAGAAAGAGAGATTTACCGGATTTTTCTAGATCGTCGGATTGGTGCGCCAATGGATCGCCTTTGAATCGGACGCTCCACATCAAACGCCCCCACTAACCAAGTGGTGCTCCCCGCTGCTTTCCCTCAATCGCTGGATCGCGATCAAACGCTCAGCGTCGCGAGCGATTCAATTTAACCAGTCGCTCCTACGCCGTTAGATCCAAGCCAGGATCACGCTGCACTCTGATCGAACGAAGGTTGTGTGTCGTCGTCCTCTTTTGTTTGTTCTTCAGAATGTAGAGGCACCGCGGCGGCGACCTCTCCTGAGCACGAGCAATCGAGAGAGGGAGCGGGTGTTAGGGCTTAGAAAGTAGCCGATTGAGATCGTGAAGGAGCAAGGAACCAATAGGGACCCTATTTATAGGGTGTGGAGGTCTTTCTAGGGTTCCCCCAACCCTGCTGTCGTCTAAGTTCACAGCCCAATTGGGCGTTTTGCAAGGACATGATGGAAGGTCATCAAACTAGGGTCTGGAAGATTCGTTTCCTTATCTCGAACTCGATGGGACCCTTTCTATGAGTGCACACACACTTGATCGCGAAAAAACGATGGGGAAAGTCCCCCCCTGTAACTGCGCTATAGTATGTGTCCCTTTGGGACTCTGGACGATGAGCCCGATCAGTTGGATTAAGATCCAACGACCCTATCCTCCTCGCTCAAAGGAAAAAGAGTTCCCAATTATACAAGGAAAATCCTATTTTGATGATAACTTGAAAATTCGATAACTCCCAATTCTTAACTCCGTTTTATTTCAAATTTTGAGGAAAGCTCGTTCATGCCTTTATCCTTCCTTGTGCAAAAATTGGAGTCACTATCCAAAGGAAACAAACCCTTTTCTTTAGTTTCAAGTTATTCCTTATTTAATTGTATTTTCCATACTTTTTCTTTTTCCTTTGTTATTATATTATTGCCCTGGGTTCCTTGAGCCCCAAGGAACATTAATAACTTGAAAATCCTATTTGGGAAAAAGTCTTTTAGCCTTTTAATCATCCTTTAATCATTTTCTTATATATTCCATTATCCCCTTGTATTCTTTTATTAAATGGAATTCCTTTTTCATTTATTTTTATTTTTCTTTCAGTTGGGCTAAATGGCCACTAAGGCCCATCAAGAAAGCATGCACGAAATTCATTCAAATCAAACCATGAAATAAAACATTGCTCTTATTTAGACATTTAAAAGAGATTTTCAAATCTCATTACATGTTTTGGAAAATGAGGTTATAACATCCTCTCCTCCTTATAGGAATTTTGCCCTCAAATTCAACAATCAAGAAAACAAAACAGGATATTCTTTCTCCATGTCCGTCTTCAACTCCCATGTGGCCTCATCCTCTCCATGGTGCTTCCAAAGAACCTTTACCATCTCAATATTCTTATTTCTGAGCTCTTTTACCTTGGTATCTAGAATCTGCAAAGGCAACTCAGGGTAAGACAGCTTTCCTTGAAGCTCAATAGGTTCAATGCTCAGCACATGGCTTGGATCTTGCACATATCGCTTCAGATTGGACACGTGAAACACATCATGCATCATACTGTATTTAGGGGGTAACACCAAACGATATGCGGCTTCACCAATCCGTTCTAACACTTCAAACGGACCCACATACCGGGGACTCAACTTTCCTCTATTTTTAGCTATAGCTCGGAGCAGTCAAATTTTCAGAAAAACATGTTCTCCCACAGCGAAATGCACATCAGTCCACTTCGCATCAGCATACGACTTTTTTCGGTCCTGGGCTCTCTTTAGCCTTTGCCTGATTAAAGCGACTTTATCAGCATACACTTGGAGTTCATCTTACCTCAATAAGGTCCTTTCACCAACATCATCCCAGTGAAGTGGTGACCGAAACGGTCTCCCATATAGAGCTTCATATGGAGGCATCCCAATACTGGCTTGGTAACTATTGTAGTAGGAAAACTCAGCTAAAGGTAGGTATTGCTCCCATGATCCACCCCAATCAAGCACGCAAGCTCGCAGCAGATCCTCTAAGGTCTGAATCGTCCTTTCCGACTGACCATCTGTCTGGGGGTGATAAGCAGTACTGAACTTCAACTTTGTACCTAGTTCCTCTTGAACCTGCTTCCACAACTTGGAAGTAAACTTTGGGTCTCTATCGGATATGATAGAACTGGGTACGCCATGCAAGCGCACTATCTCTTTGATATACAACTTAGCTAAGTCTGACACTTTGGCAGTGGTTTTCATGGCAAGGAAGTGTGCTGACTTGGTAAGGTGATCTACCACAACCCATATCGCATCATGACCTCTCTTGGTTCGGGGTAGACCCACCACGAAATCCATGGTAATCTGCTCCCATTTCCACTCTGGAATCTCTATAGACTGTAAAAGTCCACCGGGTCGTTGGTGTTCAGCCTTCACCATTTGGCACGTAAGACAACTGGCTACATAAGCTGCAATGTCTCTCTTCATTCCTGGCCACCAAAAAAACTTCTGCATGTCCTTAAACATCTTAGTAGTTCCTAGGTGTACCATGTACTTAGAACCATGAGCCTCTTGTAGGATACGTTCCTTCAACGGTGAATCTTCAGGAACCCATATGTGATTGTCAAAATGTATTCCTCCATCTATTCCCAAATACAGACGGGTTTGTGGCTTCTGCATCAAGCCTTTCATTTTGTCGAGTCCTCCACTGGCTAACTGTGCTGTGACAATCTCACTCAATAGCTCAGACTATATCTGGATATTGGCCAATCGAACTCGATCATCCAATGGTTGAGGTGACCATTCCACCAATTCTTCTAAGCTCTTCCACTGACTAGACAGAATAGTTGCACACCTGAGTTGTTTCTGACTCAACGCATCGGCTACGACATTCGCCTTCCCTAGATGATAGGCAATGGTGAAGTCGTAATCCTTCATGTACTCCATCCATCGTCGTTGTCGTAGGTTCAAGTCTTTCTGCGTCAAAAGATACTTCAGGCTCTTATGGTCGGTGAAGATTTCAAAAGTGGCACCATACAAGTAATGCCGCCAAATCTTCAAGGCATGGATGATAGCAGCTAACTCCAGGTCGTGGGTTGGGTAATTCACCTCGTTAGGCTTGAGCTATCGGGAGGCATATGCAACCACATGTCGATTATGTTCCAACACACAGCCTAGTCCCATCTTGGATGCATCGGTAAAAATCATAAAACCCTCATTGCCCGATGGTAGAGTCAAAATTGGTGCAGTGGTCAACTTCTCTTTCAGCTCCTAGAAACGAGCCTCACAAACATCGGACCACACAAACTTCACATATTTCCGAGTCAACATAGTCAGAGGCAAGGCGGTCTTTGAGAAATCTGCGATGAAGTGCCGATAATATCCTGCTAACCCCAAGAAGCTTCGTATCTTAGAGGGGTTCTTTGGTGCTGGCCAGTCTTGAACCGCCGACACTTTAGCTAGATCTACGGCGATCATTCCTCCTGAGATGATGTGTCCAAGGAACATGACTCGATCTATCCAAAACTCACATTTAGAGAATTTCCCATAGAACTTCTGCTTTCTCAAGACATCAAGGACTTTACTTAGGTGGTCTCAGTGTTGTTCTAAGTCATCTGAATAAACCAGTATGTCATCTATGAACACTATGACAAATGAGTCAAGGAAGGGTTGGAACACACTGTTCATAAGGTTCATGAACACACTGGGTGCATTGGACAACCCAAAAGGCATAACCACAAACTCATAGTGGCCATACTGGGTTCTAAAAATAGTTTTTGGGATGTCCTCACTCTTAACCCTCAACTGATGGTAACCTGACCTTAAGTCGATCTTGGAAAAGACTCGAGCCGACTTCAACTGGTCAAACAAGTCATCTATCCGGGGTAAAGGGTATTTGTTCTTAATGATAGCCTGGTTGATCATCCGGTAGTCTATGCACATTTGGAGCGAACCATCCTTTTTCTTTACAAAAAGAATTGGCGCTCCCCATGGTGATGTGCTAGGGCGGATGAAACCCTTGTCTAGCAATTCCTGCAATTGCTTCTTTAACTCAAGCAATTCAGCAGGGGCCATTCTATAAGGTGCCCGGGAAATAGAGTTTGTACCAGGGGCTAGCTCTATGGAGAAATCTACCTCTCTTTTGGGAGGAATTCCAAGTAAATCATCTGGGAAAACATCTGCATAACCCCTAACTACTTCTATTTCTTCTAAGGGTTGCACTTTGGGTTCCGGCTCGGTGACTACTGTTAGGAAAGCTTGACACCCTTTACTCATCATCTGTTCTGCCTTCAAGGCTGACACATATAGGCTGGTGGTGGCATCCTTCCTACCCCTAATGATAAAAGGTGGGTGACCTGGTCTCTTAATGATCACTTTCTTCTCCCTACAGTCAATGTTGGCCCTATAGGTATAAAGCCAATCCATGCCAATAATTTCATCAAAATCATTCATGTCAAGAAGGATGAAATCTGTAGGAAACTCATGATCTCGATATTTCACAGGTATCACCGGGGTTTTCAAAAGGGAAGAAAAGATTCGACACTCGGGGTTGTAACATCTAAGACATATCCTAGAGCCTTGATATCCAAACAAAGCTAGCATAGTTGCAAGATTTCTCAAAATGAAAGTATTAGTAGATCCAGAGTCAAACAAATCTTTCACATTATGTCCCATAACTTCAAGCATGCATACATTGTTTTTCATCATGTATTAGACCATTACATGCTTAACTTAAAACATAAAGAAAACTCTAAGGGTTATTACCCTCGATCAACCGATTGGCATTTGCTTGAGCTTCCTCATTATCAATGGCAAACACCCGAGCTTGTCTTCTTTCTCCAGTAGGTGCGGCTACAGCTATAGGTGGGGCTGCTACTGGTGGAGCTGCCACCTGTCCTGGTCCCCTGGGATCTGGCATAGGACAGACGGATTGCAGATGTCCTTCTTGGTGGCATTGAACGCACGTCTTCTTCTTATAGCGGCATTCACCGGCGTGCCCCTTTCCACAGGTGCGGCAAGGAGGTCGGTTGTTCTCTTGACGGGTTTTCCCTTTTCCTCCATGTTTTCCTTTAGCTTGATGACGTCCCGGGCCCTTCTTGTGGTTGTTTCTCGGGCCTTGGGCTCCTTCAGTGAAACCCAAGTACTCCTTGGGTGGAAACTGGGCAGGCATCACAGTCCTCTCCATGTCTAAAGTAGTGTTGTAGGCTTCGGCAAAAGTTTTGGGTTTACTTGCCATCACATGGGGCTTGATGGCAAGGTGAAGGCGTTCCACGAAGTGGTCCACCCTCCTCTCTTCATCCATCATATGTCCAAAACGTTCCAGGAGGCGGAACCTACGACCAAAGTCTGCAACTGAAGAGCTTCCTTGAGTCATGCTAGTGAACTCTCTTTCTTTCTCTTTCTTTGCTGCGATGGGGAGGAATCTGGCAGTGAAGATGGTCTTGAAGTCAGCCCAGGCCATGGTTTCCTCTATCAAATCCCGGCCCATGATGTGGGTCTCCCACCATATCTTGGCTGCTCCTTCCAGGAGATGAGCAGCAAAGAGGACCTTCTTGCTCGGCTGAACTTTAAGCATACGGAACCCATTCTCGACTGCAAGCAGCCAAGCTTCTGCTTTGTCGACTACCTCTGTCTTGTCCTCTCCCCAGAACTTCTCCATATTTAACTTGACGAAGTCCAGGATGGTGGCTCCTAGTCGAGGATGAACTGGATGCGGTTCACCATTCTCAGCTTTGGCTAGATCTCGGAGGGCCAAGGCATTAATGGCCTCAGTCAGCTTCTTCTGCTGCTCTATCCACAAGGCCTCAGAGGTGTGGATCATCATAGTCGGTTCTGGACCTCCAGCTTGGTCCTCCTCCATCTGGTCTACTTCCTCGTACACATGTTTCTCTTCATACCCTTGGTCCTGCTCTTGATCAAGGTTGTCGAAGGGTATCGGATCAGGGTTAGGGACGTCATGAGTGGTCTCTTCGGTCCTCTTTCTCTTCATAGAGGATTCACCATCATGATTCTTCTTCCTTTTCTCTGAAGACCCCTTTCCTTTGCGGGGAGGCCAAGCACTCCTAGTTGGGTTCCCAGTACCCTCAAGGATAGCAACTGTCTTTGTACGAGCCATCTACATAAGCATAACAAACAGACCTTTAGTTTACCATTAAACTAATTATACTTATGTCTCATTATGTATCTTTTATTAAATTGATGGAGAATTCCTTAATCCTTAACTTATTTGCCCATACCACATGAGGGTGGGGAAGAGAGAGAAATCCCTAACTCTTTAAGTCCTTAAGAGAATTTGTGATGAGAAGGGATGAAAAAGATGCGAAAATCCTAAAGGTATCTTATTTCGATTCAAATCCTAGGACATCGGCCAGGCAGTCACACATTCCGCGAGTCCTCGTATTCCGACTAGCGGTGCGGAGGAAAACATTTCCAGCCCCCGGAAGTGGTCCTTTTCTAGACACCTCAGTCTTTCGGAAAATCCACTAATAACTCCCTTGGGTTCTATGGAGTTTGTAAAATTTAATAATTATTAACAATTAAGTGAAGAACCTTGGCTCTGATACCAAATGTAACGACCCTGCCTTTCGGTAACCCCCAATTAAGGGAGACCGAGAGGTCGGTGCCGTTATCCAATTTCCGGATCAAGGTTCAACAATTAATTGATAACAATTAATAAATTCTACTAGACTAAACTGATAGGCTGTAATAAATAAAAATTTTGCATACATGTGAAAACTTTGGAATTCTAAAACTCTATCCAGAACTGGGTCTGGCTAACTAATTCTCCTTTGAATTTAACTTGTGTATTTCACAAATGACAGTTTACTATTTGTCCTTTTTTTATGTACCTAAAACGCCGACAAACAAAACGTCGGTCAGCCAAAGATGGTATCTGGGGGAAATCACTAATCATGCAATTATCTATAACAACGTATGGCATTCAATTATCATTTAACAAACAATGTTACATTTTAAATATAACAACGCGGTCCATGTGTCCCCTATTCCCTTTATACCCCTCATGACTTCACCTATCAAGTGAATCAATTTCAAGGGCGGAGTCACATGGCACTACCCATAGGTAGCCCACTCCTTAACTCATAGTAGGCTAAGAGTCTCATGGCACTACACGTGGGTAGCCCAATTTCTAACTCATGATACCCTAGACCTTTCTCTAGGTTATCCTTAGCCTTTGCATAGACATAAGGGTGGACTCAGATCTAGCAAGTTATACATGTATACCCATAGTGATAGTCATAGTCACTTTATAGTTGCATGAATTAAAACATCCATCAGTTATTTCAATCACTGAGGAAAACGTCGATAAAATCCTCGGAAAACTAATCGGTATAGTCATAAGCGTAACCACATACCTCTTATTGCAGACTTAGTTATAGAATTAAATGTGAAGAGAGATAATATCCAAGCAATCAAACAATGTGTATAGAAAACCGTGAAATAAAAGTACAAGTTTACTTTTATTAATATTTATCCAATATCATCATGTCCCTTAGGGTTTCTATCCAATTTTAGGGTTTTCTCAAAATTAGGGTTTTGCTTTCCTTCTTAGATATTATGAACCCTAATCCATCAAATATACCCAAAACCTTTAAATTCTCTCCTTTTAATATCCCTAACAGTTTTAGGATCATTATTTAGCAATTTATCAAAATAACATAGTCCCCTTCTTCTTTTACCCTAAATTAGGGTTTTCATGTACATTATCTTTCATTCATAGTCATAAACCCTAATTTAGCCAAATTTGTATTCAAAACGGATGAAATCTTCATATTATTAACTAACAAGTTTATAATCCTCAACTTAACCCATTAAGTTGCAAAGAAACATCTTTTATATGCAATTAGGCTTTCCAATTAACTTGAAATGCATTTTACTAGCAAATTAAATTACTTTTGCAAAACGAACTGGAATCAGGTTATACCATCATTTTTATCAGATTTCTTACATTTTTCTACCCAACTTTCATATATAAAGTTCTTTTATACGAGTTTCCTAGCTATTTCTATGATTTTAGTAAGGAAAAGCAATTTTTCTTGATTATTTTGCAGAAAGAGAGATTTACCGAATTTTTCTAGATCGTCGGATTGGTGCGCCAATGGATCGCCTTTGAATCGGACGCTCCGCGTCAAACTCCCCCACTAACCAAGTGGTGTGCCCCGCTGCTTGCCCTCAATCGTTGGATCGCGATCAAACACTCAGCGTCACGAGCGATTCAATTTAACCAGCCACTCCTACGCCGTTAGATCCAAGCCAGGATCACGCTGCACTCTGATCGAACGAAGGTTGTGCATCGTCGTCCTCTTTTCTTTGTTCTTCAGAACGCGGCGGCGACTTCTCCTGAGCGCGAGCAATCGAGAGAGGGAGCGGGTGTTAGGGCTTAGAAAGTAGCCGATTGAGATCGTGAAGGAGCAAGGAACCAATAGGGACCCTATTTATAGGGTGTGGAGGTCTTTCTAGGGTTCCCCCAACCCTACTGTCGTCTCAGTTCACAGCCCAATTGGGCATTTTGCAAGGACACGATGGAAGGTCATCAAACTAGGGTCTGGAAGATTCATTTCCTTATCCCGAACTCGATGGGACCCTTTCTATGAGTGCACACGCACTTGATCGCGAGAAAACTATGGGGAAAGTTCCCCCCTGTAACTGCGCTATAGTCTGTGTCCCTTTGGGACTCTGGACGATGAGCCTGATTGGTTGGATTAAGATCCAACGGCCCCTATCCTCCTCGCTCAAAGGAAAAAGAGTTCCCAATTATACAAGGAAAATCCTATTTTGATGATAACTTGAAAATTCGATAACTCCCAATTCTTAACTCCGTTTTATTTCAAATTTTGAGGAAAGCTCGTTCATTCCTTTATCCTTCCTTGTGCAAAAATTGGAGTCATTATACAAAGGAAAAAATCCCTTTTCTTCAGTTTCAAGTTATTCCTCATTTAATTGTATTTTCCATACTTTTTCTTTTTCTTTTGTTATTATATTATTGCCCTGGGTTCCTTGAGCCCCGAGGAACATTAATAACTTGAAAATCCTATTTGGGAAAAAGTCTTTTAGCCTTTTAATCATCCTTTAATCATTTTCTTATATATTCCATTATCCCCTTGTATTCTTTTATTAAATGGAATTCCTTTTTCATTTCTTTTTATTTTTCTTTCAATTGGGCTTAATGGCCACTAAGGCCCATCAAGAAAGCATGCACGAAATTCATTCAAATCAAACCATGAAATAAAACATTGATCTTATTTAGACATTTAAAAGAGATTTTCAAATCTCATTACAAGTTTTGGGAAATGAGGTTATAACAGCCTAAGACGTCTAAGTTTAGCTTCTTTGCATAGCCTTTCATGGTGATTCTTATCTCACATGTCAAGATTTCATCCCTCCTCTGATTTGATTCGAAATCACATCAAATCATCCCCTTTTCTCATTTTTCTCTTCTAATCTCCATTTTTAGGGTTTCTAAGTTGAGAGGAGAAACAAATGGATTATGTTGCTAGAGTTTGATTGGTTTTCTGAAAACTCAGAGTTTGACCTACATTTTTAAGGTGTTTGTCACTTAGATGAGTGCTTTTCTCCCTCCTAAGCTTTGTATTCTTGTTGAAAGCCTAATTTTTTCCAGCTAAAATAATAAAAAACCTCGCTTGTATCTGTAAGTAATTGGATATTGATATGGAAAGATATTAGGGGATCAAATTCTACTGATTTTGATTATTTCTCATTGATTGGAATTTGCTTAGTTCCTGATATATTGATTGAGGATCCATGGAGAATCCTATGGCTAGATGAATATACTATTTCATGTGAATATTGCCTAAAAATTGGCCCAATGCTCGATATGCTTAGGAATTTAATTGATATGTATAGAATCATATTTGAATTGTATTAGAATGAATTATATATGTGTTGTTTTGAGTCTTAATAAAATTGAATATGATATATACCATTAAGAATAGTATGAGGTGGTGTTATTCCCTATTTAGTATTTGTGTTGAAGGATTGAATCAAGTGAGTCAATTAATCAATGTATACTTACGATTGATGAATGAAATATGTGAAAATAGAAATTAGGGTTTCCATATGATGAGATTATTGAATGATATGATTTTTATGATGTGTTGATCTAAGGATGACTTTTTGAAAACTCTAGAAGTTTAGTATTAAGACGAGTATGAGTGATAAAGCTAGAATTTGTATATAATGTTGAAAATGTGATGAAATGTTGAAGTGTAAGCTCTAATATTTCAATTAAAGATGATGAGCCTTATTAATATGATCTAATTCTAAATAATCTATCTTAATATAATTTACTAAATAATGAGTAGCCCTCACATGAATGTGGGTCCTTTTATACAAGCTACCTAACAATGAATCATCAAGTATGATTAGAGATTATCATGTAAGAAGATGTAACCTAAACTATTCTTTTAAGCTAAAGTGAGTATTACAATAAAGAATGGTAAATTTTGATTATGGGAATGACATTAGAAGTCAATGGCATGGTACACTTATTTAAATATAAGAAACAATATGAAGAAAAATGTATTGAATGGTGATGGCAAGTTAAAGATGAAACTAATGAAGTTATTATGATGAAGTCTTTAATCTTTTATTTTAATTACATATGGCTTAACCCAAATTGATTAAAATATATTAAAATTGGACTTTGATGGATGTCAATGAGAAGAGAAGCATTGTATATCAAGTGAATTGAGAATGATTGGTTCTAATAATATAATTAACATGGCATGAAAGAAGTTGAGACTGATGAATATGAAATGAAGGGAAAAGATGACAATTAGTAGACGAATCTAAGAACCTAACTCTAGCCCTAAAATGATGAGTTGGATGATACTAATGAATAATGATCTCAAATGAGGGATTAAATAATGCACATCATTTTATAGTTGAATTCAATTAAAAGATAAGGTTGAAGCATCAAAATTGATTTACTAGAATGTATTCTTAGATTGTGATTGTTTGATAGAATAGTTTTACTTTGAGGATGGGCTATTTAGATGAACTTCAAATGATATTCAACATATGTTGATGAGTAACCCTAACTAAAGAATGTGAAGAAAAAAAGAACAAAGTGTGTTATGCATGTATATGCATGGAATTTATTTGCATCTATTAAAATTGGATGGTATAAGTATATGTTGTATGATAAATCTATTCTGAATATGATGAATGATACAAGATATCCATATGCTTTTATTGTTACTATGTCTCTATGAATATTTGTTAAGAACTGTGATATAGAATGAATTGACAAGAAATATTTTGAAATTGAATTTAATATGCACTACTTACATTTGATAAACCCTAATGAAGGTAATTTTACACAATGAGATTATGTCTCAGGCTGAAAGTCCACTGATGATGATAAAACCTTGATGGGGTATATGCTAGACAATGAGATTATGTCTTTGGTTGAAATCCCATTTGTAATGATTGCTATGAGATAATGTCGAAAATAGAAAGAATCATATGTGTAGCAAACTACAGTTTCATTGTGCTTCTTACTTTAATCATTGTCTTTTTATAACACTAATTTGTTTCATGTTATTCTAGTTACGTGAGAATACACACATATGATATATGATGTTTTGAATTCTTTTAATATGAGTAAAAGATATTAATAACAAGTGAAATGATGAAACATCTAGTTAGGTGTCATGAACACTGTGAGTTTCCCTTGAGGACCACACTGGGGAAACAAAACGGATCTCCTTGTAGCAATCGATAAATTATGAGAATGGTTTCTAAAGTGTGGATCGAGACCTTAAAGGTTAGACCACTAGGATTTAGGTGTGAGTCATTTGGAGTGACTCTGGCTCTAAATCCTTGTTGTGAAAGTATATGTCCATGAGGAATACACTCTTATGAAATGAAATATGTGAAATATAAAAGTATGAGAAATGTTGTGATATGTGAGGTACTATTTTACTAGTTTCTATCTCGTGTACCCAAGATGAGAACGTGAGCCTCTTTAACAAATCCTGAGGTGGTCAGGGTCTGTTGTTGATATCTTAGGGTGGACGACTAAATCCTAAGATAGTCATTGTGAGTTTTCGACACAAGAATCAGGCGTGGCGACTTCTATTTGGTGAGGTACAAGCCAAGTAGTTTTAGGGAAAATGAATAAAAGATGACAAGCCGTGTAGAATATTATTTGAATGTTTGTTACATTCCATGTACCTGATGAGTTACTATTGATGATTATGTTTCTTGTTGTGGAGTGTAATCATGTTATTATAGAGATTTTTTTTTCATATTCTGATCTATCTTGCTGACAAGTAGTAAATCCTGAGATTTATATCGATTATGAAGATGATTTGGATTAGTTGTCATTTGATAGTATTGATTGGTAGACATGTTTTATGTGTACTTCAGCTTTAGGACTACACGATGTGTTCCTAATCCAGCTGGTGCAGTGTCACAAAGATGGTGTTATTGTAATGTATTGATTCAAAATACTTAGATCTTGACTTATTACTCATGTAGAATGATTGTTAATCTGAACTAAGAAGTATCTACTTATTTGTTCATAGACGTGTTCTACAAGATGTTTTAAAGTTATAATTAGTTTAAGTAATTACCTTATATGTTTGATTAGATTACCATTGTAGACTAAATTTGACTTATGCTAGAACATTTGCTAGACATTTCAATATCTGCATGTTTCTTTTAAGTTCATTATACTTAATCTGATGCTGACACATGTACCTAGCTTGAGTGGGAGGTATCCACTCACTGGGGCTCTATATGAGTCTCATGAGGTTGTTTCAAATATTTTTAAATATTGTTATCCAGCGGAGAGGTTGTGACAAAGAAGACATAAATAGAATAATTTAAATAGATTAAAATATTCATGTACACACTTTTCTCCGGGATGATTCAGTTTGTTCTTACATGCACATGTATATGATAAAAATTGAATTACATGTGAGTAGTAAGATTTGCTTCTGATTTTAATAGAGGTGAATAAGAATTGTGATATCTTAATATGACGTCCTTGATGTGATATTAATTTATAAAAATTGTGAAGAAAGAAAAAAGAAACTAGCAGAGAATGGAGTAGATGGGGAGACGGATGTTGTTCCTGCTGATGGCAGCAGACATCAACACAAGGAAGAAGGCTTGGGCGAGCAACTGCAGAGATAACTGCTTTCTATCAAACACCAAAGTTGTATTTAATCCCGTAGATCAACGCTTCTACCATGAATCCACAACCTTCATGAATTAAACTCCCTTAGAAAGCAGCATGTCTATGAGGTGCTTGGTTTTATTCCTAACAGATTTTGTGTTGCTGTAAAACATTATTCAGCACAATATATTTGTGCCATGCAAATCCACAATGGATACTAATACACAATTGCCATCTTGTTCTGTAGTTCAGGGTGTGCGTTTTTTCGTTTTAATGCAGTAGTTGATCACCAATTTGTTCATAAAACCAGTACGCGGGCAGTAGCATATAGTACAAAGACGCATCTATTTAAATTTATAAAATGATCGTGCTCAATGGAAGAGCAGCCTATAATTCCTCTAAGAGCCAGGTTCATGTCAAAATTTGCAATTTTTGTACCTAAATTGAAGTTAACAATGTATACCTGTAATTTTCTGGCTGATTGATTGTCGGGTTGATGCGGATTTTTCCTTATTACGGATTTTATGGGTTTGGATCAGATATTGAGTCGTATATTTACGGATCGGACCGGATTCGGTCTGGATCGGCAAAAATCCAGCACAATGCCATGCCTATTTTCCCTGCTCGTTTCTGTTACTGTCGTCTCCCCTTCTTCTGAAGGGGCTTTCTTCGTGTTTCAGTGAAGACGAAAAAAATTGGCAAGTAATGGAAGCACTTGACCTCCAGACGGTGAACTAGTGAAAGGTTGCTACTGTAACGACGGTAATGGTCCTGATACCCAACGGTTTTGCACATATGGAGAGGAAAAGGGAAACAAAGTAGTAATGAGCTTTAATTTGTAAGAGATACCAAAAACAAATTTCATGCGTGCATTTGCAACAACTGTCCAGTCTCTAAAACAGTATGCTCATGATTTGCAGACCAACTGTAGAGATGGACGGCAAGCTATAGTATCAACCTCCACTGTCATATGAATTCCTCCAAAGCTCTGAAACCAGAATCTCCTTCAAAAGAGATATATGAATTCCTCCAAAGCTCTGAAACCAGCATCTCCTTCAAAAGAGATAACAGCCAGCCCATTGCAGTTGAACTGCTTTACGCCCAACCAACATCACACTTGCAACCAACATGATACTTCCAAAACAATGCACACAAAAAAAAAAGACAACAGCAGCAGCAAAAAAGAAGAGTGATATTGTTACAAGCAAAGAGTTTAGAATTCAGATCACAAGTTCCATCTGAGCTTTTCTTTTTTGGCAGTGATGATGCAAAAAAGAGACGGACAGCAAAAGGAAGACATTTTGAGACTACATGATGATACCCTAGGCATTTTCCATCACGGAGACCATAAGAGAGACCTGAAGAGTTAGGAGCAAAGGTGGTATGGTGGGTGGCGGCACAACTGAAATGGCAGCGACGTACGATCTGGGTGGTCGGGGTCCCTATCAGATGATAAAAGGGTGCAAAAAACCAAAAGAGGTGGGTAGTTGATCTAGATCTCACTTCTTCCTCTTCTTGGGAGGCTGCAGGGACTCTTCATCTTCCTCATCCTCTTCGTCGTCCTCAGGCTCATCATCTTCGTCCTCAACCACTTCCTCTTCATCATCACCGCCAGGTTCTCCATCCTCGTCGTCATCCTCATTTTCGTCGTCATTGTCTTCTTCCTCATCATCCTCATCATCATTCCCATCCTCAGCTTCTTCCTCGTCGTTGTCCTCCCCATTTTCTTCCCCTGCAGCACCACCTCCAGCGCTCTTCTTGCCACCACCACCTGCACCATTTGGGTTCTCATAGCCTTCACCTTCGTCAGAGAGCTCTTCCTCGCCTTCGTCAAAGTCACCATCCTCTCCATCGTCATCTCCCCCGTCGTCATCGTCCTCCCCATCAGCTTCATATGGTTCGAGCTCGCTCCTCTTGCGTTGCTGTTCTCTTTGGGTGGGCAGATGAACCTGAAAGAAGAAAAATAACCTTTTGGGGTTCACAAAGAAAATGATACGTGATAGCTGCAACTGAGGGAGGGGGGGAATTCATAATAACCAGCTACAATAGCTTAATAGTTTCAACAAAAGAAAAGCTACAATAGCTTATTTATTAAAATGGATAACTAACTAGTGATGCAACAAGAAGCAGAGAGGATAATCCGTATCCGCCACACAGAATGCAGAGTTTGTCTGCCTTTAAAAACGAGAAACAAACAATTGGAAGTCGGTTAACTTTGCAAGGTTAAAAGTGAATCCAAAACTTTCTCGGATAAATACACAACCAACTGAGAATACCCTTTTAAGAAAAAGGACCACCACATTCTAGACCAATAATATTATTAAGTACATAATTAGTACAACAGTAATTGAAACTCAAGAGTGGTTGTGATCGCTATGTCCCATCACACGTGCTTGCAAACTCGAGAGACAAAGCTGTCGTGGCACCATGGGAATCATGGATGGAACTCCTTCACCAGATCTCAATATTTGTTAAAAGTCTTAAACAGGACACGGGGGTTATATCTTATGTATAAAATACAGTGCCAGTGCGACTAGTAGTAGTGTTACTTGAGCAAATGAATCACACAACACCAGTCACTCTGCCCACACATATTATATTCATTTCTGATTAATAATATGGCAAAGGTCAACTACGATGGATGCAGCTAGTTCACCAAATCCCACTGTATTTGTTAAAGTCTTAAACAGGACACGAGGGATGATAAATTATGTATAGAATACAGTGATAATGGACAAAACACCAGTGTCACTCTTCCCGCACATATTAAACATACATCTCTGATTAGTAGTAACATGGCATAGGTCAAACTAGTAACCACACTGCTTAAATCCAAGTCACGTGACTGAGCCACACCCACGTACGCACGTAGCGCTGCGCAGCGTGAGACGCGTGCGCAGGGGCAGAAAATATCTTCTGGGGACCAAGTGGGCGGCTGTGGCAGGAGGGAGGTGAAGCCTGAGTGAGGGTAATATTCCAAGGTGCCGGAGGAATATAACACCACCGTGTGGAGGCACACGCGTCAGCTCGCACCCACCAGCCTCCACTGGATCCAGTCACCGCATCACCCCCCCCCACCCCCCCGGGGGGCGGTGAAGAAGGGGCAGGAGTCTCCTTCCAGGGCCCCAGCATCTCTTCTTGTTCCTTCTTTTTTCTCGTGACCTGGTCCAAAACCCTTCTCTATCTCTCCCCCTTTCTCGTGTTTGCCAAAAAAGTGATTAATGAACCAACAACTACCGTCGGTAGCCCTTAGCACCGTTAGGGTTGGGAAGAAGCTGATCCCCTTCCAAACCCGCATCTGATTCGAACGCAAAGCGAACTAATGTGCGTCCACTGAGCAAAACACAGCAAACAGCATTCGAATAACAGGCAATACCGGGAGGGTCACCGGAGCCGCACCTTATCTTTACCCCCACCCACCATGACACACACCACACCAATCCCCCTCACGCCACACTGATCCTTCCCGTCTCACCATCTTAACTTCCACGGTACCGCACTCATCTCACCCCTCCCGCCTCTCTCTCTCTCTCAACAAAAATACCATAAAGCAAAACATTAGTCCGTCGTCCTTGAATACATGTCACCATCTCCACTTTTAAGAGAAGGAAAAAGGGAACATTTTCCTCCTCTCTCTCTCTCTCTCTGTTGTGTTTTACATCATTATTATTATTACACTTAGTTCAATCAAAAAAAATATCTTCCCATCCTTCGGATCTGAGCAAAGGGCGCCACTAGCCTACCATCTCTCTCACCCTCTCTTCCTTTCAACCCGGGAGCATATTATCTTGGAACCCTAACGAAAAGTCTCCATCACTTGTTCTTCTTTCAAAATCAAAAGGTAGGAGGACCGGGTTTGGGCCTCCTAAAACTGGTATTTCTAGCAACCTGGAAATAATAAATCACGTTCCTCTCTTGCGTAATATATAAGCCAGTAAAGTCCGAGATGCCGCAAACCTGACGGGCTTTTCAGTGTGGAGAAAATAGACAAATACTATTATAATAATAATATAAAGTCTCTCTTTGCCCTCTGCTTCTCCACCGGACCGGCCAGCAGCTCCTCTCGGCTTACGGGCAAGCCGGGACTATGCCAGGGAGGGTGAGCAGGAGCAGGTCGACGTGAGTTCCAGGTGTAGCTAACCCGCAGGGATAAGGGTGTGTTTACATCACTAGTAGCTCTTTTCTACATAGCGCACACGGAGGCCAAAGAAAAACTACAAACACATACAGGAAACAACATCGAAAAATCTCTATAAACACACAGACTAAACTGGTTAAAACAGAGTTCATCCTCCTCCGACGAACGCAATCTGGAAGACTTGTGAATTGAGCACGAACCGTAAGCAGACGAAAAATTTCTTCGTATATAAACAAAAATAAAGAAAAATATGGATATATACAGACTTAGAGAGGGGAAAGATAAATCGCTTACTACCTCACCACCGACTTGGAGAAGCAGCGCCACGGCAGCAGAAGCAGTGGTTGCAGCAGCAGTCACGGCGGCCAGGGCTACGCTTTCAGCGGCCAACGCCACCACCAGCGAGGCCTCACCGAGGAAAGGAAGCGCGGCAGCCGCGCCCGTCGTCATCATCTCTCTCACTCTCTCTCTCTCTCTCTGCCTTCTGGCTGGACTCGACTCACTCCGCCGACGGGCCCTAGAAGCTAACTACCCCTAAGATCTGGACACCCGAGGAACAAGCAAAGAGGGCAAAAGCCAGAACCCAGAGCTGTGGGTAGCCTCACCTCACCTGTGTTCAGATGCGAAGCGGAGCTGAGATTTTTGGAGAGGAAGTGTGGGGTGAGAGAGAGGGGGTGGTGGGGTGGGCGACCTGTCAGCTGTTTGAGATCCCACAAACCGGGACCGTCCGATCCAGACACGACCGCGGATGCTAACCGTTAACAAACGGCTTTTTGTTTACGCAACACACCTCCTGCTAACGCTCCCCCGGTCCCTGGCCACCGCTCCCCACGCTCGAGTAGAAACTTCAAGATCACGGGACACATTTAAGCTTTATACCCTCTATTATTGTCGTTATTTAGAAGGACGCCTTCTTTGTTTACATTTCTGATATCCGTGGAATTCTGATTAAACGCCGCACTTTTATCACGTAGACTCAAGTGCCCTCATTTTCTTGGAAAAAGAACTCTCTTTGGTTGAGGGGCGGGACATTTAGGTCACACGTGCTTTTTTCGGATTTTGCTGTATTTAATTGTATTCTAGTATCCATTTGTTGGAAAAGTTATATTTGATTTGTAGGATTTCAAATATAGAGCTAATAGTAGGATTTCCATATACAAAAGAAATCTCACATTTGGATTTTCATAAAAAAACATATCCAGAAGTCAAAATCTAATTGTGATTGGCTGTTGGACTAAGAAAAAAATAATCCATATACTTTATAAATCTAGGAAACCAAACATAAACTTTTGGTTTACACAATTTTGAAAATGCAGTATTTTACAAAATGTAGGATGGCTTAATAATTTTCAAGAATTCTTTGTTTTGGTCATCATGCTTTTGTAAACTGTTGTATTCTCAAAATCTCATAAATTAAAATTTTATGTATGATTTTCTAAATTTGTAAAGTACGTGAATTATGTTTTTCTTAGTCTACCGGTTAGTCACAACTGCATTTCGGCGTTAAAAATTTTCATGGAAAGCAAGTTGGGGGTTCCCTTTATGTTTGAAAATCTCAGAATTAGCTCCATTTTGGAAAATCAAGCATAACTTATTTGCTAATAGATAACCAAAATACAATCTTATACAGAAAAATTCAGGAAACTAAACGTGCCCTTAAACGTTGCTATATGAGTAAATATATCTACTAAGATCACATAAAGCAAATACATTGAGATGAAAGGCAGACGGGCAACAATATACACCGTCGATCTTTTTTCAATAGCAAAATCAATCCTCTGAAACACTACATCTGTACACTTGGAGGTCATGATATTATTATACTTTTACATGTTGCTATGTGATGTCTTTTTTATTGTGTTATATGGGTTTTTGAACCTACAACCTACCTACGATATGACCAACAATAGGCTTTATTCTTTTTTTACTGTAACTGCTTTGTCAGATTCCATCATTTTAATATTATGCTTTATGAGTGAACAGCTCGTGCTTCAATGTGATTTTTAGACATCAATTTTTGGCTACCGTCCACTTCTTGGCTTTATTCTTTGTGTTTATAAACTCATAAACAACTATAACAATTATGTTGTTCTTGTTTCTTTACTAAATCATGTATATTCCTATAAATGAGGCTTAACAGAAGACATGACATTATTTTCAATATATTTTTTAATGTAACAAGTGTGTTCCTCCTCTTTATTGATATGTGGGTTTAACTATATCTAGAAAGATATGTACAACAAACTATGTACAGGGGAAAGCAAGAAAAAACAAAGCTAAACAGCTTAACTGTACAGAGATTCAACTTCATATTTATAGTAGGACCAAACAAATTCAAAGGGCCTATAATTACTTGAGAATAACGTGTTGCACCTTTCAGTCCAACAGTGGTAGAAGAGCATAGTAGTTGTGCACTTAACTCTCCCATGAAAACTTAGCAAGCCTTCCAAACAGTAGGGTGATGTACCAGCCTCTAGCTCAAAACAACTCCTCATGCATATACAGAAGGAACATCCAAAGAACATATGGGAGCAAGTCTCCTCTTCCTCACAACAAAGAATGCACCTTGAGACTATACAAAAATCACATTTTTTTTAAAAGCTCATCAGTGGTGATTTTATTCAAAAAACCTTTCCACAACAGCATAGAGCACTTCCTCATAATGAACTTAGACTAGATCCATTTCCGCCAAACTTTATTTTCCTCCAAGGTTCTGGATTCATGCCAAAAATCCTTCAGCTTGGTCTCTAAATTGCAATTGAAGCTAAGAAAGTCCTCAAATCGAAAGGACTAGAAAGATTAGACAAGGACTTCATAACATTAATTGAACCCCTAACTGGAGGCAATTCACATTTCATGTCAGCTACACATACATTCAATCTATAGTTAAGACCTTTATTGAGCATGAACACCGATTGATTGTCAAAGAGATCAAGGAGAATGTGTCCCTCTGAGCCCATGGGTCCTTCATCAACCAAAAGCTAGACCCACTACCGATCTTAAAAACAACCGCCTTTCACAAAAAAAAACTATGTTTAAGGACGTTTTTCCACATCCATGAGTTAGAATTCTTGCTCTTAATAGACCTTAGCGAACAATCATCAATATATTTACTATGGGTCCATTTGACCCATAAAGTGTTTTTCTTATTTGTATAATTTGAGAGATTCTTAAGAAAGCATGCATCAACCCATCCTTTCACAGGTTTGACCCTTCATCTCTATGCTTACAAATAGTATCACCAGCAATTGTGTGCATACCCCTTTTCCCTTTAATATCTCCCCAAATAAAATTGCAAGAAATCATATCTAGTTCTTTAATCACAGAACTAGGCAGAGGAAACATTGTTGTCCAGAAAATATGATACAATGATATAGTGGAGATGATGACCACAATCTTGCCAGCCATTGAAAGAAGATTACATTTTTAGGTATTCAATTTCTTCTTCACTTTTTCAATAATTGAGGCACACATCTCCTTTGTTAGCCTGTCAGTAACTAGTGGAAGCCCTAAGTATCTTACATGGACCTTTTCCACAGGGATAGATAATATTTTTGATATATTTTCACCTTCGGAGCCATTACTAATGAAAAGATGAATCTTAGTAGAGTTCAAAATCAGGCCAGAAATATTCCTAAAAGCATCCAGAGCTTCATTAATAGAATGATCATTATCTTCACTTGCTTTTAGAATTGAAGCAAATCATCATCAAAAATTAGGTGAGACATCGTCATTTCTTTGCTAGCATGCATAGAAGTGATTTTTCCCAACTTCAACAAATAAGACATAATAGAAGAAAATATATGCATTGCAATAACAAAGAGATTTGGATACAGAGGGCCTTCTTGTCTGAACCCATTAGTGAAACAAAAGTAGAGCGAGGGAATATCATTAATTAAGACCTGGAAAAAAAGTAGAGGCAAAGAGTTCCTCTAATCCGATTTATCCAACAGTGAGGGAACCCCATCATGACATGATAAGAAGGATATAGTCTTTATCAACAAAAATAAAAGCCTTAGAAAGATCGGCTTTGATGCACAAATGATTAAGACATGCATTGACAAGAAAGGAACCCAACATCTCATTGGCCAGTAATAAAGCATCTCCAATCCCCCTCCCTTTAATAAAAGCAACTTGTTTAGGTCAATGAGCTTGCTTAGAATGGATTTCAAACAATTAGCTAGAATCTTTGTGCTCACTTTATATATTACAGTAAAAGTGAAATGGGCCTTAAATCCTTAACTGAACAAGCCTCTTGATTTTCAGGGATCAAGGGTTATAAAAGTGTGATTGCACTCTCTTAGGATTTAAGATTTGTCAAAGAAGATAAGCATCGCATTTGGTATGTCTTCTCCAACAATATCCCAGCAATTTTTATATGAGAAAAAAAAAATTTGAAATCATTTGGCCCCGACACCTCATCTTCATTCATAGGCATAACAGTATGTCTAACTTCTTCTCTTAGGACCCATCTCCTTATATTATTGGTGTAACGACCCCGCCTCCCAGTAGCCCCCACTTAAGGGAGACCAAGAGGTCAGAGACGTTATCCCAATAAACTGGATCAAAGGTTCGACAATTAATCAGTAATAATTATGAAATTCTACCAACTAAACTGAAATCTGGTATAAAATAAAACTTTGCATACCTTTTAAAAACTTTGGAAATCTAATTTTATCCCCAGCTTGAATCTATTCTATCTAATCATCCTTGCACTTTATTTCTTATTTTCACAATGTGTCACTTTACTGTTTGTTCTTTTCAGAGTTGCGCCTAAAATGCCGAAAAACAAAATGTCGGTCAGCATATATAAATATGCTGGTATGTGGGGACAACCAAAACTTCACAAATATGACTAATAATCTAAATATCACAATCAAGTTAATTAACAAGCCAATTTACGCTTTCAATGTGACATTCTCCACCGCTTTTGCACTAACCCTGGAATACCCTCTTTAGGGTTTCTCTTTTGCCATTGACTTAAGGCTACCTTCTCAATCTCGAGCTTGGTGCATGGGGTCACCTCTCATGGTGCCCATTAGTCATGCAACAAAGACCACCTTCTCAATCTCGAGCTTGGTGTCTAGGGTCACCACTCATGGTACCCATGGGTCTTCCCTCCTAGGCTTGACCTTTTTGCATCATCCATCAGGGTGGCATGTATGTGTGAGCATACATACTTATATTATAATTGTGATAATCATAGTGACTTTATGATTTGCAAGTATGAACATCCAAACTGATAGGTTGCATTCAATGTGATTAATCATCCGGAAAACCTTCGGGAAACTAATGTGATTAACCATAATTAACCACATACGTGTCAGGCTGACTTGAGTGCAGAATAATTCTACTAATCAAGGAATCCAGTAAACAAGCAAGCACACAAGTTGATCCTGAAATATGCATCCAATTTTCCTATCATTGATTAGGCCATCAAGGTCTATTAAGCCTAGTTGTTTCCTAGGGTTACTAGTCCTTTTTAGGGTTTCGATTACAATTAGGGTTTCACTTCATTTTTACTATTTTAAACCCTAAATTTATAAAATTACTCACAAACCCTAATTATCTCATCTACTCCTCATAAAAGATATTAAGGTTACCTTTTAACAACATATAACCCTAATTTCGGGTTAAAGGCACTTTTCTTTCCTTTTTCCCCAATTTAGGGTTTCTAAGGATATTAACCATCATATTAGATTTAAAACCCTAAATCTTGCAATTTCATCTTCAAAACAGGTTAAAATTCATTTTTATCATTAAACAAGTCAACAATGCTCGAATTAACTTATTTGCACTATTAAATCTATCATTTATCATCAATTAGGGTTTCTAATCACAAATTAATACCTTTTTCATCAAAAATAATATACTTTCGTTAAAAGGGACAGATCTAGGCTTTCAAACTATTTTTATCTTATTACTCGCATTTTTTTGAGTAACTTTCATGTATTAAGTTTGTTAATCTGAGATTCCTAGTGATTTCTATGAATTTCGCAAGAAAAAACATTTTTCTGGAATTTCAGTCAGAGAGAGCGATTTACCAAAAATTTGAGGTCGCTCGATCAATGGTCCAGTGATCCACCTTCTAATCTGACGTCTCACGTCACGCGCGGCTTAAGTTACCTGGCTCGGCCTTAGAGCGTTGGATCAGCATGCGGCCTATCGTGGACCGCTATACGATGGTTAATGTGCGTCGTCTTCGTCCTTCTCTTTGCGTGAGGTTGCGGCGACGCTGCAACGGAGTTGTCGTCGGAGCAGGAGCAATCCAAAGGTAGAGAGGGGGTCGAGGCTCGCGAGGCAACCATTCTTGATCGTTGTGGGGTGAGGAATCAAGTGGGGGTCCTTTTATAGGATTTGGGAGGGTCCTCTTAGGGTTTCTCAACCCCGTCGTCACTTATTCCTCAGCTCAATTGGGCGTTTCACCTAGAGGCTTCGAAAGATCCCCAATCCAGGGTCGAGAGGGTTCGCGATCCTCTCCCAGACTCAATGGAATTATTTCCATGACTGCACATGCACTGGGTCAAGAGGAAATCGAGGGGGAAAGTCCCTCTGTAACTCGGCCAGAGTCCTAGTTCCTTTGGAACTAGACGATGAGTGACGCTCGTTGGATCAAGATTCAATGGCCCTCATCCCTCGCGTTCAACCAAAAAGGAAAAGGTTTCCTATTTTCAAGATAAAACTATATTTTTGAAGATACTTTGAGAAAATCATAACTCCTAATCTGTAGCTCTTTTATATCTCAAATTTTAAGGGAAACTCATTAAAGTCTTAATATTTCATCATGCCAAATTTGGGATTATTATCTAAAGAAATCAGGTCATTTTCTTTAGTTGCAAGTCATCACTTAATTATATACATTTTTCACATATTTTCTTTTTCCCTTGCCATTGAATTGTCATCTTGGATTCCTTAGACCTCAAGGAACCTTAAAGGCATGAAATCTCACCTTGGTAAATATTCCCTTACCCTTTCCTCTTATTCTTTTATCCCTTTTCTTATTTATCCATTTATTCAAACAAATCCCTTTTCCTTTTCCATTTATTTTGATTGGGCTTAATAGCCAGTAAAGCCCACCAAGAAAACAAACAAGGCTATTAGGAATGAAAACCATGCATTTCAAACAAATAATCAATAATTGATTTTTATCTTTTAAAAGGAGATTTACAAATCTCATTACATGGTTTAGAAAAATGAGGTTATAACATCATCCCCTCCTAATAGGAATTTTGCCCTCAAAATTTTAAGCAATCAAACAAACAAATCAGGATATGCTTTCTCCATGTCCACCTTTAGCTCCCATGTGGCCTCATCCTCACCATGGTGCCTCGAAAGAACCTTTACCATCTCTATATTCTTGCATATATGTTCTTTCACCTTGGTATCTAGAATCCGCAAAGGTGTCTCAGGGTAAGTCAGCTTCCCTTGAAGCTCAATAGGTTCAATACTCAGCACATGGCTTGGATCTTACACATATCACTTCATGTTGGACACGTGAAATACATCATGCATCATTCTATACTAAGGGGGTAACGCCAAACGATATGCAGCTTCTTTAATCCGTTCTAGCACCTCAAACGGACCCACATATCGGGGACTCAACTTTCCTCTGTTCTTGGCTATAGCTCGGAGCGGTCAGATTTTCAAAAATACATGCTCTCCTATAGTGAAATGCACATCAGTTCGCTTTGCATCAGCATACGACTTATGTCAATCATGGGATCTCTTCAACCTTTGCTTGATCAAAGCAACTTTATCAACATACACTTGGAGCTCATCTGACCTCAACAGGGTCCTCTCACCCACATCATCCCAGTGAAGTGGTGACCGACACAGTCTCCCATATAAAGCTTCATACGCAGGCATCTCGATACTTGCTTGGTAGTTGTTGTTATAGGAAAACTTAGCTAAAGGTAAGTAATGCTCCCATGAACCACCCTAATCGAGCACACAAGCTCTCAACAGATCTTCTAATGTCTGGATCGTCTTTTCTGACTAGCCATCCGTCTGGGTGTGATAAGTGGTACTAAACTTCAACCTGGTACCAAGTTCCTCTTGAACTTGCTTCCAAAGCTTGGAAGTAAACTTTAGGTCTCTATTTGAGATGATGGAACCGGGTATGCCATGCAAACGCACTATCTCTCTGATATATAGCTCAGCTAGGTCTGACACCTTAGCAGTGGTCTTTAAGGCAAGGAAGTGTGCTGACTTGGTAAGACGATCTACCACGACCCATATCGCATCATGACCTTTCTTGGTCTGGGGTAGACCCACAACAAAATCCATGGTGATCTGCTCCCATTTCCATTCTGGAATCTCTATCGACTGTAAAAGCCCGTCGGATCGCTGGTGTTCAGCCTTCGCCATTTGGCATGTAAGACAATTGGCCACACATGCCGCAATGTCTTTCTTCATTCCTGGCCACTAGAAAAACCTCTGCAAGTCTTTAAACATCTTAGTAGTTCCTGGGTGCATTGTGTATTTGGATCCATGAGCCTATTACAAGATATGTTCCTTTATCGATGAATCCATCGGAACCCATATGCGGTTCTCAAACTTGATTCCCCCGTCTACTCCCACAGATAGACGAGTCTATGGCTTCATCATCAAACCTTTCATCTTGTCTAGCTCTTCACTAGTCAACTGTGCTGCTATGATCTCACTTAACAACTCAGATTGTATCTGGATATTAGCCAATCGAACTCGATCTTCAAGAAGTTGTGGAGTCCACTCCACCAGCTCCTCCAAACTCTTCTACTGACTGGACAAAACAGCTGCACACCTGAGCTGTTTTTTACTCAAGGCATCTGCTATGACATTTGCATTACCAGGATGATAAGTGATGGTGAAGTCATAATCCTTCATATACTCCATCTATTGTCATTGTCGTAGGTTCAAGTCTCTTTGTGTCAGCAGGTATTTTAAGCTCTTATGGTCAGTGAAGATCTCGAAGGTAGCATCGTACAGGTAATGCTACCATATCTTCAAGGCATGGATGATAGCAGCTAACTCCAGGTCATGTGTCAGGTAATTCACCTCATTGGGCTTGAGCTGTCGGGAAGCATATGCAACCACATGCCGATTATGTTCCAACATGTAGCCAAGTCCCATCTTGGAAGCATCGATGAATATCATGAAACCCTCATTGCCAGAAGGTAGAGTCAACATAGGGTGGTGGTCAGCTTCTCCTTCAACTCCTGGAAGCGAGCTTCACATATGTCGGACTATAAGAACTTCACATCCTTCCGGGTTAACATGGTCAGCGGCAAAGCAGTCTTTGAGAAATCCTTGATGAAGCGACGGTAGTATCTGACAAACCCCAAGAAGTTGTGAATCTTAGAGGGGTGCCGGCCAGTCTCAAACTTCCGATACTTTGGTTGGATCTACAGTGATCGTTCCTCTTGAGATGATGTGTCAAAGGAACATGACTTGGTCTATCCAAAACTCACATTTCGAGAACTTTCTGAAAAACTTATGCTTTCTCAGGATATCAAGGACTCTACCTAGGTGGTCACGGTGTTAGGCTATGTCGTCAGAATACACCAAGATGTCGTCTATGAACACTATCACAAAAGAGTCGAGGAAAGGCTGGAACACACTATTCATGAGGTTCATAAAGACACTAGGTGCATTGGATAATCCAAACGGCATGACCACAAACTCATAGTGGCCATATCGGGTTGGAAAAGTAGTTTTAGGTATATCCTCACTTCTTACTCTCACCTGGTGGTATCCTGACCTCAAATCAATATTAGAAAAGACTCGAGCTGATTTGAGTTGGTCGAACATGTCATCTATTCTAGGTAAGGGATACTTGTTCTTAATGGTTGCCTAGTTGATCATCTGATAGTCAATACACATCTGAAGCAACCCATCCTTCTTCTTCATAAAGAGGACTGGTGCTCCCCAAGGCGATGTACTGGGCCGGATAAAGCCCTTATCCAACAAATCATATAACTGGGGTTTCAACTCAAGCAACTCTACAGGAGCCATTCTATAGGGTGCCTTAGATATAGGGTTAGTCCCAGGAGTTAACTCAATGGAGAAATTTACCTCCCTCTCAGGGAGAATCCCTGGTAGATCATTTGGAAACACATTTGCATACTCCCAAACCACCTCTATCTCCTATAAGGATTGCCCTTGACCTCAGGTTCAGTAACTATGGCTATGTAGGCTCGACAGCCCTTGGATATCATCTGTTCAGCTTTCAAGGCTGACACATAAAGGCTAGTCGTCGCATCCTTCCTCCCTCAAATGGTGAAGTGTGGATGGTCAATTTTCCTAATAAGGATCTTCTTCTCTCTACAGTCAATCTGGGCTCTGTAGGTGGAAAGTCAATCCATATCGATGATTACATCACAATCATTCATATCGAGAAGGATGAAGTCAGTGGGAAGCTCATGGTTCAGATACTTAACTAGAAAGACAGGGGTTTTCAAAAGAGATGTATAGATACAACCACTCGGGTGGTGACATCCAAAACATACCCTAAATCCTTGATGTCCAAACCAAGCATAGTTGTCAAATTTCTCGAAATAAAAGTATTATTAGAACCAGAATCAAAAAGTTCTTTTACATTTTGTCCCATGACTTCCAACAAGCCTACATAGTTCATACCATATTAGAAAGCTATTAAATTATCTATTGAACGAAAAGGAAAACTCTAGGGATTATTACCCTTGATCAGCCTATTAGCATTCGCCTGAGCTTCTTCATTATCGATGGCGAACACTCTAGCTTGTCTCCTCTCTCCAGCTGGGGGTGCTCCGGCTGGTGCTCCTGATGGGGGTTCTGCAGCCATCGGTTGTGCTGCCACTGGTTGTGACCCCAAAGGTCCTCTTGGGTCGGGCTGAGGGCAGTTGGCGATGAAGTGTCCCTCTTGCTGACATCGGAAACACACCTTCTTCTCAAAGCAACACTTCCCAGGATGTGTCTGACTGCAGGTGTGACACTGTTGGAGGTGATTACGAGGCTTGCCTTTGTTTCCATGGTTGCTTTTGTTGTGGTTGCGCCCTTGCCCCTTCTTGTGTTCATTCTTCTGCCCCTGAGCTCCTTCACTGAAACCCAGGTATCCCCTAGAGGGATTTTGTGTAGGCATCACTGTCCTTACCATGTCCAAGGCGGTATTATAGGCTACAGAGAAGGTCTTCGGCTTACTTGCCATCACATGAGGCTTGATGGTAGGGTGTAGACGCTCTATGAAGTGGTCCACCCTCCTCTCTTCATCCATCATGTGTCTGAAACGTTCCAGGATGTGGAACTTATGACCAAATTCTGCAACTAACGAGCTTCCTTGAGTCATGTTGGTGAACTCTCTTTCCTTCTCCTTCTTAGTAGAGACAGGGATGAATCTAGCAGTGAAGATGGTCTTAAAATCGGTCCACGCCATTGGTTATTCTCTTAGGTTCTCCCTGTGATATGGTTCTCCCACCATATCTTGGTTGCACCTTCCAAGAGGTGAGCAGCAAAGAGAACCTTCTTGTTTGGCTGCACCTCAAGCATACAGAATCCATTCTTGACTGCAAGAAGCCAAGCCTTTGCCTTGTCGACCACTTCGGACTTATCTTCTCCCCAAAACTTCTCAATGTTCAGCTTGATGAAGTCCAATATGGTGGCTCCCAGTCAAGGACGAACAGGAAGTGGCTCGCCATATTCATCTCTAGCTATGTCCCTGAGGGCCAGGGCCTGGATAGCCTCAGTCAGCCGTTTCTACTGCTCCATCCAAACCGCATCTGTAGTGTGAACCACCATATTTGGTTCTGAACCACCAGACTGGTCCTCCTCCATCTGGGCTTCCTCCTCGTATACATGTTACTCCTCGTATCCATGTCCCTCCTCTTGTTCAAGGTTTTTGAAGGGTATCGGGTCAGGGTTGGGGACCTCATGTGTGGTTTCTTCAGGTCTCTTCCTCTTCTTTGAAGATTCACCACCATGGTTCTGCTTCCTCTTATCGGAAGACCCCTTCTCCTTGCGGGGAGGCCCACCACTATTGGCATCAACTGAGATAGCAACGATCTTTGTACAAGCCATCTACATAAGCACACAGTCAGACCTTCAGTCTATACTTAACTAATTATACTTATGTCGATGGCATCTTAATTATGTATCTTTTATTAATTTGGTGGAGGATTCCTTAAACCTTATCAACCTTACCCATACCTCAAGAGGGTGAGGAAGAGAGAGAAAACTCTAATCCTTAAAATCCTTAACAACATTTGAGTTGAGAAGGGATGAACAAGATGAGAGAGTCTTAAAGGTATCTTATTTCGAGTCAAATCCTGAGACACGGGCCAGGCAGTCACACAGATCCGGGAGTCCTTGTATTCTGACTAGCGGTGCAGAGGAAAATATTGCCAGTCCCCGGACGTGATCCTTTTCTAGACACCTCTGTCTTTCAGAAAATATTCTCCCTCAGTTCTATGGAATTTTTAAAATGTAATAATTATTAAAGATTAAATGAGGAACCTATGCTCTGATACCAAATGTAACGACCCCACCTCCCAGTAGCCCCCACTTAAGGGAGACCAAGAGGTCAGAGTCGTTATCCCAATAAACTGGATCAAAGGTTTGACAATTAATCAGTAATAATTATGAAATTCTACCAACTAAACTAAAATCTGGTATAAAATAAAACTTTGCATACCTTTTAAAAACTTTGGAAATCTACTTTTATCCACAGCTTGAATCTATTCTATCTAATCCTCCTTGCACTTTATTTCTTGTTTTCATAATGTATCACTTTACTATTTGTTCTATTCAGAGTTGTACATAAAATGCCGACAAACAAAATGTCGGTCAGCATATATGAATATGCCGGTATGTGGGGACAACCAAAACTTCACAAATATGGCTAAGGATCTAAATATCATAATTAACAAGACAATTTACGCTTTCAATGTGACATTCTCCACCGCATTTGCCCTAACCCTGGAATACCCTCTTTAGGGTTTCTCTTTTGTCATTGACTTAAGGCCACCTTCTCAATCTCGAGCTTGGTGCCTGGGGTCACCTCTCATGGTGCCCATTAGTCATGCAACAAAGACCACCTTCTCAATCCCGAGCTTGGTGTATGGGGTCACCACTCATGGTACCCATGGGTCTTCCCTCTTGGGCTTGACCTTTTTGCATCATCCATCAGGGTGGCATGTATGTGCGAGAAAACACACTTATATTATAATTGTGATAATCATAGTGACTTTATGATTTGCAAGTATGAACATCCAAACTGATAGGTTGCATTCAATGCGATTAATAATCTGGAAAACCTTCGGGAAACTAATGTGATTAACCATAATTAACCACATACCTGTCAGGCTGACTTGAGTGCAGAATAATTTAACTAATCAAGGAATCTAGTAAACAAGAAAGCACACAAGTTGATCCTGAAATATGCATCGATCAGGCCATCAAGGTCTATTAAGCCTAGTTGTTTCCTAGGGTTACTAGTCCTTCTTAGGGTTTCGATTACAATCAGGGTTTCACTTCATTTTTACTATTCTAAACCCTAATTTTATAAAATTACTGGCAAACCCTAATTATATCATCTACTCCTCATGAAAGATATTAAGGTTACCTTTTAACATCATATAACCCTAATTTTGGGTTAAAGGCACTTTTCTTTCCTTTTTCCCCTATTTAGGGTTTCTAAGGATATTAACCATCATATTAGATTTAAAACCCTAAATCTTGCAATTTCATCTTCAAAATAAGTTAAAATTCATTTTTATCATTAAACAAGTCAACAATGCTCGAATTAACTTATTTGCACTATTAAATCTATCATTTATCATCAATTAGGGTTTCTAATCACAAATTAATACCTTTTTCATCAAAAGTAATATACTTTTGTTAAAAGGAATAGATTCAAGCTTTCAAACTATTTTTATCTTATTATTCACGTTTTTCTGAGCAACTTTCATGTATTAAGTTTGTTAATCCGAGATTCCTAACGATTTCTATGAATTTCACAAGCAAAAGCATTTTTCTAGAATTTCAGTCAGAGAGAGCGATTTACCAAAAAATTGGGGCCGCTTGATCAATGGTCTGGTGATCCGCCTTCTAATCTGATGTCTCACGTCACGCGCGGCTTAAGTTACCCAGCTCGGCCTTAGAGCGTTGGATCAGCACGCAGCCTATTGTGGACCGCTATCCGACGGTTGATGTATGTCGTCTTCGTCCTTCTCTTTGTGCAAGGTTGCGGCGGCACCGTGGCAAAGTTGTCGTCAGAGCGGGAGCAATCCAGAGGCAGAGAGGGGGTTGAGGCTCGCGAGGCAGCCGTTCGTGATTGTTGTGGGGTGAGGAATCGAGTGGGGGTCCTTTTATAGGATTTGGGAGGGTCCTCTTAGGGTTTCTCAACCCCGTCGCCGCCTGTTCCTCAGCCCAATTAGGCGTTTCTCCTAGAGGCTTCGAGAGATCCCCAATCCAGGGTCGAGAGAGTTTGTGATCCTCTCCCAGACTCAATGGAATTATTTCCATGAGTGCGCATGCACTGGGTCAAGAGGAAATTGAGGGGGAAAGTCCCTCTGTAACTCGGCCAGAGTCCTAGTTCCTTCAGAACTAGATGATGAGCGGTTCTCGTTGGATCAAGATCCAACGGCCCTCAACCCTCGCGCTCAACCAAAAAGGAAAAGATTTCCTATTTTCAAGATAAAATCATATTTTTAAAGATAATTTGAGAAAATAATAACTCCTAATCTGTAGGTCCTTTTTATCTCAAATTTTAAGGGAAACTCATTAAAGTCTTAATATTTCATCATGCCAAATATGGGATTATTATCTAAAGAAATCAAGTCGTTTTCGTTAGTTGCAAGTCATCACTTAATTATATACATTTTTCACATATTTTCTTTTTCCCTTGCCATTAAGTTATCATCTTGGATTCCTTAGACCTCAAGGAACCTTAAAGGCATGAAATCTCACATTGGAACAAATTCCCTTACCCTTTCCTCTTATTCTTTTATCCCTTTTCTTATTTATCCCTTTCTTCAAACAAATTCCTTTTCCTTTTCTTTTTATTTCAATTGGGCTTAATAGCCAGTAAAGCCCACCAAGAAAATAAACAAGGATATTAGGAATGAAAACCATGCATTTCAAACAAATAATTCACCGTTGATTTTTATCTTTTAAAAGGAGATTTACAAATCTCATTACATGGTTTAGAAAAATGAGGTTATAACAATTGGTGTCCTTACAAGTAATGTGTGGAAGTTACCAATCAACATTCTAGTGAATATTCATGTCACCAGATTTATTGGAAAAATTATCATAGAAGACAACAATATGAGTTTCAATCTCCTTACTATCAGTACTCCTCTTTCCATCAATATCGATATCATAGAAGTCATTATTTAACCTCCTGGTCTTCAGATAAGTATAGAAGAAATGAGTATTTTGTAACCCCAACTTTTAGCAACGGAACATGGGATTTTTTCATGTAGAAAATTTCCTCCTCCTCTCCTCCAACAAGTGCCTAAGCTTTGATATCATTTAACTACCCTTGTAGTGAAACATCATTTGGAGATCAATCAACAACTTCTTGCATGCATCTGGCTTAGGCTTCCAATTCTCTAGCATTAGAAGAGAAGTTCCCCACAAATGATTTATTCCACTTTATTAGATTTTCCTTCATAGCTTTCAGTTTCTGATAAAGTCTGAACATAGGAGGACCTTTAGTATCAGAGATTGACAAGGATGACTTAATCACCTCCCTAAGGGAATCCAAGAATTAATATACATGTACGGTGTAGCACCCCTCTTACCATCCTTCATATGAATTTGAATAATGTGGATATCACTAGAAATCGAGGAAATGACCTCGCCCCATGCTTGTGGAAACATATTTAGAAAATTTAAATTGTAGAAAATTCTATCTAGTTTCAAAAAAGTAGAAATATCCTTCTTACTATAACTATCCCAGGTGAAGAATGAACCCTTAGTAGGGACTCCATAAGACCAGTGACACATACAATATCAGTAACTCCTGCATGCTAATATTTTAGGGGGGGTGCTTTCCCAATTTTTCACTATCCATATGGACCACATTAAAATATCCAAGAAGGCATCGAGGCTTTAACATAGTAGTATTTAGATGTTTAATGTCCTTACAAAGTGTACTTCTGTCAATTTCTCTATTAGCTCCATCTACAACAGACATATTAAAGCTAAAGGCACCATTATCCACATTACAATGAATAACTTGTTCACTAGCAAAGAATATCTTGATGTCAATAGAAGAATAAAACGTAGATAAATGATATGAGTGTATGAGTATACTTTTGAGTTAGAAATATAGAGAGAAAACTTTCAAAGATCTTCCATAATGCTAGCTACATTAACCAAATTAACTTTAAACTCAAAGTTAATGTATATAGTTGCCTTGGTTCTCCTTATCTCATCATGAATGTGAGGTCTTTTTCTCTAAATCACTCTTACATTCCAAGAAATAATGTTTAGGGATTGATTCATTGGGAAGTTCCTGGTCGAAACACACTTCACAGAGTTAAGAAATTAACCATCCTTAAGATTGTCAAATAGAGAGAATTTGTTTGGAGATAAATGAAGAGTCTTAGACTCTATGTTCACACTCTTAGTGCATCACTTAGGATGAGATTTAGATTTCTTCTGAGTTTTCCAAACTTACATGTTGTTATTAACCTCTAGTATGGAATTAAGAGCTGGAAATTCCTTTCCACCTTGTGTGCACAAAGGAGCCTCAACCTCAAGAACCAACCGACTAGTAGGATTAGCATTGAACCAATAATCAGCCTTCGTGATCACCACCACCTAGTCCTTCTTATTAATAGCATCCTTTCGAGGCAAACTCCTTATAATCCATACTTCATTGACCTCATTTTCTTTGTTTCTAACTACTCTCATTTCCTTTGGAAATTTGACCTCAATTTTTAGTACAAAGATCCAACTCTTGTCCAAAGTTAACGCAATTAGTGTAACATAGTGGTTCCCATATTCATATTCAAACTTTAGGACATCCAGGTTCCCAACTTCACTTTATATCTACACTCCTTTGGAAACTCAAAGTTAGACAGAATAAGAACTTGTAATCTCACAAACTCCAACCTCTTAAAGATCTAGTTAGACTGTCAACTATGATTGATTTCCCCAAGGCAATTTCAATTTGACTGAACATCTCCTCATCCAAAATTCTAGTGGTAAATCCTACGTTTCAATATAGAATGGAATCTCTGCTAGCTCAAACATCTCCATAGGGGCCCCCTTCTCCCATTTCTTTAAAATTAAAGGCTTATCATCCACAAACCACAGCCATACATCTAGAGTCATCATCATATACTCCTCATTTGAACACAAAATGATAAAGAAGCATTTTCCCCTTGAGAAGATATTGATAGAACCCTTGACCTTTGATATTGAGCAAGATGATTCAGTAAGTACGACTAGTGTGGATTTAGACCTACAATGTACCTGGCCACCGCTAGACTCCACTTTTCCAGATTCTTCCCTATAATTTCCTATGGATAGTATGTGTTTACCTTTAATTACCTTGATCTTTGTCTTCTGTAACTTCAGATGAGACAAGGAAGGATCTAGCTTGAAGATATATATCCATGATCTCGTTTCCTCGACCACCAAGATAGAAGCTTTATCCCTTTTGTTCCTTGTCACAACAGTCCTCCTCTCTGTAGCAACTCTATTGACATCAGAGCCATTAGTTCAGGACCTAGAACGCACCACCTCCCCTCCTGACATCTTCATCGGTGCCCTTCCTATCACCCTAGGAGTTGTAATGGGAAATAGTGTAACGACCTCACTTTCTGTGTCTCCCAATTAAGGAAAGACCTTCAAGTTGAGAGTCATCACCTATATTCCCAAGGATCCGGAGTTAGTAAATAATAAATAACAGCAAATAATTTCATTTATTCCAAGTATCGTTTACAAATTTTACAATGATATTGCTCATAAAATTGATACCTATTGAGAAGAAGTAATTAGCTATGTAATCCTCCTTTAACTTATCATTAATGCTTTCATGTAATTTCCACCTGGTTTATCACATGTTGACATCTTCATAATTAGCATGTACCTAAGACTCTGACAAACAAAATGTGGTTAGCATATTTCTATATTGGTATGTGGATTCATACAATAATAAAAAATACATATAATCAACCATCAATTATTTGCACATAAGAACATGTATTTTCTTTCATTTTCTAATCCATATCTGGTCTACTATCTCAGGCGTATCCACTATCCATCATTGGACTTATGTGTGTTACCCTTCAGTCAGTGTAACCCAGGATTTAGAATATCATTATTTACTTTATGTGATACTCATAGGGACTTTATAATTTACATGAAACAAATGAACATCCAACAGATATCATTCATTCTATGTTTGAGAAACCCCAGCAAACATCAGAAGTAAATACATTTAATCATAATTGTAACCATGTACCTCAATGGTGAGCCAAGCATGTTATCATATAACTATACTTCACGCATATTTGTCCAAACAAGAAAACCAATCCAAGATATTAACTTTAATCTGCATGTTTATAAATCCTAAAGTGTCACCAATCATATTGATCACATTAAAACCCTATTAAATCCTAATCTAGGGCTTTAGGGCTCCTTCGGTATCAAGTTACCATTAGGGTTATGGCTTGAAACCCTAATTCCCATGATTCTCACTTTAATGACTTAAGAATCCTAATTCATGTTAAGTATTGTCACACTTATCAAATCTAATACATCTCTTTAATTAGGAACACTTAGGTCACATTAAGTTTATTAACTACATGGAAAATTATGATCTTTAACCCATATCTCTATATGCATGGTTATTCACATTAAAAACCCTAAGTTTTCTCAACATGGTCATGATTATCTTGGATCATCATTATTTTCAACGTTATCAAATTAGAACATGATTTGAGAGCATTAATGTGTTTAACAAGATAATACACCAATCTAGGGATACATTAATCACCACTCAAACCCATATTTGCACTACTATTGGAATTGGAAGCATAATTATATCTCAAACATATTTTATTTGGATTCCTCTCATTTTTTTGATCGAATTTCATGTATAACTTGTTTTCATCTGACTTACCATTTATTTCCTATCAATTTTAGAAGAGAAAACCTAATCTGACCAACCATAGCTCAACACATCAGCCAAACCCATTTTGTCAAAACATGGCTTAGCGGCCCATTAAGTTAGTGGGTAAAGACAACATTACCCTTTCTGGCTACGTGTATTGGTCGGGGGTTTTTGGTCTTTTGGCATAGACCTTTCCCTAACCTTACGACGGTAGCAAGAACCCTTACCCTAGCGGGTCAGCCTACATGCTACCCCCTTTTCCCCAAGTATTGGGGAGCTGGGTAGGGCCTATACAAGGACTTGTGGGACTCAACTGGTCCCTATCTATATGTTGTGGTGGTCGTGGTCATGAGACACTACTACAGAAATAGCTTATAACGTCACATTTAGAGACTTCAGTTATTACCGAAAACTAACGCCTAAACCCTACAATGTCAGCTAATTATAGAGACTGACATCTATATTTGAAGATCGTCCAGATACGGGTATCGCTTTTTATTAAGCATCAGTTCCCTAAGACGAATCGACACCTAACATAGCTCGCCAAATCCAATTTTTCAAGCGAAAAATATTACCCCCCAAAGTTTAACATACGGCGTCGGTTTTGTACCTAATAAACGACGCCTAACGATGAAAAAATTACCTCCAAAGTTCGTCCGTTTTAGTGGAAAAACCGACGCGGATAAGGTTTCGCACGCCGTCCCTGCAAAAATTTTTAGGGTTAAGATTGTCCAATGGACGTCGGTTTTTTTTGGCAATCGACGCCTATGGTCATAATTCGAGAACATTTATTTTTTGTCAGCATATATAGATAGACGTCAGTTTTTTTATTTGGAACTGATGACTATCAGTGAACATAAGTGTCGGTGTATTGGTGGTAACCGACGCCTAAAGTTTTAAGTGTCAGTTTATGGTAATAACTGACGCCTATTGTTAACTTAATAGCACCTACGTGAGCCAAGCTCTTCCTTTTTCTCTATTTCATTGTCGATTTCACTAGGGTCTGGCGATTTTGTCGTTGTCTGCTGCTCTTCTGCCTTCCCCGCCGTCGGTCTGCCTACTCTGTTGCCACCGCTCATGCCTGTCGTTGCTGCTGTTGCCACCGCCTGCTCCTCTACTTCCCATTGCTGTTGTCACCGCCTACTCCTCTGGTCCTCCGCCTCTTCTTCCTCTGCTCTTGCTCCTGCTCTGGCCGTCGCCCGCTCATTGTCGCCGCCTCCTGCTCCTGCTCCTGCTCCTCTGGTGCCTCTTCTTCCTCTGCTCCTGCTCCTGCTCGTGGTACCCTTCTTCCTCCTCTTTTTCTCCTTGCTCCTGCTCCTAGCCCCCTACCCTCAGGGTGCAGGCAATGGGTTGGATCTTAGTACATTAGGGTTCTAATCTACCCTTTTGTTTATCAACTGAGCTGTAATTTTTATCTATTGCCATAGTTTATTTATGGAAGTTACATAGAGATATGCAATTTTTAGTAACAAAATGATCAAAATAACCCCTATTATATTTTGCTACTATAAAAAAGTAAACCCTAGGAATTGATAGTATAAATGCATCTAAACATTCATAAGCTATTAATGTGTCACTTGGAGAGAAATGGACATATTCCTATTTAAGTAAAAATTACATAGGACATAATATGAAGTAATGATTAGTAACATAATGCGGTGGTTATCTATATGAAATTGATTATATATGCAATTCAAGTAGAAATACTAGAAAGAAAGATAATGAAACAAGCATGAAATTGCAAATAACCTTAGATGGGTAAGAAAACTTCAAATCAATGCATGGTGTTTCATGGTCTCTCTTCCTAATGAGTTAAGTTACAAATATATGTATATTAGGTTAAGGACATGACTCTGTTGTGACATGTTGAGTTTTTTTCTATGTTATACCCACCAGATTTTCATTATATATAAAATAATACATTGATTAATTTAGGAAGCATTGATATGTTGTTATGGCTGTCCACAAGTGTTTTTATAAGAAAATTGTGTGTTGAATGGGGTTGTGAACAAGGGACTGGTGTTGTATTTGTTGGCCTAGAAACCTATCTAAGATTTACTCATTAGGAGTAAATCTTGGATAGTCCCTAGTTTGGGACTATTCTTGAACACCTAATCTCACTTAGGATGTAAGTGTATAATGTGTATTGGGTTTTCAAGAAAATTTCAGTAGCATTTCCCCGTTTGTTCTCTAAGTACATATGTACTTGGAGAATAGTGGGGAAATGTTGCCGAAATTTTCTTGAAAACCCAATACACATTATACACTTACTAGTGAGATTAGGTGTTCAAGAATGGGATAGGTGGTACACATTTATTATATATAAGAATGACAGAACATGTATTTTTTGGCCTAGAAACACGTCCAAGAATTACTCAATAGGAGTAAATCTTGGATAGTCCATGGTTTGGGACTGTTCTTGAACACCTAATCTCACTTGGGATGTAAAAGTATAATGTGTATTGGGTTTTCAAGAAAATTTATGTAGCATTTCCCCATTTGTTCTCTAAGTACATATGTGTTGCCGAAATTTTCTTGAAAACTCAATACACATTATACACTTACTAGTGAGATTAGGTGTTGAAGAATGGGATAGGTGGTACACATTTATTATATATAAGAATGACAGCACATGTATTTGTTGGCCTAGAAATCCGTCCAAAATTTACTCAATAGGAGTAAATCTTAGATAGTCCCTGGTTTGGGACTGTTCTTGAACACCTAATCTCACTTAGGATGTTTTAACCATTAATTATATATAAAACCTTAAACCCTAAAGTTTTAACCATGCTTAAACTCTAATATATTAACCCTAGACCCTAATCTTGTTGTAATATATACTTGTTTTCTCTTTGATCATAGAATGGATAGATCATGGATGTCCATTCGCAATCGTTGCACCCCAGAGTTTATTTCTGGTCTTGATTAGTTTATTAGATTTGCCGAGGAACATAGGAAACAACCTGGAGATAGGTTCTACTATCCATGTAGGCATTGCGGTAACAACTTGAAAGTCAACACTGGTGACGAAATCAAAAGTCATGTCATGTGCAACGACATTGTACAAGTCTATACAGAATGGCACTGGCATGGAGATTTTTCAAACCCAAAACCAGTGGATGTCGATAGCATTGCTTGTGTGGAAGAAGTTATTTCCTTTGATGATTTAGATGTGAACGAACTCGTTCTAGTAGACATCGTTGATGCGATGTTGGATAGTTGTGAGGTAGAGCACACCAAAACCGATCCACCTCCCATGTTTAGAAACACTATGCATGATGTTGAGATATCGTTATACATAGGTTGTACTAAGTTTACGAAGCTTAGCATTGTGTTGAGATTGTATAAGATGAAATCTAACAATAGATGGAGAGACAAAACCTTCACGTCATTGTTGTCTTTGATGAAAGAAATGCTTCCTCAAGGAAACGAGCTGCCAATCTCAACATACCAGGTAAAGAAATTGTTGTGCCTAATGGGAATGGAGGCCAAGAAGATACATGCATGCCTGAATGATTATGTATTATTTCAAAAGGACTATGTGGATTTGAAAGATTGTCCAAAATGTGGTGTGTCACGGTATAAATTGACGACTTCGGAGGAGTCCAAAACTTGTTCTCCTGCCAAGGTGATGTGGTATCTACCTATAATATCACGGTTTCAATGCGTGTTTGCCAATCTGATAGATGTGAAGAATTTGAGGTGGCATGCAGATGTTAAGAAAAATAATGATGGGATCCTACGACATGCATCTGATTCCCCACAGTGGATGAAGATTGATCTATCGTACCCTAGATTTGGTGAAGAAGTCAGGAATCTAAGACTTGGGCTTTGTACATATGGGATGAATCCGTACGGGATATTAAGAAGCCAACATAGCACTTATCCAGTCATGCTTGTCATATACACCAAAGGAGTTATAGTGGATGAATTGGGTTTCACTTTAGTGAACTTTGAAAAGATTGGCAAGAAGGGTGAACCATTCATATTGGCATCACAGGAAAAACAAGTATTTTATATCGATGATCCTGCAAATGATAAATAGTCAGTTGTTCTTCATGGTAAAAGATAGTTCATTGAAGATCCTATAGATGAAGAAGAGTACTATGATAAGTATGATGACTCCAGTCCGTTCTCCATTGGGTTGCCAACACAACAAAATATTGAAGCTAATGATGACTTGTATGTGCGCAAAGATCACAATGAAGGATTGTTAATTGATAACCGATCGCAATATTAGAGGCATGCATGTTTATATTTTTTTATATGTTTCATTTTTCAATGTTTCATTTGTATATGTGAACTATACAATGTTTCATTTTTCAATGTTTCATTATCTTCTAGTTATGTCAAATGCTAAATGTTTGATTTTTTAATGAAATTTTCAGATGGTTGAGCATGGGCATGATGACCATGATGTCCATGATGAGCATGGTGAGGATCCCAATGCACCACCTCACAATGTAAGTTTTAAAAATATATCATATATTTCTATCTATATGTCCATTTATAGTTTATATCATGTAAGTATGTTTATTTTGTCAAATTTTAGGTTGATGATGCACATGTACCCTCTGAAGCACTTGAGGCACTTGATGAGCAGTACCAAAAAGTTGAAAAGAGAAGGGGCATCACTATGATGAAGAAGTTAACAGTGCTAAGGGGCAATGGACCCAAACTGGTTGTGGATTTTGATAATGTAGGAAATGCAATTGGAGTGAACCGCAATTCGTTTGTTTCATATCTTGGGTATGTTACTCGTAGCCATTGTGGTTGAAAGATAGATTCTTGGCATAAAGTTCCTAAGGGGAAGAAAGAATTAATATGGAAGGATTTATGTGTGAGTTATTATTATTTGCAATTCTATTTTGTAGATTACTATTTTTTTGGATACTAGTTAATAGCAATTCTATTTTGCAGAGTATATTTGTGTTGGATGAAAAGTTGCATCGTAAATGCGTCATGCAACATTGTGGGAGGGTCCTAAGGAACTATAGGGAAAATCTCACCCGAGAATACATAAAATATGGTGAGAAGAGGAAGAAGTCAGCCACTAAATAGTGGAACTTCTTGGACCAAGAAGAATGGGATGCGTTTGTTTCTTCAAGAAACACTGATGAATTCAAGGTATTAGGTGTTACTCCCTATTTAATTAATATATGTTGTATTCACCTATTCAAGATTAACCTTTAGCGTTACTAACCAAATCAATGTGCATAATAACTAGGCTATCAATGAGGCACAAAGAGCAAGGTGTGCACTGAATGTGCATGACCACACAATGGGTCCAAAGGGCTATGCATGCATTTGCCAAAGACTATAGGTTGAGTGTACTGCTCAATCTACTGCTACTCAGGAGTCATCTACTATAGGTACCACACCTCTGCCTTGCCATGATGTCTGGATAGCTGAGAGGCAAAACAAGAAGGGAGAAATAAAGAAGACCACAACTGCTGAGGCGGCTGCAAAAATGGTAAAATATAGCTCTTAGAGCAATCGTTCGAATATTGATTATTTGTGGTGTTTACTTACCAATTTATGTTGATGGTGATTAGCGGGAGCTGCACGAGCTGAGGAAACAAGGGAAGTTCATCCCTGAGGGGACAAGGTATGAATTGACAGTTGCTTTGGGTAACCCAGAGCATCCTGGGCGTGTTAGGGTTGCAGGCGCTGGTGTGGACATCAAAGCATTCTTTAGACCATCCCAGTGCAAACATGTCCCAAAAGTGGGAATTTCAGAAGAAGAGGTAACCTATTCTTTTTTTAGAATGCTACTGTAAAAGGGAATTCAATAATCAGAAGCTAACATTTCTTTTATCCATGTATAGGTAGATAAGATAGTTGAAAGGAGAGTCAAGGAAGTAGTTGATAAGACACTCCATGAAGCAATGAGCAAGTGGCAGGCATCTCTAACTGCCACTCAGACAGTACCTATGGCGTCCCGCTCTACTCCTACTATAGAGGTTGGGAGTAATCCTATAGACCCACCACCTAGCACATCTGTTGTAAGTATTTTTATGACATAGTAGCTAGTCTTTTCAAGATGATATGTATATATGTATATAACATTCTTTACGTAAATTTGTAGGGGTTGAAGCCATGCCATCTAAAAAGTAACGAATATGTCGTTGCAGAGGCGTCGTCTTACCCATCCCTTCTAGGGGAAATGTTTCATGGGTCTTCATTACCAAATGGTTGGGTTTGTGTGAGCCCGCTACATATATTCCCCAATTGGATAGATCTTCTATTGCCATATGCCCACCCAGATTGTGAAACGCTTGGTGAGGCAGAAGGCAGAGTGATATTATGGCCCAAAGTGGATGTCATCTATACTGAAATTGTATGGTAAATTTACATTATGTTAAATTGTTAGTGTGTATATATGAGGTCAATTGATCTAAAATTATATATATAGGTTAAAGCAAAGACACTCAGAGCATCTAGGCCTCCACCTCCACCTCCTACATTACCAAGTTGGGTTCCACAGGACCTACCTGCCTCGTTAGGTCCTAATTGTAGGGGTATAGCAGTATGGTTAGGTGAACATGATATAAATTGTGCTATAAATGTTTCTATAGATGCGGATGTTGTAGATCAATCATACGAAAACAAACTATTTATACAGGATATTTTAGAGTTGTTTTGCTATGATTGGTTGAATACATTTGTGATAGAGTTATAGATAAGGTGAGATATTGTTTATACATGCATATACCCTGTGTAGGATCTGGTGATCTGGTTTCTTATATATTAATGCATATGTAATACATGTTTTGCAGCTACTTAAATAAGATATGTGCAGATTTTTCATTTGAAAATGTAGGATTTTTTATTCCATCTTTAATTAGTCTAGTAGCTAAAGACCCTTCGTTAGTTCAACAATACTGTTGTGATGCTTTTACAAATTTTGGTCAAAATAAGAAGACGGTGATAATAGCTCCATTCAATGTGGAGTAAGTTTACTTTGCTTATAATTTGGACTTAAGAAAATTACATTTTTATTGTGGATTTCGAGTTATTAATTTTTTACTTTTTTACCTCTAGGGGTACGCATTGGGAGTTACTAGTTATTGTCCCCGGGACGTTCACTGTCTATTATCTAGATCCTAAGGGGACTAAATTGAATCCAAAATATGGACATACAATGAAAATGATATTATTCTGGTGAGAAATATTTCATTTTTATATCTGTTAACATATGTTATTACATTACTATTTAGTTATGCAATTTATTGTGTTACATTAACATGTAGGGGTTTACATGAGTTCAAAAAGGATGGAGGAAAGGTCCCCAGGAAAAAGAACTAGCCAATAATTTGGGAGAACATGGAAGTAAGTTCCCGACTCCAATATATATATATATTATTTATGTGAACTGTGCTTAGTTGTATTTTTTAATATTTTGTATGCTTAAATTTATAGTGTGCTACACAAGACAACGGATGGGCATGTGTATACTATGTGATGTGATTTATGCACATGATTATCAAATATGTCACAGTGGACATCGATACCATACATGAGGTATTATATATAGTCTCATTAGATAATATGAAATATATCAATCTTATTTATATATTATTAATTATATATACATCATTCTCTTTGCAGGTGTTTAAAACTGACCCCACTATATGTAAGGCCTTATCAGATGTACATGCTTCCTATATGACAAAAGAATTAAATGATGTAAGAGAAGAATGGGAAAAAGCCATATAAGTAGTGGGGGTTTTAAAATATAATTGGGATGTTGCTTCCTATATGACAAAAGAATTAAATGATGTAAGAGAAGAATGGGAAAAATCCATATAAGTAGTGGGGGTTTTAAAATATAATTGGGATGTTGATAGCGACAATAACTAAAGAATGATATTTTGTAAATGAATTTTTCTGAATTGTCATATGTGTGAATGTTTCTACATGTCTAAATGTTTCTACATGTGTCTGAATGTTTATACATGTGTGCATGTGAAAATGAATGGAACTGTAGGTTGCTACATGAATGTTTCTACATGTGCATGTGTGAATGTGAAAATGAAAGGAACTGCAGGTTGCTACATGAATATTTCTACATGTGTCTAAATGTTTCTACATGTGTGAATGTGAAAATGAAAGGAACTGTATGTTGCTACATGAATGTTTCTACATGTGTATGAATATTTCTACATGTGTGAAAATTGAATGGAATTGTAGGTTGCTAAATGTGTGAAAATGAATCTTGTTAAATTCACAGGTTTGTGGCCTGTTGTTGGCTGATATCAATGGATGTCATAAACCTACAGTTCAGTTCCACTAAACTGAAAGTTTCTTTATCCTACGACCAGCCACAGCAGGCCTGCAAAGTGATAAGAAAAAAAAAATCAAAACATAGGCGTCGGTTATTAGTCAAAAACCGACAACAAAGGCTTACAGCGTCGGTTAAGAGAAAAAAACCGTCATCTAATGTGGCCAGACAATACGACCATGCTGGCCGGCACGACCGTGGCGGCAGGTGATATGGCATCGGTTATTACTAAGGAATCGACGTCGATGGTGTCCTAGATGGATCCCTTTTGTGGCGCGAAGGATTTGGGCATCAGTTTCCCTACTAATAACCGACGCCTATAGTGCCCCTGCTGGTGCCCTTTTATGGCATGAAGTGTCCTGGCGTCGGTTTCCCCACTAATAACCAACGCCTATAGTGCCCCTACTGGCACCCTTTTTGTGGCGTGAAGGGTTCTCGCGTCAGTTTCCCCACTAATAACTGACGCCTATAGTGCCCTTGCTGGCACGTTTTGGGTAGCGCGAAGGTTTTTGGCGTCGGTTTTCAAACTGACGCCTAAGGGTTCACCTTTTAGTGTCACCCACATAGGTGTCACATTTTAACCGTCTCCAAAGACCTTAAATAACCTACACCAAAGGTTGGTTTTGTAGTAGTGAGAACAGAGCCCTTATTTACCCTAGTTCGCATAATAGAAAAAAAATAGAGCCATAACATCTTGTCTTCAGGCGCCGCCATTGTTGGCTAGTAGAGGAGGTTCTCTAGGGATTCTCAAGCTCCTTGCTCATACAGCAAGCTTGTACACTGATGGATGAGAGGAGGGGGCTACATTATTAACCAAATCATGTACATTGTGGTGTTTAGGGTTGTTACTCGGGCTCACTCTTCGTCGTGCCTCTAGACCTTCCTTTGGAGGTCATCTGTCTCTTTCTCTAGTGCGAGAAGAAGGAAGAGGTAGGGGGAAGGATGTTGAGGGGTCAACATTTGTTAATGGTACTCCAGGATGTAGAGCATTATGTGCACTCATCTGAATACATTCGGGCCTTATGTAGGCACCACAAAGTAGGAATGAGTGAAGAAGGGAACTGAGGGAGGGATAACACGCCTCGACAAAGATTGTCTTTCCTATATATATACATGTTGCATGGGATGACTAATGGGGGTTATAAGTTCCATATTTTCTCATATTTGGAAACACATCTCCTCTCTTTTGGCAACAAAATACATACATCCTTCTTTAGTTATTATTCTATAACCCAAGATCATGATACCCCCATCTTTCTTGTTAGAAATTGGTGCAGAGAGAAAAGAAATAATTAATATCTTTCTTTGCTTCCAAATCTACCTTCCTCACCCATAATCTAGTTCCATATGATATCTAAAGAGATAAAAGGCATGTTTTTCCTTATATCAAAAGGCCATCTTTGGACTTTAAGGATTTTATCTTCCTTCCTTACATTAGTTTCTCTTTCTCTCACTAGTTAATCAATTGTTGTAAAATAAGAAAAAAAACAAATACCTTTCCCAATTTGTATTTGATTTCCACGGGAATTATGTGAATAAGTCCTATTATTTTAAACATATCATTAAAACAATCATGGAATATCCTTTCTCACCAAATCTAGAATTCTCTTTCTTTCCTTTATTATTTTTGAGTATACCAAAGGTTATATCAAAATAATATTAATGTGTTGCTAAGCTAGCTAGATAATTACACTTTAATTCATCTAAAACAACACATTTTCCTTTGGCATTATTCCAATAATCTAACAATTACCAAGTCACCACTCTTTATTTATGCCTGAAAACTCTCTTTTCTAGAGTATTCCACATAATTCCATATTTAACAATATTGATTGTCCATTACTTTAGAAATCCATTTATTACCAGATTTTCCATTCTTTCTCTTGTCCAATATTGTTAATGGTTTTTTGCAAATCATATGACACAAAAAATTCCTCATATTTCTTTAACTTGTCCTATAACGGCATTATTATTCCACTAGTAATACCAATGGGGAATTATTATCAACTCATGGTTTTTTTATATTATTCAATTTCATCAAAATTGAGGATATAACATTCACCCCTCCTTAAAAGTAATTTTTCCCCAAAATTCACACTCAATAAGATAATGGTGAATGATAACTCATCTTAATTTCAAACCTTAGGGTTAGCAACCCTACTTAGATATCCTTAATATCTTTTATTGATATACAAATTCCTCATATTACCACTATGGTTGCCACCTGAATTCAATTCAAGGTACATCCACATCCTTAGCATTATACAATTTCATGTCTTGGTGATTCCCCATTAATGATTTCAATTTCACTTGGGTACTATCATTTCACCTAGGTTTTCAACCTATTGTTCATTTATTATTTCCACACATAGGGTGAGGTGACACCTCCAACCCTAGGTCATGTCATTAAGTTCAACTTGTGGTATTCATTATCATATGTCAATTTAAACACAACATGTGTGTTACAACCCCAAATTTTGGGTTCTTTTGATGAGAAATACAATTTCTCTTAATAAAGGTAAATGATGTGATTTGATTTGAATTTCATCTATAATAGCCTTGATGGTTGCTTAATGGGCTTTGTTGGCTATTGGGCCCAATAATAAGGAAATTCGATTAATAAATGAATAATTAAGAAATGGAGAAAAGAAAAGATGTAGAAACCTCTAGAAGGCAAAAGTATATAATCCAAAGTTGGATTTCGTGCCTCTTGAGTTCCTTGGGTTCCAAGGAGTCCAAAGTTGCAAAGAGAAAGCAATAAGAAAAGAAAAGAACAATTAAATATTTCTTTATTAAGAAAGAAATTGAAAACAATGATAAAATGTGGAAAATAAGTGGAAAGAGGTATAATTGAGTTATCCTTAGTGGATTTTCATATCAAAAGGATTCCTAATGTTAAATGGAATGCCAATGAGGAAAATAAAAAGAAAGAGAAAGAGAAATACTCAAAAAGAGATATTTTAATAAGAAATAAACAAGATAATGAGAAATAATGAGGATAAATGTATCTAGATGGATAATAAGTATCCTTAAAAGGAATTTCGAAATCTTAGAGTTTCTTGGGGTCCAAGGAGCCCCAATGGAGAATAAAGAGACAGAAAATACAAAAAATGCAAAATAAAAGGATAATGTGATACATTATTAATTATTTTAGTGGCATTGCTAAAAAGGAAGTATTTTCTACTAATGAAAATATAATTTCATGGCCAAGGAATTAAAAGGCAAGTATAATGAGAATAAGTGAGAGGAATTTCGAATTCCTAATATCTAAAGAGAAAAGTATATTTAAAGGGTTAACGAAGAGAGAGGAGTTGCTTCTTAACTAAAGAAAATATGTTTCCTTTCGGGAAAAGGACTTAATTCCTCGTGGATGCACATCTTGGGGTGTGAATACACTCCCCTATAAAAGGGGTAGGACCTTGGTTCGAGTTCAAGATGGAATCCTACGCAAATCTCTCCTTTCCCCTTCTTCTTTGAACACAACCCTAACCAAGGAAAAGAGTGATACCCCAGAGCAACCAGGAGCTGTGAAGAGGTTACGATGGAGACCTGACGCTCCCACAACCTCAAGGGAAATGCTCGGTGGCCATCCCTTCTCCCTAGCCATGTGTAGCGGTAGCAGCACGGCTGCAAGAGCTGCCGCACTTTGCGACCTTTGCATGTGGGTAACTGGCCATCTTGGATGTGGTCTGATGTCACCCCGTGTGCGCATGAGCGCGAAGGAAGCAGGGGCTGCAATTCCGGTGAAGGTTGGGTCCAGATCCAGGAGCAAGAGCCGCGCCAAGGTTGTTGATCAGCGGCTAGGGCGGATGCAATCAATCTGCTCGAGGTTGAAGAAGGGTAGAGGTGTGTTGGACCGTTTTGCCCTCCATGGGCTAAAGAAACATCTAACTTAACCAAGGGCAAAGATGTACTTTCAAAATGTTTTCAATCTGCAAACAACGTTGCATGCCATGAGTGACGTGACACGCACTGATTGGCTCAAGTAAGTTATTCTTCCAAAATTCATATTTAAATAATGGAAACTCGGATGGGTACATATAATCATGTATTTTGCTCAGAAAAATGAGAGGAATTCAATAAAAATGGTTTTAGATGATAATTCCTCTTGTTGTTAGAAAAGTAGTGTAACTTATCAACTTTAATGAATTAAAGATTAAGAAACCCTATTTTGAGATGATTAATGTGTTTAGTAGGGTTTAATGGATGAGTAAAGTTGATATTAACCTATTAATTGTAAAAAGGTACATTAAGAACAAAAAGGATGAACTTTACATGTAATTGGTTTAATTTAGAGCTTCATGTGCATAAATATGCTTTAATGGGCCTTAAAACCCTAATATTAGTAAATGTGACTCATAATGGTTTTAATTATTCAAAATCATGAATAAAGTTGAGATATGATAATTCCAAGCTATTTCAAGTATAAAAGTTCCTAATTGTGGATAAATACCCTTAATGTAGTAATTAGGGTTTTCTAATGGATAAAGGTAGAATTAATGACAAATAGAGTTCATGTGTGTGTTTTATCATAATGAACTATGAATTGAGCATAATGATCTTGTCATGAATTAAAAAGGAAAAATTTGGCAGTTTTAAAGTAAAAGAGGCATAATGGGCTTAATTGATGGTTAATTGTGCCTTTTATCCGAAATTAAGGTAATATGTTAACCTTAACATCTTTTGTGAAGAACGGGTGGGATAATTAGGGTTTGTGAGTAATTGTATAAAAGTAGGGACTAAAAGAGTAATAATGAAGAGGAACCCTAATTGCAATGGAAACCCAAAAAGTGGACTAGAAACCCTAGGAAGAGACCTAAATCTTAATGACATGATTAATGATAGGAACTTGGATGCCTATTTCAGGATCAACTTGGTGTGTGCTTGCTTGGTTTCTTAATTGGTTGAATTATTTCTGCATTCAAGACAGCTTGACAGGTATGTGGTTAATTATGGTTAATCGCATTAGTTTCTTGAAGAGTTTCTCAGATGATTCATCACATTGAATGCAACTTAACAGTTTGGATGTCCATACTTGCAAATCATAAAGTCACTATGATTATCACAATAATAATAGAAGTGTGTATTCTCCCACCTACATGCCACCCTGATGGATGATGCAAAAAGTTCAAGTCCAGGAAGAAAGACCTATGGGCACCATGAGTGGTGACCCCAGGCACCAAGATCGAGATTGAGAAGGTGGCCTATGATATTGCATGACTAAAGGGCACCATGAAGGGTGACCCCAGGTGACAAGATCAGGATTGAGAAGGTGGCCTTAAGTCAATGGAAAAAGTGAAATCTGAAAGGGGGTATGCCAGGGTTAAGGCAAAAGCGGTGGAGAATGTCACATTGAAAGCGTAATTTGGCTTATTAATTAGCTTGATTGTGATATTTAGATTGTTAGTCATACTTGTAAAATTTTGGTTGTCCCCATATACCAGCATATTTCGATATGCTGACCGACGTTTTGTTTGTCGGCATTTTAGGTACAAGATTGAAAAGGACAAACAGTAAAGTGGCATATGTGGAATTAAATAAGAGTTAAAGTACAAGGGAGGATTAGTTAGAATAGACTCCAGATGTGGATAGAAGTAGACATCCAACTTTTTCAATAAGGTATGCAAAGTTAAATTTTATTACAGCCTTTCAGTATAGTTTGGTAGAATCTAATAATTATTATTGATTATTTGTCGAACCTTTGATCCGAAATTTGGGATAATGGCTCAAACTCCTTAGTCTCCCTTAATTCGGGGTTACCGAGAGGGGGGGTCATTACATTTGGTATCATAGCATAGGTTCCTCATTTAATCTTTAATCATTATTAAATTTTACAAACTCTGTAGAACCCAAGGGAGTTATTAGAGGAATTTCTGAAAGACAGAGGTGTCTAGAAAAGGATCACATCTGGGGGCTGGAAAGATTTTCCTCCACACTGCTAGTCAGAATATGAGGACTCCCGAATTAGTGTGACTGCCTGGCCAATGTCTCAGGATTAGATTCGAAATAAGATACCTTTAGGACTCTCTCATCTTGTTCGTCCTTTCTCAACTCAAATGTTGTTAAGGATTATAAGGATTAGGGTTTTCTCTCTTTTCCTCATCCTCTTGAGGTATGGGTAAGGTTGATAAGGTTTAAGGAATCATCCACCAAATTAATAAAAAGCATGTAAATAAGATGGCATGGACATAAGCTTAATAGATTAAGCGTAAAAGAATAGATATATGCTTAGGTCGTATGACATAAGTTTTCATGCCCTCGGGAGAGACCTGAGGCTAGACCTTCTCGTCAGGAGGATAAGTAGAGAGATTCGGTCTTGGAGGTAGAGACCCCCATTATAAGTGGAGACATGGCACATCCTTTGGTTGATGTTAACCCTAACCCTAAGTAAAGGTTAGAGAGAGATATGGCATGATGACTAAGATGTCATGGTAGACCAGGTGTTTGGATGGACATGCCTTAGATTCCATATGAGACATGAGAGGTTGGATGACTGAGTACCTTTGGTGACCCAACCCAGGGAAGGGTCGTGCATGTTAGAGTGAAGGATAGCTCCTTCATTGATGGGGTTAGAGAAGAACCTATGGAACCCCATGAGCTTATATGAGCATGGAATAGTAGGCACCCAAAATACGTCAGTAGTGCGAGCAGTAGGTTGAAACCCTGGCTAAGGGAGTATGTTGGAAAGCTGATGAGATAAGCATAAAGAGTTATGGATAACCTTGAACAAACATAGGTTTCACCATGTAGGGGTATGCTTGTGATCTGGTTCCATCTTCATGGAGAGAGGACCTTTAGTATAAGGTTGGTTGTGGAGTTATCTCTAGAGAGAGAGAGCAGGACCCAAGCAAGAAGTTTGGAAGCCTAGACTCTGAGATATGAGGAAAAGTGGGGAGTTGAGGATGATGCGATGTAAGTGGATGATAGTGGTTGCCTCATGTTTATGATATCTTGGTTGCCATTAGAGGAACCAAACCCTGGAGAGAGGATGAGTCTGTCGGTACCTCTATACCTATGGTATAGATGAGATGAAGAGTTCCTTAGACCTGGAGAGGTTTAGTAACATGTTGTGAGGCCTTGTACCTTGTAGATTGTACTTGAGGAGGACTCAACTCTGAAGTGTTGCTCGAATAAAAGAATCATGGGAAGTGCATGACATACCTTGGACATGCTTGGTTCATGGTTAAAGGTTGAGCATGCAGTTGGACAGTTGTTGCATAAAGAAATGAACATGGGGTTCTTAGGCCTAAGAGGGGAAGTGGTGTACCTGATGCTCATGATGAGATTTGAGTTTCTATAGATTCGATCATGGTACTCCTCATGGTTAGATGAGAGGGAAACCCCTTAGGTTTGAGGTATGTTTGATGAACCCCTCACAGCTAAGTTGTTGACATAGGAAAGTATGATCTTGATCCAAAGTTGAGAATGAGAACAAGTATGACCTAGAATGGTTTAGTAGATGCATGGTCTGCTTGTGACTTAGTAGCTTGCTAGGGTTAAGCATGCACATGTGAGTATAAACCCTAGACATAAGGATGTTTGTGACCTTTGTTATCAAGGACTAATTTTCTTCCATCCTGGGAGAGGGACCCTTTTGTAGGGTGTATACCAGTCTTGTTGGATTTGAGGAAACCTAAAGAGGTCTCGTAGGATCTTGAGAAGCTAAGTGAAAAGTACATGGTATGAGGATGAACCTGAAGACTCATAGATAACCATCTCTAAGTGCATGTATATGGGTTACCATGAAGGTTACCGGTATGGGGCCTGACCAAGGTAAGCAGGTCACCATGACCCCTATGAAGGGATGAAAGTCAGCCCATGAATGCAAAGAGAGAGATGATGAAGGCTTGGGTAAGGTTCTAAGTTGGACATGTACTATAATAGAATCCTAAGTATATCCTAGGGTCAGGTAGGGATAAGACCGATGGAAGTATGAGTTGCCTAATTCCCTAGTTGCACATGACCATATGGTCGGGAGGTAACAACTATCATTGTATGAGGGCCATGGGTTAGGAGATTGATCACCTTCGTGAACTCATGGAACCCAAAGGGAAGATGAGTAGGGCACTCTCTGGATGCATAAGGGAAGAGGGATGACCCCAAAAGTGTCGGCACCCTATAGACCTAGAGGAGATGATCAAGGGATGTGTGTAAACCCCAATAGATTCGAGACCAGTTTTCTGTGGAAGTAACTTTGATAACAAGATGTTAATTTGTGATGTAGAGACATATGTGGCACGTTTCAACTTAGATTTAAAGGTGTACTGGCAAGGTGGGATGTACCATCTCTACTCTTGGAACATGAAGAACTCTATATTTGGACTGCATACAAATGCTTATTTCCTCTTGTTATGGGAGTGAGAGATAGGGCAATACGCATGCCATACACTAAGGCTAAAAGGTGATGTCAGTTGGAACGTTGCCATGAGGTATGAGGATAGAGATGATAACATACCCTAGTGGAGTGAATGATACATGGATGGTTTACAAACACTAAGAGGAATAAGGTAGTCATCTTATAAAAATGATTTTAGCATGAGCTATGTGGAATTTGCTAGTTATACAAGGTTGAGTTCGAAAACTAAGAGAATAAGCTCAGAGTTTTCTTGATGAAGATAGACTTAGAGCTGAGATGAGATAATAAATGAAATACATGGAGGTGTATGTCTTCAACTTTACCTAACACCTAAGGATGTGAAGTGGTAATGGATGCTCTGGATGAGATACAACTGCCTAGTTTAAATGGAGGATAGAAGAGGTTGTTAGGATAACCCTCAGTTGGAAAAAAGAGATAAGTTTGGCTAACACTCAGATTGATTGATCAAGTTAATGGTTGTTTGGTTAGCCAGCCTAGGGCTTATCATGATAAAAGGATGGTTGTAGAACCTCAGATGCACTTCTCTAGAGAAAAAGGAGATGAAACCCCAACCAGAGTGGTTTAGGGTTTCCAAGGTATCGATCTTGAGGAATCATGACATACGGGAGATCATGATTTAAGATCACCATATACCGTGGTACTACCAAGATAATAGGTGACAGTAGTACTTTGGATGCCTAAGATGAAGTTGCATGTGGTATGTTGCCATGCAAGCCAGGAGGTGAAGGACAAACGCCAATAACCCAGTGTATCGATATAGAGGATAAAAAAGTCCCTGAGAGGGAATGGGAGTTCATCATTATGGATGTTGTGGAAAGACTCCCCTAGACCAAGGAAGGTCAAGATGTAATATGGGTTATGGTAGATCGCCTTACCTAGATGACATGAGAAAGGAAGAGTACTATCAAGGGATAGATCCAATTGAACTACATATGAGAGAGAGATGGTTCAACTACACCATGATGCGAGTTCAAAAGTTCTTGAGTATAACCTAAAGATACACTTTCATAAGGTGGAAGAAGATACATGAAGAACTCGATGTTAGTACAGTTTATCACCCCTAACTGATGGTTAGAACAATCCAGACTAGAGGGTCTGATGAGGGCATGTGTGCTCGTTCAGGGTGATATCTATAGACAGTTCTTGTCCTCTATAAGATGTGATGATAACCACCATAGCCAGTATCAGGATGTAAAGAAGCTCTATAAGGGAGGTTGTGTCAGTCACCACTTCATTAAGATGATGTTGGTGAAGGGACATCGCGAAGGTCAGAATAGAACCACAGTGTGTGCAGATGAATTTGCTTTGATCGTGTAATGGCTGAAAGAGAGCCCAAGGGCGACAGGAGTCATGAGTTGATGCAAAGCAAGACTGACATGCATTTCACTGTGGGAGAGTATGTGATGTGAAAGTCTGACCCCTCTAAGTTACAACTGAGAAAGCTGAGTCCCCGATATACGGGTCCATTTGAGATGAATTGGTGGAGATGGTTGTGTTTAGCCTTACCCCTCAGGATAACATGATGTATAATGTGTTCCATGAGTCCAATCTAGAGCACTGTGTGAGGTACCCAAGCCATGTGTTGAGCCTTGAACCTATTCAGCTTTATGAGAGGCTGAAATGTCCTGAGTCACCTATGAGGGTACGATATACCAAGGTAAGAAAGAACTCAGATGGAAGAATATGCAATGATGAAGGTTCTTGGAAAGCACCATGGAAAGGGTGAAGCCACATGGGAGCCCTGATGGACATAAGAAAGGCTTATCCTGTTTGTTTGCTTGCTTGATGGAATTTTGGGGGCAACATTCCTATAAGAGGGGAAGGATGTTACAACCCCAAATTTTGGGTTCTTTTGATGAGAAATACAATTTCTCTTAATAAAGGTAAATTATGTGGTTTGATTTGAATTTCATCTATAATATCCTTGATGGTTGCTTAATGGGCTTTGTTGGCTATTGGGCCCAATAATAAGGAAATTCGATTAATAAAGGAATAATTAAGAAATGGAGAAAAGAAAAGATGTAGAAACCTCTAGAAGGAAAAAGTATATAATCCAAAGTTGGATTTCGTGCCTCTTGGGTTCCTTGGGTTCCAAGGAGTCCAAAGTTGCAAAGAGAAAGAAATAAGAAAAGAAAATAACAATTGAATATTTCTTTATTAAGAAAGAAATTGAAAACAATGATAAAATGTGGAATATAAGTGGAAAGAGGTATAATTGAGTTATCCTTAGTGGATTTTCATATCCAAAGGATTCGTAATGTTAAATGGAATGCCAATGAGGAAAATAAAAAGAGAGATAAAGAGAAATTCTCAAAAAGAGATATTTTAATAACAAATAAACAAGATAATGAGAAATAATGAGGATAAATGCATCTAGAAGGATAATAAGTATCCTTAAAAAGGAATTTCGAAATCTTGGAGTTTCTTGGGGTCAAAGGAGCCCCAATGGAGAAGAAAGAGAGAGAAAATACCAAAAATGCAAAATAAGAGGATAATGTGATACATTATTAATGATTTTGGTGGCATTGCTAAAAAGGAAATATTTTCTACTAAATGAAAATATCATTTCGTGGCCAAGGAATTAAAAGGCAAGTATAATGAGAATAAGTGAGAGGAATTTCAAATTCCTAATATCTAAATAGCAAAGTATATTTAAAGGGATAATGAAGAGAGAGAAGTTGCTTCTTAACTAAGGAAAATATGTTTCCTTTTGGGAAAAGGACTTGAGTCCTCGTGGATGCACATCTTGGGGTGTGGATACTCTCCCCTATAAAAGGGGTAGGACCTTAGTTCGAGTTCAAGATGGTATCCCACACAACTCTCTCCTTTCTCCTTCTTCTTTGCATGCAACCCTAACTAAGGGAAAGAGTGCTACCCCAGAGCAACCAGGAGCCATTAAGAGGTTACGATGGAGACCTGACGCTCCCACGACCTCAAGGGAAATGCTCGGTGGCCATCCCTTCTCCCTAGCCATGTGTAGTAGTAGTAGCACGGCTGCAAGAGATGTCGCACTTTGCGGCCTTTGCATGCGGGTAACCGGCCATCTTGGTCGCGGTCTGATGGCGCCCCGTGTGCGCATGAGCACGATGGAGGCAGGGGCTGCAATTCCGGTGAAGTTTGGGTCCAGATCCAGGAGAGAGAGCCGTGCCAAGGCTGCAGATCGGTGGCTAGGGCGGCTGCAATCAATCTGCTCGAGGTTGATGAAGGGTAGAGGTGCATTGGACCATTTTGCCCTCCACAGGATAAAGAAACATCTAATTTAACCAAGGGCAAAGATGTACTTTTGAAATGTTTTCAATCTGCAAACAACATTGCATGCCATGAGTGACGTGGCGCGCACTGATCGGCTCAAGTAAGTCATTCTTGCAAAATTCATATTTAAATAATGTTAACTCAGATGGGTACATATAATATATATATTTTGCTCAGACAAATGAGAGGAATTCATTAAAAATAGTTTTAAAGGCTAATTCCTCTTTATGTTCTAAAAGTAGTGTAACTTATCAACTTTAATGAATTAAAGATTAAGAAACCCTATTTTGAGATGATTGATGTGTTTAGTAGGGATTAATGGATGAGTAAAGTTGATATTAACCTATTAATTGTAAAAATGTACATTAAGAACAAAAAGGATGAACTGTGCATGTAATTGGTTTAATTTAGAGTTTCATGTGCATAAATATGCTTTAATGGGCCTTGAAACCCTAATATTAGTAAATGTGACTCATAATGGTTTTAGTTATTCAAAATCATGAATAAAGTTGAAATATGATAATTCCAAGCTATTTCAAGTATAAAAGTTTCTAATTGTGGATAAATACCCTTAATGTAGTAAATAGGGTTTTCTAATGGATAAAGGTAGAATTAATGACAAATAGAGTTCATGTGTGTTTTTTATCATAATCACTACTACGGAAACAGCATTCAATGTCGCTTTTCTGGGCGTCGGTTATTAAAAAAACTGATGCATATAACATTCCACGTCGGTTATTTAGGAAATACGATGTCTATATTCGAAGACCAGCCAGACACGGGTATCGCTTTGTATTCAGTGTCGGCTAGGTAAAACCAAACCGATGCCTAAAATCTCCCGCGAAATCCAATTTTCGAGCGAAAAAAAATTGGCCCCAAAGTGTCACATACAACATCGGTTTTTTAACTACTAACCGACGCCTATATAAGATGAAAATTTGTGCAAAAAGTTCCAATTTCGGTGTCGGTTATCCTTTGATAACCGATGATGATAATGGTTCCCGCCAAATAATTTAGGGCAAAGATTGTCTAATTGGGCGTCGGTTAATATCAACCGACGCTTAAAAGTAAAAGGTGTTGGTTTTGTAGATAACCGACGACGTTGACAAACTTAATAGACTCGTATCACCCGAGTCTTCCCCTTTATTCTGTTTCATCGCGATAATTTTCTCTGTCGCTCACCTAAAATCGCCCGATGCCCCCACTGCTGCTTTCCGCCGTCGAGTCCTCTTTCTCCTGCTGCCGCAGCTCGCCACCACTGTTGCTTGCCGCTCTGCTCTACTCTGCTCTTCTCTGGGTGCCGTTCTGCTTTTCGTCGTTCTGCTCACCGCTCGTCGCCTCCTTCTCTGCTCGTTGCTCTCACATCGCCACCGCCTCTCTTCTCCACGCTAGCTCCAGGTAGCCCTAGCCTCTTTTCTTCCTTCTCCCTAGCTCCTTACCAACAGAAAGCACAGTCATGGCTGTGTTGGCCTACCACGGTCGTGCTGCCCAGCACGGCCGTGGTAGGCCAACACAGCCACAGCCGTGCTTGCTGTTGGTAAGGATATGAACAAATCTTTATGTAATGCTTTCTGTAAATCCTAGGATACGAAAAAATCTTTTGCGTGCATATATTTGTGCTTCTAATCCTAATGCTTGACCTAATTTAGTAAATTTTGACGCATGTTGAAATAAGATTTAAACTTGTCCATTCTAGCATCCTAATTTGATTTGATTAAACCCTAACATTGATGAAACCCTAACATCAATTGTGATGAAACCCTAACATCAATTGTGATGAAACCCTAACATGTACATATCTATTATTGTGTTTGTTGGCCTAGAAACCCGTCCAAGATTTACTCATTAGGAGTAAATCTTGGATAGCCCCCAGTTTGGGACTATTTTTGAACACCTAATATCACTTAGGATGTAAGTGTATAATGTGTATTGGGTTTTTGAGAAAATTTTGGTAGCATTTCCCCATTTTTTCTCTAAGTACATATGTACTTAGAGAACAGCGGGGAAATGCTGCCAAAATTTTTTGAAAACCCAATACACATTATACACTTACTAGTGAGATTAGGTGTTCAAGGATGGGATAGGTGGTACACATTTATTATATATAAGAATGACATCACATGTGTTTGTTTGCCTAGAAGCCCGTCCAAGACCCTAATCTTGTCCTAATATATACTTGTTTTCTCTTTGATCATAGAATGGATAGATCATGGATGTCCATTCGCAATCGCTACACCCTAGAGTTTATATCTTCTCTTGATCAGTTTATTAGATTTGCTGAGGAACATAGGAAAGAACCTGGAGATAGGTTCTACTGTCCATGTAGGCATTACGGTAACAACTTGAAAGTCGGCATTGGTGATGAAATCAAAAATCATGTCATGTGCAATGGGATTGTACAAGGCTATACAGAATGGCACTGGCATGGAGAGATTTCAAACTCAAAACCAGTGGATGTCGATAGCAGTGCTTGGGTGGAAGAAGAAATTGCCTCCGATGATGTAGATGTGAACGAACCAGTTCCAGTAGACATCATTGATGCGATGTTGGATAGTTGTAGGGTAGAGCACACTGATCCACCTCCTATCTTTAGAAACATTGTGCATGATGTTGAGATATCGTTATACACAGGCTGTGCTAAGTTTACAAAGCTTAGCGTTGTGTTGAGATTGTATAAGTTGAAAGCTAACAATAGATGGAACGACAAAAGTTTCACTTCATTGTTGACTTTGTTGAAAGAAATGCTTCCTGAAGGAAACGAGCTGCCAATCTCAACATATCGGGTAAAGAAATTGTTGTGCCCAATGGGAATGGAGGCCAAGAAGATACACGCATGCCCGAATGATTATGTATTATTTCAAAAGGACTATGTGGATTTGAAATATTGTCCAAAATGTGGTGCATCACGGTATAAAATGACAACTTCGGGGGAGTCCAAAACTGGTTCTCCTGCCAAGGTGATGTGGTATCTACCTATAATATCACGGTTTCAATGCTTGTTTGCAAATCTGAAAGATGCGAAGAATTTGAGGTGGCATGCAGATGTTAAGAAAAATAATGATGGGATCCTACGACATGCATCTGATTCCCCACAGTGGAAGAAGATTGATCTATTGTACCCCAAATTTGGTGAAGAAGATAGGAATCTAAGACTTGGGCTTTGTACAGATGGGATGAATCCGTACAGGACATTGAGCAGCCAACATAACACTTGTCCAGTTATGCTTGTTATATACAATCTTCCTCCCTGGCTGTGTATGAAAAATAAGTACATTATGTTGTCGTTGTTGATATTGGGCCCTAAACAACCCGGAAATGATATCGATGTTTATCTTGAACCTCTGATTGATGACTTAAAGAAACTTTGGGCTGAAGGTGTGATGACCTATGATGCTTCAGGAAGAGAGACATTTCGTTTGCATGCTATGTTGTTTTGCGCTATTAATGACTTTCCAGCATACAGGAATTTGTCTGGATATAGTGTCAAAGGAGCTAAACCATGTCCTATATGTGAAGAAAACACTGATTCAATAATACTAAAACATGGCGGAAAGACTGTATATCTTGGTCATCAAAGGTTTCTTTCAAAATTCCATCTATATCGTAGGAAGCGCAAAGCATTCAATGAATGGAATGATGAACGGAGTGCACCTAAACCTATACCAGGGGATGTTGTTTATGAAAGAGTAAAAGACATTGTCAATGAATTTTGTAAGAAATCACAATGTAGTACGGCCACACAGAGTGACAATTCTTCATTCAAGAAGAAGTCAATATTTTGGGATCTTCCTTATTGGAGTTCTTTGACAGTCAGGCATTGTATCGATGTAATGCACGTTGAGCAAAATGTCTGTGATAGCGTCATTGGTACTCTGTTAAATATACCAGGTAAGACTAAAGATGGGATAAAATCCAGACTAGACCTACGTGAAATGGGAATAAGGTCAGAATTAACAGAATTACATGAAATGGGTAATAAAAGAACATACTTACCTCCTGCTTGTTACACGTTGTCTAGAAAGGAGAATAAAAGCTTTTTGTGAATGCTTGGTAAATGTTAAGGTGTCATAGGGTTACTCATCCAACATACGTAGATTGGTATCAATGAAAGATATGAAGTTGATAGGTATTAAATCTCATGATTGTCACACTCTAATGCAACAAATATTGCCTGTGGCAATTTGATCTATATTGCTGAAGCATGTAAGGTTTGCAATCACCAGACTTTGTTTCTTTTTCAATAGTCTATGCAGCAAAGTTATTGACCCTGATACTCTCGATAATTTGCAAAGAGAAGTTGTTTTTACCCTATGTCATCTTGAGATGTATTTCTCTCCTTCGTTCTTTGATATCATGGTACATCTTGTTGTCCACTTGACTAGGGAAGTGAAAATGTTGGGACCAGTTTTCTTGCATTAGATGTATCCCTTTGAATGATACATGAGCATTTTTAAAGGTGATGTTCGAAACCGTTATCGGCCTGAAGGGAGTATTATTGAATGTTATGTGGCGAGAGAGGTTATGGATTTTTGCAATGACTTTCTGAGTGGTAATAACACTCCTATTAATGACAAGAATATTGAGGAGGGCAAAGGAATTTTGGGATCACGGGTGAAAGTAATCAGCCTTGAGTAGTTGGAACAAGGTCACTTGTATATTTTACACAACATGGACGAAGTGAGTGTTTATATCAAGGAACATACCAATTTCATCAAGAGACAACATCCTCGAGCAAGTTCAATGTGGCTTGCTAGAGGGCATAACAAGACTTTTACTAAGTGGTTTGAAGATAAAGTCTTACATCAACTATCTCAAACACCAAATGATATTACGAAAACTATCAAATGCCTCACATTTAAACCAAAACTGAATGTTATGTCTTATGAAGGGTTTGACATTAATGGGTTCACATATTATACAAAGTGCCAAGATGATAAGAGTGTCGTCCAAAATAGTGGGGTCACTCTTCAAGCTTCGACTATGTATTTTGCAAGTGCAAAGGATAAGAGTCCACGTGAAGCTAAAATGTCATATTATGGTGTCATTGAAGACATATGGGAGTTTGACTACATAGATTTTAGAATTCTGCTCTTTAAATGTAATTGGGTTGATAACACCAAAGGAGTTATAGTGGATGAATTGGGTTTCACTTTAGTGAACTTTGAAAAGATTGGCAAGAAGGGTGAACCATTCATATTGGCATCACAGGCAAAACAAGTATTCTATATCGATGATCCTGCAAATGATAAATGGTCGGTTGTTCTTCATGGTAAAAGACAGTTTATTGAAGATCCTATAGATGAAGAAGAGTACTATGATAAGTATGATGACTCCGGTCTATTCTCAGTTGGGTTGTGAAGTACTTCACAAAATATTGAAGCTAATGATGACTTATATGTGCACGGAGATCACAATGAAGGATTATTAATTGATAAAAAATCACAATTTTAGAGGCATGCATGTTTATATTTTTTATTGAAGCTAAATGTTTGCTTTTTTAATATCAATATCATTTTCAGATGTTTCATTATCTTCTAGTTAATACAAATGCTAAATATTTGCCTTTTTAATGACATTTTCAGATGGCTGACCATGATGAGCATGATGTCCATGATGAGCATGAAGTTCATGATGAGTATGTTGTCCATGATGAGCATGGCGAGGATACCAATGTAAGTTCTAAAAACATATCCTGTATTTCTATAAAATTCATTATCTTCTAGTTATGTCATATATCCTATATTTCTATATTGGGCTAATTCAGTGTGTTTATTTTTGTCAAATTTTAGGTTGATGATGCACATGTACCCACTGAAGTACTGGAGGAACTTGATGTGCATCACCAAAAACTTAACAAGAAAAGGGGCATCACTTTGTTGAAGAAGTTAATAGTGCTAAGTGGTAGTGGATCCAGATTGGCTGTGGAGTTTGATAATGGAGGAAATGCAATTGGAGTGAACCGCAATAATTTTTTAAACTATCTTGGGGTTGTCACTCGAAGCCATTGTTGTGTTAAGTATGATAATTGGCATAAAGTTACTCAGGATAAGAAAGACATGATATGGAAGGATTTATGTGTGAGTTATTATTATTTGCAATTCTATTTTGTATATTACAAATTCTATTATTTGCAATTCTATTTTTGGATACTAGTTAATAGCAATTCTATTTTACAGAATTTGTTTGCATTGGATGAGAAGTTGCATCGTAAAAGCGTGATGCAACGTGCTAGAAAGATGCTAAGGAACTATAGGACAAATCTCAACAGAGAATACATAAAAGATGGTGATAAGAAGAAGAAGTCAGCCCTTGAACAGTGGAACTTCTTGGACAAAAAAGATTGGGACACGTTTGTTGCTTCAAGAAAATCCGAAGAATTCAAGGTATTAAGTGAGGCGCAAAAAGCAAGGCGTGCACTGAATGTGCATGACCACACTATGGGTCCAAAGGGCTATGCAAGCGTTCCCCAAAGACTACAGGCAGAGTTTGCTGCTGCTCAGGAGTCCTCTACTACATGTGCCACACCCATGCCTCGCCATGATGTCTGGATAGCTTGGAGGCAAAACAAGAAGGGTGAAATAAAGAAGCTCGTAACTGCTGAGGCGGCTGCAAAAATGGTAAAATACAACTCTTAGAGCAATCGTTTGAATATTGATTATTTGTGGTGTTAACTTACCAATTTCTGTTGATGGTGATTAGTGGGAGTTGGACGAGTAGAGGAAACAAGGCACGTTCATCCCTCAGGGCACAAGGGATGAATTGACAGTTGCTCTGGGTAATCCAGAGCATCCTGGACATGTTAGGGGTGCAAGCGCTGGTGTGGGCATCAAAGCATTCTTTGGGACATCCCAGCGCAAACCCAGAGCGGGACTTTCACAAGAAGAGGTAACCTATTCTTTTTTTATAATGTTACTACAAAAGGGAATTCAATAATAAGAAGCTAATGTTTATTTTATCCATGTATAGGAGAATAAAAGAGTCAAGGATATAGTTGCTAAGAAGGTCAAGGAAGAAATGTTGTGGTGGCAGGCATCTCAGGCTTCCAATCAGCCTATGGCGACCCACTCTTCTCCTGATGCACAGACTGAGAGTAATCTTGTAGACGTACCGCCTAACACGTCTGTTGTAAGTATTGTTTATGACATTGTAGCTAGTCTTTTCAAGATGATATGTTTTCAAGATGATATGTATATATGTATAACATTCTTTACGTAAATTTGTAGGTGTTTAAGTCATGCCACTTAAGAATGCAAGACTATGTTGTTGTAGAGGTACAGGCTTACCCTTCCCTTCCTGGGGCAACATTTCATAGGACTCCAATGCCACAGGGCTATGTTCGTGTGATCCTGATACGTGTATTCCCCGAATGGAGGGAAGCTACATTGCCATATGTCCACCCGAATATTGATACACTTGCCGAGTCAGAAGGCGGGGTGATATTGTCGCCCAAAGTAGATGTCATCTACACTACTAAAATTGTAAGATAAATTTACATTACTTTAGATTGTTAATGTGTATATATGAGTTCAATTGGTCTGAAATTATATATACAGGTTAAAAATAAGACACCCGGAGCATCTAGGCCTCCACCTCCACTTCAACATTACCAAGTTGGGTTCCAACTAACCTAAAATACCCGTTAGGTCCTGCTTGTAGGGGAATGGCATGTTGGCTATGGGCACATAATATACATTGCCCTATAATTGTTTCTTTAGAAGCAAATTATGCAGGTCAATCATACGAAAGCTCTTTATTTATACAAGATATTATTGAGTTGTTTATATATGATTGGCTGAATACATCAATGATAGACACATGGATAAGGTGAGATCTTATTTATACATCCATATACCTTGTGTAAGATTTGGTGATCTGATTTCTTATATATTAATGCATACGTAATACATGTTTTGCAGCTACTTAGTCGAAAATCAATGTAAACAATTTGCATTTGACCATGTGGGATTTTTTATTCTATCATTGATTAGTATGGTAGCTAAAGACCCTGATAATGTTCAACAATACTGTATAGATGCTTTTACAATTTTTGGTCAGCAAATGAAGACGATAATAATAGATCCATTCAATGTCAAGTAAGTTTACTTTACTTATAATTTGGACTTAAGAAAATTACATTATTGTGGATTTTGAGTTATTAATTTTTAACTTTTTTACCTCTAGCGGTAGGAATTGGGAGTTACTAGTTATTCTCCCTGGGGCGTTCACTATTTATTATCTAGATCCTGTGGGGAGTACATTGAATACTAAAATTGGACACGTAATGAGAATGACATTATTCTGGTGAGAAATATTTCATTTTTATATCCGTTAACATATGTTATTACATTGCTATTTAATTATGCAATTTACTGTGTTACATTAACATGTAGGGGTTTAGATGCATTCAAAAAGGCTGGAGGAAAGGTCCCTAGGAAAAAGAACCAGCCAATAATTTGGGAGAATGTGAAAGTAAGTTCTTGACTCCAATGTATATATTATTTATGTGAACTGTGCATAGTTGTATTTTTTAATATTTTGTATGTTTCAATTTATAGTGTGTTACACAAGACAACGTTTGGACATGCGCATACTACGTGATGTGATTTATGCAGATGATTATCCAATATGCCGCATTGGACATCAATGCCATACATGAGGCATTATATATAGTCTCATTAGTTAGTATGAAATATATCAATATTATTTTTATATTATTACTTATATATATACATAATTATCTTTGCAGGTGTTTAAAACTAACCACACTATAGGTAAACACTTAAAATATATACATGCTCCATATACGATGGAAGTATTAAATGAAGTAAGAGAAGAATGGGCAAGAGCCATACAAGCAGTGGGGACTGTAAAAAATATAATTGGGATGTTGATAGCGATGTTGAATGATATTTTGTAAATGAATATTTCTAAATGTTTATACGTGTCTGAATGTTTTAACATGTATTTGAATGTTTCTACATATGTGAATGTGAGAATTGAATTGATGTCTGAATGTATCTACTTGTGTGAAAAATATATTTGTTGATTTTACAGGTTTGTGGCATGTTTGTTGGCTGATATCAATGGATGTCCTAAACTTGCAGTTCAAAACTGAACTGTAGGTTCTCATCATGCTGACCAGCCACAGCAGGCCTACAAACTGATAAGAAAAAATAAAATAAAATATTGGCGTTGATTATTTATAGAAAATTGTCATCAAAGGCTTACAGCGTCAGTTATTGGATAAAAACTGCCACCTAATGTGACAAACAACCTGACCGTGTAGGAAAGCACGGTCGTGGTGGGAAATAGTGTCGCTTATTAGTATAAAACTGACGCCTATAGTACTAAACATGGCTGTGTAGGGAAGCACAGTTGTGGCGTCTAGAAATATGGTGTCGGTGTTTTAGTTGTAAACCGACGCAGATAGTGTCCTAGATGGTGCCCTTTTTGTGGCGTGAAGCCTTTTGGCGTCGGCTTACTATAAATGATCGACGCCTATCGGTGCCCTGCTGGCACGTTTTCAGTGGCGCGAAGCCTTTTGGCGTCAGTTATAAAACTGACGCCGAAGAGTTCGACCTTTAGCGGCGACCACATAGGCGTCACTTTAGAACCGTCGCTAAAAGGGTGTAAACAACCGACGCCAAAGGCCTGTTCTGTAGTAGTGAATGAACTATGAATTGAGCATAATGATCTTGTCATGAACTAAAAAGGATAAAAATGGTAGTTTTAAAGTAAAAGAGGCATAATGGGCTTAATTGATGGTTAATTGTGCCTTTTATCCGAAATTAGGGTAATATGTTAACCTTAACATCTTTTGTAAAGAATAGATGAGATAATTAGGGTTTGCGAGTAATCGTATAAAAGTAGGGACTAAAAGAGTAATAATGAAGAGGAACCCTAATTGCAATGGAAACCCGAAAAGTGGACTAGAAACCCTAGGAAGCGAGCTAAATGTTGATGACATGATTAATGATAGGAACTTGGATGCCTATTTCAGGATCAACTTGGTGTGTGCTTGCTTGGTTTCTTAATTGGTTGAATTATTTCTGCATTCAAGACAGCTTGACAGGTATGTGGTTAATTATGGTTAATCGCATTAGTTTCTCGAAGAGTTTCCCAGATGATTCATCGCATTTAATGCAACTTAACAGTTTGGACGTTCATACTTGCAAATCATAAAGTCACTATGATTATCATAATAATAATAGAAGTGTGTATTCTCCCACCTACATGACACCCTGATGGATGATGTAAAAAGGTCAAGCCCAGGAGGGAAGACCTATGGGCACCATGAGTGGTGACCCCAGGCACCAAGCTCGGGATTGAGAAGGTGGCCTATGATATTACATGACTAAAGGTCACCATGAAGGGTGACCCCATGCACCAAGCTCAGGATTGAGAAGGTGGCCTTAAGTCAATGGAAAAAGTGAAACCCGAAAGGGGGTATGCCAGGGTTAGGGCGAAAGCAGTGGAGAAAGTCACGTTGAAAGCGTAATTTGGCTTGTTAATTAACTTGATTGTGATATTTATATTGTTAGTCATACTTGAAAAATTTTGGTTGTCCCCACATACCAGCATATTTCGATATGCTGACTGACGTTTTGTTTGTCGGCATTTTAGGTACAAGATTGAAAAGGACAAATAGTAAAGTGGCATATGTGGAATTAAATAAGAGTTAAAGTACAAGGGAGGATTAGTTAGAATAGACTCCAGATGTGGATAGAAGTAGACATCCAAGTTTTTGAAAAAGGTATGCAAAGTTAAATTTTATTACAGCCTTTCAGTATAGTTTGGTAGAATCTAATCATTATTATTGATTATTTGTTGAACCTTTGATCCGGAATTTGGGATAATGGCTCAGACCCCTTGGTCTCCCTTAATTGGGGGTTACCGAGAGGCGGGGTCGTTACAATGTGTCTACCCAATCTCTCTTCCCCATAATGGGATGAAATAAGCACTTGACTACAGCTCAAATACAAAGTTCATCCCATTCCAAGAGCAGAGATGGTATACACATACATTTACATTTTAGGTTGAGTCATTCTCAACAAGACTTGCTTTTAATTCTATAATATTCTTATATTCATGAAGTCAAATGCCTTTCTCACTCTTGAGTTTGTGCAATATTCCATATAATATCTCATTATTACATGACTTCTTTCTATATCTTACTTTTACATCTCTGGTATTATGAGCCTTAACAACTTCCTTGAGGTCTCTAGGGGTATAGGTACTTTTTGGGAGTGATCTCATCCTTATGCATTTAGGGAGTGCCTCTCTCATTCACCCATTAGGCCACATGCTCATCATGAAGGTTGTTAATCTCCTGAGTCATGGACCTTGAGAAAACCTAGTTGTTACCTCTCGACTACAAGGTCTTATGCATTCAGGGTACAATCAACTCCTAATACCATCGGTCATATGTACCTTTTGTACACCCTACTTGACCTAGGATCGACTTAGGACTCTACCCTTCCCAGGGGTTTCTTGGAGGTTTCACAACTTGAACCATTTTCAAGAACATTAGTTTCATATGCAATTCTGTAAATCGGATTTCCTTTATCTCTTATAATGTTGATTATTCACTTTATGTCCCTCCATTGGACTCATGGCAACATTTCTTTTCTGGGCTCGGTCTCATACGGCCAGCCACTTCCAAAGTGAGTTTTTTTCTCATGTCCCTCAAAGATGGCATATTGGGTTCAAAGAATCATACTCAATATATGTGCTTTCATATTTTATAGAGGTGGCATTCACAGTTACCTCAATCTTTAAATTGATTTGGCCAACCTACCTTTCTGGGGAAGGTCCTAACCTAGGGTGCCCTCTTGGCTCATAGGAGGAAGTCAGGCTCTCTAGCCACAACCTGACCCCGAGGTCTAAGGTTTTTCCTCCCTCATAGGTCATCCTCCCATTCTTTGGCTGACCCAGCCTGGGTTGGCACACTAGCCCTAAAGGTTTTATATTTATGCATTGGTTTTATTGTAACATCTCAACCCTTTTTTTTAACTCAATCTCTAGGATACCCTCTCATAGGGTTTTGTCCCTACACTGGACTTGGACCGTCTTCCCTTCCAGGGGCTTGGTGCCTCGTCGACCTTCCTAATCTGGGCTTGACCTTTTGTGACCTTCCCTATCTAGGGCTTGGTTGTCTACACTGTGGAATGAGGTCACCTTCCCTACTTGGGGCTTGGTGCCATGTCGGCCTTCCCATCCATGGGCCTAACCCTTGTTGACCTTCCCCTCCATGTCTTAGTAATGATTCTCTTTCCATATTCAAACTTCTAGAGATAGCATGGGGTTTGAGCATGTCATATTCAGATTTTCCATTTTCCATATTATCATATTTTATGATAAATAAGCATTTCCTATTTTAACCTCACCACCCTTATCCTCTTTTCTCAATGGTGTGCCCTCTCTTTAGGGGAGCCTCTTTATGGGGAACCCTCTCCTTAGGGTTTTAGTCCTAGTGGACATTCATAACATCTCGTCTTGGCTTGGTATTTCATTGGTCATCCCATCTAGCCTTGGCCCCTTAGCAACCTTCCCATCCTGGCAAGGTTCATAGTCATTTTTAGAATGACTTTATTCCATCCCATGCTCTTTAACTCACCAGAGATGATATAGGGTTTGAGCAGGTTACATCCATACATGTATTATTCATAGGTTTCTCATGTTTCTTAAATCTTTTCCTCATAAATTCTTTGTTCCACATACTCATATGCATGGGATATTGAGTTACCTAACTCATTTATACACTTTATATTATAACTTCTCAACCTTTATTTGCCCAATCTTTGTGGTATACCCACTCACTGGGGGTGTTTATACTCACTCGCTGGGAGTATCCTCAATTATCTACCCACTCTCTGGGGGTGACCTCCATTCATACCCACCGAGTGGGATATTCTCTATCCATTCATTCATCTAGAGATATCATTAGGGAATTGAGAAAGTTATATTCATATTTTCATTTTCACATATAACCCTTGGTCATTTATGTCTCTCATGTATATTTCAATCTCTCTCTTTTTTTCACATGCAATGTGCATACATTCATACATGGACATATAGGTCACATAGACTTATTTACATTTTCCTTAACTCTCATTACTCTTACCCTAGTTAGGGTTCAAATGGTTAGGGTTTCCATCTTACTCATTCTACTCCATTTCCTAAGATTAGAGTTTTATGTAATTAAGGGTTAGAGACTACACCCTACCTCTTAGGGTTTCTATGTCCCATGACCCACAAGGGTTTTCCTAATCAAACCCTAGTTCTATATAGGGTTACCCACACAAGGAAAACCCATAAAAAATTTTTCTCTACATTATCTTTATTTATGTGTTGCATGTACTTTACCATTTCCACATTATACATCATTTCACATTATATGTACATTAATTGGTAGAGGATGCATTAACCCTACTTCTTCTCAAAAACCCTAAATTAAGATGAGGAGGGAAGTTTCTTTTAGGGTTTATTAAGCAAGAGTATTAGAAGGAGACAAAAAAGATGAGAAGAAATATTAAAGGTATTTTACTCCGAGAAAAGACTTCTGACTTTGGCCAGGCAGGATGCACGGGCTGGGAGTCCTCATAAGCTAACTAGTAATGCAGATGAAAATGCCCAGTCGTGATCCCTTCTAGACACCATCACCTTTAGAAAATTCCCTAATAATTCCCTCGTATTTCTAAAAATTACTTGAAATTATAAACTATTAAATATTATTTGAAAATTTTGTGCTCTGATACCAAATGTAACGACCTCACTTTCTGCATCTCCCAATTAAAGAAAGACCTTCAAGTTGAGATCCATCACTTATATTCTAAAGGATCCAAACTTAGCAAATAATTTCATTTGTTCCAAATATCATTTACAAATTTTACAATGATATACCTCATAAAACTGACACATGTTCAGAAGAAGTAACTAGCTATTGAATCCTCCTTTAACTTATCTTTAATTCTTTGAGGTAATTTCCATCTGGTTTATCACATGTTGACATCTTCATAATTAGCATGTACCTAAAATGTCGACAAACAAAACGCAGTCAGCATATTTCTTTACAAGTATGTGGGTTCATCCAATAATCACAAATACATATAATCAACCATCAATTGTTTGTACATAAGAACATGTATTTTATTTCATATTCTAACCCATATCTGGTCTAGTATCCCAGGTATATCCACTATCCAGAATTGGACTTATGTGTGTTACCCTTCGATTAGTGTAACTCAGGGTTTAGAATATCATTATTTATTTTATGTGATACTCATAGGGACTTTATAATTTGCATGAAATAAATGAACATCCAACAAATATCATTCATTCTATCTTTGAGAAATGCTGGCAAACATCAGAAGTTGGTACATGTAATCATAAGCGTAACCATGTACCTCAATGGTGAGCCAAGTAAATTATCATATAACTATACTTCACGCATATTTGTCCAAGCAAGCTAATCAATCCAAGTAATTAATTTTAATCTGCATGTTTATAAATCCTAAAGTGTCACCTATCATATTGATCACATTAAAACCCTATTTGATAATAATATAGGGCTTAGGGACCCTTTGGTATCCTATTACCATTAGGGTTATGCCTCAAAACCCTAATTCCCATGATTCTCATTTTAATGACATAAGTTACCTAATTAATGTTAAGTATTGTCACACTTATCAAATCTACATCTCTTTAATTAGGAAAACCTAGGTCACATTAAGTTTATTAACTACATGGTAAGTCGTGATCTTTAACCCATATCTCTATATGCATGGTTATTCACATTAAAAATCCTAAATTTTATCAACATGGTCATGATTATCTTGGATCATTATTATTTTCAGCATAATCAAATTAGAACATGATTTGAGAGCATTAATGTGCCTAACAAGATAATACACCAATCTAGGATTTTTATGCATTAATCGCCACTCAAACCCATATGTGCACTACTATTGGAATTGTAAGCATAATTAGATCCCAAACATATTTTATTTGGATTCCTTTCATTTTTCTGCTCAATTTTCATGCATAACTTGTTTTCATCTGACTTAGCAATTATTTTCTATCAATTTTAAAAGAGAAAACCTAATCTGACCAACTGTAGCTTGACACATCAGCAAAAACCATTTTATCAAAACATGGCTTGGCGTCCCATTAAGTTAGTGGGTAAAGACAACATTACCCATGTTGGCTATGTGTATTGGTCGGGGTTTTCTGGTCTTTTGACATAGACCTTTCCCTAACCTTACGACGGCAGCGGGGACCCTTGCCCTAGTGGGTCAGCCCACATGCTATCCCCTTTTCCCTAGGCATCGGGGAGCTGGGAAAGACTCCAGGGCCTACGCAAGGACCTGCTGGACCCCACTAGTCCCTAGCTACAGGTTGTCATGGTCGTGGTCACGAGAACAGAGCCCTTGTTTACCCTAGTTTGCATAACAGTGAAAAAAAATAGAGCCATAACATATTACCTTCAGGCGCCATCGTCGTCGGCCAATAGAGGAGGTTCTTAAGAGATTCTCAAGCTCCTTGCTCAGACTACAAGCTTGTGCATTGATGGATGAGAGGAGGGGGCTATGCTACTAACCAAATCATGTCTGTTGCGGTGTTTAGAGTTGTTACTCGGGCTTACTCTTCATCATGCCTCTGGACCTTCCTTTGGAGATCGTCTATCTCTTCCTCAGGTGTAGGAAGAAGGAAGATGTAAGGGGGAAAGGATGTCGAGGGGTTAAGATTTGTTAATTGTGCTTCGGGTTGCAGAGTGATATGTGCACTCATCTGAATACATCTGGGCCTTGTGTAGGCACCACAAAGGATGAATGGGTGAAGAAGGAAAGCGAGGGAGGGATAACACGCCTCAACAAAGATCACCTTTCCTATATATACATGTCGCAGGGGATGACTAACGGGGGGTTATAAGTTCAATACTTTCTCATATTTGGCAACACATCTCCTCTCTTTTGGCAACAAAATAAATACATCCTTCTTTAGTTATTACTCTATAACCCAAGATCATGATACCCCCATCTTTCTTGTTAGAACTTGGTGTATAAAGAAAAGAAATAATTAATATCTTCCTTTTCTTCCAAAGCTACCTTCCTCGCCCATAATATAGTTCCATATGATATCTAAAGAGAGAGAAAGCATGTTTTTCCTTATATCAAAAGGCTATCTTTGGACTTTAAGGATTTTATCTTCCTTCCTTACATTGGGTTCTCTTTCTCTCACTGGTTGATCAATTTTTGTAAAAATAAGAAACAAATAAATACATTTCCCATGTTATATTTTATTTCCATGGGAATTATGTGAATAAGCCCTATTCTTTTAAACATCTCATTAAAACAATCATGGAATATCATTTCTCCCCAAATCTAGAATTCTCTTTCTTTCCTTTATTATTTTCGAGTATACCAAAGGTTAGATCAAAATAATATGAATGTTTTGTCAAACTAGCTAGATAGTTACACTTTTATTTATCTAAAACACCACATTTTCCTTAGATAATATTCCAATAATCTAACAATTACCCAAGTCACCACTCTTTATTTATGCCTGAAAACTCTCTTTTCTAGAGTATTCCACATAATTTCATATTTAACAATATCGATTGTCCATTACTTTAAAAATCCATTTATGATTGGATTTTTCATTCTTTCTCTTGTCTAATATTGTTAATCGGTTTTTGCAAAACCATAGGACACAAGAAATTCCTCTTATTTTTTAACATGTGCTTTAAGGGCATTATTATTCCACTAGTAACACCAATGGGGAATTATTATCAACTCCTGATTTTTATTTATATTATTCAATTTCATCAAAATTGAGGATATAACAAACACCTTTCCCACTCTTGTGGGATTCAAACACGCCATCTAATGTTGCACATATATGAATTAAGATCCAATACACTATTATTTTCAATATCACTTTTAGAACAAGCTCACATCACACATCACAAAGAATACTTAGCATCATCTTGTTATAAGAGTCAAATCAATCCAAACGGACAAGAACAATAAATATGTTCCTTTTGAGTTAGCTTAGATATGAAAAAAATTACAAATAATCCATAATGTTAAACTTCGGTTAAGAGTCCAAACAATGAATCTATAAAAATGTGATTTAAATGGTAAGGAAAATATACATGTTTACATTTTTCTTACAAAAACCTAGAATGAAACTCACATCAGATATATCTACATATTGATTCCAACATTTAGGTTATAATAGTATAAACATGTCTATCATTCAAATTTGATAAACATAATATTGAAACTTATTATTCATAGATGTTTCAATTTATACCATATTACATACAAGGAAAATATATAAATTGGATGTACAACCACACTCAAAAACGTGAGAGGGCATGAACAATTCTAACCTAATTTTCCCTATCTACATCTTATATACAATGACCTCTCCTCACATGACATTATATCCAAAAAAAATTATACAACAAACACGAAACTCATATAGCCGAGGTGAGTGCAAAACCCCCACTCCATCTAGGTAAACAAACATGCACCAATATATAGTAGGCATATTGAACTTTGAAGAAACTAGAGGGGATTATTTTACAAGTCCTATCAAAAAATTAACATACAATATTACTAGATTATGACAATAAACTAACTAATATGGTAAGTCAATCATTTAGGTGAAATACCATCTGCAAGTCATCCTTTAAGAGTATATACATTAATAGATAAGAAGATACTAAATATCTTAGAGATGAATTATTTCTACAAATGATAAGATATTATGAAATGCTACAAACTCTTGGTCTAATTACATTACTATTGACACCACACTTGTGATTCCCTACCAGCTAGACCAAGAACATGTCACATAGTCATGAAGCCAAGGACCATAGAAGGCATGTATACCTGTCAATTAATCATTAAAACAATAAAAAATTCAAAATAAGAACTACATCAAATATCCATTGAAGGACATACAGTTGATATAACTAGTCATGTTCATACTAAGTGGATAGTAGTAAGTCAATGATTAATCATATGAAAGCATAACCTCTAGTTCACACATGTATGAAATACTTATGCAACCACTATCAGGTTATCAATTAATAGTGAATGGAATATACACACTATAGTTTCATTCTCTACTTGGCTTTTCCACTTACTTTACCCTCAAACTACTTGTCATGTACCTAGACAAATGAAAGTTGTCACACATAATTCTTGTATCAACAACTAACTATTTGCATCTAAGAGTTTAGCAGGACACCGTAAGATAGCTAAAAATAAAACATGGTCCACCAAGGGTTGTCTAAAGATGCTAAGATAGGGAACTCAACTTCTATACTATCACATCCTCATCTCGTGTTCACAACATAGATGCAAACACAATATCGCATCTTTTAACATATCTCATTTCATAATCATCATTTTCTCATAGTCTATTTCATATGAACATAAACGTCAATAGGAGAGGCTTAGTGTAAGAAGTGCTACCTTGTGGGAGAACTACTCCTTACTTAATTGAGGAATAAATCCCATCAAATTTTATATATGTTAAAAGGAATGAAGGAAGGGATTTTATTTAATCAAAGTATGATACATGAAGCATGATAATTATTCAATAGTGAAAATTTTAAATATTACTATCAGAAAACTTAACAAGGTTCCTCACCACAAAGGGTATTTTATTAATAAATAACAAGGTACAAGTGCTTATAATAAGGAACACTTGTAGAGGGTGATCTGTCCATCTCAAAATAACCTCAAAGTTTATATTCCTGGTATGTATTCCTTCTGAGTCAACTTCCCCTGAAGAACCTACATCTTGGGGGTTTGGTAACAACACCCAGAAGAGGAAGAAATAATGAAAGGTATGTGTCAAAAAAATATTAATATATGTGTAAAACTTGGGAAATTTAAAAATTGTGCAGAAATAAGAAGAATGTTCCTGGTCAAAAGAGGGGTTGTAAAGAAGTAGGTAAGTTCAATATAAGATATTTAAAAAAGAACAATAATACCAAAAAGTAATAAGGCAATTATTTTGAAGAAGATAATCAATTAGGATAGAAGTCTTGCCTTTGGAAAAAAAACCATAAACATAAAAAATGAATCAATTCATGTCAATTATTACAAAGACTAGCATAATCTAAGAAATCAAGACTAGAACCCATAAAACTCTCTATGTTCATTGACATGACTCTCCTAATCCACTTGGTTGTAGGGGGTGGTATGGAGTGTAGAATAAGGGTGTTTCACCTTCTATTACTCCCCACCCGGCCACTTAGCATGCTCCTTGCTAATTTTATAAAGAGAAGCACAACTATACACTTAGATCTCCCGCCTAGGGATACTAGAGGAGAAGGAGGGATAGGGAATAAAGGAAAAATAACCAAGCTCCCACTAAGGGGCTTGGGAAGTTTCCCCTCAAAAAGCTCAGATATCCCTCTTTATTTTATATATTAGGTGGATCCATATCTTAAACACAAAATAAAGAGTTAGAGAGGGAGAAAAATCTTGAACGTAGCATATACTAACGAAATCAAGTGTTATACATGAATATTTCTTAACATGGTATCAAATTTAGAGGTTATTCCCTCAACTAGCTACTCATTGTATAATCAAATGCAAAGAAGATGGATAAGAATAGAGAAAACACATGAATGTTGATGTAGAGGCTTCTATTTTCAACTTCAACTGCATGTAGGAGTATATCCTTCTCCCCCAAGGTGAAGTTGCATGATGTAAGAGGTGGTAGGTAGTCAAAACCCTAAGAAAGTTAGGGTTTGGGGTTAAGTGAGATTTATATGAGGTATAAGGGGGTAGGTGGTGGCTAGGAGGTGGAGTGAATTCTCAAATAGTAGAAAACCTAGACCCCTAGATACCACTAAGGCTTATGTAGGGATCTAGGTTTTCTCATGTCACTGGGTAGTTTGGGTAGACCATTATAGAAATGGGTTATGGTTTATGGGTAGAACAGTCTTTATACCCCCCCATCCACACACACACCAGATCAGAGGGTATGGAATGCTCATGGTTTCGAGATACAATCATGTTGAATGGTGTCAAAGTCATATTGTGGAATGAAAATATGTGTATGTAGCATGAACATTCTAGGTATAACGTTTGTGATTGTATGGAATTGAGATGACCATTCTGGTAGAATGGTCATGGTTTTTTTAGGTAGAACAACCATTTTGGGTAGAATCATTGCTATGGCATGTGGGTGGCACAACCGTGGTAGTGTGGAATAGTTGTGGTGGTACGGGTGGTTTTTTAGGGGAGTTGAGGGAGATGGGACTCGTCAGCACAATTTTGGTGGCTGGAATGAGAGGGCCTTTGTCTTCCTTGATAAACTTTGTGATTTGGCTCATATTATCACAAATGTTCTAATAGTAGCACAGTCGTTCTGAGGTTTTTTCTTACACTTCAATCCTATTTTTATATGCATGGAATCTTTTTACTTAGTTCAATTCTTGAGCATCTTGGGTAGGTTGGTGTGACTTGGAGTGGTCCACAGGTGTGATGACCCCATACCCCCATTATCCCCCCCCATTGAAATAAGACTAAGAGGGCAAGGATTATCATCCCAATTTCCATGATCCAGGTTTAAGAAATAACTAACAATAATCAATAATATCATTCACGCACTTTATTTTATAATAAAAGGATGATAAATACTCCTCAAAGGAGTTATATAAGTTTCAAAGGGAAAAATCTATGTGAATGGAAACATTATTACTATATATCTATATAATCCTCTTGGTGACTTCATTTGATTAACCCTTGATGGATTCATCTGAATCTCCATATCTTCAATCTTTGAGTAAGTCAGATGACCTTAAACGTTAACAAAAAAAATATGACATCGGTGTATTACTATACGGTGTGCAGGGGTGCTTGTAGAAGTGTTCATATATGTATATGAATATAAATTATTGATCAATCAAATAGTTGTACATATAAACTTGACTTTTCATTTCATATTCTAACCCATTCTCATCATGCCACATCAAGTGTACTCATTTTTCTATCCCTCATTAGACTTATATGACACACCCCTTGGTAGGTCTAACTCTAGGTTCAAAATATCATTGTATCTCTTTATATAATATACATAGGAATTATATCTGATGTGCAATTGAAATAAACATCCAAGGAGTTCAATTAGATAATCAAACATTCACAAAAACATATGAAAACCCTTAGAAGTATATATGAATGATTGTTCATAAATCAACCACGCACATTTCCATTAAAGAAACCATGCAATAATAATCCATCGACTTCAACTTGTATGTATATCAAACAAGATGTATTCCTAGCAATAAATTGATTTGAGAGTATGCATAATACTAAGATGTCACCACTGTATTCAAATGGGTCAAATCATGGTCTAGACTTGATCCTATGAGTCTTTGTTTATGGTGATATTAGGGTTATGTTACTAAAGCCTAGTTCTTGAGTAAAAGACTATTGATCTAGAAACCCAATGTACACATCATAACATCCTAATATTACAAAGATCTTGAGATTTCATTATTGCTAAGTAGGATCATATCATCTTGTAGAGTAATTACATTTAACATGTCCAACATTTTATACATCAAGATTAGGGTTTCCATGTAATCTTGTCTTACATTTATGCACTAAAACCAAAATTTTGAACTAGGAACATAATCAGGCCTTGAATCTATTCAATTCATAATCTTCATGATTTTCTAATCAATTTGATATGTAGTTTCATGATATCCAAGCTACCGTTTATTTTCTACATTCATCTCAAACTAATTCAAGGTGAACCAATAGTAGGTTGCCACATCATCCTTTTTTATTTATTTAAAGAAGTGGGATTTGGGTGAGGAAAAAGGGAATTTACATCATTATCCCTCGTGTTGGACCTTGGGTTGGCACGAAGGGCAGGGTAGTAATTTTCCCCAGGGGATTGTTCCAAACTCTTGGCAGTAAGGTACACGGCCATGGAGGTCAACCCTCTAGCTTTTCCGCACCTTATTGAGACTAAAAACCATTTGTGAGTCATGAAGTGGCTAGAGTCATAGAGAAAGAGTAAATATCACAGGGACAATAAGGGACATTGAAGGGAGAAGATTTACTAGAGTTTTTGGCATTATTAAGGTTTGTGGAGGTGGTTAGGGGAATGAGGATGGATCTCCACCATCAAAAATGATCTTTGATGGTCAGAGCAAGGTTTCTAGTCATGAGCTCCAAGCAATTGAGGATAGAGAACGAGGATGGATTTCAGGGTATTCTAAGCATTCCTAACAACTGAAGGTCCTCTATGGGCCCCTCAAAAATCTTCAGACCAAATTAATTGGTCAGATCTACTTTGCATTGCTTTTGTGAGGTAAATGTTGTCAGTGAGGGTGGTGAGTTCCGCATCAAGTTGCAAGTGAATTCAGGTGCAACTAAAAGGTGTTCCAATTTAATGGAGTCACCAGGGTGCTATACGGATCCTTATGTAGGTCAAGGTTAGTGACAAGAGGTGTCATCACTTTTTTTTAACTGAGGTCAATCGTATTCATCTTGCCCCTCAAGTAAGCAAAGTGATTTCATTTAGATAACATAAGACCACCTTTGACTAACACTCGTGAAGAAACATTTGTGATCATATCATCAACATCCCTCCAGGTACAACACCCCACTTGACCAACACAAATCAACCTCAGACCAAACCTCACACAAGAGAAACAAAACACTCCCTTCTCATCCAATCCAACCTCCACCTTTCCTTCCAATGAACTCATCTAAAGAACCTACCAAGTCATCATCATCCACATCTATCTTCCTTGCATAACCATCACTATCAGGGTTGTTCATCACCACCTTGGAAGATGATTGGCTGGAGCAACCATAAAAACTTTGAGTCTGCAAGCATGTGTAGGTATCACCCCACTGAGGTGCTAAGAAATCACCAAGGCATCAATGCCTCAAATGCCAACAAGCTACAGCTAAATCTTGTACCCATCTTGTGATGAAGTTTGTCTTGGCACCACCAGCTGAATCTTGTACCCTGCTAGAGACAGTAGACTCTGATGTTGATAGGACCCCACCCTCAGCTTGTAGAGCAAGTTCAACCAGTTTGCATCACCGACACTCCCTTGCCAAGTGACCAGGCTTTTTGTAGCAAATGCAAGAAGAGGGGGCTTAGGCATTATTTATAATAAAATTAAAGAAAAATGACTAGTAGTTGACAAGATATTAGTATAATAATAGTTATTTGAAACTTTCATAGTGTTAAAACTAAGATATTTGTTTTTTATTTATTTTATTGTAGTTTTCAGGCATTTATATTTATTTACTATTAAAGAAATCATTTAATGATCCTCAGCAATTTTCTGTGCATGTGTTACTTTACATGTTTCATTTCACTAAACAAATTATCCTATTATGTGTGTTGGACTTCTTATAATGTAACAATTCGGTTGTTCTTAAGGTATATTAAGATTCAGATCATCCCTATCCTTTTTCCTCTTTTTAGGAAAGCTTGAGTTAAATTAATTAGAAATAATTTGTTATTAGCTCAATGATATCTGAGAATGTTGCTAGTTGTAGTTGTTAGTAGACAATGTATACAATTTATGTGCAGCATCTTAATTTCTAAAATTATAACCATGATTACTTTATTTTATCTTTTGACCAAGTTGAATTTGGAACTATGGAGTTATGTTTCTCCTATTATTATATCTTTATCATTAAATTTATAAAATAGAATTCATTTACCCTCATTTTCTATTAGTAATATAAGTTCAGAAAATGTCGTGAGTCTTGGTATCAATTTTAGTTTAGACAGCTTATGTCCTTTCTTTGGTTTAAAATTTACAAGTTTGATGCAATTATATGCTTCTCTAGTGCTTTCAAAAAAATATGCTTCTTTAACTATAACAATGTTCTAAGCATGTTGTTTGACAGTTAGTAGTAAGCTAATATATAGAACTCTATGTTGTTAAGTAAATATGTGTGTTCTTTAACAGGCTCAAAAAAGTTCTTACTTGGTGATGATATGTGATGATGAATGTATCCTAATAATACCTAATAATAATTACAAATATATATGCATGAGGGATACTAATCTATCTCTCCTTTTTGCAACCATGATCACCAATGTAATGAAAATGCTACATATGTGCTTATATTGATCCTAATCTATACAAAACTGAATAATTATATTAGCTTGGTGTGTACATAGTGTTTATGAGTTTTACATATACAATTTTCCTATGTGTTCCCAAATTATGGACTTTATGCTTTAGAATATGTTTAACTATCAAGAAATGCTTAAAACCATAGTTTTCCTTTTATTGACAACTGTTGCTGAATCCACTGATAAAGATGTAATGAAATAATGTTGTGGAATGATACCATAAAATATTCAAATGAGAAATATTTTTAGTGATACCTATTTTATGGGGTACTAATTTAAAAATATAATTGAGAATTGTATATGTTGTATTATACAGACATTAATACCATGTTCAATTTTAGTTATCACTATGTTATACATGTCACTTGATTATAGAGAATCATCATGTTTGAAATAGAACTTAATAACAAACCTATATACATGTGTACACATACTGCACTTTTGGATTCCCTCTTGTTCTATTTTCTTGTTTCCTTACAATGTTACTTCTAAAAAATAAGCATATAAATGTATATTTCTTAAAAACTTCTTAGACAAATCCCTTTGATTTTGTTATGAGAAAAAATTGAATACCTTTATTTCTTTAAGGTCATTCCTAGTTGTTTGTCTCGATGGTCTTGTTCAGTATGTTGGGTATGACACACTAGTTTGGACATGGCCCTAATGAGAGATGAGGATTGTAGGGACTCATATTCAATTGATCCAATGAATGGGGACATTAATATCAACCTCGCCTAATAGGCATCATTTTACATATGGTTTTTTTCTCTATTTGCTTGTTTTTTTGTGTGAGCAATCTCGTAGGACCAATGTCAATATCTTTCCTTTACCAACTTTGAGGAAGTTGATTATTTCCTACAAAATGTCCAACCATTTACTTATCCTTGTTCTCAGTTGGCGTAAAAAGCCCCCCTTTCTCTATTTGAGAAGAAACAATTTATCAGTGTCTTCATTCCTATATCATTGTCACATTTACCTCCTATCTCATTTCTTCCTTTATGATGAAGTGTGTCTTGTTTAGTTGTGTGTGGTGTGGGCATTGTTGGTAGAGGAAATGCTTGGCATGATAAGGAGAAAATATAATGCTTAGTGTGGGTCTTATGTGTAGATATTTGCATTCTATTACTGGTAATTAATAATCAACCTGCAAAAGATGGATGGAATAATATTATATTATATAAGGTCATAACACAAGGATTCAAAATTATTCTAATTTTTACCTAATTATTTAAATAAGAATTTTTTTTGTAAAACTAAGTTTTATATGGGGGTTATGGTCCAGAAGTGATTTCCAATATATTTTGATGAGGTAGATATTAATGAAACAAAAAACTTCATGAGCAATTTCAAATGTAAGCTAGCAATCATGCATAATAGAAACTCTAAAACCATGCATAATAATTTACAGTTGATAATCCATTAATAGTTTATGTGAAGACTCCACAAATATGTTTTAATGCCTCTTGACTACAAACAATATAGCTATCTAGGTAGGGGTGTAAACGATGTGGGAATGGTGTGGGTCTAATCATACCCATCCCATACCCATTTAATTTAATAGGTCTGATTCTGGTTCTAGATCTATATAATAAAAATCTAGACCCGCACCATACTTGTACCCACAATAATAGCAGGTTTGTAGTGTAGGTTTGTGGGTAAGCGGTTCTATATAAACCATCATATTGTTAATATAAGAAAAATTATGATTGTGTTTCATATATTTTAATATTACAATATACTACTATTACTTAGCATATTAATATGCAATAGTGAGATTAAATAATGCAATACTTTGTATTTTATGATTTGTTGAGTTAATTTGTTACATATTTATAGTCATCATTGTAATTATGTAGCATATCACGAAACTACTTTGATTTTAAGTTTATGTTTCTCATGATTGTAATTAGAATAATTAAATCTCAATTAGATGACTAGTATCAACCATATTATAATTAAAAAGAGATATAATCTCAAGTATTATAGTTAGACCAGGAAATTATGATATAAGTAACATAACATATTATATAAGTATTTATATATGTATAGCGGGCCGTCGGTCTAGCAGGTTTGGGTCTCGGCATACCCATTAGTGGACCCACTTAGATGCGGGTCTAAAGGTATGCGTCTATAAGAATTTAGACCCATGAAAGGTCTTTAAAGGGTCCGGGTTGGCATGTCTGTGGGTCTATTCATACCCATTTACAATGTTATATCTAGGCGAGCAAACCTATCATATTTATCACTTAGTTAAACTTTATTACTTTATCTAAGGGATCTAGCACCCCCATCATATTTCTCTTACTCATTGTTGAAACACGGTCGGCTCTAAATCATAACTCTAGTACAGACATTAACTTATCAATTACATCTTTAAAACACTCCTTGTGTTCTACAAATCTAAGGAGAGGTAAGAAATCACCAAATAGAGAAGCAAGAAATTATTAATCCAAAAAAGAGACAATTATATGGTGAATCTGAGTTGTTGGATGACTCTAGTATACAATTGTTTATCCCATATGCATGAAGAACATATTCATAAATATGGAGATGATGTTCCTACAAAAATACAACATAATTTTGAATTTAACAAATAGGAAAAAGAAATAGTGGTAAAATACAATGAACATTAGAATATGTTATTATGTCATCAATTTGGTGTAAATGGATGCCTTGTCTGTTTTCTTTTTAATTCTTATTCTTTCTCTTCGTACTCTTTGGGCTCTACTCCTTGATCCACTTTCCTTCGTAGACTCTAGGGATGAAGGCTTCTCTCTGGAGTCAGAAAATTACAAAGTAAAATGTGAGGCAGACCCTCTTTGTAAAGTTCATCATGGCTTTATGGCTATGTAATAAAATGTTTGCAATATGGTGTTCCATGGTGTGTGGTTTCTTTTAACTTAAAAGGTAACTCACATGTGTAGTATGTTGATTGATCAACATGTCATGTGTATATCCTTATAAGGGAAGCAGAGGCATAAGACACAACATGCTACAGAGATGACATGTTGCATCATTTACTCCAATGAATTTCTTTGAAAGATCTAAATTGAGGCATGACTTGTCCTAGAATGACGTGTTGTGCTGATTTGATTATCGTTGGTGTCACGCACTAATGGTGAATACAATATGCCCTGAGATGACAAATCATGTTTCCTATATTTGATGTTGAATTCTTCATATCCAATAGTGATACAATGTGTGTAACATCCTCAAATTCAAACTTATAAATGAATCCTTAATTGGAAACCTAATTTTCAAGTTTAAAATTTTGATGTATCAAATAGAACCTAATGTGACTTTTAGACACCAAATGTAATTTTTTAAACAAAGTCCAATAAACTAAGCAATATTTATTCTATTTATGATGATAGTTAATTCAATATCCTTTAACATGGAATATAATGCATTGTTCTCTCAACCTCAAAATTTGACTCAACTAACTCAGTAAGGAAAAAATAATTCAATTTATCTTTTGATGCATATATGTTAAGATAATGGTATATATATAATTTATGGATAATATTTTATCAAAACCTAAATCTAGTTAAATGAGGAGATTCTAGACTCCTTTTTGAACCTGTGGTTTAAATTTGAAATTATTTTGACTTTGTTTGACCTTCCAAATCCATTAGGGAAGTTTGTATGTAGTTTAAGTGACATATTATTCAAATATATGAAAGACATATTGATTAAACCTATCGTCCAACTTCAAATATTTGTTACACTGACCATGTCCCTTTCTTGGTCAGATTTCATGATTGGAGTCATCTACAAGTGGAGATTTGTCTCCTCCACCTGAGTCTGTTCCCTCCTAGACTCTACAGTCCCCCTGACCCTCCTCCTCTCTTATCTTCCTCTCTACAGAATCCCTTTTTTGGTGACTGAGAGAACCCACCCTGGGAAAGCCTAGGATGGTAAACTCTTGAGGCATGAGAGGCAAGCCTAGGATGGTAAACTCTCGAGGCATGAGAGGGTGTGGTCTGGTCACCCCCCTCCCGTGCCAAAGCAGTGTGGATTGTCATTCGCAAAGTGCCTTTAGTGAGGTTCAAATCCGGGTCCTTCATTGGGACTTACTGAGCTAATACCACCCAGGATACTCTGGTCAGACTTCCTACGGAATCTCAGAACAAAAACAACTCATTTTTACCTTTCCCACCCTGAAGTGAATCTTGAGATCCCAAACACTCTGGTATTTCATGCCCTAGTTACCCTAGGTGACGGGGACTCTCCTTGTTCCTTTAAAACTTGAACTCCAATAGAATTTTGGACCTCCCCTATATATTTAGCATGTCTATTCCCACCAGGGGACATACAAAAGATTGGATCCACCCTCGCCTTGCCTTATGAAATTCACCTTCTTGATATCTGAGAATCTTATAACCCCCATCTATTTCCTTCGATCTAAAGGGTTCTACCACCATGGCCAACCACTTCGCGAGTGTCTTGATGGGTATGGGAAGTTTTAGTCTGCTCCAGCAAAGCTTTTCAATCCATTAACTCGGCCAATTGAAGTCATTGAGAAGAACCTTGAGTCATTGGTTTTGCCCCTAGATCCCCCTGTTGTTTATTGTTGAGAAGATTGGTCAGAAAAATAAGTAAAAATATGATTTGGAAAGGGGTTTGTGAGTACAATCTGATTTTATGGTTTTCAAACCCTGATTCAGTAACATCAGGCCATGTTTTCCTAATAACTGAAGAATAGGGTTTAGGATGACTATTAAGATGATACTTACTATCAACCATGATAATTTCAGGGAACTTAGGATTGAATCAAGATCACAAAGACTAAATTAGGATTTTCTTTGCTCCAAGTAAGCGGGTCATGCCACTATATATATGTACTTTGGATGGGAATTGCATATTAATGCTACATGTAATGATTAAGACATTAAAGAAAGAATCATAAGAAATGTGTAATCTTTATTTTAAGATTAAGATGGATAAGTCACATGATGATCAAGATAATGCACTTAAGTTGTGAATTGTTCCTCTTGATGTTATTTTGCCTATATGGCATTGATGAGCAGTTTGGTGCAACTAAGATGAGCCTTAATCGACCTAATGAGCACTTTGGTGCAATTATTGGATGAGGACAATTAACATTGATGGCAAGATAAAAATGATGATGTTAATGATTAAGATAATAGAATGAAGTAAGTTATTATATGCTTGTCGCAATGATGGATATTTATGGCCGTTACGGGATTCCTAGCAATGATGGGCTTTCCAAGCATGATGTGCCCCATGTGGGCAGTTATATAGAGAATGCATATAGTAATATTTCTTGATTCATTGTTGTAATGAAAGCTAAAGTGTAATGATGATCCCTAATTTAAGTCATGTCAACTTTATTTCAGTTTACTTATATATGCTTAATTTTTAGTTCTTACAAAATATATAATGTTGCTTACTTACATTATTGCATTGTTTTGCATTATGGTGGGACGAGATATTCCTAAATCAAGGAGCAAGGGACAAATAAAGCTAGCCCTTCATCATAGTTGACATCAAAGGAGAATCTAGATTGGTGGGTTGCTATCTACCACTCAACAGATTATCTAATCTAGTTGTTATTTTAGGCTTTAGATTTGCTTAGCCTACATGAATTAGGTTTGAGGTCAAGATGAGATAGTTTATGTTTCCCCTTCAAAAATAATGTATGAATTCCTTTTAGTGAATGCATGGTGTTTCGTTTATCTTGTTGCTATGTATATCATGTTTGGACATTCCTCCAAGCAAAGTGACCTATGTTATGGTCAACATAGGGTTTGCTTTCACTGACATGTATGTACTTGGAGGGGTTTTATAGTATGTATCATCACACACCTATCATTATGAAATTTATCGTATCACTTCATTTTTTAGTTTTTCACTCCCTCTTGATTATGAACTTAGAATTTTCAATCCATGTGACTTAGTATACATGATATCTACATACAGTGGTTGAGCCACATTTGGATCCCCATGAGGCCTAGGCCTCACCTAATTTTTATAAATTAAATTGGAGTTTTGATCATATCATGAGGGAGCAAAACATAGAAAAAAGGTAGGTTTTGTTAGTAAGATTCTAATTCCCATTGATATGTCTATTGATTATTCTGTTGGATGGTGGTAGAAAAATGAAGTGAATGTCTTGCTTGTGACCTGGTCTCCTCATAGTATGTAGTGGAAAGTAGCCTCCAATAAGATGTCTGGCAAATATCTGGAAGGCAATTAGGATATCGGGGTGTTGGAAGAGCTTTATGTTGCTATAGATTAGATACTACGCCAACACTGAGTAGTTCTGACTCTCCTATTGGACTCTTTTTAGTAGTTCATTCTAATGGAATTACTATCACACTATATATTATGAGATCTTTTTATTTGACCAATTTTGGAAAAACCATCATCCATTTTCTAGATTTTTCATTACATGTAGTTGGTTTGCATTTATTAGTTACTTTTCTCATTGACAATGGTAGACTTTTTTTGGAACTTTACTTTTTGCCATATTCCCAAAGGAAATTTTAATCATTAGCTTGTCAGTTATTCAAGCCATTCATAGGAAACCAAGACAGTTGTCATACAATCTGGATTGAGGGGAGAGTTGGTTACATCTTGGGATAAAATATTTGCAAATACTATGTGTCTTGTGTGAGTAATGGTTGTATATTCTTCCTACCTCACTTCTCCACCATTTTCCATATAAAATAGCTTCATAATTTTGATCAAGTTTTAACCAAACTATCCTCCCATATTTATATTTTATTTCTTTTGTTTTCTATTGATTTATTAGTTTAGTTTTCTAGTTTTTCTCATGTATGATAATTAATTTAATAGAAATTCATCAAAGATAGAACAATACTTAATGTATGAAATGATGTCTATTAAATAATCAATAGGTGAAAAAGAAAGTGGACATTATAATGGAGCATGCAACCTTAGACCAATTTATCAACTTAGGTCAAGGGTCATTATCATTTAATTTATTAATCTTTGATCTTGGATATTTTCTCTTTGTCCATACATGTGTCACTTTTCATAGTCTATTACTCATTTTATTGTTAAATTTGACATTATAACGGTTAAAAAAACCTAACTAGGTGCTCACACACACTAAAGTCCTAGCTCTGTCACTGCCTGCGTAAGAATCATCAGATGAGACTAAAATGTGTACAATAGATTAATCAAGGTTAAAAGTCTAGAAAATTGGGCATAAAAACACAACTAGAGCTTCAAAATAGACTAAATTATAATGTTATTAGCACTTATCAAATCAATCTTTGTTTAGTATGCTTTCTTGTCCTCAAGAAATATTTAGATAAGTAAAGAAATAGACATTGGATAGGCTTACTTCACATACATGATATCACATGAGTCACATGATTTTCTTCACTATGTCAGATCTCACAAAGAAGATCTTTAACTCGTTTTTTGACTAGGCGTGATGATCACCACTCAAGAACTTAAAAGGATATATTTGTTGTTTCCAATAATTGTCATCTTATTTATCTATGCACAAGTTTACTTTTACATAAGCCAAAGTATTAACTTTATGAATGAAAATTTACATACACTAATGGTGAACGCCCAAGACTACTCATGAAGATTAACACTCACATGAGACGCCTTTTGGAATCTCCTATCCTCTTCAAAACATGAACTTGAATGCTCATGAAGACATACTCAGCACTAGGGTCTATGTGGGAGCTTTATCCTATTTTTGGGTGATCAAAAAATTTCACTATTTTTTAGGAGCAATTAGTTAAGTTCCGTGGATACACTTTTTTCTCATCTTAGTATTGCAAATAGTTCTTGGGCCTTCTTTCCATGCAAAATAGATTCCCAGTAGCAATAACAAAATTATGCATATTAGTTTGATAAACATGAGCAAGTTAATTTGTAGTGATCTGAATAAATAATTACTTCCACATGATTATTCAAGTAATAATGTCAATATAATCACTTTTTCAACAAAGAATGACTATCGAGAACATCAACAAAGTGAAGCACAAAGAATTTGGAATTAAGCACCATAAAAAGCATCGGTGTATGCTATGTTTCAAACATGTTTATGAACTCTCATTTCTTCTTAAAAATAATGATAACAAATATATAGGATGTGATGCGCCAACAAGAGAGACAGAGTGATACTTATTAGGGTAAAAAAATTAATTTAAACTAATACCAAAAGTTATAAAATAAACATATAGCATATCAACTAAATTTTGAAATCACATGATATGTGTAAGCAAATGAACAATGATAGTTTATAAATAAAATAAAACAAGCATTAAAGAAAATATATTTGAGCTTCCTTCACCTTCTCTTTCTGATAAAAGGAGGGGGGACTCAACTATATGTTCATATGGGGAGGGTTAGTTGTTGAAAAGTTCCCTACATTTTGGTGTTGCTAGGTATATATCTTGATTATTTTGTTATATCATTGATGGTCGAAGATAGTTGCCCCAATTGTGTTTTCAATCCATTTATGAAAGCTTCTTGGCATTGCAAAAGGAATGAACTTCTATCCATGAGTTTGGAGAACAAATTCTTTGAGTGATCTACTTTGTCTTATTGTTGTAATTTTTTCATTTGTTACTTTATTAATTTTTAATGATCCTTCCAACCAACATCGAGGGTGTTTCTTCATCTAGGTTGTAGGTGTTGCATAAAATATTGTTGCATTTATATTGAACCATATAATTCAATTATTATGATGCACTTCCAACAAATATGATATACTACAATCTCTTGCATGATGTAGGATACTAAAAATTCACATTATGGTGCCTTGTGAATTCTTTGACGCTCGAAGTTCCTTGGTGAGACTATCTATCTTGGTATTAAGAGTTTCATCCCCGGACCCACTGCCCAAGGCTCTAGTAGAGTTTCAGAAATGATGACTGGCTTCACAGACCACCAGTAGCCTTAACTACGTATTTTGTCCTCATTCACATGCAAGTCAGGATAAATTTTCTGACTAGTCATCCATCCTAGTACTATCTGGGCTGAGCACGCTTAAACATAGAGTTCTTTTATGATGGGCTCCTTGAAAAAGAGGTGTACCATGACCATATGGATAGTCTACTCATTCCTTTTAAGATCATTTTATCTGATGCCTCAAATCTTAGAATGTTACAATCTCCCCCACAGACTCTTGATGTCCTCATTAAAGCTCGACTTTTTTTTAAAAGATAAGCTTAGCCATTACATTAAGAAAGCCAAACGGCATCTACAAATACATGAGACCCGTATAAAATCAACAGCAAAGTAGCCGAAGGTACAAGCACATTATACAAGAATGACCGGATGTGAGTAGAAAGCTTCTGCACGGACTCCTCCCCAATTTGTTGGACAAGGCAGCTTTCAAACGAAATCCTCCCACGATACATGTAGATTTGCATAAGTGGAACGCCAACAACTATGGCCAAAATTATCTCAATATTTATCCTGATAAACATTAACATATTTCCAAACACAAAACATCATAAATAGGCCTCTTACCACGCTCTGAACATCACTACTAGCAGAAGAAAAAATGTAAGAATTGTGACCAAAGGGGAACATACTACCTAGCACAACACACACAACTAGAATTGAAGCAAACAACTAACGAGCAGATATATGGCACCAGGAGATCAACAAAGCATACCATTGTCGGGCAAACAGAATCAGAGAAAGTTGGAGGTAGATAAGGGAAGGCACTGCACAGGGAACCCCACCACCACTACCAAGAACACCCTGATTCCCCCCCCCTCAAACAACAATCAAGATGCAAAGGGACCAAATTGTTGAATATGGAATCGCCCACCTCCCAAACTAAGATGACTGATGATCCCCTGCTCCTGCACGCCAAACGACCGGATGATGGGGGGAAAAATGTCACTTGGCCAACAAATGTTGTGTCCTATAGGGAAAAAAGGGGGAAACCCCGATTCACGTGTGTGGTGGTTGTAAAAGGATATTGTTGGCCATAGCCTCCACAAAATGTCATTGGATCCACCCATGCATACCAGGAGACCCAAGCACTCTAGGGAGGCCAGAATCAACTAACAGGAGGTGAAACGGCCACCTGAAGAAGTTGCAACCTAAACATGATCCACCTTCCGAGAAGCCACAAACCAGCAGTGGACCAGGGCGAAGCAACCCTAGGGGAGACAGGTAGGGCTCGCCATCCCTAGATCGCACGCAGTGAGAGCCAGCAGTTGTAATATGATTATATGTTCAAGGTTCAACTATATGGCCTCATAATATTTCTCTATTTCACCACGGATTCCCCTTTCCAACACACTTAGACCGCACGACTCAAAGACTGGCATGCTCCAAGCCCAAGTGGGTCCCACCTACAGGAGGGGTTATGGCTTTAATACCATTTATAACGCATGGATCCACTGCCCAAGGCTCTAGTAGACTTTCACAAATGACAACTAGCCCCACAGACCACCACTAGCCTTAACTACACCTTTTGTCTTCATTCACACGCACGTCTAAATAAACTTCTCGACTGTCAGTCATCCTAGTACCTCTGGGTTGGGCATGCTTAACCATAGAGTTCTTTAGTGGAGGACTACCTGGAAAGGAAGTGCACTTTGATATGGGTAGTTTATTATACCTTTTGAGATTATTTTATCTGAGGCCCCCAATCTTGAGATGTTACAAAGAGCTAAGATTGCATCCACCTCATAGATGCCACTTCATTCATGGATTGTTTTGTACACTTATAATATTCACTCATAGCTATATTTCTATTTCTTTTTGCTTTAGTTGCATTGTTTGTGCAGAATCCCCAATTAATGTGCCACCCATTAATTTTTTCAAAATTGGACTTAAGATCATCAAAGAATATTGATTTGGGTCCACTCCAGAATGTTGTGATGTGAAAATTTTCTCGACATCTCCTTGTGGAGCTCCCAAGCTTCACAAAACTCCCCTACCCTATTGTTTAGTTAGTTATGTGAGATTTTCTACAGTCTTGTTAGGAGGGGAAAATCATGTAGAAGTTGTAAGGAGCATGTCCATAAGGGTGATAGATCATTTCTCCATCCCTTAATAGAAATGTAAATAGTAATATGTGAAGAGACAACCCGATCTTAATTTTCACCAGAAAAGGCCAATTTCTCCTATTATGGAGCATAAAGATTTTATTAACTTTAGGGAAAATAAATTTATGAGATTCAATTTTGAATCTTTGATTAAGGAACATAGAAAAAATTTATTTGGTCATGTAATAGCATTTAGGCTCGGATCCAAACATAAGCAGTCATATGTTAGTGTCAGTCCTATGGTGGTAGATTGTGATACTTATTCTGGTTTGGGATGTGTAAACCAACGAAGGACTTGATGTGTTTGTTGCGCCAATATAGCTTCCTTATACTTACACAAAGGTTGTTGGTTATTTTGGTGATTGGTCATTTTTCCATATACACCTTGCATTGCCTCAATACTTGTCCAGGATCATCTAGGATTTGTATTAAAACTTCAGCACCATATCGAATCATAGTCATAATGCCTTCTAAGATCAAGGGAGGACTTAAAAATAAATAGGATATTAAATAAAATAACTAAGACTAAGTATTATAAAAAAATAGAATTACTTAGAAGGAAAAACTAGACAACTAGAAAATAGCCAAAGAAAATGATTTGTTAGAGATGGCACTAAAGATTAATGTATAGTGATTATAGATACTTTACTTACAACCTATAATCAACAAAAAATAGATGAATCAATTAGCAATATGCGGCTCAATAAGTCCCAATGAAGAACTCGGGTTCGAATCACGCCGAAGGCGCTCTACAAAAGGCATCCCACTGAGATAATTGGGTGCGGGAGGGGGCGACCAGACCACATCCTTCTCATGTCCCCTAGGGTTTACGCTACCGGGGTGGGGTCACCAAAGTGGCTCCTCCTCGGGGGGTGGTTATATATATATATATATATATATATATATATATAGAGAGAGAGAGAGAGAGAGTCAGGCTAGAATACACTCGAGTGTACATATTACGTTGTACACCTCAATGGTGTTTGCCTATCTAGACCTTGTCTTTCCTAAATCCAATCCATTGATCTTCATGGTTACAATAATAATAGACCACATACAAAATTTAATCTCATTTGGATGAGTGTAAGTCACTGATCTAAGGACAACAAAATCGACGCACAAAACTAATTTGAAATGCATGATTCTTGCCTCCTTTAGATGCATGACCTATAAGTATCCAAATGAGCTAAATTTATTATATAGCATGTTCTTAAGATATTTAAGAATATCAACGGTTTAGAATTTTCAAAAAAAATTACTGCATCTTTAAAAATGACTGAGGTGTATGGTGCCTCCGGTACACTCGAGTGTACACTAGCCTGACTATATATATATATATATATATATATATATATATATACATATATATATACATATATATATATAGTGAGTCAACATTGCTATGAATTGAACATATTATGTCAAATGAGAAATTATGGTTGTCATACCAAATTATGATCAAGAAGGGATCTGCACTAGATTCTAATAAAAAAAATGAAGAATCATGTAAGTTTGAGAGAAGTTTAAAATGTACACTAGCACCAATGTGCACCAATGATCCTAAAATCATACATCATGAATCAGATTCATAGCTTATTAGTTGTTTACTTGAAGACTCTACAAAGATGATCTTAGGGTTTCTTGAAAACTAAGAACTTACTGAACTAAAAGAGTACAACTCTCATATACATATCACCTTATTTAAACTCTCTGTTTGCATATATGAAATCTAACATCTTAACCTTCTTTCTCATTTTCATGTTTATAAGAAAGTTAGCTCTAAAGTGTAAATCTAGGACAACCATTTATCTCTCAGCTAGAAGCCTCCCTAAAACACTCCCCAGTTAGTTTTTATCTAAGGAGAGGCAATACATCATCCAATAAGAATAAAAATCACTATGAAACTAAGAATGTAAAATAATTACAATAGAAATTTGTGTTTCCAAATGAGTTGGTGATAAAATACAACTATTTGCATGTATACATGAATATTATACACAAACATGGAGGGCATGAAATTCTCCATAATATTACATAAGTTTTTAATAAACAAAGAGCATTGAATAAATAAAGGAGCAAAAAGTATGTTGAAGAATATAAAGCATTATTGATCATTAATCAATGGGTATTTGAGCCTTCTCAACTCTCTTATAACTTTATTTTTACTCACTTTCATAATAGTATTTTCTCTTTCTTCTCCTTCCCCTCTTAGTTATAGGCTTGAAGGCTTCTCTTTAAAGTCTAAAAAGTTGTATAATGTAATGTGTGGTCGTCTAGTCATTTCAAATTCCCTCATGGCTTTTATAGTTCTTTATAGGAAAATTTTGGCACATCGTACCACATATATGACATGTCTTGTTGTAGTGTATGTGCTCTTGGAATGTGAAAATAAATGACCTAGACGGCATGCCAATCGATTGACATGATATGTATTAATTCCTCATGGAGTAGTTGAGAGATGAGACATGATATGTTCATAGAATGAGAGTCTATGTCATTCACTTTGGTGAATTTCTCTAGACAGTACAGTTGTTCAAAATGACATGTCAATGTTATTTTGTTGGTCATTGATGTTTTGTATTATCATGGAAGACATGTCAAGTCTTGAGATGACATATTGTGTTTCTTATCTGAATGTCTAATTCATCATGTCCCAAATATAATACTAGGTATTTGAGTTATCGTGAATCACATCATTCTCAATTTAAGTAGATCAATTTTTTTCTTGAGTTTATTACTTCTTCACCTTGGACTTAGAGTTTGAAGACCATATGACTTTGTATACTCTATACCTCCATAAGAATCATTGGATGATAGCAAAACACATAACACTCCTAAAGCATGGTAAAAAAAATATAGAAATTAGACAATAAGCTCATCAAAATAGACCGTTTATATTGTGCGTCTATTTTTAATCAGTGTTGAAATAATTGGGCAACGGCACCATTGTCCCCGTCATTTGTGTTGCAATGTGCAAATTGGTATGTTTCATATAGTGTTCCTCTCACTTATATTTTTTCCCGATGATGATTCTGACCATCCTCTAATTTCCCTCTTGAAAGATTTATCATTCTACCCTTCACTCCTTTTCATGGCCACATGGCAATAGTCTTTGTCAAGAGGTCATGTTGGTGTTGTTACAGGCTACGTCATTGTGGCAGGTGGCTTCAAAGTTCTAATGGTGGTATTATGATGGTTAGTAATGTAGCCTTTATGTGTATAGTTGTTATGTATTCACTTTAAAATGAGTTAATAACTTGTAATAGTGTGGGGATCATTCTCTTAACAAGTATACAAGCTTATTATAATAAAGGTCATCTCTAGGGAACTTCTATTACAGGCACACACTAGTAGTTTTCATCCAGGGATTTACTATATACGGTATGGATGCATCAAGATTAAATTCATAATCATAAAACTAATATGTACTATGAGAATTATGTAATCACTCGATTCAATTCACAAGTTCATATTAAGAATCTTGGAACTTGGATTTCACGCCCAACTCTAGATCATAGTTAAATATAGCAAGATTTATCATATTAAGAAATCTATAGGGTTCTATATGGTTGTAGTACTATCTCATTTTCAATTCTATTTACATTGTGTTAATATTGGGAATCGAATTTGTAAATAAAAGGTTTAGTTTCCCCAGTAAAAACTAATTATGATTATCTATCAATTTACAAAGTTGTGATAAATTATCTTTCTCTCATGCACACCCTTTCAATGCCTACAAAATTGTGTAAGCAAGACACGAGAATTTGCCAAGCCAGCACATACACAAACAAGCAGAAACACCACACATTATAATAAAGACTTGCATTATGGGCATGTTTGGTTGGGCGTAGTCAGATGACAAACTATGAATTTCTAATGTAATTTTTCAAAGAAAATTTACCATTTGTAGTCCTACTGAACTAGAGCTAGGTAAGCATTTTCACCATGAAAATGGCATAGGGATACCCTCTGGTGCCCAATGGGTAAGAGATTATATATCCATTGTCAAGAATTCTAAAAGAAATGAATGACATGCATACATATTAGTGTTGTTCTGAAACTCATTCTTGAGATAGCTAGAAGTAATCTAAAATTGATCCCTTCAAGAATGGGTGGATAAGGAGTTAAAATTTCTATTGTAGCTTGTGATGCGATCATTGGTGATGAAGAATATCATTTGAGCTTTTTTCTCTTAGTCCCATACCTCCAAGATTGCATTATTGTTTTTCTCTAGTTGTTTGCACCTCAAAAATGTAAAGAGTGAATGTAGATACTTAGCATGTTTTTATAATATGAAGTCAAATTTGAACCTCAAAACTACAAAATCAAGGGACGACACATGCCAAAGTCAGTCAATTGGTGTGTTCTCACAGAATCAACAATGTATAATGTGTGTATTGGAAAGACGTGGTGTGTACTTTGCTCGTTGGTTTTATTTATCTAGAAACCATATCTTGACATATGTATACATTGCATGTGGTTATCAGTTGGTTGATCACAACTAATAAGCTAGATAGTGTTCGAAATAAAGACACAACATGTGGTTCTGAACAGAATGAGAGATCACTAATAGATCTACATGTTGCATGACTATACTACACAGTGTGTAAACTTTTGACAACACCTGATCTTACTCCAATCGACATGGATTTTGTGGCCCTACAAGTAAAATCAAGTCCAATGGATGTCAGTGGTAGATCTTCATTAAAAGGGTATATCTAGTATGAAACCCATGGAACGTGAGATAAAAATGTATATGCATAAAACGAGGCATTTATACAGGTGAGATGAATTTGAAATCAAGTGTTAACCGCATCATGATACTAAAAAAGGTAAAGTGAAATGTTCTTGAATCCCCCTATTCTCAAATCATTTCTTGTCCTAAAGCAACTCAGGTTGAGTTTTCATAAGTTACTATAGAAACCAGACCACCATGTGCATCCTACCAAATTTGGACAAAAAGGTCAATTAGACACCATTCTTGTAATGGACATGTTGCTCATGTCAATTAAGTTTGTCAGTTTGAACATATCTTTTGTAAATATAGAGAAAATTCAAACTTTCACAATACAAGATTGTAAAAAGTGATTCGCGTATGTGAACATTCCTACCAAATGAATTTTAGAATTAAAATTCAATTTCTGATACTTAAGTGCTAATAATAGACAAATGTTCCCATGAAATGTCAATTTGGGCCAATCCAACCATCTTAATAACATAGCACGCAAACACAGATATGTGTGTTTGGGATTCCATGTGAGTGATCCAATCATCTTGAAGGAGATGAAGACAAGAAGTTATTCACATGCCCATATGAGACTAGGGGTTCTGCTGTGGAACCTTGTGGTCCTTTTCAATGTTACTGTCTCCATATGCGCACACAAAACATATTGAACTAAGGTATATTTTGAAATTTTTTATTTGATCAAGAACGGTTTTCTTGAGAAAGTGACACCTTGTTATAGGGTCAGAATGAATATTTATTTACAATAAAACAACATTGCTCAATTGATAAATCCAAATACATTAAAGTATTATATAATAAAGTGAATAATTCAAGGATGATCATATTTAGTTCAAACTAGGCCTATCTTATTGATCATAAAGGAATCCGTAAATTTTTTAAGGCTGATTAGGTTTAATAAAAGATGAACAAGTAATGCACAAGATGACATTCCATTCAAAAATTTCAAAACATTGATGACTAAAAAAATCGTCATTTAAAATGGACGTGGACATCCAAGCATAATCAAAAAAGGAACCTTGAAATTGACTACTAGGGTAAAACATGATAAAAATTACCAAATAAATCTAAAACCTAAGAAATGCAGAACGTGAACTCAAAACTACACTACCATTCAGTTTCCCCTCCTAATACTAAAATCAACAATATCCTCATGGTAGCTATGAAAACATAGCTATTAAAAATTAGCGAAGGAACCCAACTAATAATATGCCCACAGTATGCAAAGTGGTGTTGTAGGGTCCACTCATCCTAGTATGTCTAATGTGGATCATATGGCAACTATGGAACATGGTAGTGGCACTGAACGATGTCCAATCATCCATTTGATGAAGAATCATTGACATGTTGGAATTAATTGTTGAAGTTTGGTGAAGTGGGTGTCTTGGCTATCAAAGTGTTGCTAGATATATCCATAAATGTAGTGCATGCCATGTGTACCATGTGCAAATAGTCTGTGTCACAGTGGATGCTAGCATCTTGAGAAAAAAGTGGTGGATACACTTTCAAAATAGGTGAAGATGAGTCCACTTTTACCCATGTAGTGATGTTATATTTCCTTCAAAAAAATTGGTGTGTTTTCTCATTCTCATCATTTTTCCAAGCAGTAACAATGGAATTAGACAACACTACATATTATATGTTGTGTTTGAACTTCATTTTATAATCAAGTAATTGTATGATCATGTTTGAAGAAATGAAAAGCTCAATATCCAGCTTGGTAGATCCTAACAATCACTCAAAATTATCTAGGTTATTCAATCATTTGTCCACATGGTTAACATTCCTCCAATAATAATGACACTTTTGGGTTCCTTGTAGACCTTCATGAGGCAATGAAGTGGTAGAAACCCAACATACACTTAAAAGTCATGTAGGATCATCCATAAAAAGAACATGTAAACTTTGTAGTAGCATCTTGTGTTTTTTTGTACATGAAGAACTTAGTATTCACAAGCCTATGATAATAACCCATAGAGAGGTTATGCAAGTGAGAACCTCGAACTAAATAGTGTGGTGGATAGTTTCTTCAATATTTCAAGACCAGAATTCCTCTGTTGTGTAACCTTTTGGAAATCGAGTGTTGCCAATGTACCTAAATTTGTACACTTCACAAAAATGCTTAAATTGTAATATGTGCTCCCTCTTGGAGAGGCAAGTGATAATGAAATTGAAAGGAAAAGAATGTTAATATCAATCATCCTCAAGATGCAATGTATTTCGAAACATGTAATTTAGCGTTGTTAAGTGAGAACCACATCAAATCATCATTTATTGATGTCAATCTTCTATAGTGGCATGATTGTTTCCTCAAAGACATTGATAGTTGTAATAATAGTTCCACATGCAATTTTGGTTTAGAGAACCCACTTAGAAAGTAGGTGTTATAGTCTGCAACCTCCTCATTGGACTTAATGTTCAATTGAGAAAGGAAGTTGATCCTCTTTGTATTGGGAACTATTAGCAACGCTAAGAATTTGATGTACAGGATTAGTGGTCAACTTGTGAGGACCTACAATACACAATGTGAGTAGAAAAGGGGTTGATGGCAGATGGACTAGGGTGTGTTCTAGGAGAGTACGTAGTACGATCTTGGAAATGTCTGGGCAAATCTTGATTTCCTCCATGTATTCTTGGAGTAGGGGAGGTGGCTAAAGATGGAGAGCGGTGAGGAGAGGTGTTGGACAATGAAAAAAGTAAGATAAGAGGCAACATTGGGAACTAGGGAAAGCGACAACGGTGTTGGTGGTTTGGGGGACGAAAAAGTTAGTCTAAATGTATAGAAAAGATGGCAGTGGCAATAGGGTTGTAAGCAACTATGAGGATTTTCTACCTTCTTTTTCATGAGACACATAGACTATAACCACCTTGCATAGCATGTGGGTCTCAAGATGGTGCTTCTTGGATGATGTGTAGGAGAAAAGGGATATTCACCACTTCCATTATTAAGGTTTTCTACCTCCTTTTTCATGAGACACATAGATTATAACCACCATGCATAGCATGTGGGTCTCAAGATGGTGCTTCTTGGATGATGTGTAGGAGCATATTGTGTTGTGTCACAATTCCTCGCTGATTTCCAAAGTGTCACAGAAGTCTTACTACTTAAACATGAACAAATTGGTTTGATAATGTTGTGTGGAGTGAGTGCACAGAAGTGTGTATGAAAAGACAAAACATCAAAAGCGGTGGTGACTCAATGTCGTGCAGGAAACTCTTATCGATGCGGCTTAGAACACCATCCATAAGTGACTCGTCGTGTGTTACATCTAAACATCCATCTCTTACTAATTACAGACATACCCAATATGACTACACAACAAGTGAAGTTTCTACACACCATGTTGTGTTTTGGTGCTACACTTCTTGTAAGAACGTGTTTGTGATTTATGCATGTGTCATACCGTTGACTCCCTAATTATCTTTCCATCGCAAAGATTTGTTTTGAGGTCTTTGGGAAGTGCTACCTATGTGTCTAACAATAAATGAATAAACAATGACTCATACATCACCATTGCAACAAAGAACTTGTTTTCAGCATCAACAAATAACATAGCTAAACTTAATCCAATACTAAACGTATATCATGGTGTAGGTGGGTCAAAGTCTAAGGCACTTTAGTTGTAGTATGGAGTTGGGGACTCTTGATGATCGTCAGTGTACACTACAAAGTGAGTAGGGGAATCCCTTGTCTACCGAGCCATAAGGCATGTATAACTTGAGTCTTTATGTATATTTAAGGTGGAGTATTCTCCTTACAAGTCAATTGCTCCAAGAGGATAGACTTTGACAATGGTGGATGGACAGGACTGACAAGACTTCTAGTTGCTAAAAATTGTCTTCATTCTTGAGTTGAACTATTAAACATAATCTCGTTCTTCATGAACCTCATCCTAAATTCATAGATCATTCCAATGCCTTATCTATTTCTTGATTACTTTGCCATTCCCATATGTGTTCTTGTTCATATCTTATTTCTCTTGTATCTCAAGCACCCAATTTTTGTCAACCTCTATGTATGGTAATTGAGAAAGTTGATGGCCCAATAGACAGTGTTCTATTTGAATTGACCAATCATCCAACTTTCCACACTCCAGTCAGCAAAGATGGTCGACACTTTCTACTTGTCATAAAGCTTGTGGATGATGTGGGGCAAAGAACTTGTGTTAACCCTACCATTTACTAGCTTTAGATAGTGAGCCTCAAAGTACACTCCTACATTCCAACCATTAGAAAGTGAGAAATCTAACATTAGCAGGTACCAATCCCCACTAGGGAAATGTTATGGGATAGCATGACCCACTAACATTGTTCTGCATGCCACTAGAGGAACATGCCAAAAGTACATTCATCCACTAGAGGAACATGCCACCACTAACGACGGGAAGTGTCATCATTTCTGTTGTCGAACCCACCCACCGACTTAGTTCAAATGCCAAACCCAATACTTACTAGGAAAGTAGCCATCACCAACTGCCATGAAGTTACAAACAAGAAGATCATCATAGACTTTTAGTGACCTAGCCTCAGCAACCACAAATTATCGCAAGCCATTGCTAACACACTCAAAGGCATTGCCAACACACCCAAAGGCGGCTAGATGATCATGACTCACATCAAATCTGCTTGGTAGCCACTTCCGATCAAACACATGTAGAAGACCATGTCGCCACTTTGATGAAGCCTTGTTGTACACCCTAAAGGTATATATAAGAGCTTTGAGCCTTCTATACCATGTTATTAGAATATATCGAAGGACACTAGTCCATGTCTCGACCATCTCATTGATCTTTTGAGGACCCATTAATCTGTCACAACAAGGAGCATCATCGCCATTGTTGGGGGTTGCTTTGCCTCAAAGGAGGGAACCTCCCCTACCTTCTCGAGGCCCATAATGAAGTCCCCATCTCCTTCTCGATTGCCACTACTTTAACAATCTTTATAAATCGATCTTTGTTGTTCATATACCATCATTGTTGCCCTCACCCAAAGATGTTTAGGGGTCCTATATGAAATTAAAAGTAAAAAAGATGATATGTTCTCTAGGTACGTGTCATTACAAATTCCTTAACTAGTTCCTTTGGCTCCAGGATGAGAAGCCCTCAGATCCACCAACCCATGCATATAACTCTAATCTTTTCAGCACACATACATATTTTATGTTTGATTCTATACTTTTGTACTTTTGTTCGCATTTCTTGAATGATGAGTTACCTTCTTACTATATTGTATTATAGATAGATATCTAAAGCATAGACTCACATTGATGCATAGAAATGTTGTTTTGCTAGAGCCAAATTTATTTGTCATCTTTCCATATGGTTGTTTGCAGTTATCTTGGGAAAGCGGCCTACTTAAAACCATAGATGATCCCAAGCTTGGTAGAGTGAGACACCTTGAGTCATGCTCACAAATGAAGAGAAAGATCTAGAGTACAGCATAAGGTGTTGGCCTTGTTTTTTAGTAGCGTCACCAAACAAATTAAACCCAGCCCTCAATATGAAAATAAAGCACTATCAAAACTCAACATGTACCAACATATGCTTGTTTGATAGGTAAGTTCTCCAAGTTGAACAATAAGTGCCCACACACACACCACAAAAACAAAAAGAGTTCACAATCCAAGGACTTCGTATGTTATTGTTAATACATACAAAGAATGTGTTACCCATTTCGCACTTCTCCGTTTAACATTTTCATCTTTTTTCTATTCTTGTACATCATAGAATTGTCACTCCACAAATTTTATAGATACAAGAATTTTATACTTCTGTTGGACCACAAGATAAAGTTACCATTACTTCTTTCAAGTTTTTTTCATTCATTTACATCATTAAAGCATCCCAAAAATGGTTAGTTGCTAACTTATTTATGTTGAGTACTTGAAATATATGTAAGCAATAATGATTTTTGTTTGCAATTTCTTTCCTTCTCATATGGAACAACAGCAAATTTAAAAACCCAATGTTACACATTTCGACATGTGTGGGTCAGCCCACAACATGCTGGGTTGTGTAAAGAACATTGTGGCACCTATGTAGCTAAAGCTACTTTTTAGCCTTACCCACAATAACCCACCTACAATCCACCCACTTATATGATTGGTTCATCGATGAACTATAAGTACAAAAACACGATACAAACTCCACAATTCCAAAATTTATATCCACAATAGCTTCAATGACCATTGCTAATATAAGGCTATTTTTTTCATATTGCAGAGATTTATAATAAAAACCCACTCTAATTTCAAAAGACTAATTTATGTTGATAAAGACATGTGTAGAAATACAATATATATCTTAACCTTGTACCTGACACCATTGCCACAACTCCAAATGGTTGTAAAGATTGTGTGTGTGTGTAAAGGTATATGTGTAGAAATACAACCTGACAACATTGCCACAACTCCAAATGGTTGTAAAGACTCTCTCTCTCTCTCTCTCTCTCTCTCTCTCTCTATATATATATATATATATATATATATATATATATATATATATATATATAGTGTGTGTGTGTGTGTGTGTGTGTGTGTGTGTGTGTGTGTGTGTGTTTTGAAATATAGCTCAAAGTCGTAGTGCTGGATTTGTGCATATGGATAGATACATTTTCATACGTTGCGGCTTAGTTAGTTCATTTCATATGTTACTCATCATCACCATAAATTTTGTTTGGGTATGGCTACGCCCCTAATCTAATACTGTACCAGATTAAAAAAAAAAAGCCTCTCTAAACAGGCAAACGATGAGCCAGAACACTCGACAAGGCACAAGCTATCGAGCATCCTATAATCATTATAATGTACCATCATTTATTCCCGTATACCAACTCTTCCGATGAGACAAACACCATCTGTATGTCTGTTTTCATATCATGCAGCATCACCTTACATGTCTTGGTTAAAATGCACATTGAAATAAGGTGAAGATTGGTTATAATACTAAAACATCAATATGGCCACAAAAAATGACAATTTTACATTATTTTTTTCGGGCATGACAAATGAAAAAAATCAACTTGTTAGAACTTGTCATTGATAAACAGGAAGCAATATTAAGTATTAGCCGCAGAAAGGGGATTTCAAAGAAGCAATCACATTAATATTTTCGAAATGTTAATTGTCAGTATTTTCAGAATGTTAATTGACAAAGAAGCAATCACATTAATATATAACATGGGCTTCACGTTACAAGGGGCAGAATCTACACAACATGTTTCCAAACACATGATAACGATATTTCAAGCTTCATACTTCACAAAATAATATTGTATGAAGGGAATTAACATAGAACTGTCTACAATACACAACAACTAGATTAGAGAGCATCTTCCGGTATGAGTGACGAGGTACCCAGACAAGTGGTCGCAGTATATATAGAGAGAGGTACTAGACAAGTAGACATATATATATATATAGAGTCAGGCTAGAATACACTCGAGTGTACGGATCGCACGAATACACTCAAGTGTGTTTGCATATCAAGACTATTTTTTGCAAAATGTAAACCGTTGATCTTCACCGTCATACTATAACTAGGCTACATACAAATTTTGAGCCCATTTGGATGAGTGTAAGTCACTCATCCAAGGGCAACAAAATCGACGCGCGAAACTAATTTGAAATGCATAATTTTTGCGGTCTTCATAACATGAGCTATACATATCCAAATGTGCTCAAATTTTACGTATGAGTTGTTCACGATATGTTTAAGAAAATCAACGGTTTAGATTTTCAAAAAAAATATTGCATCATGAAAAACTACTTGAGTGTATTCCGCTCCGGATACACTCGAGTGTATTCTAGCCTGACTCTATATATATATATATATATATATATATAGAGAGTCAGGCTAGAATACACTCGAGTGTACAGATCGCACGAATACACTCAAGTGTGTTTGCATATCAAGACTATTTTTTTTCAAAATGTAAACCATTGATCTTCACCGTCATACTATAACTAGGCTACATACAAATTTTGAGCCCATTTGGATGAGTGTAAGTCACTCATCCAAGGGTAACAAAATCAACGCGCAAAACTAATTTGAAATGCATAATTTTTGCGGTCTTCATAACATGAGCTATACATATCCTAATGTGCTCAAATTTTGCGTATGACTTGTTCACGAGATGTTTAAGAAGATCAACGGATTAGATTTTCAAAAAAAATATTGCATCATGAAAAACTAATTGAGTGTATTCCGCTCCGGATACACTCGAGTGTATTCTAGCCTGACTCTATATATATATATATATATATATATATATATATATATATATATAGAGAGAGAGAGAGAGAGAGAGAGAGAGAGTCAGGCTAGTATACACTCCGAGTGTACCGAAGGCACCGTACACCTCAGTCATTTTTGAAGATGCAATAAATTTTACCTCATTTGGACACTTATATCTAAAGGAAAAAAATCAGGCATTTCAAATTAGTTTTGTGTATCGATTTTATTTTCCTTAGATGAGTGACTTACACATCCAAATGGGTTCAAATTTTATATGTGGGCCTATTATATTTATTGTAACAATGAAAATCAATAAATTATATTTTGGAAAAACATGGTCTATATTGGCAAACACCATTGGGGTGTACGACATGATCTGTACATATCACTTCGTACACCCCAATGGTGTTTGCCTATTTAGACGATGTTTTTTCAAAATATAATCCATTGATCTTCACGGTTACAATAATAATAGGCCTCATACAAAATTTGAGCTCATTTGGATGAGTGTAAGTCATGTACAGATCACGTCGTACACCCTGATGGTGTTTGCCTATCTAGACCATGTTTTTTAATATATAATCCATTGATCTTCATGGCTACAATAATAATAAGCCCACATACAAATTTGAGCACATTTGGATGAATGTAAGTCACTCATCCAAGGACAACAAAATCGACGCACAACTAATTTGAAATGCCTGCTTTTTTTCTCCTTTAGACGCAAGACCTATAAATGTCCAAATGAGCTGGATTTTTTATATATTATGTTCTTATGATAATTAAAAAGATCAACGGTTTAGATTTTTTTAAAAGTTATTGCATCTTCAAAAATAACTAACGTGTACGGTGCCTCCTGTACACTCAGGTGTACACTAACCTCACTATATATATATAGAGAGAGAGAGAGAGAGAGAGTGTGTGTGAGGCTAGAATATACTCGAGTGTACAGATCGCACGAATACACTCAAGTGTGTTTGCATATCAAGACTATTTTTGCAAAATGTAAACCATTGATCTTCACCGTCATACTATAACTAGACTACATACAAATTTTGAGCCCATTTGGATGAGTGTAAGTCACTCATCCAAGGGCAACAAAATCGACGTGCGAAACTAATTTGAAATGCATAATTTTTGTGGTCTTTATAACATGACCTATAAATGTCCAAATGTGCTCAAATTTTACGTATGAGCTATTCACAAGATGTTTAAGAAGATCAATGGATTAGATTTTTGAAAAAAATATTCCATCATAAAAAACTACTTGAGTGTATTCTGCTCCGAATACACTCGAGTGTATTCTATCCTGACTCTATATATATATATATATATCTTGGTGAGAGCATGAGGCATTTGAATAACTTTGAACAATGATCAAATTTTCATAATCTTACCGTATGGATTAAAAATACACCCAATTAGTTACCTTCCCACAAAATTTCATCATACTTGTATTGCACACACAAGCAAATCCTTTTGAACGTTCAATATTGAGTTTTAAGCTTACCGTTGGATGTAAAATGTGTATATTGTATACATGGACATGTAAAAGATATCCGATTGTGATGATTTTTTATGTGAGAAGGTAAACGTAATAATGTTCTCCCCAACTATAAGGTTGGATATTGAAAATAAACTACAACTTTATAATCATTCAAATGTCTCTCATGCTCTCACCGTAGAATGTTTCCCACTAGATCACTACCCTATATATATAATATGTTCTTATGATAATTAAGAAGAGCAACGGTTTACACACACACATATTCTTACTTATAATTATTAGTTGTAATTGAAACGAAGGTACCGCTGCCATTTCCAACTTCAAATTTTCTCAAACTGAAAAAACAAATTTTATCCCATTATTAACAATTAGTAAATTAAGGCGTCCTAAAATAGCCTCTTCCCAAACATAATGAAGTCGCCTTTTCTTATTTTTGAAAACGCTGTGACAGAAGTGATGTCAAAACGATGTGAATCAAGAAGGTTGTAGACAACAGCAAAGAGCCCCCGGAAAAAAAAATATAGTAACTAGTTTCTTAAGGTTGTGAATTAAGAAGCTTGTGGACAACAGCAAACAGCCCACGGAAAAAAAACAATATAGTGACTAGTTTCTTGGGTGCCTTTTGAATCCCGTTAAACATAAACTACCTTTCTGTCAGGCGTCCTAAAATAGCCTCTTCCCAAACATAATGAAGTCGCTTTTTCTTATTTTTGAAAACGCTGTGACAGAAGTGATGTCAAAACGATGCGAATCAAGAAGGTTGTGGACAACAGCAAAGAGCCCCCGGAAAAAAAAATATAGTAACTAGTTTCTTAAGGTTGTGAATTAAGAAGCTTGTGGACAACAGCAAACAGCCCACGGAAAAAAAAACAATATAGTGACTAGTTTCTTGGGTGCCTTTTGAATCCCGTTAAACATAAACTACCTTTCTGTCAGGCATGGTTTTAGGGGGTGCACGGTATGAGCTGCTACAAGCCATGTCAGATCCGTGTAAAAGAGGTCAGAACGTTAGCAGTTCACAGTCCTTGGAACATAAGGGTGATAATCTAAGTATCCGTTCTGGGCTAACCTACGAACATATGGCGGTTAGGACTTCCAAATTTGACATTATAAACATTTACATTGTAATGACTACGATTTCACTCGAGTTCATAAAAGCTCGACCAAAGAAAAAGTCATCAGTTGAAAAACTAGCAGAAAATAGTAACAAAGAACTCCTGGAGATGCCACAAGAGATACAATTGAGAACCGAATTTGCACAACTTCATTTTAGAGATTTGACACCTTACCTGGCACAAATTGAATATCCTTTATTTATTTAACAAGAGATCTGCCTCGGACAAGATGATTACTTAGAAACTCAACCCAACATCATTATCTCCTAGGCACCCTAACACCTTGTCCTACCCAGATACAATTTAAATGGGAACCCACCCAGGAAGAATTTAATTGTTTTAACTCCTGGGCAACCAAGGAGTTAAATAAATGCAGAGAAAGATTTTCACTACACATTTGACAAACCAAAATGAAGAAGAAAAAACCCAAAATATGAGTGACACTGGGTCAAACCAAACACCTTAACTTATTACCAAGCTGCACCGAGCAGCATCACCTGAGCATACCAGCATACAATCAAAATATTATGTACAAACTGTTATTGGAAAAATATCATGACTAGATACAACTGGATGGGAAGGTGGAAGCAACATTAGAGAAGTTGATTTTGATGTCTAACGAACGGGAAAGCCTTCGGTGAGATAGAACATATGCTTTGTTAAGGGCGGCTGTTCACGAACGGTGGAAAATGCATATGTTTTGTGAGTGTATCTAAGCCAAGAATACACCCGCATATGTGTATGTGAAGTAATGCTTATAAAACGAGTTGCAATGGAAACAAAAAGACAAAAGTATGAACAATTTGAATTTCAGGGGTGCAGCCTCAACCGTCCAGAGAACTTCGAAAGATTTGTTGGCATAAGATATGTTTAACCGATAAAAGGCATTGTTAAGAGAAGGCACAACAAGCAATGGTAAAAAATGCTGATAAGAAAACAGAAGATTCCAAAAAAAAAGGAATATTGTAGTCTCCATACATAGAGAACAGTATCATCTGTCTTTCACCTATGAATGATGCTTCAAAATATTATACTTCATTATTGTAATTAATTTATCCATATTAGTTGTAACATATGTATTTTTTTTGTAGTAGAAATAATGTCAAATTACAAGCTAAGCTAAGTTGCAGCAATACATGAGTCAGGACAACATATTTCAGAGTTCTATTCACCTCTCATATAATCATTGTGAATGAGATGACAAACAAACACTATTAAGTGCACTATGTATAGAGCTAGCCAATATAGATTATATATATCGTTCTTCACACGATCTTTATATCCAAGAATTTTCTGCATGATGAATATAAAATACGTGAGATCTGATCAGTGCAGCTTGCTGAGTTGGAGTCAGTCCAGACACCTGAGACAACACATCCGGACCCCCTCAGTGTTGCAGTAGCAGCTGGTGAAAAAAGAAGTAGAATCTGCCTTGTTGGCTCGCTACTTCTTCGACATTCAAGACCGCGTAAGAGGTTGCCATCATCCTCTCTCTCCCTCTCTTTTGACGTGATTGCTGGTCTAGCTCATTCTACCCTACTGCTAAACACTAGTCTTGCATACCAAACGGACACTGTTCAAGCAATCTTTCTCTTTTGTTGCTGCAGAACTAACTGGTTGCAGTTGCGGACAATGGTCCATATATGCCAGGCGACTCAATGCCCTTTATCTCTATAAATCTGTTTCTTTGGGTCAAGATCAACCACAGATGGGAAGCTGGCCCGACAGCTTTGAGATATACCATTTGATGAAACGGAAGGTATCAATGTCATACTCCCAACCATTTCCGTTATCACCAACAGTACTTAGTACAAAGAAAACCTCCAATCTCATACTTCAACATAGACCTGTCAAATTGGGTCCAAATCCGCAAGGCACCCATGGGTAAATTCGTTTAAATTGGGTTTGAGTGAAGAATTTTTCAACCCGCAAGCAATCACCCAAACTTATTCCCACCCGTTTAATTAGTGGGTTTTGCGGGCGACCCGCGGGTGACCCAATTAACGAAGGTAAACATATTATAATAAATTTAAAACAAGTATGTGTCCTAAGACATGCCACACCCACGCATTATAAATCAACTAAATGGACAATGTGTAATTGTACATAGTGCAAAAAAATCCTAAATGTCATTATTGATATGTTTTGTTAATTTTTTATGCTCATGGAAACAAAGTAGTTACATTATACATTGTTGTCTATGTTTATAAACATATAATGATTATGTTGCATGTTTTACATCTAGTCGCGTCAATTATATTATTTTTGTTATTATGCGGGTGACCCAATTAACTAAGGTAAACATATTATAATAAATTTAAAACAAGTATGTGTCCTAAGACATGCCACACCCACGCATTATAAATCAACTAAATGGACAATGTGTAATTGTACATAGTGCAAAAAAATCCTAAATGTCATTATTGATATGTTTTGTTAATTTTTTATGCTCATGGAAACAAAGTAGTTACATTATACATTGTTGTCTATGTTTATAAACATATCATGATTATGTTGCATGTTTTACATCTAGTCGCGTCAATTATATTATTTTTGTTATTATTTTATGACGTAGATAACCATAAGAACAAGCTATATTAGCAATTTTTAGGGTGAGATGAAAAAATTATGTTGTTATAGTGATATATTATGATATTTGCAGCATCTATATCTGTTATTTTTTTATTTTACATTACAAATGTTGAATTTTTTTCCTTTAATTTTATACTAAACCAAAGCAATGGGTAGTAGATCGTGCTTGGCGTCAAATACAGTGGTTGGTTTTTCTCATTATCCTATTTTTTACTCAAATTTAGTATCGAAACATTCTACTTGTTGTAGAAAGACAACTCAAAACATATTTTTTATTATATACATATTATATGAGCACCCACGGGTGGACCGGCAACCCGTGAATTGGATTTGGGTGTGCTACTGTTCCTCACATGCAAGACACAAACCTGCAATGACCTAGCCCATATCCAAACCACCCACCCGTTTGACAGGCAGCAACTAATCTGCCTAAAAACAGTCTCAACCATACCATTAAAAAGACAAATAGTGTATCAAGGCGAATTGACATTTATGGTGGAGAATGTAAAAAGTGGGTAAAAATAAATTTCATTTTTGAGATAGCTTTTCATTAGTTGAAGTAATCCACCAGCAATAAGAGAAACACTATGTGAATATATAATGACCTTGTTAAAACTAAAGAAACTATGATACTTGTACCATTTTAAAGATGAAACAATAGTGGAGGATTCTACAAGCTCACCCATCTTTTCAAACATCATGAGAATTCGACCTTTGAAAATGTGGTTATTTGTTTTGATTATTTCATACATTATTGTAGTTAACAGAAACTGCAAATGACAAATCGTTTACATTTTCCACAATTTCCAATACATGACTAACCAGAAAAGTCAAAAACCACTGCCTAAACCCAACATTGATATTCATCTCGGCCACTACCACAAGCACAACAAACAATATACAAGCACAATCGTTGGCGTAACAGTGACCAACTCCCACGACTGAAAACGAACCATCATTGGTAACCCCCCACATATCCTAACTCTACATTTCATCCATTCAATTCCATCCCATGTTTCCATTCCATTTCACCAGTTATAACTCATAACCCCAAGCCCTTACCTTTCCTGAGTCGTTATTGTTGTTATGTACAGAAATACAAAGATGAAAGGGAGTCAAAGAGCCAGGACAGGGGTAGAGTAGAGAGCCCAGCTAGTAGAAGAGACAAAAGGCCCATCAACCTGAAGAATGTAAGATGGTGGGAAGGTGACAGCCAGCAATGATATTGGCAGAAACCAGAATTGACATGACGTGGAATAGGTGAGCCTGGAGGGGGGGATGTAGATAAGTTGAAGGGAAATTAGTTAAGAAACCAACTACTACGACTAGTTACTGATGGCTGGGTATAAGGGTTTTAAACGAAAAGGCAAGGAACAAGATTAGTGGCCAGTGCCTACCTGTAAAGTGAACTTGTCTAGGGAAAGGAGATATGGGGAAATGAAGAATAGAAAAGTGGAGCGTACGTGTTTTAAATTGCTCCAGACAGCCCAAAGAAAGGTCAGGAAAATCATTAATAGGAGTCTTTGAAGAAATGGAGAATGATGACTACATCTACTAAAAAGTGGTGTACAAGTAAATCATCGCAATTCCGCATGGACTTTGGCCTTGACCAGTGAAATGAAAAACGGGCTGAGCGCCCGATTAAACGGCCGTTTAATCGGCCCAATGGCCCAGCCGTTCGATTTTTGGCAAAATCGCCGTTTAGCATTTTTGTAATTAATCGGCCGTTTTTTCTGTTTTTTTGCCCGTTTTTTTCCCCTTTTTTGTCCTTTTTTTTTAATTTTTCTGTACACCTGTAACTTTATATAAACTATATGGTCCCAAGTATTACTGACTATAATATATTAAACTTAAATATCCTATGATAAGCCTAGTCTAATAGAATGCATACTTGTATGCAAGTTGGGATAATAGGGTACTGTTGTAAAGTGTAATTTATACAAGTAACATATATGTAATGTAACTATTATCTAATTTTAGAATGCATACTTTAGTTAATTGTACTGCTGTAATGTATGACTAATTGATGATATGCACATATAACAATAAGTTAGAAAGGTATCCAATAATGAGTCTATTGTTTACTGTATGCAAGTTGGGATAATAGGGTACTGTTGTAAAGTGTAATTTATACAAGTAAATTATATGTAACTATTATCTAATTTTAGAATGCATACTTTAGTTAATTGTACTGCTGTAATGTATGACTAATTGATGATATGCACATATAACAATAAGTTAGAAAGGTATCCAATAATGAGTCTATTGTTTACTGCTTAACTATGTAAACATGTGATGCAAAAATATTTCTGAATCATGTATGTGGGGTATTTTATCTGTCAAATCTATTATTTATTATATTATGACTATAATTATTGTCTTATAGCTATCTTATAAACTAATTGGGTGTTTTTACTGTTGGGTAGAGTGTTTAGAATCTTTAGATATATATAAAAGTTTCAAAGAGTATTAGTATTTATATACATATATATGTAATTTTGTATAAAATTATATAGGAAATTAAAAACCGTTTTTTAAAAAATCGGCCGCTTACCGCTTAACCAGTTACAAGGTGCTGTCCGCACGGTTACCGCTTAACGTTTTTTAAAACATTGGGCTTGACATAAAACAATTACAAATATTTCGAGATTCAGTGGGAGAGAGGGGTAGTAGGCTGCCAGGATATGGAATGAGATGCAGGTGGTGGTAAGCGAGGTAATCAACAGCAATATAAAGTGATTAGAGGGTGAAATCCAGCACTGATGGCACCTACTCCAGTTCAGAATAATGTTAGGCATAAAGCACAGGAGGAATAGATAGAATTAGAGCCAATGATTGCGGTGGCAATTCCTGTGTGTGCAGAACATGCTCACAGGCTACACTAGACTGATAGGAGTGGGAGGAGAAAACAAAGGGACGATTTTGAGTTTTGATGGAACCATCTTGGACAAAAACAGGATGTCTGCAATAAACTACAATCGTACAGGTGGGGCAGGACTGATACTATCAAATTTTTATCACTCAACAATAAAGTTGAAAATAAATCAATCGCACAGTCCAATGTGAAAAATAAGACATGCACTTCACCAAGGGTTTTACCTTGTATCTCCAGAAAATAATAGAAAAGACCTACAAGAATAATTTGCCAATTTCCACTTAACTTCATCACTAAAAGGTGTATGGTTCTTAGAGAGAACGAAATTTCCCTAATAATTCGTCACATTATCTTCATCCTTATAAGATGTTTCTTAGAAAGCTTAGAATTCCACTAATAATTCTACTTTCTTCTTCCTTCCAGAGTCTTAGGTTTTCTAACAAATGTTTTCAACTAGTTCATCACAAAAAAAAATCACCAAATTTAATGAAATGCAATCAAAATCCAAATAAAACATTGTAAGCAAAAAAATACATAAAGATTAATTGTAAATATCAGGTTTCAAATTATTGTTTTGGTTTCTGGATATAGTTTATATATTGTCACCGACTTTCTTATTGCGAACACTAGATGGCATGGTTGTCAAGACATCTTGAAATTGATAGCCCTGTAGTTTTCACTGGGAGCATACGTATGTGTGTATCCATAAAACAGGTAGGAGATGAATACATATACAAACTTTATATTTGAAGATAGAGGGAGGCAACCTCTGGGTGGCTTCAAACCTAGGAATGATTCCTTTTCAATCAATCATGTTTAATTCTATTTGGTGTTGTGGTTTACCTTGTCAGTGATTATTTGACTGTTGTCAGATGTTTTAAAGATTACATTACTATATCATTGTTTAGTTGTTTGACGTGAAATACATGTCGTAGGAGAATGAGGAGATGGCCTTCCAAAATGATCTAGGCTAAGGATCGAATTATGTTTTACACAGCTTTCTAATCTGTTAGCAGACCTTACTATAGTTTTTTTCATATTTATGGCATATTTGAGAAATAAGAAATCTATATATGAAGGGGAGATGATATATTTTTCACTTATGTTATATAGTCATTAATATTGATATTTACCACTGAAAGAAGCATGAAATATTGAGTACTGCCACAATTTATCAGCAACTACAGAAAATATTTTAACATTGTACCTTGACCATGGAAAAGTTAAATAAAAATTTCTAAACCACAGATGAAATCTACTAATCATTGTCAACAACCATTCATCGCAAAAAAAAATAAAAGGTTTTGCATTCGAGGAGAAATTTTAGAAAGAAAATGGATTTAGGCTACGTTCGGGAATCAAGGTGATAGGGAATGCCGGTGAAACAACAATGTTGTTTGGTAAGCATGGTGATAGCGATAGGGAATTTTTCCGTGATGAATCCACGGTGAATTTTGACTTGTTTTTGTCCCCATGGTGAATGATGGTGAAAAAGGTTCTTTTTAAATCTCAATTAATATATGAACATGTACAGAGAAAAATTCTACTATATTTTTTCTTCCTTCCCTATGCCACATGTTTCCCTCCAAGATTTATTTCATGCCAACGAATTTTGACTTTCCACCAAAACTTATTTTGCTCTAAATACTATTTATGTATCCTTTTTTGGAAGAAAAAAAACAGTTTAGCACACTTTTGCAAAAATATTTAGCCACATAGCACACTTTGTAAAATATTTCCTAAAATAGCACACTTTAGTCAAAAAAACGCCACTTTATATGGAGCTTTTTGTATTCAGGATTGAAAAGCACCACAATTATTGGCGTTCTTAATTTAAAATAAAAAAAATTTGATTAAAAAAGTGAAAAACGCCACATAAAGTGGCGCTTTTCAATTTGACATACATATCTTGCGTCAAGTGAAAGTGCCACTTTAAGTGGCGTTTTCACTTTTTTATTTTATTTTTTCAAAATTTTTATTTTGTAATAAATACGCCAATATTTGTGACGTTTTTCAAACTCGAATACAAAAAAGCCACTTTGAGTGGTGGGTTCTAAACAAAGTGTGCTATTTTGAGAAATATTTTGAAAAGTGTGCTATTTTGGTAAATATTTTTGTGCAAGTTTGCTAGATTGGTTTTTTTCCTCCTTTTTTTGAACAAAATTTTTTTCATTAATTTTTAAATTTATAAATGCACCCATTACCAACTAAAAATATTTATTTATTGTTGAAAATCGCCCATCTAATAGAAAAGTTTCCCACCACAACGTTTCTATCGAAGACGAGTTTTGTCCCTCCAAGATCAAATTTCCTGTCACACCTTTTTCTTCCAAGCAACTTTTTTTTCCTCCATGACAACGTTTCCCGTCACACCTCTTTCCCTCCAATATAAAGTTTCCCACTAAATCTTTTTTCTTGCAAGGCAAAGCTTTCCGTCAAATATTTTTCCCTCCAAGAAAAAGTTTCCCGCCACACCATTTTTCCTCCAACATATTTTTTCCCCTCCAAGACAACATTTCCCGCCACACCACTTATCCCCTAGATAAAGTTTTCCACTAAATCTTTTTTCCTACAAGACAAATTTTCTGTCAAATCCTTTTCTCCTTCCAAAAAAAAAAAATTCCCACACCTTTGTCTAAGACACCTTTTTTTCTCCAAGACGGCGCTTTCCGTCAAATCTTTTTTCCCATACTAAAATTTGATGATAGAATGTTTGTGTTATACATGCCATAAGAAATATTCATGTATCAGGTGTTTAATACCTTTGTCTAAGACACCTTTTTTTCTCCAAGACGACGCTTTCCGTCAAATCTTTTTTCCCATACTAAAATTTGATGATAGAATGTTTGTGTTATACATGCCATAAGAAATATTCATGTATCAGGTGTTTAATTAATAGAATTCATATTTGTATGAGTTGTTTTCTATAAAAATAGTTCCCTATCCCCATCATTGTAACCATGTAACAAACAACACTTTTGAAATATTTCTCCATTCCTTTCACCATTGCCATGCAGGTGTTACCAAGCAACAATTTTTAATAATTTCACCATCACGGTCACTATCAGTGTAATCATCACCATCATCATGTATTATTCACGCCATAAGAAATCTCCATGTATGAGGTGTTTAATAAATAGAATTTATATTTGTATGAGGTGTTTTCTATACAAATAGTTCTCTATCCCCATCAACATAACCATGTAGCAAACAACACTTTCTAAATATTTTCCCATTCCTTTCACCATCACCATGCAAGAGTTACCAAACAACATTTTTTAACAATTTCATCATCACCGTCACTATCACTATCACCGTCACCGTGTATTTTGTCACCGAGTACCAAACGCGGCCTTAAGGCAATTAATTCTATGATAAGTTAAATATTTAACAGCCGGCAAGACTATATAACTAATAAGTGCCAAGAGAAGGTATCATGAAGCCACTAAGATAAGTTGTAAAATTCACTATGTATAAAGACTGAAATCACAAACTCAGTATGATCACTAAATAGGTGCTATTGTAACTGATTATAATAAAATTATGCCGAACATTCTAATTAGTTTCTTCATCTATCTAGAGTTAGTTTTTCATTTGAATTTGTATAAAGTTAACATATAGAAACAAAAAGGGTCAGTTCTCCTACAGTTACAAGATAAAGTGGATTTATTTTGCAGTTTCTAGTACTTGAGAATGTTTCTGAATAGCATCTTTTAGCTTTTAGGGTAAACTAAAAACTGAGTAATGCTTCAGAATATACAGCTACCTACTGACTGTACCTTAACTTGCTATGAACAAACAGAAATAACTGAGCCAAATATCAAAACCTTGGATGAAATCTAGTAATAATCACACAGCTACCCCATCACAAGGCTATGGAAAAAGTCATATAACCATAGTCGTGACAGAGCAGAGAATATTCACAAGATATCATATTTAGTCGTATATCATTAATGCTGTGTGAAAAAAAACGAAAATATCCACAGTTGACAACAGTTACCAGTAGCAGAGCTAGAAAACATGAATCACATACCATGTACGAACAATAAATAATCATAATAAATATATAAAAGATTCCAAAATCATGAATGTTCGAGTCTTACCAATTCCAGACAGCGTGAGAAGAAGAAAGCAACAGATCCGATTGATGAAACAGAAATCAGGTATTCATATTATGAATCTATAATCGCATAAAAGGCTAAACCAAGTAGCATCAAGGGCTCAAACACCATAATGGAGTTTAGAACTACAGTGACTGATAAGAGTACGACAAATGAAAGTTACAGAAAAAGATGGAATCATATAAGTCAACTGGTCTGAGGACCATCGTCGCAGCAGGAAAGAATGCGAGTTCGGTACATAACCATGGAAACAGAAAGCTCATGAAAACTGGTTCTTTTTCCAAGATACTGCAAGCACAGGAAATGTTCATTCAGCACGTCCAAATCTTTCGGAAAGCCATCTGACCTTTAAACCCAATTCGAGGACAACCACCGTTGAAGCAGCAAACTAAAAGAACAAGATCAGTGACAAGAATTAGCACAAAAGTGTCCCCTCAAAGCTGCGAATGAAACCATATCAAATACTTCCTGTTTTGTTTCGGTGAAAAACAATGATTTAGAGGAAGAATTTATACCTAATGAGATGCATATCCTCCCATGCCGCCCATTGGTGGCCTTGCTGACGAAGCCTGTCCCACCGGAAGTGTGGACTGATAAGTGACACCAGTTTGGCCAATCGGCTGTTGAGTGCCTTGATAGGCAGCATTCTGGTATGCAGCTGTATTTGCCATTCCATAGCCCTGATCACCAACTTGCGTCTGCATAGCCATTTGTGGAGCACCAGCACTCATTGCAGCCGCTAAAGCGGGATTGAACTGAGCCAACAGTGCCGGAGAAACTCCAAATGCAGCAGGATTTTGAGCAGCAAGCATAGCAAAGGCCGCAGCGTTTGCAGGCATACCTTGTCCAAACGGCATTGCACCACTGAGCATACCCTGTGCAAGCCCCATGTCCATTGAAGCATTGAAATTTCCAGTGTTTCCTTGAAGATTGTACGCACTTGCAGCAGAAGGCATGTTGTATCCCCCTCCTCCACCCTGAACAGCAGAGTTTCCGGATGGATTGGCAGGGCTGGCACCAGACACTGATTGTTGTTTCTTATGGCCGCTGCTATCAGTCGATTTCTGGCAATATAAGAGATGACCATCAAAGTTCTTGTTAGGCTCTTCGAGGGCCTTCCTTGCCCCCTCCACGGTACGATATATGAAAAGGGCAAATCCCTTCGGCCTCCCTGTATGACGATCAAAACCTAATGGTCCTTCTTCAACCTCACCATACCGTGAGAAGAAGTCCAGAAGCCGGTTGCCATCAATGTCCGCATGGACGTTTCCCACGTAGATCTTCCTCGCCAGTTTGTCAGACGGAGGAGCCTGCTGCTGCTGGTGGCGATGTTGTTGTTGCGGCTGCTGCTGGTAATGGACGGGAGAAGAGTGTCCTCGTTGCTGGGAAGGCATAGAGCCAGCAGTTGGGCCAATAGACGCCAGCTGGCAAGCGGTCATCCTGCCATCGATCTGCTTCTGCGGGTTCTTCAGGGCGTTCCTAGCCGAACTGCGGTGCTGAAAAAGCACGAAACCAAAACCCTTGGACTTGCCGGTAGAACGGTCTGTGACGACCTTGCAGTCATCGATTTCGCCGAACTGCGAGAAGAAGGATCGGAGCGCGTCAGAGTCAGTTCCCCAGCTGAGGCCATGGACGAAAATCTTGCGGTGGGAAGGATCGAGATCGGCTAGGCGGCGGATCTCATCGAGGGTGTTGGGGTTGGACAAGGCGGCAGAGCGGATAATAGTAACCAATTGTTCCCTAGACAGAGGCTCAAGGAGATCGTCGACGTCTTCCTCCTCGTCATCACCCTCGGTCGCACTCGCCGGTTTGTCACCTGGAGAGTCCTCTTGCTGATAGAGGTGGCTCTGTCCGTCTGCGTAATCGGCGGTGTTTTCTACTTCTTCTTGTTGCTCTACCTCGTCACGTTCAACCTTGCGCTTCTTGCTAATGTTATTCGTGGAAGCCATGGACGACGGCGAATCTGAGAACAAAGGAGATTTGGTGGCCGCTGTAACGCAGCAGGGTTAGGGTTTCGGCTTTGTTTTGGGGCAAGGGTTTACTCTGTTATATACTTACTATATATATAACCGGGTAATTTTTTATCCGACCTTGTTTATCCAACAACTACAGAGTACAAATTTTATAACGTCGATATTTTTTAAGGTTGCGTTTTTAGGACGTGAATGATGGTCATAGGGAATGATGCTGAAACAAAAATATTATTTGTTTGCCATGGTGATAGGGAATCATGATGAATACATGGTGAATTTATGATGAATTTTGATATATTTTTGTCCCCATGAAAAAATATGGTGAATCGTGGTGAATTACGGTGAAAGAAATTTCTTTAAAGACTCCACTACTTATTTAGACAAATGTGTAAAAAAGAGTTCTAATTAATATGTTTCTTACTTGTGTAGGGTATTTTTTATAAAAAAAACCTTCCACATCACTATGACTATGTAACAAACAATATTTTTTAAGTTTTTCACCATCATCATCCCTATCACCATGCACGTTACCAAACAATACACTTTAATAATTTTCCTATCACCATCACCGTCCTTATCACCATCTCCGTCACCATCACTGGCATCATTACTATCACCATCAATTTTATCACCACGTACCAAACACAGCGTAAGAGCTAACGGAGAGATAGGTAACAGTTGGGTACAAAAACAAACTCGCCAATGGCTAGCCATGTTCTTGAAACCCAAAATTAACACCCGAAATTAATTCATCAACAAAATCATTTATTTTTCTATCGATAACTATTACTTTACAACAACAAAATTATTTTTCTCTATAATTGTTTCAGTTTCTTACTTCTCTCTAAGTATTATTTTCCAACAAACAACTTCACTTGTTTTGTTAAAAAAATATCAAGTAAAAAAAATCTTTTAGTTAAAGAACCTTCCGTTAAAGGTGTATTCTACTTTGAATATAATTTTTGTCACAATCTATCTTCGTTCGGGCAAACTTTTGGAAAAAAAATGATGTTGAAATTTTATTCGTTCCAATTATATCCTTCTTGCTAAGAGTTTGATTTCTACCTAAATTTATATTTCCATCTAATAGCAAACATCTCTTATTAAAAAAAAGTATTATATCAAGCCTAAAGGGGCAGAAAGAGAGGAGTGGAGCATCCTTTAACGACCTCACTATCCATGTCCCCCAATTAAGGAAAGACATTCAAGTTGAGAGTCATTACTTATATTCTCAATGATCCAGGCTTAGCAAATAATAAATAACATCATATAATTTCATTTATTCCAAATATTGTTTACAAATTTTACAATGATATTCCTCATAAAACTAATACATGTTGAGAATAAGTAATTAAACTGTGTAATCCTCCTGGTAGCACTAAAACCTTCCATGATTATCATCTTTATCCTCATGTCTGTATTCTATGTATCGAGTGCCTAAAATACCGACAAACAAAACGCGGTCATCATATTTCTATAGTAGTACATGGGTTCAACCAATAATCACAAGTACATATAATCAACAATCAATTATGTGCACATAAGAACATGTATTTTCTTTCACATTCTAACCCATATCTAGTCTACTATCTCATATGTATCAATCATCTATCATTGGACTTATGTGTGTTACCCTTCTATCAGTGTAACCTAGTGTTCATAATATCATTATTTACTTTATGTGATACTCATAGGGACTTTATAATTTACTGGAAATAAATAAACATCCAAAAAATATCATTCATTCAATCTTTGAGAAACCTCGACAAACGTTGGAAGTCGATACATGTAATCATAATCATAACCAGGTACCTTTGTCATGCATAATTCATGTAGAATATTTGAAGTTCACTTTTTATGAAATACAATCATCAAGGCAATCCACAACCAATCAAAAGTATCTGAAACATGCATACTACATATGTGTCACTATATATTCATGTTATTCATATTGAACCTAACTTAGGTCATGATCTAGGTTTAGGTTTCCCTGCCCTTGAGTTGTCATGTTTCGATAGACTGTTTCCCATGTTCATTGATTTGATGACTCAAGAATCCTAATTGATATTAATGTAGCCATGATCATCAAATCTATCATATTCCTTTATTATAAACACTTAGATTAGATTAACTTCATTAATCATCATAACAAGATGTGACATTGATTTCATAACCCTATTTATTCACATGCATAGCTATCCACTTTGTTAGTAATAATTATCATCCCTATGATCATAGTCATCATAGAAATCACATTATTCAACAAGATCATATAATAGCATAAAAGAAGGGCCTCTAACATTTTTTTGTTGGATCAATGGGCTCTAGAGGGGGGGTGAATAAAGCTACACACACTTCACAAAATCAATTAGACCACCAATTTAAATTTAGTGCAGAAACTAAACCAAACAGCAATCTGTTGTCCTAATCTAGCATTCAAAGCAAGGACAAGAGATAAGGGATTGCAAGCACTTGGACAGGTGGTTTAGAGTGGTTCCACGTCCTAAACTTAGGAATAATGTCAGTCCACTGCCTAGAGTTGGTTAGACTCTAGGATTTGCAACTTGGTTCTCTTATATATCACAATAAGATTACAAGAAACATCAACCACACAACCAAGGACTTAGATTCTCAAGTTAAGATCCTCTACCTTACCAAGGACTTACCCACTTTGCAAGTAGTCTTCAGCCTTCTTCAAAGGACTTACCCACTCTTGCTTTAGTCTTCAGCCTTGCAGGATTTACCCACCTTACTTGAGCTTTGCCTTGCACCTCTCCTTCTCTTGGAGAGATTTTCCACGTTTCTCCCTCACTAGGAGATATGGAGCAGCTGACTTTCTTCACTCTTGAAGACCAACAACCATCTTCACCTTCACTCGGGGAAGAGCAACATCCACTTCTCTTTCACTTGGAGAAGCAACTTCAATCAATCTTCAAAGGGAATATGTGGTAGGAAGAGAGAATGGAGAGCTTTACATCATACAAGGGATAGGTCTCATACACAGGGGCCTAACTCACTCATAGCTCACGAATTTATCTTGAAGGTAGAGAGAGAAAGGGGCTCAAGGGCTTGGAACACTCTCAACTATGCTAGCACCAAGTTTGCAATGGAAGAGCAGCTTGGAATGAACTCCAAGGGGGTCTATTTATAGTTGAGGGTGTCCCTTTAAGTTGTGGGACACTTGGATGCAAAAATAGCCATTTTTTTGTTCAAGGAAACGACTCTTTTTTTGCCCAAAACACTCACCAACAGTCACATCACTTTTTTTCTGCAAATTCCGTACAGTGCAATCGGTCGAGTTTCAATAGGGGTAACTTGACCGATCAAGTAAAAGACAAAACCGATATTTAAATGATCGGTCGAGTTTGTCCTGACAAAACTCGACCGACCATTTAAACTTAAAATGGTCAGTTACCTGATCGGTCGAGTTCTGTGCAAACACAACTCGACCGATGCAATCTTCAGAAAATCGACCAAGGATGGTCAGTCGAGTTTCAAGCCAGGGAAACTCGACCGACCAAGTGCCTGTAATCAATTTTCTAATTTACAATTTAAAGTGATTAGCACTTGGTGAATTTTGTCCCAAACATTTTTCTCTTCTAAGTTACAAGTTAATTCATCATTACAAGTGATTACATAGATGTTCTAAGGTCGTTTACATAGAAAACCCAAAACGCACACTTGTAGCTATTTTGACTTGAACTTGACCCATTCTAGGGCTTTGGATTTTAGATCCTTTTCATGTACCTAATGCCTGCAAACAATCTTAAACACACATATTAGATACATATGAGTGGAATGGTTAAGTCATTATCAAAATATAGGTAATGTATAACCTCTAGGTCAACATTCTCCCCCTTTTTGACAATGTCAAACCATTCCTCAAACATATTGAAAAGGATATGAAAGTTATACATTTGCCTTGTGAATTGGGGGGATTCATGATAAGACCAATTGTGAATTGCTCCCCCTCAAACTATGCTTACTCTCACATGCATGTTAGTGTCTCTACACATAGCAATACCAATATCCATGTAATGTGTAGTCTTTTTCAAGTTCACATAAAGAACAGTGAATTTGAATAAGAAAAGGATCTCACAGGAAAAACCATATTCTATCAGAGAGAAAGCAATATGATTGAGTTTCAAGACTGATCTAGCTTGAAATATCTCTCCCCCTTTTGACATTATCAAAAAGAGAGGGACGTAAAAGAGCAAAAAACCAGGTCTTCTCTAAAACTCAACCAAAAACATGTATGCAAGGTAGTAAACAACAATTTAAAAACATATAGCACACAACCACATAGGAGAACACACAATCCAAGACATAATCAAAATATAGCTCAAAATAGCACCAAGCATAAGATAAAACAGAGTAAATAGTCAAAGTGCATATCTAGGATATTACAACTCAGATAGATGTTCTCATGAAAGCAACTACAATCATAAAGCGGGAAAATAGATATAGAAATAGTACAGCTCAAACGAATGTGCCAGGATGTTTCTTATACAAAAGAGTCTAGAAAGATGTATATGATTGACATGCTAGACTATAAGCTAAGAAACCACCTAAACATCTAAGCTATTGATATCTACGGTATCATCATCTTCGCCAGGGTGGTAGTCCTCATCCCCGTCTGAAGGCAGAGCAGTAGTGCCAGCATCAGATCCAACACCATCGCCACCATCTTCGTCGGAAGCATCCTCACCATCACCGTCTTCAACATCAGCATCCTCATCAGCATCCTCAGCCTGATCGGGCATCTCCTCATCATCAGGAGGACCAAAAGAACGACCGGGCCAGTGGGCATTCTGCTCAGCCCACGACATACCAAGAGCAAGAAGCTTCTTGGCATGTGGGAAGGACGGAGCAGAGTCTCCCAAGGAGGCGAGCAAAGTGGCCATGGGGCCAGTAGGTAACGACACGAACGTAGGAGCATAACTATCAGCAGCAAACGGTGGTGGAGCGGCAGCGGAGGGCTCGAGAACAGGGAAGTAATGCTCGTATGCATAAGAATCATAAGCACTACATGGGTATGGCTGGTATGTGGGATAGGGTGAAGCACAAGATAGGTTCATGGTGGACATGATTGAACACAGATCCTGGTGCAGGTGTTCCTGAACCTGTCAGTTGTACGCATGTTCATGCATCATATATCCCAGGAGGGTTTCATTTGAAGCACGGAAGGACGCACGAGTGGGTCGGGGATGCGGCTGTAGAGGTGGAGCATGGGTGGAGGAGGGTGGGTCAACATAGGCATAGGAATAGACAGAAGCAGAAGTACCAAAGGTAGGAGAAAACACATGGACAACCTTCTGAAGAGTGGTTTCACTAATACACACACCTTTTCTAGCAACCGGGTAATGGAAATCAGAAAAGAGGGATTTATCAGTGGCGAACTGGAAAAGACCACATATCAGAGCTGGGTAAGGAGGGTGGGTGCCTTTGGTGTTCTTACCAGTGTCGAAACATGTCATGTGGTGTAAGATATATCTGGCTCATTTGACACCGATGTTGTTAAGCAAACAATACATAATGACCGCAGTGTTTTCCGCAATGTCCGTTTGATTTCGCTTAGGATGGACATTACAGTTAATCACCAAGGTCAGTATGCACCTCCGAAGGTCAAGAGAGGATGAAGGCAGGGTAGACTTCTTCTTGTAGGCCACATCAAGTTTTCTTTAAAAATTGATGAATGTCAAGTAGCATCAATTCATGGTGTTTATAAAAACCTTCTGGGTCAAGAAGATCGAAATATTGTCCATAGTCCTTACGCCAAGTGTTGTTTTCCTCGTCTCCGGCAAAAAAGAGGTTTAATGTATCCTCAGAGATTTGGAAACAGCGATCGGCGATCATTGAATTAAGAACTACTTCAGTATTCAGCGGGGGAACAAGCGTATCGTAGTTCCAACGCAAGTTTGCGTAGAACTCGTGTACTGCCTTAGTGCTAGACATGTGATTGTTAAAGCAGTCACGTTCGATCGCAAGGGCAGATAGGTGATGGTTGGCGAGAAGCCTCGAAACAGAGGTAATAACCGCTTGAAAATGATTTGGGTCAACCAAGGGGCGAAACAGAAAAGGAGATCGGGGAAGAAGATCCTTATACCGATTTACCGCCTCAAGAGACACAAAAGAGGTGTTATTGAACGGAATCAAGCAATTAGTCGAGGAGGAGGCTTGAACATTGCCAGGAGCAGCACGTTTTCGTCTATGGGAAGCCATGAAAATGAAAATAAGAAAAAAAACGTGCACACGAGCAAAAGCAAACCTCAAACGCCGAAGAAACACCACCACGAGCACCCAGGGAGGTCAAGAACGGGGTTACTAGGTCGCCCTAGGGTTAGGAACGGGAGGTTTAGGGCTGGGTGTGAGATTTTAGGGCTTAAATGCAAGGAATCGGTCGGCTATTTTCTAGTTGCAAGGAAAAATAGTCGGTCGATCCTAACTTTTAAGTTGGCTCAGCCCGTCGATCGGTCGAGTTCTTAGTGTTGGAAATTCGACCAAACGGTCCACTGAAGAACTGCTCTCGGCTCCTGATCGGTCGAGTTTTCCAGGGTGGAAACTCGACCGAAGGTCAACCTGACCTAACAGTCTCATTCTTAGATTCTAGCCATATACATGCCAATTAAATTCATTTTCCATTCTATTATGTATAATTAACATACTTAGGCACATTTAGCTCATCATTGGGCACTATTTAGCGATAAAACATAAAATTCGATAAAAACCCAAAAAACTAGCAAAAACTAAGCATGTTGACAGGCAATTTAAGCACAAATAAGCATATATAGGCAAAAACAAGGTGAAGATAGACATGAGAAAGCATATAGGAAAGAGACAACTAGCTAGATCACATGGAAATATCATTCAAATCAACAATAAGCAGTTTAGATCGAATAAAATTAAATTGATCTCTAGCTAGAGGTTTTGTAAAGATATCCGCCAACTGATTTTCTATGTCCACATGTATGATGTAGATATCCTTCTTGGCAATGTGGTCACGAAGAAAATGATGGCGAACCTCTATATGCTTAGCTCTACTATGCAATATAGGATTGTAAGATATATTAATTGCACTAGTATTGTCACAAAAGATAGGAGAAGCATCAAAAAATATGTTAAAGTCTTGGAGCATTTGCTCCATACATAGGACATGTGCACAACAACTCCCGGCTACAATGTATTCAACTTCGGTAGTTGATAATGCCACTGCACTTTGTTTCTTGGAGAACCAAGACACTAAGCATGGTCCTAGAATGAAGCAAGTGCCACTTGTGCACTTTCTATCAACCATTGTTGCCGTGGACATGGAGCTTTGGAGCTCAATTGGAGGCGGGTTTTATAACTTGAACCCTTTTTCATTGTTATTCAACCATTAATCTTGCATTTTCAATGATTCCTTCATTATCTTGTTTAATTGCTGGTTGAAAATGGTTATTTCATGAAATCAAAAGTTGTTAGAACTTCAGGGACGAAGGTATATGATGATGACATCATATTGGATACTTTTTCCAAATAAATCATGGTTCATACGATTTTGAGTTAATTGCTCATGCGGTTTCACCAAACCGTTTGGGAGCAAACGGTTTGAAACTGTTTGGGAGCAAACGGTTTGAAACCGTTTGGGAGCAAATGGTTTCAAAACCATTTGAGTTAGTTGACCAAGGGTTGACCGTTTGATATTCCTGTTCCTAATTATGTTGGTTAATGACTCACCAAATTTGATGGGTTAACTCCCAAGGAATCGTGAGTTTAAGGCTAATCAATTAGGCAAACCTAATTGGATTAAGTGCTGATTTTTCAGCTTGATTAATTTAACTTTTTGGGAAAACGGTTTCAAAACCGTTTGAGTGAGTTTACCAAGGGTTGACCGTTTGAGATTCATGTTCCTAATTATGTTGTTTAATGACTCACCAAATTTTATGGATTAATTCCCAAGGAATCATGATATGAAGGCTAATCAATTGGGAAAATCCTAATTGAAATTAGTGCTGAAATTCCAATGAGTTGATTTGAGATTTTGGGTTTATCAGCCCAAACGGTTTCAAAACCGTTTGGGAATCATCCAAACGGTTTCAATACCGTTTGGGGATCACCCAAGACCGTTTAGAGGTCTGGGGTTAAGTATATTTAACCAATTGAAGGTCTAAAGGTACCAAATCACTTTGCAATTAAGTGTTGATTTGATGATCAACCCAATAGCTCAAACCCTAATGATTTTTCACTAGAATCCAAGGGTTGGATGAGCCAAACGGTATCAAGACCGTTTGGAGCTCATCCAAACGGTCTCAAGACCGTTTGGAGGTCACCCAAGACCGTTTGGAGGTCTAGGGCTGAGTATGGTTAAGCAATTGATGATCCAATGATACTAAGTTAAAGTGTAATCAATTGCTGATTTGGTGATCAATCCAATGATCCAAACCCTAATTGGTTGACTTGGATTTTGATGATGTGATGGGCAAACGGTCCCAAGACCGTTTGGTGGTCATCCAAATGACCTCAAGACTGTTTGGGGTCAGGTCATGTTCAATTTGGACGATGGTTCAATGGTTTCAAAGTAACTAATCTTGCATTGATTACTGTTGAAGGATCATCGATTCCAAACCCTAATTCAATTGATTCAAACCCTAATTGAGGACTAATTGAGGGTCAACTCAATTAAAGGTTGACCTATTTAACTCAATTGAAGTATGAGGATAGGTCCAATTGATGATTGGTTCCATGAATTCAATGATTGAAGGAATCAATATTGAGAACCCCAAACTGATTGGTGTTGTTGAGACCATCTTTGGTCCATGCGGTTTTGAGGAGGTTTGGACCAAATGGTCTCAAGACCGTTTGAGTCCAAACGGTCTCAAGACCATTTGGGACCAAAGGATCCCAAACCGTTTGTGCCCATGCGGTTTCAAAAGTCAAACTTGGGCAAACGATCTTCATCTACTTGCTTGGGCAAACGGTCTCAAGCACCACCTTTACCAAATGGTTTCAAACCGTTTGAACCTTGAAGGACCAAGACTGTTTGGGGCTCAAGTAGTCAAAGTTGATTGAGGACTCAATTGGTTAATCCACTTATACACTTGTTGTAATTGAGGACTCAATTGATCAATTCAATTGGATACCTTATGTAATGGAGGTCTAAGGTGATTGAATCTCTTGAGAATAGAGATGATGAATGATTAATTGATCCAATGATGATTAGTAATGATGATCATTGAAGGTACAAAGGTTGAAACCCTAATAGTACCTAAGTGATTAGTGCCAATTAAGGGATGAACCATAATTACCTATAGGATGAATGACTTGGTACCCTATGTCATTCATAGTTGTATGTACTTGATTGAAGGGATGATATGACCTTATCAAGTTGAGATGATGTTAGCATGAATTCATAACATGAATATAATTCATGTGGTGATTAAGGGTATGATCCTTAAGTAGAGATATCATGAAACCCTAATCATGAATATATACCCTAGTTGATAGGGTTATTGAATTCTAACCCTAGTTGAGGGTGAATACATATAAAACCCTAGTTGAGGGTGATTCCATGTGAAACCCTAATTGAGGGTGAATCCATGAGAAACCCTAATTGAGGGTGAATCCATGAGAAACCCTAATTGAGGGTGAATCCATGTAAAACCCTAATTGAGGGTGAATCCATATGAAACCCTAGTTGAGGGTGATTCTATGAGAAACCCTGATTAAGAACTAACATCACATAATGTTCTGATGTTATGTTGTGATGAGAGGCCCTAAGAAGGGTGAAGGAATATGAGACTCTAATGTAAGTCAATATACATAAAGCCCTAATCCTGGGCAATATGAAAATGGATCATAATTCTAGGGTGATTCCATGTGAAACCCTAATTGAGGGTGAATCCATGAGAAACCCTAATTGAGGGTGAATCCATGTAAAACCCTAATTGAGGGTGAATCCATGTGAAACCCTAGTTGAGGGTGATTCTATGAGAAACCCTGATTAAGAACTAACATCACATAATGTTCTGATGTTATGTTGTGATGAGAGGCCCTAAGAAGGGTGAAGGAATATGAGACTCTAATGTAAGTCAATATACATAAAGCCCTAATCCTGGGCAATATGAAAATGGATCATAATTCTAATTTTTAAATAAGGATGCAAGGAAATCCTAATGATGAGATAAAATAAATGACCTTATAAAGGTGAAACATTTCATGTGGTTGATTATAAGCAACCTTATTGTAAGCAATGTCTTTAGCATTAGATAAGTCCATATCATTAAAGATAATTGGACAATTCTAATGTGTGGCCTATGCATTATATGCTAAAGGTGAGAGTTTAGTGATGGAATGTATTAAGAGGGAAATACCTTAATACAAGATAAGTTGGTTAACTCAAGAGAATCTGATATGATGAGAAAGTTATACATCAAGATATGATAGTTATCACATTCAGTACTTCAGGGTTTATATACCTTGATTCACTCCAAATCCAATATAATTGGGTAAGAAACACATGAAGTGTGATATGCAACTATTACAATGAAATTTAATGAGTTGTTGCACTTGATGAGTGTTAATTAATGTACCTTGAGAATGGGGTTAAGCCCAAATGATGTGTATGATATAATCATACCATGACGAGGATGAGAAATGAACTCATACCTTGAATTGATGATCATTAATGCTATATGATGAAAGTAATGTTTTTGAATAATCAAATATGATACCTTTGAATGCCCCAGAGGTATGGATTAATGAATTAAGGGTTGGATAGATTATATAATCATGAAACCCTAATTAATGAGAAAAGGGGAACCCTAACCCTGACTTGGGTAAAGGGAATGATAAGCCCTGTTTGATAGTAAACCCTAATTCCTAGAAAAGGAATAATGGTGTTACTATTGTATCACATGATGTGATGAATAACTTGTATGACTTTTGTCATGCCTAATAACCATGCAGGTATGATGAGATAATGAACATAGCTAGATTTGAGCTACGACATTTATATAATAAATGTTGATTGGCATTATGAGCCTTAATGTTGTTGTTTCTTAGTAAAAGTAACAATGTGTAAGGATTCTATGAGTCATATGAGCAAGTTGTTGCCTAGAAAGAGGTGATAAGATATTGCATGGCCTTGTGAGCCAGGTGTGATGCTTGTGTAACAAGTATCATGAATGCCTTGGTCAGATGACCTGAAGGTGATAATTACCTGAAAGAGGTATAATAATGCTCAAAGATGAGTTAAGGGTTTGAATACCCAGAACCATATGATTATGGTGATGAGAATGTGAAGGGATGAGAATTCCCAATTTTGAAATGAGGGACTGAGTTCCCAAGGTCTTTGAAAGACTGATAAATATCTGATGAAAGTAGTACATGTCTCTTTATAGCATTATTGTAATAAGTTATGTTTGAGAACTTGATTGATGCTAAAAGAATGCCATAATGTACTTAAATAATCAAGTATAATGATATCATGTAGAGCCCTGACCATAGATCCATCATTGTCAGAAGTTAAATGATGGTGAAATAGGTTTTCCTAAGGGAACTCCTGGAGAGCATACTTTTGAGTATGTTGGGGTTATGGACGTGAATATCCTTACGTCCTAATGTAGGATTTGATGTGAGATGTACTTTTAATCTCTCAATCCTTCATTATATGTACCAGGATGAATGTATCACGAATCTCCCGATGATTGGGTTAGATGTTGTACACATCTCCCAATAATGTTAATGTCAGATCGGTGGAGATAAACACGAAATCTCACGATCGCAAAGAGAGTGCAGCACACCATTGTAACTCTGATAGCAAAGTTGCCAGTATACTCTGGAAAGCTATATTTAGAAGAGACACAAGATGTCCTGCATGTGATCTCGCACTGACTGAGATGTGGGAGGTCATGGGAATCCGACTCTTCCATTGACCTTGTATGGTACCGATTTTGACTTCGCAGTGGTCGGTTGGATCATGAGCGGTATATCTCATCTCCTCAGGCATAAGTGTGTTTGTAAAATGAAATCAGCCGTATAGCATGTTTGCTTAAGGATTGAATACGGAAATTCATTGGCTGATGTTACATTTCGGTTATATATCTGTAGTTCATTAATGTTGTTCATATCTGTTGTATTCATTACAAGTATATGGATGAACTATGAGTCTACCATGAGTAGATGCAATGTTATCCTTGAAAAAGGAGATTATTTCACTTTGTTCATACAAGTGATTTACCTGCTGTTAATTATATATATATATATATATATATATATATATATAAATCCTTCTGCTTAGTTTATTTTAATAAATTACTATAACAATGTTTTGGCGGAGAGTTATATCTCCCGCTGGGGCAATTTACAATTGTCTCACCCCCGTGGGATCCAACTTTTTAGGTGGATGCGGACAAAGAAGCAGAATCTCATTACAGGAAATAGACAACAGCACTGACAACAAGGACAGCATTAATATCTCAGGTGGAGATACTGCCTGTCAAGTTATATAGTTAGAAAGTCCTATGTGTCGTCTCTGTACTCTCTGGTCCTCAGAGTTTTTAGTCAGTGTTTTATGAATCAATCTGGGGTTTTGGCTTGATGCCTCGAGATTCGTATACTGTCTGTATATAATGTATATAAGACAGTTGATGATGTAATCTCTGAAAAAAGATGGTACAGGTTATGTACGTTTGAACCAGAATGTAAATGTTATGCAATGGTTCTTGTTGGAAAAGATTTCCTATGTGAGGATCTCTTTGCAAAAAGTTTTAAATTTTCAGTGATTTTCAGTAATCTGCTGCAAATAATTCACTTTCGCATTAGTTAATCCTATTTTCGCGAGACGGTCACCACAATTAGTGGTATCAGAGCTCTAGGTTCACTGAGTCTACAGAGACATAGGACTAAGGTAGTAGAGTCTGTTCTGGTGTCATCCAGTGTATCTAATAGTGTCTTCTGCTCGTATAAGAGAAGAAGAACTTAAAGATGACTGGGTCACATGAGGAGATTGCTGCTGAGAGCAGCAATGTTGCACCAAGAAGTGGTGCATGGGAACAGGTAAGAGAGAGACAATTGCCTTAGAATCCCCTAGTTGATCCAACTATAATAAGAAAATCCTTCTTTAAGTATTACTGTTGGAGAACTTAGGGCAACAATAATGTATATAGTGGATCAAGTTTTGGCAGTGTAACCTAGATTACCAGTCCCAATAATGATGTTATAGATATCAACAAGATTTGTAATTAGCATCAGCAGGTTGAAGCAAAAGGAAATGATGAATTTCTAGACTTAAATTGAGTATGTGCTCAACCATAGCATGTTGAATCAACCTTTAAGGTAGAGTTAGCCTGAGGCAGTGAATAATTCGTGAATGATGACAAATGAGACAAGATAATGTCATGCAAATATGTTAATATATGAATTCCTGGATTAACTGAGAAAGGAAATGATTGAACTTTCCTTGATTAGTCCTATGAGGACTTATGTTTTGCATAGTAAAACATTACACATGTTTTATGTTGTTCTTACCTCCTTGAGAAATGATGAGGTACAAAAGAGGTGCCTGAATGAAATTCAGGGATGATAAGTCTTATGCTTGTGATAATATGAAAAGGAGGAATATGATAGTATATAAAGTGCATACCACTTAATCTCAATATTCATATACCCTGGCCAGGTATACAACTATTGATGATAAAGTGGGTATGGAAACTCTTAGATTGTTGTCTTTTTGATTGCTCTGATCAAGTAGTCATTCTGAGACAATCTAATGAGTATCATGAATTAGGAATATTGAATGAATAAATGTGTCATATCCTATGCATAAGAAAGAGAAGTATGAGATAATCTCAGATGAGCATGTTGTATGAGGAACTAAAAGTGTACTCCTCATGAGATAAGAATAAGAATAAGAGAGATGAACCTTGTTCAACAATGTTGTAAGCATAATAAAGATCTTTCCCATAATGAGGAAATGGGAATTGTGATGAGATCATGAGATGATCAAAAACATGCTAGATAATAATAAAGAAAGGGATAATGACATGTAATCATCCTTACAAATTCCAATGCTAAAGGCAAGGGACCTAGGACGAGATAAAGAGTAAATGGTTCATGAATAGTTGTAAATACATGAATTAATAAGAGGAATATGAATCCTTGTTTCTTTTCCTTTTAGGGACATGGCAATCAAGTGGGTCTTAGGACACTTGATGTGCATAAGATAAATGTGTTCATGTGATGGATACTTAGAAAAGTATCAGTTATCTTGGATTTTGGTTCCAAGATGAGGACATATGAAACAATTAATGTTCCAAGATAAAAGGAAGAGATATATATGATGTGTTTCCAACACATGTGATAGATACCAAGGTGAAAGATTCTGGTATCTGAGATTTATCAGATGGGTTAGGTTGGCTACCTGGAGTGGTCAACTGTGAAATTAGTCTGATCATAATAATATAAACACCATATGTTAGGGGTTTATGCTCTGCATAAACATGATATTAATAAAGAATGCATGATGTTTCTCAGAACAAGAAAAGTGTTATTTGACACAAAGTTGACTTTATAGTCAATGATGAGGAACAGTGGAGCATGTGCCTTGTGTGTTGATTCTATGAGAATCTTGTATAGAAACACATTGTGCTGATCAAAGTTTGATGGTGTCACCATAATAAGGAGATGATATCTGAAGACTAATAATATGATGAATGAAATACATCTGTCTTCCTTTATCTGGATTTCGAGGACGAAATCCTTGTTAGGGGTTTATAATTTGTAACATCCATGACATGGGTTATACTCTAACCCTATGTGTTTTGATTAAGAAAGGTGATTAAATGATTAATCTCATCTTGTGAAAAGTAATTAGGCCTTAAGATGAACCTATGTTGCAATTCTAGTCATGTTTGGATAATGTTGAAGCAATGTTTGCTTGTTTTGGACTAAAGTGAAAATTACCCAAGTTGAGGGGTTTAAGTGCAAATTTTGCATGATAATATGTTCCTCATGTGTTGAAGAATCATGAGAATGAATATGATGCAAAGGTATGGATTATGGTAGCCTGAGTACCAAGAAAGAGCTGATAAAGCAAGGCTTGTGCATTAAAACCTAGTTTTGGTGTAAAGTGCAATTTACCCAAAACCCAGGGTTCAATATGTAAATTACCACTTCAATAAGGTCCCTAATGTTTCTTGTCATCAAGTAGAGAAAAGAAAATGAGAGGGGCGCCTCATTTGAATTAAGTTGGAGGAGAGAGAATCTTGATATTAAAATAATCAATATTTAATCCTAATTGAAACCCTAATTCGATTTAGGGAAAAAAATAAATGTATTAATGAAAGGGCCTTCAACCAAAATTAAAATGGTTGGATTCAGATGTATGTGTGACGTCCTTGATCCTTGCAAGGACCACAAAAATATCCAAGGGAGTGGATAACTCACACACAATTTTATAAGAAAAAGAAATATCCACTCACATATGGATATTAATATAATATGAATTGAGGTGCTTAATTTTCTTTTCTTTAAATCATGGATAATTGAGAGGGATAAAAGGAAAACAATATATCCTCGTCCCTAAGGAAGATAAGGGGGAAGAGGCAGCCACATTTTTGGGATTAAATAAATTTTTATAAGGCACTTTCTCTCTCCTTGAATTTCTTATAAAAAGAACCTTTACAAGCCAAATGGAAGGCTTTTTTGACCCCACTTCTTCTCCTTGCTTGGGAAACAACCAAGGGAGCTTGGGAGGATCAGGAGGACGACCCCCAACCTGTTGGTAAGGTTCTTGATCCATTTCACCTTGATTCCATGGTGGAAATCGAAAATAAATTATGGATTTCTTCCTATTTCGATCTCCTCTCCACTTCTAACAATTCCTTTTCACTCAAACCTTGAGGACGAGCCTTGGAATGGTGAAAGGAGTTGCATCCACCATTGTTGCCATGGACATGGAGCTTTGGAGCTCAATTGGAGGCGGGTTTTATAACTTGAACCCTTTTTCATTGTTTGGATCTGCATGGGCCGAAGCCCACCCCCTCTCCAAACAGGTGCCAGAGCCCGGATGACCCAAGAGGTTGGTAAATACAGCTAACCGGAGTGGGGAATCGAACCAGCGACCCTTCATGAGGGGCGCGCTGGCTTGACCGCCCGGGCTACGCTGGTTCATTGTTATTCAACCATTAATCTTGCAATTTCAATGATTCCTTAATTATCTTGTTTAATTGCTGGTTGAAAATCGTTATTTCATGAAATCAGAAGTTGTTAGAACTCCAGGGACGAAGGTAGATGATGATGACATCATATTGGATACTTTTTCCAAAGAAATCATGGTTCATACGGTTTTGAGTTAATTGCTCATGCGGTTTCACCAAACCGTTTGAGTGAGTTGACCAGGGGTTTCCGTTTGAGATTCCTGTTCCGAATTATGTTGGTTAATGACTCACCAAATTTTATGGGTTAACTCCTAAGGAATCGTGAGTTGAAGGCTAATCAATTAGGCAAACCTAATTGGATTAAGTGCTGATTTTTCAGCTTGATTAATTTAACTTTTTGGGAAAACGGTTTCAAAACCATTTGAGTGAGTTGACCGTTTGAGATTCCTGTTTCTAATTATGTTGGTTAATTACTCACCAAATTTTATGGATTAATTCCCAAGGAATCATGAGATGAAGGCTAATCAATTGGGAAAACCCTAATTGAAATTAGTGCTGAAATTCCAATGAGTTGATTTGAGATTTTGGGTTGATTAGCCCAAACGGTTTCAAAACCGTTTGGGAATCACCCAAACGGTTTCAATACCGTTTGGGGATCGCCCAAGACCGTTTGGAGGTCTGTGGTTAAGTATAGTTGACCAATTGAAGGTCTAAAGGTACCAAATAACTTTGCAATTAAGTGTTGATTTGATGATCAACCCAATAGCTCAAACCCTAATGATTTTTCACTAGAATCCAAGGGTTGGATGAGCCAAACGGTTACAAGACCGTTTGGAGCTCATCCAAATGGTCTCAAGACCGTTTGGAGGTCTAGGGGTGAGTATGGTTAAGCAATTGATGATCCAATGACACTAAGTTAAAGTGTAATCAATTGCTGATTTGGTGATCAATCCAATGATCCAAACCCTAATTGGTTGACTTGGATTTTGATTATGTGATGGGAAAGTGGTCCCAAGACTGTTTGGTGGTCATCCAAATGACCTCAAGACCGTTTGGGGTCAGGTCATGTTCAATTTGGATGATGGTTCAATGGTTTCAAAGTAACTAATCTTGCATTGATTAGTGTTGAAGGATCATCGATTCCAAACCCTAATTCAATTGATTCAAACCCTAATTGAGGACTAATTGAGGGTCAACTCAATTGAAGGTTGAACTATTTAACTCAATTGAAGTATGATGATAGGTCCAATTGATGATTGGTTCCATGAATTCAATGATTGAAGGAATCAATATTGAGAACCCCAAACCGATTGGTGTTGTTGAGACCATCTTTGGTTCATGCGGTTTTGAGGAGGTTTGGACCAAATGGTCTCAAGACCATTTGAGTCCAAACGGTCTCAAGACTGTTTGGGACCAAACGATCCTAAACCGTTTGTGCCCATGCGGTTTCAAAAGTCAAACTTGGGCAAACGGTCTTCACCTACTTGCTTGGGCAAACGGTCTCAAGCACCACCTTTACCAAACGGTTTCAAACCGTTTGAACCTTGAAGGACCAAGAGCGTTTGGGGCTCAAGTAGTCAAAGTTGATTGAGGACTCAATTGGTTAATCCACTTAGACACTTGTTGTAATTGAGGACTCAATTGATCAATTCAATTGGATACCTTATGTAATGGAGGTCCAAGGTGATTGAATCTCTTGAGAATAGAGATGATGAATGATTAATTGATCCAATGATGATTAGTAATGATGATCATTTAAGGTACAAAGGTTGAAACCCTAATAGTACCTAAGTGATTAGTGCCAATTAAGGGACGAACCCTAATTACCTATAGGATCAATGACTTGGTACCCTATGTCATTCATAGTTGTATGTACTTGATTGAAGGGATGATATGACCTTATCAAGTTGAGATGATGTTAGCATGAATTCATAACATGAATATAATTCATGTGGTGATTAAGGGTATGATCCTTAAGTAGAGAGATCATGAAACCCTAATCATGAATATATACCGTAGTTGACAGGGTTATTGAATTCTAACCCTAGTTGAGGGTGAATCCATATAAAACCCTAGTTGAGGGTGATTCCATGTGAAACCCTAATTGAGGGTGAATCCATGAGAAACCCTAATTGAGGGTGAATCCATGTAAAACCCTAATTGAGGGTGAATCCATGTGAAACCCTAGTTGAGGGTGATTCTATGAGAAACCCTGATTAAGAACTAACATCACATAATGTTCTGATGTTGTGTTGTGATGAGAGGCCCTAAGAAGGGTGAAGGAATATGAGACTCTAATGTAAGTCAATATACATAAAGCCCTAATCCTGGGCAATATGACAATGGATCATAATTCTAATTTTTAAATAAGGATGCAAGGAAATCCTAATGATGAGATAAAAGAAATGACCTTATAAAGGTGAAACATTTCATGTGGTTGATTATAAGCAACCTTATTGTAAGCAATGTCTTTAGCATTAGATAAGTCCATATCATTAAAGATAATTGGACAATTCTAATGTGTGGCCTATGCATTATATGCTAAAGGTGAGAGTTTAGTGATGGAATGTATTAAGAGGGAAATACCTTAATACAAGATAAGTTGGTTAACTCAAGAGAATCTGATATGATGAGAAAGTGATACATCAAGATATGATAGTTATCACATTCAGTACTTTAGGGTTTATATACCTTGATTCACTCCAAATCCAATATAATTGGGTAAGAAACATATGAAGTGTGATATGCAACTATTACAATGAAATGTAATGAGTTGTTGCACTTGATGAGTGTTAATGAATGTACCTTGAGAATGGGGTTAAGCCCAAATGATGTGTATGATATAATCATACCATGATGAGATTGAGAAATGAACTCATACCTTGAATTGATGATCATTAATGCTATATGATGAAAGTAATGTTCTTGAATAATCAAATATGATACCTTTGAATGCCCCAGAGGTATGGATTAATGAATTAAGGGTTGGATAGATTATATAATCATGAAACCCTAATTAATGAGAAAAGGGGAACCCTAACCCTGACTTGGGTAAAGGGAATGATAAGCCATGTTTTATAGTAAACCCTAATTCCTAGAAAAGGAATAATGGTGTTAATATTGTATCACATGATGTGATGAATATCTTGTATGACTATTGTCATGCCTAATAACCATGCAGGTATGACGAGATAATGAACATAGCTAGATTTGAGCTACGACATTTATATAATAAATGTTGATTGGAATTATGAGCCTTAATGTTGTTGTTGCTTAGTAAAAGTAACAATGTGTAAGTATTCTATGAGTCATATGAGAAAGTTGTTGCCTAGAAAGAGGTGACAAGATATTTCATGGCCTTGTGAGCCAGGTGTGATGCTTGTGTAACAAGTATCATGAATGCCTTGGTCAGATGACCTAAAGGTGATAGTTACCTGAAAGAGGTATAATAATGCTCAAAGACGAGTTAAGGGTTTGAATACCCAGAACCATATGATTATGGTGATGAAAATGTGAAGGGATGAGAATTCCCAATTTTGAAATGAGGGACTGAGTTCCCAAGGTCTTTGAAAGACTGATAAATATCTGATGAAAGTAGTACATGTCTCTTTATAGAAGTGTTGTAATAAGTTATGTTTGAGAACTTGACTGATGCTAAAAGAATGCCATAATGTACTTAAATAATCAAGTATAATGATATCATGTAGAGCCCTGACCATAGATCCATCATTGTTAGAAGTTAAATGATGGTGAAATAGGTTTTCCTAAGGGAACTCCTCGAGAGCATACTTTTGAGTATGTTGGGGTTATGGACGCGAATATCCTTACGTCCTAATGTAGGATTTGATGTGAGATGTACCTTTGATCTCTCAATCCTTCATTATATGTAACATGATGGATGTATCACGAATCTCCCGATGATTGGGTTAGATGTCGTACACATCTCCCAATAATGTTAATGTCGGATCGGTGGAGATAAACACGAAATCTCACGATCACGAAGACAGTGCAACACACCACTGTAACTCTGATAGCAAAGTTGCCAGTATACTCTGGAAAGCTATATTTGGAAGAGACACAAGATGTCCTGCATGTGATCTCGCACTGACCGAGATGTGGGAGGTCATGGGAATCCGACTCTTCCATTGACCTTGTATGGTACCGATTTTGACTTCGCAGTGGTCGGTTGGAGCATGAGCGGTATATTTCATCTCCTCAGGGCATAAGTGTGTTTGTAAAATGAAATCAGCCGTATAGCATGTTTGCTTATGGATTGAATACGGAAATTTATTGGTTGATGTTACATTTCTATTATATATCTGTAGTTCATTAATGTTGGTCATATCTGTTGTATTCATTACAAGTATATGGATGAACTATGAGTCTACCATGAGTAGATGCAATGTTATCCTTGAAAAAGGAGATTACTTCACTTTGTTCATACAAGTGATTTACCTGTTGTTAATTATATATATATATATAAATCCTTCTGCTTAGTTTATTTTAATAAACTACTATAACAATGTTTTGGCGGAGAGTTATATCTCCCGCTGGGGCAATTTACAATTGTCTCACCCCCGTGGGATCCAACTTTTTAGGTGGACGCGGATAAAGAAGCAGAATCTCATTACAGGAAATAGACAACAGTAGTGACAACAAGGACAGCAGTAATATCTCAGGTGGAGATACTGCCTGTCAAGTTATATAGTTAGAAAGTCCTATGTGTCGTCTCTGTACTCTCAGGTCCTTAAAGTTTTTAGTCAGTGTTTTATGAATCAATCTGGGGTTTTGGCTTGATGCCTCGAGATTCATATACTATCTGTATATAATGTTTATAAGACAGTTGATGATGTAATCTCCGAAAAGAGATGGTACAGGTTATGTATGTTTGAACCAGAATGTAAATGTTATGCAATGGTTCTTGTTGGAAAAGATTTCCTATGTGAGGATCTCTTTGCAAAAAGTTTTAAATTTTTAGTGATTTTCAGTAATCCACTGCAAATAATTCGCTTCCGCATTAGTTAATATTGTTTTCGCGAGACGGTCACCACACTCATAGCTCACGAATTTATCTTGAAGGTAGAGAGAGAAAGGGACTCAAGGGCTTGGAACACTCTCAACTATGCTAGCACCAAGTTTGCAACGGAAGAGCAGTTTGGAATGAACTCCAAGGGGGTCTATTTATAGTTGAGGGTGTCCATTTAAGTTGTGGGACACTTGGATGCAAAAATAGCTATTTTTTGTTCAAGTAAATGACTCTATTTTTGCCCAAAACACTCACCAACAGTCACATCACTTTTTTCTGTAAATTCAGTACAGTGCAATCAGTCGAGTTTCAATAGGGGTAACTCGACCGATCAAGTAAAAGACAAAACCGATATTCAAATGATCGGTCGAGTTTGTCCTAACAAAACTTGACCAACCATTTAAACTCGAAATGGTCAGTTACCTGATCGGTCGAGTTTTGTGCAAGCACAACTCGACCGATGCAATCTTCAGAAAATTGACCAAGGATGATCGGTCGAGTTTCAAGCCAGGGAAACTCGACCGACCAAGTGCCTGTAATCAAGTTTCTAATTTGCAATTTAAAGTGATTAGCACTTGGTGAATTTTGTCCCAAACATTTTTCTCTTCTAAGTTACAAGTTAATTCATCATTACAAGTGATTACATATATGTTCTAAGGTCGTTTACATAGAAAACCCAAAATGGACACTTGTAGCTATTTTGACTTGAACTTGACCCATTCTAGGGCTTTGGATTTTAGATCCTTTTCATGTACCTAATGCCTACAAACAATCTTAAACACACATATTAGATACATATGAGTGGAATGGTTAAGTCATTATCAAAATATAGGTAATGTATAACCTCTAGGTCAACATTTTCCACATGTTTAATACTCAAACTAGGGTTTTTAATATGCTAATCACCACTTGAATTCTTCTTTGCACTACCATTAGAATTGGATGCTTAATCAAGTTGTAAACATATTTTACTTGTATTCCTTTCATTTTTCCGATCAAAATGATATAGAATATCCCAATATTCTGGTTATCCTAGCATTTTCTACAATTTAAACAAAATCAGAGTATTTACCTTAAACTTAGGCCACGTGGCACCTTCCTATTGGTCGGTGCCAATGTCACGCTGGATAAGAGAATGCATGGTTCAAGCTTGGGTTCTCCTCCAGACCGGTCATTATCCAATTTATTTCTTCAACCAATCACCAGATTCAAGAAGGGGAGGGGCCGGTTCAGGGCTAAGCCAACATGTCTCCTCCATTACGGGTCATCCGTGTAAGACCGCCAGTCTCTGTTACGCTTACACCGTAGGGGCTCTGACCCTAGACCGTAGGCTGCCTCCTCACCCTTAGGATTTGTTGTTCCTAACTTAACAAGGAGTAGGATGCACCTTGTGTTAGATATTGCCATATGTTATACAAATAAAATCCCAACCCTACCCATTCAATGGGCAGGGACACATGTATGTTGATGGGAGAAGGAGTAGGCTCCTCCTACTAAAACAAGGAACATCAAATCTGAACTTGCCTCCTCATCGGGGAACCTTCCAAGCTGGCCTCAAAGCTTCAGCCTTCCCTGGGTAGTCTCCGTCACTCTCCACGACCCGATGAAGGTCCCCAGTTGCCGCCCCCATTCACATATTAGGATCTGGTACTGGGCGACGATGGTTCTACCTCCGCCTATCTCCTTCGGGCATCTGCTCTTACGAGCCTCCTGGTCTCATGATGTCGTTGGCGCTCGATTCGAAGACTGCCATGGAGTGGCTGATGGGGTTGGCCTCTAGGGATCAAACCCTTCTCTATCGCCGCCCCATGCATCTGGCTTGTCCTTCTTTCTTCATAGCTCTCCCTTTCTATTATCTTCTATGTTTCTCTCTCAGGCTTTCTCTTTACATCCTCCTCATTGGTCAAGCGCCCTAGCTACAAAGTTGTACACCCCAATTTCCACTACCAGAGGTCTGAGCACTACTATCGCTATCGTCGCGTAGTTGGGTGGGTCGAGGTTTAGTGCTCTCAGATGTTTCCAGAGCGTAGAACATCTAGTTTGGGTAGATGCTCACTTCTTCTGCCACCGGCTCGTTCATGGCAACCTAGGGTTAAACCCATCATGGTTGCAGGTCTCCTCATGGCTGATGGAGGCTGGTGCCACCCTGGTGGAGGGTCCTTATATATACCTATCTAGGAGGAAACCCTAGGAATCACTACAAGCAAGAAAGGATGGAAGAGGAGGGACGACAACAAGAGAAAACATGGTTCCCTTTTTCATGCATAGATCGAAGGTGCCTTAGTAATAACTAACCACAGACAAACTTACTACTTTTCATAATCTTTCTACTCAATTTTCTTTTATCCTTTCTTTGTTGCACAAAAGGCAAGGTATCACTTTTGGGAAATAATTGAATATATCCTCTTTCTTTTCCTTATATGAAAACTTTTGACTTTTAATTTAAGAACTGTTGACTTGAGAGTTATACATTGTCCATATTTTGATAATGACTTAACCATTCCATTCCTATGTATCTAATATGTTTGTTCAAGATTGACTTCAGGCTTTAGGTACATGAAAAGGATCAAATTATACAAGCCCTTGCTTGATCAAGTTCAAGTCAAAAGCAATGCATGAGTGTGTCTTGGGAAATCACTTCAAATGACCTTAGATGATTTTTGTAATCACTTGTATTGATTATATGACTTGTAACTAAGATGAGAAAAAATCAGGAACACTTAATTCTAAGGTTTAATCACTCAAGTGTCAATTTAAAAAAATTGTCACTGGTTGTTTATCGGTCGAGTTGGAAACTCGACCGATCCGGTGATGGATATTCTGGAGAGACCAATCGATCGAGTTGCACACTCACATAACTCGACCGACTGACTCACTGAGCAAAACTGATTTTAGCTCATCGGTCGAGTTTTCCAGAACAAACTCGACCTATAGTTTGAAAATTAGCTTTGTCATGTAGTGGATCGATCGAATTACCTTTATTAGAACTCGAGCGAATGTACTGTACAAAAAAAGTGATTATAACTGTTGGTGAGTTGTTTTGAGTGAAAATAGATCTGTTGCAACTTGGAAGACGGCTATATTTTGCCCTTAAGTGATTCCACACTCAAGGGAACACCCTTAACTATAAATATGACCCCTTGGAGTTCATTCCAAGTTTTCTCATTCATGTTATTCTAAGTCCTTGCTATAGTTGAGTGTGTTGCAACTCCTTGAGCCCCTTTATCTCTCTAGTTTACACTTCATTTTGTGATTATGAGTGAGATAGGTCAGTTGTGAGAGAGCTACACTACTACAGAACCTACCTTTAGTGTCGGTTATTTAAGGCCTTTAGTGTTGGTTTCTAAGCGACACCTATGTGGGCGACACTAAAAGCTCACCCATTACGCGTCGGTTCCAAAACCGACGCCCAAACTCTTCACGCACCACCGAAAACGTGCCATCATGGGACTATAGGCGTCGGTTATTAGATAAGAAACCGACACCCAAACTCTTCGCGCGCCACCAAAAATGTGCCATCATGGGACTATAGGCGTCGGTTATTAGATAAGAAACTGACGCCCAAACTCTTCGTGCGCCACCAAAAACACGCCATCATGGGACTATAGGCGTCAGTTATTAGATAAGAAACCGACACCCAAACCCTTCGCGCCACAGAAAGGGCGCCATCTTGGGCACTATCAGTGTCGATTATAAGTAAGAAACCGACGCCATATATCTGGCCAGCACGGCCGTGGTGTTAAGGAAATAGACGTCGGTTAAGAGTAGGAAAACCGACACTATAACTTTGTGTGTCGGTTTTTTACAAATAACCGACGCCTATTGTTTTTTTTTTTGTCAATCTGCAGACCTGTTGTGGCTGGTCGCAGGATGAGAAACCTGTAGTTCAGTTATGAACTGTAGGTTTTACGACATCCATTGATATCATCCAACAACAGGCCACAAACCTGCAAAATTAACAACAAAAATATATATTCACACATGCATTTAGCAATGCAACATGCTGCTCCATTTTATTTTCACACATTTAGAAACATTCATGTAGCTAACAATCTGTAGTTCCATTCATTCACATTTACACATGTAGAAACATTCATATAGCAACCAACACTTTCATTCATTTTCACTCAGACACATGTAGAAACATCCAGACATGTAGAAACATCCAGACATGTAGAAACATTCACACATATATTATAATTCAGAAATTCATTTACAAAATATCATTGTTTAGTCATTATTCGCTATCAACATCCCAATTATATCTTAAATCCCCCACTACTTGTATGGCTGTTGCCCATTCTTCTCTTACTTCATTTAATTCTCCTGTCGTATAGGGAGCATGTACATCTGGTAAGGCATTTCCTGTAGTGTGGTCAGTTGTAAACACCTGTAAAGAGAATGATGTATATATATAATTAATGAGCTATAAATAAGATTGATATATTTCATATTATCTAATGAGACTATATAATACCTCATCAATATAATCGATGTCCATTGCGGCATATTTGATAATCATGTGCATAAATCGCATCACGTAGTATCCACATGCCCATCCGTTGTCTTGTGTGGCACACTATAAATTCAAACATACAAAATATTAAAAAATACAACTAATTAAGCATTGTTCACATAAATAATATATACATATATTGCAGTCGGGAACTTACTTTCACGTTCTTCCAAATTATTGGCTGGTTCTTTTTCGTGGGGACCTTTCCTCCAGCCTTTTTGAACTCATCAAAACCCCTACATGTTAATGTAACACAATACATTGCATAATTAAATAGTAATGTAATAATGTATGTTAACGGATATGAAAATAAAATATTTCTCACCGGAATAATACCATTTTCATTATGTGTCCATATTTTGTATTCAATTTACTCCCCTTAGGATCTAGATAATAGACAGTGAACGTCTCGGGGACAATAACCAGTAACTCCCAATGCATACCACTAGAGGTAAAAAAGTTAAAAATTAATAACTCAAAATCCACAATAAAAATGTAATTTTCTTAATAAGCAAAGTAAACTTACTCTACATTGAATGGAGCCATTATCATCGTCTTCTTTTTTTGAGCAAAAATTGAAAAAGCCTCACAGCAGTATTGTTGAACTGACGGAGGGTCTTTAGCTACTAGACTAATCAAAGATGGAATAAAAAATCCTACATGTTCGAATGCAAAATTTGCACATATCTTGTCTAAGTAGCTGCAAAATATGTATTAATTACGCATGCATTAATAAATAAGAAAATAGATCACCAGATCCTACACAAGGTATATGGATGTATAAAGAAGATCTCACCTTATCCATAGCTCTATCACAGATGTATTTAGCCAATCATATTGAAACAACTCCAAAATATCTTGTATAAATAGTTTGCTTTCGTATGATTGACCTGCAGCATCTGAATCTATAGAAACAGTTATAGGGCAGTTTATATCATGTTCGCCTAACCATATTACCATACCCCTACAGTTAGGACCTAACGGGACAGTTAGGTCCTGTGGAACCCAACTGGGTAATGTAGGAGGTGGAAGTGGAGGCCTAGATGTTGTGGGTGTCTTCTTTTTAACTATATATATATATAATAATTTTAGATCAACTGACATCATATACACACACTAACAATTTAACGTAATGTAAATTTACCATACAAGTTCAGTAAAGATGACATCCGCTTTTAACCACAATATCACTCCGCCTAGTGCCTCACCAAGTGTTTCACAATCTGGGTGGGCATATGGCAATGGAAGATCCATCCACTTGGGGAATATATGTACCGGGCTCACACGAATCCAACCAGTTGGTAATGGAGACCCGTGAAACATTTCCCCTGGTAGGGATGGGTAAGCCGACGCCTCTGCAACGACATATTCATTAACTTTTAGACGGCATGGCTTCAACCCCTACAAATTTTTGTGTAAAGAATGTTATATACATATATACATATCATCTTGAAAACATATCATCTTGAATTAAAAAACTAGTTACTATGTCATAAAAATACTTACAGTGGATGTGCTAGGTGGTGGGTCTATAGGATTACTCCCAACCTCTGCAGTAGGAGTAGAGCGGGATGCTATGATAGGTATTGTCTGCTGAGTGGCAGTCTGAGATGCCTGCCACTTTTTCAGTGCTTCTTCCAGTTTCCTATCAACTAGCTTATCTACCTATACATGGATAAAAGAAATGTTAGCTTTTAATTATTGAATTCTCTTTTTACAGGAACATTATAAAGAAAGAATATGTTACCTCTTCTTGTGAAAGTCCCACTTTTGGGACATATTTGCGCTGGGATGGCCCAAAAAAAGATTTGATGCCCACACCAGCGCCTACAGCCCTAACACGTCCAGGATGCTCTGGGTTACCCAGAGCAACTGTCAATTCATCCCTTGTGCCCTCAGGGATGAACTTGCCTTGTTTCTTCAGCTCGTGCAGCTCCCGCTAATCGCCAAATTTTTTTTTGTAATTAAGTAAACACCACAAATAATCAATATTTGAACGATTGTTGTAAGAGTTGTATATTACCATTTTTGCAGCTGCCTTAGCAGTTGCGGGCTTCCTTATTTCTCCCTTCTTATTTTGCCTCCCAGCTATCCATATATCATGGTGAGGCAGAGGTGTGCTACCTACAATGGAGGACTCCTGAGTAGCAGCAGACTGAGCAGTAGCCTCAGACTGTAGTCTTTGGCGAATGCCTGCATACCCCTTTGGACCCATTGTGTGGTCATGCACATTCAGTGCACGCCTTGATCTTTGTGCCTCACTGAGGGCCTAGTTAGTATGCACATTAATGATTTGGTTAGTAACAGTAAATGTTAATCTTGAATAGGTGAATACAACATATATTAATGAGATTGGGACTGACGCCTAATACCTTGAATTCATCTGTTTGTCTTGAAGCAACAAACGCGTCCCATTCTTCTTTGTCCAGGAAGTTCCACTGTTCAGTGGTTGTCTTCTTCCTCTTGTCAGCTTCTTTTATGTATTCTCGGGTAAGATTTGTCCTATAGTTCCTTAGGACTCTCCCACAGCGTTGCATCACACATTTACGATGCAACTTTTCATCCAATTCAAATATACTCTGCAAATTAGAATTGCTATTAACTAGTATCCAAAAAATTAGTAATCTACAAAATATAATTGCAAATTAATAATAACTCACGCATAAATCCTTCCATATTACGTCTTTCTTCTCCTTAGAAACTTTATGCCAAGAATCTATCTTACAACCGCAATGGCTACGAGTAACATACCCAAGATATGAAACAAATGAATTGCGATTCACACCAGATGCATTTCCTGCATCATTAAAATCCACAACAATTTTGGGTCCATTGCCCTTTTGCGCTATTAACTTCTTCATCATAGTGATGCCCCTTCTCCTGTCAACTTTTTGGTGTTGCTGATCAAGTGCCTCAAGTGCTTCATATGGTACATGTGCATCATCAACCTAAAATTTGACAAAATAAACACATTTACAAGATATAACTATAAATGGACATATAGATATAAATATATGATATATTTTTAAAACTTACATTGTGAGGTGGCACATTGATGTCCTCACCCTCACGGTAATCATCAACACAGTCATCAGGAGAATGCTCAGCCATCTGAAAATTCACATTCACATTGTAAAATTCACATTGTAAAGTTCACATTCACATTATAAAGTAATTCACATTGTAAAATTCACATTGTAAAGTTCACATTCAGAAAAATCAAACATATAAAAAAACATTGTATAAACATGCCTCTAATATTGCGATTTTTTATCAATTAACAATCCTTCATTGTGATCTCCGTGCACATACAAGTCATCATTAGCTTCAATATTTGCTGGTATTGGCAACCCAACTGAGAATGGACTGGAGTCATCATACTTATCATAGTACTGTTCTTCGTCTATAGGATCTTCAATGAACTGTCTTTTACCATGAAGAACAACCGACCATTTATCATTTGCAGGATCATCAATATAAAATACTTGTTTCGCATGTGATGCCAATATGAATGGTTCATCCTTCTCACCAATCTTTTCAAAGTTCACTAAAGTGAAACCCAATTCATCCACTATAACTCCTTTGGTGTTATCAACGCAGTTGCATTTCAAGAGAAGAATTCTGAAATCTATGTAGTCAAACTCCCATATGTCTTCAATGACACCGTAATATGACATTTTAGCTTGACGTGGACTCTTATCCTTTGCACTTGCAAAAAACATAGTCGATGCTTGAAGGGTGACCCCACTGTTTTGGACGACACTCTTATCATCTTGGCGCTTTGTGTAATATGTGAATCCATTAATGTCATACCCTTCATAAGACATGACAGTCAATTTTGTTTTAAAGGCGAGGCATTTGATAGTTTCAGTAATATCATCTGGTGTTTGAGATAGTTGATGTAAGACTTTATTTTCAAACCACTTAATAAATGTCTTGTTATGCTCTCTAGCAAGCCACATTGTATTGGCTCGAGGATATTGTCTCTTGATGAAATTGGTATGTTCCTCGATATAAACGTTCATTTCGTCCATGTTGTGTAAAATATACAAGTGACCTTGTTCCAACTGCTCACGGCTGATTACTTTCACACGTGATCCCAAAATTCCTTTGCCAAATTGCTCGTCAATATTCTTGTCATTATCAGGAGTGTCATTACCACTGAGAAAGTCATTGCAAAAATCCATAACCTCTCTCACCACATAACCCTCGATAATACTCCCTTCAGGCCGATAACGGTTTCGAACATCACTTTTAAAAACGCTCATGTATCGTTCAAAGGGATACATCCAATGCAAGAAAACTGGTCCCAACATTTTCACTTCCCTAGTCAAGTGGACAACAAGATGTACCATGATATCAAAGAACGACGAAGGAAAATACATCTCAAGCTGACATAGGGTAACTACCACTTCTCTTTGCAATTTATCGAGAGTATAAGGGTCAATAACTTTGCTGCACAGACTGTTGAAAAAGAAACAAAGTCTGGTGATTGCAAACCTTACATGCTTCGGCAATATAGATCTAATTGCCACAGGCAATATTTGTTGCATTAGAGTGTGACAATCATGAGATTTAAGACCTATCAACTTCAGATCTTTCATTGATACCAATATATGGATGTTAGATGAGTAACCCTGTGGCACCTTAACATTTACCAAACATTCACAAAAAGCTTTCTTCTCCTTTCTAGACAATGTGTAACAAGCGGGAGGTAAGTATGTTCTCCGATTTCCCATTTCACAAAATTCTATTAATTCTGACCTTATTCCCATTTCACGTAGGTCCAGTCTGGATTTTATCCCATATTTAGTCTTACCTGGTATATTCAACAAAGTACCAATGACACTATCACAGACATTTTTCTCAACGTGCATGACATCGATACAATGCCTGACTGTCAAAGAACTCCAATAAGGAAGATCCCAAAATATTGACTTCTTCTTGAATAAAGATTTGTCACTCTGTATGGCCATAGTACATTGTGATCTCTTACCAAATTCATTGACAAAGTCTTTTACTCTTTCATAAACAACCTCCCCTGGTATAGGTTTAGGCGCACTCCGTTCCTCATTCAATCCATTGAATGCTTTGCGCTTCCTACGATACAGATGGAATTTTGGAAGAAACCTTCGATGACCGAGATATACAGTCTTACCGCCATGTTTTAGTCTTGTTGAATCAGTGTTCTCTTCACATATAGGACACGCTTTATCTCCTTTGACACTATATCCAGACAAATTCCCATATGCTGGAAAGTCATTAATAGTGTAAAACAACATACCATGCAAACGAAATGTCTCTCTTCGTGAAGCATCATAGGTCATCACACCTTCACCCCAAAGTTTCTTTAAGTCATCAATCAGAGGTTCAAGATAAACATCGATGTCATTTCCAGGTTGTTTAGGGCCCGATATCAACAACGACAGCATTACATACTTATTTTTCATACACAGCCAGGGAGGAAGATTGTATATAACAAGCATGACTGGCCAAGTGCTATGTTGGCTGCTCAATATCCCGTACAGATTCATCCCGTCTGTACAAAGCCCAAGTCTTATATTCCTTACTTCTTCACCAAATTCAGGGTACAATAGATCAATCTTCTTCCATTGTGGGGAATCATACGCATGTCGTAGGATCCCATCATTATTTTTCTTAACATCTGCATGCCACCTCAAATTCTTCGCATCTATCGGATTGGCAAACAAGCATTGAAACCGTGATATTATAGGTAGATACCACATCACCTTGGCAGGAGAACCAGTTTTGGACTCCCCCGAAGTCGTCAATTTATACCGTGACACACCACATTTTGGACAATCTTTCAAATCCACATAGTCCTTTTGAAATAATACACAATCATTCGGGCATGCGTGTATCTTCTTGGCATCCATTCCCATTGGGCACAACAATTTCTTTACCTGGTATGTTGAGATTGGCAACTCGTTTCCTTCAGGAAGCATTTCTTTCAACAAAGACAACAATGACGTGAAGCTTTTGTCACTCCATCTATTGTTAGCTTTCAGCTTATACAATCTCAACACGGCGCTAAGCTTCGTAAACTTAGTACAACCTGTGTATAACGGTATCTCAACATCATTCACAATGTTTCTAAAAATGGGAGGTGGATCGGTGTGCTCTACCCCACAACTATCCAGAATCGCATCAACGATGTCTACTGGAATTGGTTCATTCACATCTACGTCATCGTAGGCAATTTCTTCTTCCACACAAGCACTGCTATTGACATCCACTGGTTTCGGGTTTGAAATCTCTCCATGCCAGTGCCATTCTGTATAGCCTTGTATAATCCCGTTGCACATGACATGACTTTTGATTTCGTCACCAGTGTTGACTTTCAAGTTGTTACCGCAATGCCTACATGGACAGTAGAACCTATCTCCAGGTTGTTTCCTATGTTCCTCGGCAAATCTAATAAACTGGTCAAGACCAGAAATAAACTCTGGGGTGCAGCGATTGCGAATGGACATCCATGATCTATCCATTCTATGATCAAAGAGAAAACAAGTATATATTATAACAAGATTAGGGTCTAGGGTTAACAAATACATGTGATGTCATTATTATATATAATAAATGTGTACCACCTATCCCATTCTTGAACACCTAATCTCACTAGTAAGTGTATAATGTGTATTGGGTTTTCAAGAAAATTTCAGCAACAATTCCCCGTTGTTCTCCAAGTACATATGTACTTAGAGAACAAACGGGGAAATGCTACCGAAATTTTCTTGAAAACCCAATACACATTATACACTTACATCCTAAGCGAGATTAGGTGTTCAAGAACAGTCCCAAACTGGGGACTATCCAAGATTTACTCCTAATGAGTAAATCTTGGATGAGTTTCTAGGCCAACAAATAATGTGTTGTCATTCCTATACCTAAAATCCTAGTTCTTCAAGTTAGGGTGATTATTGATGTCTTTAAAAGCATGATTGGCAATTTAGGGAAAAGTTCATCATTTACATTCAAAGCATGTCACATGTGTGCATTACAGTTCATCATTAAGCAAAAAGGGTGATTAGGATTCTCAATATACTCAACAATGAAACAAGTTAAACATGTGTGCATTACAGTTCATCATTTACATTCCAAGCATGTCACATGTGTGCATTACAGTTCATCATCAAGATATCTATAACTTACTTAAACATTCAATTATGAAGTAAATATACACTTAATTCAGAATAGCATGACGCACAAATAAGTAGATGAAAAATACAAATAAGTAGATTTGGGTTTGGGCCTGAAGGCCGAACTCAAGGCTGCGATTTTCATGGTGTTTCCCGGGCAGAACTGCCCCTGGTTCAGACCTGTTTCATGCACAGGTGGAAAGGGCTCAGCTAGGTGCTGCTCGTGGCTGAGGGGGCTGCGGAATCAAGTTTAGGGCTCTTAGTCGGAGTCAAGGGCGGCATTTGGTAGTGTTGGTCATGCCCAACTACTCCTGGACGGCGTCGCTACAGCTGCAGCTGCTACTTCTGGCCACCGGCGCTACTCTATAGGTCGGGTGCTGCTAGGGTGAGGTAGAGAAAGAAGAAGGGCGGAGGAAGGAGAAGAGAGGAAGGTGGCACCGCAGGAACGGTGTGATGGTTGGGGTTGGGGGTGGGGTAGCGGCGGTTGGGGGTGGGGTGGTGGCCGTTAGGGTAAAGCAAGGCGGAGGAGAAAAGGGTTACCTTGCAGAGGAAGCTGGCGGCGGCGAGAGGACAGGAGAAATGACCGGTGGCAGCACCGAGCGGCGACGAGGGGACAGGAGCACAGACGGCAGGGAGCAATGGCAGGGAGCGGCGGTGGAGGAGCAGTGGGGGCGAGCAAGAAATCGTCGGACCTAACTAAAATCGGGAATGAAACAGGGAAAGGGGAAGAGTCGCTCGCGTTGGTGAGCTATTAAGTTGACAATAAGCGTCGGTGATTCAAAATAACCGACAACTAAACCAACAGTGTCGGTTCTTTTCCAAAAACCGACACCTATACTAGATTATAGTCGTCAGTTTTTAACTAAAAGACAACCGACAACTATTCCTGTCCTGCGAATAACCTTTAGTCGTCGGTTATTTATTTATAAACCGACGCCATATGTCAAATTTTGGAGGTAATTTTTTCGCTGGAATTTTGGTTTTGGCGGTTGATTTTAGGTGTCAATTTTTATTAATTAACTGACACTTAATAAAAGCGGTACCCGTGTCTGGTCGACCTTCATAGATTGGATGTCAGTTGATGTTATCAACCGACACTGTAGAGTTTAGGTGTCGGTTTATGTATACAACCGACACCTTGAAAAGTGACTTTATAAGCCATTTCTGTAGTAGTGCTACTTCCTTGTACTTGTAAAGCTCTCATTCCATTCCATCTTCCCTACCCCTTTCCTCAAAGAAGCAAAGTGAAGCAAGCTACTCCGAGTGAAGGTGGAGTTGTTGATGTTCTTCTTCAAGGTTGAAGAAGAGATGAAGATCTTCTCCAGGTGAATGAGAAGGCAGAGGTTGAAGATCCAAGAAGAGTGGGTAATCCCTTGAAGGCTGAAGACTTGTGCAAGAGTAGGTAAGTCCTTGGAAGAAAGTGGAAGACTCTTGCAAAGTGGGTAAGTCCTTGGTAAGGTGGAAGACACTTTGTATTGGATAGGTAAGTCCTTTGGTGGTCTTGTATTGTAACTCTTATTGGTGAATATATAGAGGAAAGCACTTGCAAAGTCCTAGAGGTTGACCTCTCTAGGTAGTGGACTGGCTCTCTCCTAGTTTGCAGAGTGGAACCACTCTAAACGACCTTGTCAAGTGCTTGTTCCATTTTCTCTCATCCTTGATATGCTTGTTGGTTAGGACTTCAAATTGCACTTAAGCTATTGGTTTGGATTGATACAATTTGAAGGTCTAATCTATCTTGTGAGAATTTTTGAAACATTATTTACCCCCCACTACTACAGAACAGGCCTTTGGCATCGGTTGTTTATGCCCTTTTAGCGACGGTTCAAAAGCGACGCCTATGTGGGCGCCGCTAAAGGTCGAACTCTTCAGCGTCAGTTTTATAACCGACGCCAAAAAGCTTCGCACCACCGAAAACACGCCAGCAGGGCACCGATAGGCGTCAGTCATTTATGGTAAGCCGACGCCAAAAGGCTTCGCACCACAAAAAGGGCACCATCTAGGACACTATCTGCGTCGGTTTGCAACTAAAACACCGACGCCATATTCCCAGATGCCACGGTCGTGCATCCCTGCACGGCCGTGTTTAGTACTATAGGCGTCAGTTTTATACTAATAAGTGACGCTATTTCTCACCACAGCCGTGCTTTCCTGCACGGTCGGGTTGTTTGTCACATTAGGCGGCAGTTTTTATCCAATAACTGACGCTGTAAGCCTTTGATGACAGTTTTCTATAAATGACCGACGCCTATATTTTAATTTTTTTTCTTATCAGTTTGCAGGCCTGTTGTGGCTGGTCAGCAGGATGAGAACCTGCAGTTCAGTTTTGAACTGCCGGTTTATGACATCCATTGATATCAGCCAACAAACATGCCACAAACATGCAAAATCAACAAATATATTTTTTCACACAAGTAGATACATTCAGACATCAATTCAATTCTCACATTCACATGTAGAAACATTCAAATACATGTAGAAACATTCAGACATGTATAAACATTCAGAAATATTCATTTACAAAATATCATTCAACATCGCTATCAGCATCCCAATTATATTTTTTACAGTCCCCACTGCTTGTATGGCTCTTGCCCATTCTTCTCTTACTTCATTTAATACTTCCACTTCATTTAATACTTCCATTGTATATGGAGTATGTACATCTTTTAAGTGTTTACCTATAGTGTGGTCAGTTTTAAACACCTGCAAAGAGAATTATGTATATATATAAGTAATAATATAAAAATAAGATTGATATATTTCATACTGTCTAATGAGACTATATATAATACCTCATGTATGGCATCAATGTCCAATGCGGCATATTGGATAATCATCTACATAAATCGCATCACATAGTATGTGCATGCCCAGCCGTTGTCTTGTGTAGCGCACTATAAATTGAAACATACAAAATATTAAAAAATACAACTACCCACAGTTCACATAAATAATATATACATTAGAGTCGGGAACTTACTTTCACATTCTCCCAAATTATTGGCTGGTTCTTTTTCCTGGGGACCTTTTCTGCAACCTTTTTGAATGCATCTAAACCCCTACATGTTAATGTAACACAATAAATTGCATAATTAAATAGTAATGTAATAACAGATGTTAACGAATATAAAAATGAAATATTTCTCACCAGAATAATGACATTCTCATTACGTGTCCAATTTTAGTATTCAATGTACTCCCCGCAGGATCTAGATAATAAACAGTGAACGTCTCGGGGAGAATAACTAGTAACTCCCAATTCCTACCGCTAGAGGTAAAAAAGTTAAAAATTAATAACTCAAAATTCACAATAAAAATGTAATTTTCTTAAGTCCAAATTATAAGTAAAGTAAACTTACTTGACATTGAATGGAGCTATTATTATTGTTTTCTTTTGCTGATCAAAAATTGTAAAAGCATCTATACAGTATTGTTGAACATTATCAGGGTCTTTAGCTACCATACTAATCAATGATGGAATCAAAAATCCCACATGGTCAAATGCAAATTGTTTACATTGATTTTCGACTAAGTAGCTACAAAACATGTATTACGTATGCATTAATATATAAGAAATCAGATCACCAGATCTTACACAAGGTATATGGATGTATAAACAAGATCTCACCTTATCCATGTCTCTATCATTGATGTATTCAGCCAATCATATATAAACATCTCAATAATATCTTGTATAAATAAAGAGCTTTCGTATGATTGACCTGCATAATTCGCTTCTAAAGAAACAATCATAGGGCAATGTATATTATGTGCCCGTAGCCAACATACCATTCCCCTACAAGCCGGACCTAACATGTATTTTAGGTCAGTTGGAACCCAACTTGGTAATGCAGGAAGTGGAGGTGGAGGCCTAGATGCTCCGAGTGTCTTCTTTTTAACCTGTATATATAATTTTAGACCAATTGACCTCATATATAAACATTAACAATCTAAAGTAATGTAAATTTATCTTACAATTTCAGTAGTGTAGACGACATCTGCTTTGGGCCACAATATCACCCCGCCTTCTGCCTCAGCAAGTGTATCAATATTCGGGTGGGCATATGGCAATGTAGCTTCCCTCCAATCGGGGAATACACGTATCAGGCTCACAGGAACATAGCCCTATGGCATTGGAGTCCCGTGAAACGTTGCCCCAGGAAGGGATGGGTAAGCCTGCGCCTCTGCAACAACATAGTCTTGCATTCTTAAGCGGCATGGCTTCAACGCCTACAAATTTACGTAAAGAATGTTATACATATATACATATCATCTTGAAAAGACTAGCTACAATGTCATAAACAATACTTACAATAGATGTGTTAGGCGGTGGGTCTACAAGATTACTCTCAGTCTGTACATCAGGAGAAGAGTGGGTCACCATAGGCTGATTGGAAGCCTGAGATGCCTGCCACCACAACATTTCTTCCTTGACCTTCTTAGAAACTATATCCTCGACTCTTTTATTCTCCTATACATGGATAAAAGAAACATTAGCTTCTTATTATTGAATTCTCTTTTGCAGTAACATTCTAAAAAAAAGAATAGGTTACCTCTTCTTGTGAAAGTCCCGCTCTGGGTTTGCGCTAGGATAGCCCAAAGAATGCTTTGATGCCCACACCAGTGCCTGCAACCCTAACACCTCCAGGATGCTCTGGGTTATCCAGAGCAACTATCAATTCATCCCTTATGCCCTGAGGGATGAACGTGCCTTGTTTCCTCTGCTCGTGCAACTCCCACTAATCACCATCAACATAAATTGGTAAGTTAACACCACAAATAATCAATATTCAAACGATTGCTCTAAGAGTTGTATTTTACCATTTTCGCAGCCGCCTCAGTAGTTACGGGCTTCTTTATTTCACCCTTCTTATTTTGCCTCCCAACTATCCAAACATCATGGCGAGGCATGGGTGTGGCACATGTAGTAGAGGACTCCTGGGTAGCAGCAGACTCCACCTGTAGTCTTTGGCGAACGCTTGCATAGCCCTTTGGACCCATAGTGTGGTCATGCACATTCAGTGCACGCCTTGCTTTTTGCACCTCACTTAATACCTTGAATTCTTCATATTTTCTTGAAGCAACAAACGTGTCCCAATCTTCTTTGTCCAAGAAGTTCCACTGTTCAAGGGCTGACTTCTTCTTCTTATCACCATCTTTTATGTATTCTCTGTTGAGATTTGTCCTATAGTTCCTTAGCATCTTTTCAGCGCGTTGCATCACGCTTTTACGATGCAGCTTCTCATCCAATGCAAACAGATTCTGTAAAATAGAATTGCTATTAACTACTATCCAAAAATAGAATTGCAAATAATAGAATTTGTAATCTACAAAATAGAATTGCAAATAATAATAACTCACACATAAATCCTTCCATATCATGTCTTTCTTCGCCTGAGGAACTTTATGCCAATTATCATACTTAACACCACAATGGCTTCGAGTGACAACCCCAAGATAGTTTACAAAATTATTGTGGTTCACTCCAATTGCATTTCCTCCATTATCAAACTCCACAACCAATCTGGATCCACTACCACTTAGCGCTATTAACTTCTTCAACAGAGTGATGCCCCTTTTCTTGTTAACTTTTTGTTGATGCGCATTAAGTTCCTCCAGTGCTTCAGTGGGTACATGTGCATCATCAACCTAAAATTTGACAAAAATAAACATACTGAATTAGCCCAATATAGAAATATAGGATATATGACATAACTGGAAGATAATGAATTTTATAGAAATATAGGATATGTTTTTAGAACTTACATTGGTATCCTCGCCATGCTCATCATGGACATGATGCTCATCATGGACATCATGCTCATCATGGTCAACCATATGAAAATGTCATTAAAAAGGCAAACATTTAGCATTTGTATTAACTAGAAGATAATGAAACATCTGAGAATGATATTGATATTAAAGCAAACATTTAGCTTCAATAAAAAAATATAAACATTCATGCCTCTAAAATTGTGATCTTTTATCAATTAACAATCCTTCATTGTGATCTCCGCGCACATATAAGTCATCATTAGCTTCAATATTTTGTGGAGTACTTGGCAACCCAACTGAGAATGGACTGGAGTCATCATACTTATCATAGTACTCTTCTTCATCTATAGGATCTTCAATGAACTATCTTTTACCATGAAGAACAACCGACCATTTATCATTTGCAGGATCATCAATATAGAATACTTGTTTCGCCTGTGATGCCAATATGAATGGTTCACCCTTCTCGCCAATCTTTTCAAAGTTCACTAAAGTGAAACCCAATTCATCCACTATAACTCCTTTGGTGTCATCAACCTAATTACATTTAAAGAGTGAAATTCTGAAATCTATGTAGTCAAACTCCCATATGCCTTCAATGACACTGTAATATGACATTTTAGCTTCACGTGGACTCTTATCCTTTGCACTTGCAAAATACATAGTCGACGCTTGAAGAGTGACCCCACTTTTTGGACGACACTCTTATCATCTTGGCGCTTTGTGTAATATGTGAACCCATTAATGTCAAACCCTTCATAAGACATAACATTTGGTTTTGGTTTAAAGGCGAGGCATTTGATAGTTTTCGTAATATCATTTGGTGTTTGAGATAGTTGATGTAAGACTTTATCTTCAAACCACTTAGTAAAAGTCTTGTTATGCTCTCTAGCAAGACACATTGAACTTGGTTGAGGATGTTGTCTCTTGAGGAAATTGGTATGTTCCTCGATATAAACACTCACTTCGTCCATGTTGTGTAAAATATACAAGTGACCTTGTTCCAACTGCTCACGACTGATTACTTTCACCCGTGATCCCAAAATTCCTTTGCCCTCCTCAATATTCTTGTCATTAATAGGAGTGTTATTACCACTCAGAAAGTCATTGAAAAAATCCATAACCTCTCTCGCCACATAACCTTCAATAATACTCCCTTCAGGCCGATAACGGTTTCGAACATCACCTTTAAAAATGCTCATGTATCGTTCAAAGGGATACATCCAATGCAAAAAAATTGGTCCCAACATTTTCACTTCCCTAGTCAAGTGGACAACAAGATGTACCATGATATCAAAGAACGAAGGAGGGAAATACATCTCAAGCTGACATAGGGTAACAACCACTTCTCTTTGCAAATTATCGAGAGTATCAGGGTCAATAACTTTACTGCATAGACTGTTGAAAAAGAAACAAAGTCTGGTGATTGCAAACCTTACATGCTTCGGCAATATAGATCGAATTGCCATGGGCAATATTTGCTGTATTAGAGTGTGACAATCACGAGATTTAAGACCTATTAACTTCAGATCTTTCATTGATACCAATCTATGGATATTGGATGAGTAACCCTGTGGCACCTTAACATTTACCAAGCATTCACAAAAAGCTTTCTTCTCCTTTCTAGACAATGTGTAACAAGCGGGAGGTAAGTATGTTCTTTTATTACCCATTTCATGTAATTTTGTTAATTCTGACCTTATTCCCATTTCACGTAGGTCCAGTCTGGATTTTATCCCATATTTAGTCTTACCTGGTATATTTAACAGAGTATCAATGACGTTATCACAGACATTTTTCTCAACATGCATTACATCGATACAATGCCTGACTGTCAAAGAACTCCAATAAGGAAGATCCCAAAATATTGACTTCTTCTTGAATGAAGAATTGTCACTCCGTGTGGCCATACTACATTGTGGTTTCTTACCAAATTCATTGACAATGTCTTTTACTCTTTCATAAACAACATCCCCTGGTATAGGTTTAGGTGCACTTTGTTCATCATTCCATCCATTGAATGCTTTGCGCTTCCTACGATACAGATGGAATTTTGAAAGAAACCTTCGATGACCAAGATATACAGTCTTGCCGCCATGTTTTAGTCTTGTTGAATCAATGTTTTCTTCACATATAGGACACACTTTAGCTCCTTTGACATTATATCCAGACAAATTCCCGTATGCTGGAAAGTCATTAATAGTGCAAAACAACATAATGTGCAAACGAAATGTCTCTCTTCCTGAAGCATCATAGTTCATCACACCTTCAACCCAAAGTTTCTTTAAGTCATCAATCAGAGGTTCAAGATAAACATCGATATCATTTACGGGTTGTTTAGGGCCCGATATCAACAACGACAGCATAACGTACTTATTTTTCATACACAGCCAGGGAGGAAGCTTGTATATAACAAGCATGACTGGCCAAGTGCTATGTTGGCTGCTCAATGTCCCGTACAGATTCATCCCATCTGTACAAAGCCCAAGTCTTAGATTCCTATCTTCTTCACCAAATTTTGGTTACAATAGATCAATCTTCTTCCACTATGGGTAATCAGACGCATGTCGTAGGATCCCATCATTATTTTTCTTAACATCTGCATGCCACCTCAAATTCTTCGCATCTTTCGGATTTGCAAACAAGCGTTGAAACCGTGATATTATAGGTAGATACCACATCACCTTGGTAGGAGAACTGGTTTTGGACTCCCCCGAAGTCATCAATTTATACCGTGACGCACCACATTTTAGACTATCTTTCAAATCCACATAGTCCTTTTGAAATAATACACAATCATTTGGGCATGCATGTATCTTCTTGGCCTCCATTCCCATTGGGCACAACAATTTATTTACCCGGTATGTTGAGATTGGTAGCTCGTTTCCTTCAGGAAGCATTTCTTTCAATAAAATCAACAATGAAGTGAAGCTTTTGTCGCTCCATCTATTGTTAGCTTTCAACTTATACAATCTCAACACAGCGCTAAGCTTCGTAAACTTAGCGCATCCTATGTATAACGGTATCTCAGCATCATGCACAATGTTTCTAAAGATAGGAGGTGGATCAGTGTGCTCTACCCTACAACTATCCAACATCGCATCAACGATATCTACTGGAACTGGTTCGTTCACATCTACGTCATCGGAGGCAATTTCTTCTTCCACCCAAGCACTGTTGTGGCAACACATCCCACTATCACACAGACAACGAGGTGTTACACAAAAACGTGCGGAAAACCCCATAAACCACAAATTACCAAAAACATGGGTTAATTAAAACCAATTTCGGAAAACAGATAAACTAAGAAACTATTACATTCAGCTCCTTCTCCTGCAAGAAACATGTTATATAAATATTTACAAACCTTAATACGTGTCCACAGCTTAGGAGATTAGCTGTCTAGTCATCACATGAGTTCATCACCTGTTTATATGTACATAACGACCCACATCCGGCCAACAGCAGGATATACAAAACATCAACAACTATACATCGTGAAACAACGTCAAAATGCCTCCAAAGACCTGAGAGTACATGGATGTCTCTAAGACTCTACTACAAAATGACCAAAACAACAACATGTCCATCTCTTGCCTTCTACTGCTCTTCTTGCTACTCGGCCGCAACCCCGTGACCACCACCACGTCTAGCTCGAACACCTAAAAAGGGTGTAAACCAGTGGGGTGAGACACACAGTCCCAGCGAGAAATATAACTCCCTGCCGAAACCATAAAACCAAAGGAAGATTAAGGTAATAGCATTAGATAACTGATAAAAGGTATAACAAGAGCAGTCTGTATAGCAAAGCTATTCATACCATCAGGCTTACCAGATGTACGGAAGGCATATAACCCAATATCTCTTTATGGAACATGATTAACAAGATAAGATTTATAAGATCTTGCCACATAACATAAGGAACATATAAGTAACTACAAGTATAACAAGATCAACTACACAAGCACGACCTCAATCAATGTTCCGTATTTTGCCTTAAGCAATAAATACTATTCGGCTGGATTACATATTATTATTATGCCTTGAGGAAGTGAGCCGTACCGCTCAAATCCAACCTTCGGTTGCGAAACCCAAGCCGGTGCCATACAAGGTCAAAGGAAGAGCCAGACTCCATGACCTCCCACCTCGTGGTCAGTGCACGAGTACAACACAAGCAGGACCGCAGTCTCATGCTTAAGTGGCCTCCGCCACAGGGTCAGGCTACCCTCTGCCTAGCCCGCCTTGGTACAGGTATCGGTGCTAGTGAAACTGAGCCACGGGCCTATTCATCGTGCTCTGAGCCATGAACGCATTCATGCTCCCATATCACCTATTCTAAGCCATGGGCATGTTCACCATGCTCTTATCATATTTGGGCTACAGGCCTGAATCCGCACCCTGGAGTCTACAACCGAAGTTGCACTCTTACCTCCTCACTTTAGGCTAGGAGAAACCTCACATACTCAACAATATGCGCTCCGGGTTAACCCACAGGAGAACCCGTTTCACCATCACCAGCTCCTGATGATGATGGATCTATGGCCAGGGAAAACTACATGATATGTTCCACTATGATTAGTTAGTACATTTTAAGTGGATTGTGGAGGAAACCAAGTTGTAACATATGCATAACATAAATCTACCTTATTGTTACCACTATCAAGTTATTCTGAGATCTCAATCCCTCACCACAAGAAACCACTGCCTCAAAAGGCATTCTCATCACTTGGGATAACAATCCCAGATCATCATCAGAGGATAACACCTCAACTTAGGCACTTAGCCAAACTCAGGTCCTCAGACCAAAACACATCATGCATGTTTTCTCATCATCAAGAGTAACCATCAAAATAATGTTACTCAAACGTATTTACCTCATAGCCCTTTACCTGGCTATACATATGCATGAAACACCTGCATGGTTAGTATGCACAATCATCATAGATTGACAGAAGAATCATATTATTCAATATAGGGTGACATTGATGATCATATGATTTATCATTCATGCCTCAACCTGTAATCATAGACATAGGTCATATCATCATGGAAAGCATCTTATATGCTTATCATTTACTCAACATTATACATATCATTCCAGACGATCATAATCACATGTCAAGATATGTAGATGTAATCTACTACCTCAAATACTATCAAGCATATCAAGGGTCACCATTATAAACCAAACGTGATTCATGAATAAGAGCTAGCATATAGGTTTTCTAGAAGGAACAAGACCCTCACTAGAAGTGCCCACTACCCTCACAAGAAGTGTGACGGGTAGGACACCCTCACTAGAGATAGCATCGGGCAGGGTACTCTCCCATATCGCCCAACACACCACCACACAATGGTCAAGCAACCAACAAGGATAACGGGCAACACCTAGGGTGTATCGTGCAGCGTTGTGTCGTGCACCACATAGTATCGTGCACCCACAGAACCTATCGTTCAGCTGAGCCTATGGGTGTCCATGTGCAACAACTAGGGTTACTACTACGCCATGATGCCCAGCACAAAGCTAGCCACTGAGCTCTATATCATCAAAGGTGTAACAAGCACTTGAGCCAAGCGTGTCATGCAACCAATTGCTAACAGGAAACCAAGGCATAATAGCCACCAGCATAACGTACAGCTCAACCGTGCAAAGGTGCAACTCAAACGGGCAGCAAGGAGCCTGTCGTCCCACCAGCCTATCCTCCCCTATCGGCCAACACAAAGCAAAGACTGAGGTGCGACGCCCGACACAAGACCAGATCGCAACGCCTCAACGTCCAAGGGTAACAACACCAAGCAACCACTTGAACTAAGGGTATCGGGCAGGGCACTCAGCAACGCCCCACACATACAAGGGCAAAAACCAGGTGTAACGTCTACCACCAAACAAGGCTAAGTGTATCGGGCAGGGCACTCAACATAGTGTGACGCCCGACACACAAAAGGTCAAGGACCAGGGTGTGACGCCCAACACAGCCACAACGTGTCGACCAAGACTCTAGGCCAAGGAAAGGTATCGGGCAACATCAACCCCAAGACCATATCGGGCAAGATGCAACCCAACAAGGTTGTCACCAACCTCAAGCACAAGGGCACCAAAACCCTAATGGATCAAGAAGATGGCTCACCTCTCAACAACCAAGAGAGAGGGGTCTTGCACACTTCTTATCACCAATCGGGCAACACAAAGATCAACCCTAACAAAGGTCCACAACCACCACAAAGCTCACCTCTCGAATCTTTGGTGAGAGAAGGGTGTTGCTCAAGCAACTAGAACACAAGCTCACCTCTCAACTTAAACGAGAGAGGAGTATTGCCCATGATACTAGAGTTCAAGCTCACTTCTATAGACCAAGGAGGGAGAGGGGTGTTGCTCAACAAAAAACCCTAGAACATGGTTCAGCCAACAAGGTGCAACTAAGCAAGAAACCAAACTACCAACATACATAATCGATCATAAGCAACATACAAACAAGAACATAGAAGATGGTGATGTAGTTAGGGTTAGGAGTTATGTAACCTGCCTTAAGCAAGCTCCAAGCTTCTAGCACCAAGCTCTAAGCTTCACCACAAGAAGAAGAGCAAGGCACTCTAGGGTTCGACCACCACTAGAGGAAGAAGGAGACTCCAAGATAAGGATCGACCACCAAGCTTGCAAGGAAGGGGTGTCGTGCACCAAGGGAGAGGGAAAACTAAGGAACTAAAGGGATCCTTAGCAAGATAAAGGGGACACATATATATGAGATGATGGAGGAGAAACCAAGGAAAGACAAGGCAAGGTGTCGCCCACCTGGGGACACTTGTCCATGAGCAATGCCACCACTCTAACATGCCCTAAACACATGTCCAAGGCCATTACCGCATGCAAGCATCAAGAACCAAGTGTCCACTAGTGGTGACACAAATGAGGTCAAAAGGGTCAAAGGGATCCATGGGCGACACACCTCCACACCATGGCCGACACACACCCTAGGCCGACACACCACATGCCGACACAAGCATGGCCGACACACCACAGGCCGACACAAGCATGGCCAACACACCTAGGCCGACACAAGGCTCACTTGCCCGACACAAGGTCCAAAAAGGCAAAGGCAAGGCACAACAAGGCCCACCAAGGCTCATCCAAGCCCAAAGGAACTCAAGCAACGAGCCCAACCCTTCCTCTCAACACTAGAGGAAGCAAGGAGAGGGAGGAACACCTCACAAGATGACAAACTTGCCCACAAACCCTAGACTTGGGTTATTTGCAAGTAGCACATCCAACTCTCAACAAAGCACCAACAAACCTAATCACCACTAAAGGTGATTAGCAAGCAACTAAGCATCAGGGTTAAGTAAAGCAAACTGGATAAACCCTAAACGGAGGTCAGGGTCCTTACAAGCTATAACCCTCTACAAAGGGATTTCGTCCTCGAAATCCGAAGAGAAAAGTGAGGGATACTTCCTCCTCATCTCTTCCTCAAGCTCCCACGTGGCTTCCTCAACGCCACGATAATGCCAAAGAACCTTCACAAGAACCAGGTCCTTCCTCTTCAGCTTCTTAACTCTTCTGTCAAGGATCATCACATGACCTTCCTCGTAGGTCACATCTTCATCAAGCTCAACTTTGACTGGCTGTATCACTGTTCCTGTATCCGGATGACTTTTCTTCAGCATATTGACATGGAACACTGGATGTAACCTGTGCAACTATGGCGCCAGCTCTAACTTGTAAGCTACCTTGCCCATACATGCTATGACTGGGTATGGCCCCATATATCTGGGTGCTAGATTACCCTTTCAGCCAAACCTTAGCACACCTTTCCACGACGAGACTTTAAGATACATTTTGTCTCCTACCTGGAACTCCAAAGGTCGTCGGCGATTGTCTGCGTAAGACTTCTGCCTGTCCTGTGCTGCTTTCAACTATTGTTGTATCACCTTGATCTTTTCTGTTGTCTGTTGTACTAACTCAGGACCCAAAAGCTGATATTCACCAGACTCGTACCAACATAACGGAGATCTGCACTTCCTACCATATAAAGCCTCATAAGGAGCCATGTCAATGCTCCGCTGATAACTATTTTTGTAGGCAAACTCTATCAAACTGAGATGTTCATCCCAACTGCCTAGGAACTGCAAAACACAAGCCCAAAGGAGATCCTCCAAAGTATGAATAGTCCTCTCAGATTGTCCATCTGTTTGTGGATGGAAAGCGGTGTTGAACCTCAACTACGTTCCCAACGCTTTGTGCAACTGTTCCCAGAAATGACTTGTGAACTGAGGACCTCTGTCGGAAACTATCGTCGCTGGAACACCGTGCAAACGTACTATCTCATCTACATATACCCGAGTGAGCTTCTCGATTGTATACATTGTCTTTACAGGTATGAAATGGGCAGACTTCGTCAATCTGTCCACTATCACCCAAATGGAATCATGATTCCTAGTTGTCCTGGGCAGACCAACTATGAAATCCATGGTTATATGATCCCATTTCCACTGTGGTATTGGCAGGGGTTGCAACGTACCTTCCGGCTTCTGGTGTTCAGCCTTGACTTGCTGACATACCGCACATCTAGCCACAAACTCAGCTACATCTTTCTTCAAGCTGGGCCACCAATACAAGTCCTTCAGACTATGATACATCTTGGTGACTCCTAGATGCATAGCATACATCGACGTGTGTGCTTCCTCGAGCACTAGCTTCCTCATATCATCAGCATCGGGGACCACCATCCTATCTTGATAACAAACTAGTCCATCCTTAGACTCATGGAACCCATCACGCTTTTTGTTGCCAAACTCTGATCTGATCAACAATACTGTATTATCTATTTGTTGTGCATCTTTGATCTACTGTCTCAGCATAGGCTTGACTTGCATATGTGCTAAAAGTCCTGCTAACAAGGAAACTTCCATCTGCACATTCATCTGTCGTAGGGAAACAAACATATCTCGCTTATGGCATACCAAGGAACTCAACTGTGCCTTCTTTGTAGGAAAAGAAGAAGACTTTCGGCTAAGCGCATCAGCTACCACATTCGCCTTACCAGGATGATACTCGATGGTGCAGTTGTAATAATTGATTAGCTCCATCCATCGGCGTTGTCGCATGTTTAGCTCATTTTGTGAAAAGATGTACTTCATGTTCTTATGATCTATGAAGATCTGGCATACTTCCCCGTAAAGATAGTGTCTCCAAATCTTTAACGCATGAACCACCGCTGCCAACTCTAAATCATGATTCGGGTAGTTCTCCTTGTGTTGCTTAATCTGTCGTGAAGCAAAAGAAACCACATGATCTTCCTGCATTAGCACACAACCTAAACCTTTCTTGGAAGCATTGTAGAAAACAACATAGCCCTTTCTAGGCTCTGGTAGGACTAGTACCGGAGCACTAGTCAGCTTTTCCTTCAAACTTTGGAAAGCTTGCTGACAACGGTCATTCCAGACAAAAGGTACATCCTTTCTAGTCAACTTTGTCATCGACAACGCAATCGCACTGAAGTCCTTGATAAACCTCCGATAGTATCCTGCTAAACCCAAGAAACTATGAACTTCTGTCGGTGTCTTCGGCTGTTCCCATTCTGCAACGGACTCCACCTTCTTCGGGTCCACTTTGACTCCTTCTGTAGATATCACATGACCTAAGAAAGTCACTTCTTCCAACCAGAACTCACACTTACTGAACTTGGCATACAACTGATGTTGGCAAAGAAGAGTCAACGCTAGTCGAAGATGTCGCTCATGCTCTTGCCTGTCCCGACTATAGATCAAGATGTCATCTATAAAGACTACAACAAACTGATCTAGAAATGTACGAAACACTCGATTCATTAAATCCATGAAAGTAGTAGGTGCATTGGTTAGTCTGAACGGCATAACCACAAACTCGAAGTGACCATACATCGTCCTAAAAGCTGACTTTGGTATGTCATCCGCTTTAATCCTCAACTGATGATATCCAGACCGTAGATCGATCTTTGAAAACATAGTAGCACCACACAACTGATCGAATAGATCATCTATCCTCGATAACGGGTACTTGTTCTTGATCGTGACCTTGTTCAACTATCGGTAATCTATACATAACCGCATCGACCCGTCCTTCTTCTTAACGAACAACACTGGAGCACCCCAAGGTGATGTACTTGGTCGGATGAAACCCTTCTCCAGCAACTCTTGTAACTATTTCTTAAGCTCTACCATCTCTACTGGAGCCATCCTATACGGTGTCTGTGCAACTGGCTGCGTTCCTAGAACCAGATTGATCTCAAAATCAATCTCTTGGGGTGGAGGAACACCGAGGAACTCATCAAGAAACACATCCGCAAACTCTCGGACAACTGTCATCTCCTTAAGGCTAGGACCTTTTTTTTTGGTATCTACAACATGAGCTAAGAACGCCTTACATCCTTGCCGTAACAACTTCTCTGCCACCATAGCTGATACTAGACATGTCGGAAGAATCTTCCTATCTCCTTGGAAAATCCACTTCTTACCGCCATCATCAAACACAGCTTTCTTGGAACCACAGTCCAAAACAACCTTATACCTCTCTAAGGTATCCATCCCAAGGATTACATCAAAACCATGCATATCAAGTGGTATAAGATCCACTCGTATACTGTGTCTCGAAAAAAATAAGACACAAGATGGACACTCTTCTCGAAGCATCGAGGAACCATCAAGAGGGGTTTCTAAACAACAAGCTATCTTTCTTACAACTAACAGGTAAACGACAGTTTTCAAGCACACTATAGGCGATAAAAGAGTGTGTAGCACTCGGGTCAACCAGAACAGATATAAAGCAAGAAGAAGACATATCAGAATGAAATAACTTCATCTGACCTACCACCACTCGCGGGTTGACTATCGCCTCTGGCTGACTCATAGCATAGAATCAAGTTGTTGCTTGCTGTCCACATCCTCTACCTCCTTGAGCAGACGATCCCGCTTGTGACGCTTGACCGCGTCCTCGCCCTCTGCTACTATTGGGCTGCTATCTATCAGACCCTTGTTGATTCTGTCTCAGCAGCTGCATCACTTCAACATCTTTACTTGGGCAGTTTGACTTGAAATGCCTTGTCTGACCGCAGATATAGCATGCCTTAACTTCAAACCGTGGCTTAGATGGCCCTGTCACTGCCACTGAAGTTGTACTATGTGCCTTTGACGGTGAAGAAACATATCCTCTTCCCTTACTCGGAGACCACTGCGATGGTGTACTGGAACCTCTCATCACGGAAGGTGTTGAAAACCTTGGCTTCTTGAAGCCACTAAACCTCTGTCCCTAGAACTGAGCATGCCTCTTCTTAGACATGAATTCTCTTTTCTCCTTAACTAACCATTTGATCCTATGGATAGATTCCACAAATGTAGCAAACCGCTCTCGGTTCTCCAATGCAGAAGAAGGTGTTGTCAGCTCAGCACTCAGGCCCTTCTCAAAATGTCTGATCTGCTCATCATTTGTCGTGGCCATGTGAGGATAAAATCTCAACAAGTCCATGAACTTGGCTTCGTACTCAGTGATGTTCATCGTTCGTTGGCGCAGACACTCGAAATGGTTGATCTTCTCGTCCAGATACGTCTTCGGAAAGTATCTGCTGACGAACTCACGTTGGAAAACCTCCCAACCGATCACCTCACCAGGTTGCTTCGCCTCCTCGATGGTCCACCAATGACCAGTACTACCCTTCAGAAGGTAGATAGTGTGCTTGACTTTGTCTGCTTCGGGGATGTCGAGGATCCAGAAAGCCTTCTCAAGACTTGTCAGCCACATATCTGCATCTGCTGGATCATCCGTTCCAACATAGTTCGAAGCTCCGACTTGGCGAAGCCGCTCAAAGGTCTTCCCAATACCCGATGTTTCACCATGGGGAGCCTATGCTCTCGGCGGAGGCACTGGCAATCTTTCTACCATGAGATTCATCGTAGCCATCATCTGCCCCATAAGCTGTTGATAGGCAGGGTGTTTAAGAATGGTTGGATCAGGTTGGGGGACCTCAGGCACCCGATCTTCATGTGCCTGCCCTATAGCTCCATCAACTGATGCAACATTGCTATTCTCGGCAGCATGTTCTTCATGGTTTCCAGACATCTTAGCTTTTTCTTCTGCTGAGGGCGGAAGATGATTGTAAGAAAGTCTGGAAAACTCACAAGAACAGATACAACCTAGTCCTAAATCCATGTAGACTTAGCGAACCTAGAGCTCTGATACCAAAACTTGTGGCAACACATCCCACTATCACACAGACAGTGAGGTGTTACACGAAAATGTGCAAAAAACCCCATAAACCACAAATTACCAAAAACATGGGTTAATTAAAACTAATTTCAGAAAACAGATAAACTAAGAAACTATTACATTCAGCTCCTTCTCCTGCAAGAAACAGGTTATATAAATATTTACAAACCTTGATACGTGTCCACAGCTTAGGAGATCAGCTGTCTAGTCATCACATGAGTTCATCACCTGTTTATATATACATAATGGCCCACATCCGGCCAGCAACAGGATATACAAAACATCAGTAGCTATACATTGTGAAACAACGTCAAAACGCCTCCAAGGACCTGAGAGTACAGGGATGACTCTAAGACTCTACTACAAAACGACCAAAACAACAACATGTCCATCTCTTGCCTTCTACTACTCTTCTTGCTACTCAGTCGCAACCCCGCGACCACCACCACATCTAGCTCGAACACCTAAAAAGGGTGTAAACCAACGGGGTGAGACACACAGTCCCAACGAGAAACATAACTCCCCGCCGAAACCATAAAACCAAAGGAAGATTAAAGTAATAGCAATAGATAACTGATAAAAGGTATAACAAGAGCAGCCTATATAGCAAATCTTTTCATATAATCAGGCTTACCAGATGTATGAAAGGCATATAACCCAATATCTCTTTATGGAACATGATTAACAAGATAAGATTTATAAGATCTTACCACATAACATAAGGAACGTATAAGTAACTACAAGTATAACAAGATCAACTACACAAACACGGCCTCAATCAATGTTCTGTATTTTGCCTTAAGCAATAAATACTATTCGGCTGGATTACGTATTATTATTATGCCCTGAGGAAGTGATCTGTACCGCTCAAATCCAACCTTCGGTTGAGAAACCCAAGCTGGTGCCATACAAGGTCAAAGGAAGAGATGGACTCCATGACCTCCCACCTCGTGGTTAGTGCACAAGTACAACACAAGCAGGATCGCAGTCTCATGCTTAAGTGGCCTCAGCCATAGGGTCAGGCTACCCTCTGCCTAGCCCGCCTTGGTACAGGTATCAGCGCTAGTGAAACTGAGCCACTGGCCTGTTCACCGTGCTCTGAGCCATGAACGCATTCATGCTCCCATATCACCTATCTTGAGCCATGGGCCTGTTCACCATGCTCTTATCATATTTTGGCTACAGACCTGAATCCACATCCTGGAGTCTACAACCAAAGTTGCACTCTTACCTCCTCACTTTAGGCTAGAAGAAACATCGCATACTCAACAATATGTGCTCCGGGTTAACCCGCAGGAGAACCTGTTTCACCATCACCAGCTCCTGACGATGATGGATCTATGGCCAGGGTAAACTACATGATATGTTCCACTATGATTAGTTAGTACATTTTAAGTGGATTATGGAGGCAACCAAGTTGTAACATATGCATAACATAAATCTACCTTATTGTTACCACTATCAAGTTATTCTGGGATCTCAATCCCTCACCACAAGAAACCACTGCCTCAAAAGGCATTCTCATCACTTGGGATAACAATCCCAGATCATAATCAGAGGATAACACCTCAACTTAGGCACTTAGCCAAACTCATTTCCTCAGACCAAAACACATCATGCATATTTTCTCATCATCAAGAGTAACCATCAAAACAATGTTACTCAAACATATTTACCTCATAGCCTTTTACCTGGCTATACATCTACATGGTTAGTATGCATAATCATCATGGATTGACAGAAGAATCATATTATTCAATATAGGGTGACATTGATGATCATATGCTTTATCATTCATGCCTCAACCTGTGATCATAGACATAGGTCATATCATCATGGAAAGCATCTTATATGCTTATCATTTACTCAACATTATACATATCATTCCAGATGATCATAAGCACATGTCAAGATACGTAGATGTAATCTACTACCTCAATTACTATCAAGCATATCAAGGGTCACCATTATAAACCAAGCATGATTCATGAACAAGAGCTAGCATATAGGTTTTCTAGAAGGAACAAGACCCTCACTAGAAGTGCCCACTACCCTCACAAGAAGTGTGACGGGTAGGGCACCCTCACTAGAGATAGCATCGGGCAGGGTACTCTCCCATATCGCCTAACACACCACCACACAACGGTCAAGCAACCAACACAGATAACGGGCAACACCTAGGGTGTATCGTGCAATGATGTGTCGTGCACCACATAGTATCGTGCACCCACAGAACCTATCGTGCAGCTGAGCCTATGGGCGTCCATGTGCAATAGCTAGGGTTACTACTACGCCATGACACCCAACACAAAGCTAGCCACTGAGCTATATATCATCAAAGGTGTAATGGGCACTTGAGCCAAGTGTGTCGTGCAACCAACCACTAATGGGAAACCAAGGCATAGAAGCCACCAACATAACGTGCAGCTCAACCGTGCAAAGGTGCAACTCAAACGGGCAGTAAGGAGCCTGTCGTCCCACCAGCCTATCCTCCCCTATCGGCCAACACAAAGCAAAGACTGAGGTGTGACGCCCGACACAAGACTAGATCGCAATGCCTCAACGTCCAAGGGTAACAACACCAAGCAACCACATGAACTAAGGGCATCGCGCAGGGCACTCAGCAACGCCCCACACACACAAGGGTAGAAACCAGGTGTAACGTCTACCATCAAACAAGGCTAAGTGTATCGGGCAGGGCACTCAACATAGTGTGACGCCCGACACACAAAAGGTCAAGGACCAGGGTGTGACGCCCAACACAGCCACAACGTGTCGACCAAGACTCTAGGCCAAGGAAAGGTATCGGGAAACATCAACCCCAAGACCATATCGGGCAAGATGCAACCCAACAAGGTTGTCACCAACCTCAAGCACAAGGGCACCAAAACCCTAATGGATCAAGAAGATGGCTCACCTCTCAACAACCAAGAGAGAGGGGTCTTGCACACTTCTTATCACCAATCGGGCAACACAAAGATCAACCCTAACAAAGGTCCACAACCACCACAAAGCTCACCTCTCGAATCTTTGGTGAGAGAAGGGTGTTGCTCAAGCAACTAGAACACAAGCTCACCTCTCAACTTAAACGAGAGAGGAGTATTGCGCATGATACTAGAGTTCAAGCTCACTTCTCTAGACCGAGGAGGGAGAGGGGTGTTGCTCAACAAAAAACCCTAGAACATGGTTCGGCCAACAAGGTGCAACTAAGCAAGAAACCAAACTAGCAACATACATAGCCGATCATAAGCAACATACAAACAAGAACATAGAAGATGGTGATGTAGTTAGGGTTAGGAGTTATGTAACCTGCCTTAAGCAAGCTCCAAGCTTCTAGCACCAAGCTCCAAGCTCTACCACAAGAAGAAGAGCAAGGCACTCTAGGGTTCAACCACTACTAGAGGAAGAAGGAGACTCCAAGATAAGGATCGGCCACCAAGCTTGCAAGGAAGGGGTGTCGTGCACCAAGGGAGAGGGAAAACTAAGGAACTAAAGGGAACCTTAACAAGAGAAAGGGGACACATATATTGGAGAGGATGGAGGAGAAACCAAGGAAAGACAAGGCAAGGTGTCACCCACCTGGGGACATTTGTCCATGAGCAATGCCACCACTCTAACATGCCCTAAACACATGTCCAAGGCCATTGCCACATGCAAGCATCAAGCACCAAGTGTCCACTAGTAGTGACACAAATGAGGTCAAAAGGGTCAAAGGGGTCCATGGGCGACACACCTCCACACCATGGCCGACACACACCCTAGGCCGACACACCACAGGATGACACAAGCATGGCCGACACACCACAGGCAGACACAAGCATGGCCGACACAGAGCTCACTTGCTCGACACAAGGTCCAAAAAGGCAAAGGCAAGGTACAACAAGGTCCACCAAGGCTCATCTAAGCCCAAAGGAACTCAAGCAATGAGCCCAACCCTTCCTCTCAACATTAGAGGAAGCAAGGAGAGGGAGGAACACCTCACAAGATGACAAACTTGCCCACAAACCCTAGACTTGGGTTATTTGCAAGTAGCACCTCCAACTCTCAACAAAGCACCAACAAACCCTAATCACCACTAAAGGTGATTAGCAAGCAACTAAGCATTAGGGTTAAGCAAAACAAACTGGATAAACCCTAAACGGAGGTCAGGGTCCTTACAACTACTATCGACATCCACTGATTTTGAGTTTGAAATCTCTCAATGCTAGTGCCATTCTGTATAGCCTTGTACAATCCTGTTGCACATGACATGACTTTTGATTTCGTCACCAGTGCTGACTTTCAAGTTGTTACCGTAATGCCTACATGAACAGTAGAACCTATCTCCAGGTTCTTTCCTATGTTCCTCGGCAAATCTAATAAACTGATCAAGACCAGAAATAAACTCTGGGGTGCAGCGATTGCGAATGGACATCCATGATCTATCCATTCTATGATCAAAGAGAAAATAAGTATATATTAGGACAAGATTAGGGTCTTGGACGGGTTTCTAGGCCAACAAACACATGTGATGTCATTCTTATATATAATAAATGTGTACCACCTATCCCATCCTTGAACACCTAATCTCACTAGTAAGTGTATAATGTGTATTGGGTTTTCAAAAAAAATTCGGCAGCATTTCCCCGTTGTTCTCTAAGTACATATTTTCTTAGAGAACAAACGGGGAAACGCTATCGAAATTTTCTCAAAAACCCAATACACATTATACACTTACATCCTAAGTGAGATTAGGTGTTCAAGAACAATCCCAAACCGGGGACTATCCAAGATTTACTCCTAATGAGTAAATCTTGGACGGGTTTCTAGGCCAACAAACACAATAATAGATATGTACATGTTAGGGTTTCATCACAATTGATGTTAGGGTTTCATCAATGTTAGGGTTTAATCAAATCAAATTAGGATGCTAGAATGGACAAGTTTAAATCTTATTTCAACATGCATCAAAATTTACTAAATTAGGTCAAGCATCAGGATTAGAAGCACAAATATATGCAAGTAAAAGATTTCTTCGTATCCTAGGATTTACATAAAGCATTACATAAAGATTTGTTCATATCTTTACCAATAGCAAGCACAGCTGTAGCTGTGTTGGCCTACCACGGCCGTGCTGGGCAGCACGGCTGTGGTAGGCTAACACAGCCACAGTCGTGCTTTCTGTTGGTAAGGAGCTAGGGACAAGTAATAAAAGAGGCTAGGGCTACCTGGAGCTAGCGTGGAGAAGAGCGGCGGCGGCGGTGTGAGAGCAACGAGCAGAGAAGGAGGCGGTAAGCGGCGAGCAGAATGGAAGTGAGCAGAACGGCACCCGGAGAAGAGCAGAGTAGAGCATAGCAGAGCGGAGAGCAGTAGTGGCGGTGAGCGGCGACAGTAGGAGAAAGAGGACTCGGCGAGCAGCAGCGGGGGTCGTCGGGCGATTTTAGGCGAGCGGCAAGCAGCAGAGAAAATTATCACGATGAAATAGAAGAAAGGGGAAGACTCGGGTGATACATGTCTATTAAGTTTGTCAACGACATCATTTATCTACAAAATCAACACATTTTACTCTTAAGCGTCGGTTGATAGTAAAAAACCGACATCCAACTAGACAATCTTGCCCTAAATTATTTGGCGGGAACCATTATCAGTGTTGGTTATCAAAGGATAACTGACACTAAAATTGGAACTTTTCATGCAAATTTTCATCTTATATAGGCGTCGGTTAGTAGTTAAAAAACCGACGTTGTATGTGACACTTTGGGGCTAATTTTTTTTCGCTCAAAAATTCGATTTCACGGGTGATTTTAGGTGTCGGTTTGTTTTACCCAGCCGACACTGAATACAAAGAGATACTCGTGTCTGTCTGGTCTTCAAATATAGACGGCATATTTCCTAAATAACCGACGTGTAATGTTATATGCGTCGGTTTTTTTAAATAAGTGATGCCCGGAAAAGTGACATTGAATGTTATTTCTGTACTAGTGCTCACCCTCTACAGCCCTAGATCCAACAAGTGGTACCAGAGCCAAGGATCTTCTCCAACAATCTCCCACGAGACGAGAAGATGGGCGACAACCTACTTGGTTCTCTCAAGCTAGAGGGAGGCTTCTCCAAGCGTCCTCTGATCTTTGATGACACCAACTTCCTCTATTGGAAGAGGCACATGCAATTCTACATTCAAGTCATGAACTTTGACACGTGGAAGGTGATGGTCACACCATACAAGGAGCCAACCAGAGTTGTTGCAACATGGAGTGAAGTTGTACTTAAAGAAGACCAACTCAATGCCAAAGCCATAAGCATCCTCTATGCAACCCTTACCCTAATAGAGTTCAATATGATCTCATCTTGGGACACCACCTATGAGATTTGGGACAAAATGTGCATCACTTATGAAGGCACAAAGCAAGTCAAGGAGGCTAAAATATACATGTTGAATTGCCTTCTAGAGAACTTCAAGATGGGCAAGAAAGAAAGTACTCAAGACTCAATGTCATCAATAATGGGTTGGAAGCTTTGGAAAACACTTTGGATAGAGGTCTTATCAACTCAAAGATCTTGAGGACTCTACCAAAGAGATGAGAGTCAAAGGTGACCTTCATTAAAGAAGTGAGGAGCCTTGGTGACATCCCAATCGAAGAGCTCATTGGAAACCTCCAAGCCCATGAGCCAAGGCTTGAAAGCAAGAAGAAGAAGCCAAGTAAGAAGATAAGTAATCCAAGAAGATCAAAGATAGTGCTTTCAAAGCATAAGTGGAGGCGGTCATCCTTCAACAACAACTTGCTTTCTAGACTTCTCCTTCCTCCTCTAGTGAAGATGATGGCCCAAATGAGCATGAAGCCAACTACATCAAGGGAAAGCACTTCAAGGAAAAGCAAGCCTCCTTCTCTACTCCTAGATGCTATAGGTGTGGACAAAAGGGGCACTACAAGAGTGAATGTCCCAAGTCAAGAAAGTCACACCACAAAGGCAACTTAAAGGAGGAAGAGTATAAGAAGGAGAGCAAGTGCAAGAGGAATGACAAGAAGGAGAAAAGGCATAAGAATGCAGCTCATGCAGCTTGGGAAGCTTCATCCTCAAGTGGCTCAAGCTCTAAAGAAGATGGAGAGTGTCACTTTGCACTCATGGCCTCTACTAGTGAAGAAATTGGTGAGGTAAGTGAGGTAAGCGAGATAAGCCTGCATGAGTTATCTAAGGAAGCTATTATTGATATGCTTGTTTCTACCTGTTCTTCTTTTGCCAAATGTAAATCTAAAAGAAAACAATTATGAAAAATTATTGATGACTTGTATGCTAAACTTGAAATTCTTGAGCTTAATGAGAAAACTCATCTTGAGAGCATTGATAACTTTCAGGGAAAATATCTTGATCTTGAGCTCCAATAAAATGGAGTTGAGGTAGAGAATGGTATCTATCTTAAGAATATTAAAACTCTTAAGGAAGATAACAAAAAGTGCCTAAAGGAGCTTGAAACTCTTAAAACTAAAAATGTTGAATTTAAGCTTCTTGTTGATGCTTGTAAAGATGAAAGAGATATTTATCTTAAGGAAATTCAAGTGCTTAAATGTGAAAATGCTAGGTTTCTTGGTCAAGTTAATGATTTATCTTCTAGACCTATCTTGCCTAGTAATGATATTGCTTCTATATCTCTTAAGAAAGATTCTTATCTGACTAAAGCTCTCTGTCTTGAGGCAGACCTTGTTCATTCTAGAGATGATATTGCTAGTTTGTTTTCTGCTATCATATCTCTTAATGATGACAATCATAGACTAAGGGCCTTTCTATAGAAATTTCTCAAAGGGAAAAACCCCCTAAATGAAATCCTTGATCATTCTACCAAACAAAGTGGTACTAGTGGTTTGGAATTTGTAGGGGGAGCACCAAAGGGAAAGAACAAAGTCAAAGGTAAGAAAAAGAGAAAGGAGATCTCCTTCTTTGTTGAAGAGTCTTCTGACACTAAGAATCCTATGATTTGTTCTTATTGCAAGTGTGATGATCATTACTCTACTTATTGTCCTTACAAGCCTAAGGGGACCAACCCAAAGATGAAATAGGTTCGCAAGCTAACTCTAAATCCCAAAGTTTGAGTTGGGAATTGACATTCTCCTTTGTTAAAGGAAAAAGGAATATGGATTGTTGATAGTGGTTGCACTAAGCATATCATATGACAGGTGCTATAAGCTATTTCAAAAACTTCACCAAAAAGAAAGGAGGTTCGGTCACCTTTGGGGACAACAAGAAAGGTAAAGTCAAAGGTGAGGTAATTCCTACCATCAAAGGTGGCTATTTCAAAAACTTCTTTGGTAGATGTGTATTTCCTACCTACATGATATATTATTCTAGTGTTGTCACAGGTGAAACACATGGATGCTTTGAACTTATCTTTTGTTCTTATTTATCTTGTTATTAATGTCCTTTGTTTTATGCCCTTTTGGGTAGTACTTTTCTTTTGCATGGGAATTCTTGATGTCCTTTGTTTATTATATTGCTCAATTTCCTATCTAGTATGCACCTATCAACCTTTGCTGATGTTTCCTTTTCTTCTTCTTTTTGTGGGGTATGCTTCCATCCCCAAGTTTAGATCAAGGAGAGGATAAGCAAGGTGGACTTGGACAACAACCTTTGTAGCTGGGTTTTGGGAGACTTGAAAGAGGTGGTTATATGACCCTCAGATGATCCTAGTTTGATTAAGATAGTTTTCCTTTTTGTCTCACCCATGTGCGATGTACTGATGTACAACAATATCAAGCCTTGTAATAGTTAGATAAAGTTCTTTTCTGCTGCTACTTATTGTGTTATGATACATACATCTTGAATGAATTGGTCATCATCCCTTTGGTGATTTGTTTATGCGGTGTTTGGTTCAAGGGATGTTGTCTTTTAATTTCTAGTAGGGAGTGGTTCCCCTATGGGATCCCACTCCTTACAGACACACCCATGTCAAACACCGCCAAACTTGACAAAGATGAAGAAGGTGAGAAGGTAGATGAGAAGCTCTATAAAGGTATGATTGGAATTTTACTTTACTTAACTACCTCTAGACCTGATATAATGTTTAGTGTTTGCTTGTGTGCTTGCTTTCAACCAAACCCTAAGAAATCACATATTATAGCTATTAAGAGGATTTTAAGGTGCTTAGACAAAACCCAAAATTTTGGACTATGGTATCCCAAGTCAAGGGACTTTACTCTTACTGCTTATAGTGATGTGGATTATGCAGGGTGCTTGATTCATAGAAAGTGCACAAGTGGCATTTGATTTCTCCTAGGACCATGCTTGGTGTCTTGGTTCTCCAAGAAACAGATCACCGTAGCATTATCACCCACCAAAGCTGAATACATTGCAGCTGGGAGTTGTTGTGCCCAGGTCCTATGGACGAAGCAAATGCTCCAAGACTTTAACATTCATTTTGATGCTTCTCCTATCTATTGTGATAATACCAGTGCAATTAACTTGTCATATAATCTTATCTTGGATAGTAGAGCTTAGCATATATAGGTCCGCCATCATTTTCGTTGTGATCACATTTCCAAAAAGGATATCTATATCACGCATGTGGACACGGAAAATCAGTTGGCAGACATTTTCACTAAACCTCTAGCTAGAGAGCAATTTAACTTTATTAGATCTAAACTACTCATAACTACTTTGAATGAATTTGATATGCCTTCTAGTTAGTTGTCATCTATCCTATATTTCTTTGCATATGTTTTAATCACCATTGCTTGCTAATATGCTAAAAATTCGTTTTTCATGTTCATTTTGCCTTGTTTTTCTCTTGTTTTTGGGTATTTTTTGCAAATACTTATTTTATCGCAAAATAGTACCCAATGATGAGTGATATGTGTCTAAGTATGTTTAAAATGCATAATGGGCTTGAAAAATAAATTTAATTAACACTCTAATGGCTAAAAATTAGGATTTCTAAGTTTAGGTCAGGTTGACCATTGTCGAGTTGCCAACTCGACCAATCAGAGGATGAGAGCTTTTTTAAAGAGCCTATCGGTCGAGTTTTCGAGTCATAGAACTTGACCGATGGCCAGGCTGGAGCAAACTTAAGATAGTTTTGGCTGACTATTCTCCCTCTCAACTAGAGAAAAGTCGACCGATCGATCCAACCTCCATCTCCCTCAAGCTCTCAACCCTAGCCCCAACCTTCCTCTCCCTAGCCCTAGTTCAACCTCCCTTGACCTTCCCCGTATCTAACCTAGGTCTGTGGATGAGTTTTGGTGTTGCTTCTTTAGCTTTTGATCTCTCCTTCCTCTCCTTATCGTCTCCATGGCATCCAATAAGAGGAAGAGAACCGCCCCAACTAATACACCTTCATCTTCATCTGACTCCCACTTGATTCCCTTTGATGACACTTTCTTTGTCTCAAATGAGGCTATAAATAGGTAGAAGGAGCTCCTTCCTAGGAACCCTTTACCTTTTCATGCCCTATTTGAGCTAAGACCATGAAGATAATAGGTCATAGATCAAGTAGCAGAGTTGTTTTACGACCACCATCTCTCAACCTTAGGTGTTGAACACTCATGCTATAACAATTCCATCACAAGCACCAAGGCCTCTCACGAATTCTATACAAATTTGTGTTGGAATTATGACACCCTCATACCCCCTACTAATACTCAAGTAGTCCTCACATCTATGGTAGCTGGGAAGAAATTTCAAGTCTTTGAGGATACCCTGAACATCTTCTTTTTGGGTACTGAAGTGACTGACACCTGGCGTAGGGACTGTCCAAAATACTTTGACCTAGTTGAGCCTGAGACCTTCTACAAGCAGTATAATCTTACTCACCCTGGTATTATTAAGTTCTTGAAGAAGCCTCAATTCCCATATAAGAAGAAGTGCACCCTTCCCTCCCCTGCCTTGGACCTCAACAGATACATCCTTCCCCTAATCGTTAACTGCAATATTCACCCCAAGAAGAATAAAGCTGAAATTGCAGAAAACACTACGATAATCATGTATTGTCTCTTGAAGAACATTAGAGTCAAGTGGGCGAGATATGTTCTCCATCATATGACCTGCTTCAACTCAGGAACAAATACCCATGACTCCCACCCACCCTACCCAGCCCTGATTTATGATCTTTTCCAACTTGACACTAGCAAATCTTTTTTCCATGACCTTCACTACAAACCTACCCAGAAAGGAGTTTGCATCAGTGAGACCACTCATCAGAAGTCAGTGCCTATCCTATCCTCCACCACACCTGGTGCCTCTACCTCTACCTCTACCTCTACCAGAGCACCTCCACCACCTCAGCCTACATGACATGCCCGTGCCTCGTTCCATGTATCCAATGAAACCCTTATGGGCTACATGATGCATCAAGAGAAATATAACCTTCAGGTTCAGTAGCACCTGCATCAGGACCTATGTTCTATCATGTCTAGTCTGAACATGTCATGTGCACACCCCTACCCTGTGTACCAGCCCTACCTAGGAGGTGACTATGCATCCTATGCATATGATCACTTTTACCCTACCCCTCCACCTGCATATTCCACTGCTACACCCTCCATTGATGGTGGATCCACCCATGGTGTGTTGCCTCTGACAGCTGGACCCTTGACCACTCTACTTGTTAGTCTCGATAGTTCTTCTCCTTCCTTCCCACATGCCAATGAGCTCCATGCTCTTGGTATGTCTTGGGATGAGCAGAATGTACACTGGCCCGGTCGAAGTTTTGGTTCTCTTGGTGATGAGGAGATGCCTGACTAGGCTGATGAGGAGGCTTCTGCTAATGAGGATACTGGTGATGATGATGGTGATGCTTCTGATGATGGCTCTAATGGTTTTGTTGGTGCCTCCGGTGATGAAGTTCTCTCTACTGCGCACCTTCAGATGGAGATGATGACTATGAGCCAGATGCTTCTGATGGTGATGATGATGATGTTGTGGACATAGATAGCTTAGATGTTTAGTTGTTCGAGTTTCTAGTCTAGATGTTGATAATATATATCTTTCTAGACTATTTTGTATTATAAACATCTGGGCACATGTTCTGATCTGTACTATTTTATCATCTAGCTTTCATCATTTTAGCTTGTAGTTGTTTTTTTAGAACTTGCTTTCTCAGTTGTAATCTTAATCCTTTGTACACTTACTCTTTGATTTACTATATCTCGTGAGTTGGTGCCATGTTTACCATATTTTGATTATAACTTAGATTGTTTGTTTCTCTCGTCTCTGTTTGGTGTATGCTTTGAGATTGCATGTTGTGTATATATGCTTGGTTGTGCTTGGAGAAGACCTATTTATGTACTCTTCTACCCCCTTCCTTTTTGATAATGTCAAAAGGGAGAGAGAAGTTCAATGTTTTGAAGCTCAACCATATTACTTTTATTGCCTATGTGATCCTTTTCTTATTCATTGTATGTTTTATCATGTGACTTGCTAAAGGACCATATAGTATATATGTCATGTTACTTTGTATAGATAGACTAACTATGCAGGTAAGAGTAAGCATAGATTGAGGGGGAGAAATTCACATTGTTCAAATCATGAATCCCCGTGTAATTCACAAGGTAAAGGTATAACTTCAAATATCCTTTTCAATATGCTTGAGGAATGGTTTGTCACTGTCAAAAAGGGAGAGAATGTTGACTTGAGACTTATACATTGCCCATATTTTGATAATGACTTAACCATTCCATTCCTATGTATCTAATATGTTTGTTTAAGATTGACTTTAGGCTTTAGGTACATAAAAAGGATCAAATTATACTAGGCCTAGCTTGTTCAAGTTCAAGTCAAAAGCAATGCAAGTGTGCGTTTCAGGAAATCACTCCAAATGATCTTAGATGATTTTTGTAATCATTTGTATTGATGATATGTCTTGTAACTAAGATGAGAAAAAACCAGGGACACTTAATTCCAAGGTTTAAACACTCAGAATATTTGTCACAGGCTGTTTATCAGTCGAGTTAGAAACTCGATCGATCCAGTGATGGATTTTCTAGAGAGACCAATTGATTGAGTTGCACACTCACATAACTCGACCGACCGATTCACTATGCAAAACTGATTTTAGCTCATCGGTTGAGTTTTCCAGAACAAACTCAACAAATAGTTTGAAAATTAGCTTTGTCATTTAGTGGATCGGTCGAGTTACTTTTATTAGAACTCAACCGAATGTACTGTATAGAAAACACAGAAAAAATATTTATAACCATTGGTGAGTAGTTTTGAGCGAGAATAGATCTGTTCCAACTTGGAAAATGGCTATATTTTTCCCTTAAGTGGTACCACACTCAAGGGAACACCCCTAGCTATAAATAGGACCCCTTGGAGTTCATTCCAAGTTTGCTCATTCATGTTATTCTAAGTCCTTGCTATAGTTGAATGTGTTCAAACTCCTTGAGCCCCTTTATCTCTCTAGTTTACACTATTTCATGATTATGAGTGAGATGGGCCAGTTGTAAGAGAGCTACTTCCTTGTGCTTGTACGACTCTCATTCCATTCCATCTTCCCTACCCTTTTCCTCAATGAAGCAAAGGTGAAGCAAGCTACTATGAGTGAAGGTGGAGTTCTTGTTGTTCTTTTTCAAGGTTGAAAAAGAGGTGAAGATCTTCTCCAGGTGAAGGAGAAGGCAAAGGCTGAAGATCCAAGAAGAGTGGGTAATCCCTTGATGACTTAAGACTTGTGTAAGAGTAGGTAAGTCCTTGGAAGAAGGCGAAAGACTCTTGCAAAGTGGGTAACTCCTTGGTAAGGTGGAGACTCTTTGTATTGGATAGGTAAATCCTTTAGTGGTCTTGTGTTGTAACTCTTATTGGTGAATATATAGAGGAAAGCACTTGCAAAGTCATAGAGGTTGACCTCTCTAGGTAGTGGACTATCTCTCTCCTAGTTTGGAGAGTGGAACCACTCTAAACGACCTTGTCAAGTGCTTGTTCCATTTTCTCTCATCCTTGCTATGCTTGTTAGTTAGGACTTCAAATTGCACTTAAGCTATTGGTTTTGATTGATATAATTTGAAGGTCTAATATATCTTGTGAGAATTTTTGAAGCTATATTCACCCCCCCCCCTTTAGAGCCCTATATTGGTGGTATCAGAGCCAAGGATCTTCTTTAACAATCTCCCACAAGACAAGAAGATGGGCAACAACCTACTTGGTTCTCTCAACCTAGAGAGAGGCTTCTCCATGTGTCTTCTGGTCTTTGATGACACCAACTTCCTCTATTGGAAGAGGCGCATGCAATTCTACATTCAAGGCATGAACTTTGACATGTGGAAGGTGATGGTCACACCATACAAGGAGCCAACTGAAGTTGTTGCAACATGGAGTGAAGTTGCACTTAAAGAAGCCCAACTCAATGCCAAATCCATAAGCATTCTCTATGCAACCCTTACCCCAACGGAGTTCAACCAGATCTCATCTTGGGACACCTCCTATGAGATTTGAGATAAATTTTGAATCACTTATGAGGGCACAAAACAAGTCAAGGAGGCTATGATCTACATGTTGAACAACCTTCTAGAGAACTTCAAGATGGGTAGGAAAGAAGGGATTGTAGAGATGTACTCAAGACTCAATGTCATCATCAATGGGTTGGATTCTTTGGGCAACACTTTGGATAGAGGTGTTATCAACTCCAAGATCTTGAGGACTCTACCAAAGAGATGGGAGTCAAAGGTGTCCTCCATTTAAGAAGTGAGGAGCCTTGGTGACATCCCAACCGAAGAGCTCATTGGCAACCTCCAAGCCCATGAGCCAAGGCTTGACAAGCAAGAAGAAGAAGCCAAGCAAGAAGACAAGGAAGCCAAGAAGATCAAAGATAGTACTTTCAAAGCACAAGTGGAGGTGGTCATCCTTCAATAACAACTTGCTTTCCAGACTTCTCCTTCCTCCTATGTGAAGATGATGGCCCAAGTGAGCATGAAGCCAACTACATTAAGGGCAAACACTTCAAGGGAAAGCAAGCCTCCTCCTCTACTCCTAGATGCTACAAGTGTGGACAAAAGGGAGCATGAAGACAACTACATCAAGGGCAAGCACTTCAAGGGAAAGCAAGCCTCCTCCTCTACTCCTAGATGCTACAAGTGTGGATAAAAGAGGCACTAAAAGAGCGAATGCCCCAAGTCAAGAAAGTCACACCACAAGGGCAGCTCAAATAATGAGGAAGATTACAAGAAGGAGAGCAAGTACAAGAGGAGGGACAAGAAGGAGAAAAGGCACAAGAATGCAGCTCATGCAGCTTGGGAAGCTTCATCCTCAAGTATCTCAAGCTTCGAAGAAGATGGAGAGTGCCACCTTGCACTCATGGCCTCTACTAGTGAAGAAATTGGTGAGGTAAGTGAGGTAAGAGAGATAAGCTTGCATGAGTTATCTAAGGAAGCTATTATTGATATGCTTGTTTCTACTCGTTCTTCTTTTGCCAAATGTAAATCTAAAAGAAAATGGTTAGGAAAAATTATTGATGACTTGTATGCTAAACTTGAAATTCTTGAGCTTAATGAGAAAACTCATCTTGAGAGCATTGATAACTTGCAAGGCCAATATCTTGATCTTGAGCTCCAATACAATGGAGTTGAGGTATAGAATGGTATCTATCTTAAGAACATTGAAACTCTTAAGGAAGATAACCAAAAACGCCTAAAGGAGCTTGAAACTCTTAAAACTGGAAATGTTGAATTTAAGCTTCTTGTTGATGCTCGTAAAGATGAAAGAGATGTTTATCTTAAGGAAATTCAAGTGCTTAAATGTGAAAATGCTAGGTTTCTTGGTCAAGTTAATGATTTATCTTCTAGACCTATCTTGCCTAGTAATTATATTGCTTCTATTTCTCTTGAGAAAGATTCTTATTTGACTAAAGCCCTCTGTCTTTAGGTCAATCTTGTTCATGCTAGAGATGATATTTCTAGCTTGTCTTCTGCTATCACATCTCTTAATGATGATAATCATAGACTAAGGGCCTCTCTACATAAATTCCTCAAAGGGAAAAACTCACTGAATGAAATCCTTGACCATTCTACCAAACAAAGTGGTACTAGTGGTTTGGGATTTGTAGGGGGAGCACTAAAGGGCAAGAACAAAGCCAAAGACAAGAAAAAGAGCAAGGAGACCTCCTTCTTTGTTGGAGAGTCTTCTGACACTAAGAATCCTATGGGTTGTTCTTATTGAAAGTGTGATGATCATTACTCTACTTATTGTCCTTACAATCCTAAGGGGACCAATCCAAAGATGAAACGGGTCCCCAAGCTAACTCTAGATAAAAATTTTGAGTTGGGAACTGACATTCTCCTTTCTTTGTAGGAAAAAATAAGATGGATTGTTGATAGTGATTGCACTAAGCATATGACAGGTGATATAAGCCATTTTAACAACTTCACCAAAAAGAAAGGAGGTTCGGTCACCTTTGGGGACAACAAGAAAGGTAAAGTCAAAGGTGAGGTAATTCCTATTCTAAAAGAGCTCAACATCACCCAAAATAGAAAAGAGGTGGTCACTCAAGAAGAATAAAAAGATGAAGAGAAGAAGGATCCAACCCCCCAGTTTGTAAAGAATCATCCAAAAGAGCTAATTTTAGGTGAACCGTTCGAAAGAGTGAAGACACAGGCTGCATTCAACAAAGAGAAAGCCAATAACGCCTTCATCTCACAACTCGAGCCAAAGAACATCAAATAAGCTCTTGGGGATGATGAGTGGATCCTAGCTATGCAAGAAGAGTTGGAGCAATTTGAAAAGAACAAAGTATGGATCCTAGTGCAAAGACCAAGTGATAGAAAGATCATTGGCACCAAGTGGGTCTACTGCAACAAGCTCGATGAAAGTGGCAAAGTGGTAAGGAACAAAGCAAGGTTAGTGGCTCAAGGCTACAATCAACAGGAAGGTATATATTTTGATGAAACATATGCACATGTAGCCAGACTTGAGTCCATTCGTATGTTACTTGCCTTTGCTAGTTATAAAAAAAATCTTCTTTATCAAATGGATGTTAAAAAAGTGTTAGCCCCAGGGTTTTGGACATGATAGTTTACCTAACCATGTTTATTTGTTTCAAAAAGCTCTCTATGGACTCAAACAAGAACCTAGAGCTTGGTATGAGAAATTAAAGAACTTTTTGTTAGATCATGGGTACATCATGGGCAAAGTGGATTCTACCTTATTTCTAAATCACACTTCTAACAATTTTCTTATCATTCAAATATATGTTGATGATATCATTTTTGGCGGAACTAACCTGATCTTTGCAAAGAATTTAGTAATATTATGCAGAGTGAATTCACGATGAGTATGATGGGTGAGCTCACATTCTTCCTCGGCTTTCAAATCAAGAAAACAAAAGATGAGAACTTCATCAACCAAGGCAATGAGATACTTAAGTGCTTTAGGATGGAGAACACCAAGTCGATGGACACACCCATGTCAAACACCGCCAAACTTGACAAATATGAAGAAGATGAGAAGGTAGATGAGAAGTTATATAGAGGTATGATTGGAAGTTTACTTCACTTAACCACCTCTAGACCTGATATAATGTTTAGTATTGGTTTGTGTGCTCATTTTCAATCAAACCCTAAGAAATCACATATTATAGCTGTTAAGAGGATTTTAAGGTACTTAGCCAAAACCCAAAATTTTAGACTATGGTATCTCAAGTCAAGGGACTTTACTCTTACTTCTTATAGTGATGCAGATTATCCAGTGTGCTTGATTGATAAAAAGTGCACAAGTGGCACTTGCTTTCTCCTAGGACCATGCTTGGTGTCTTGGTTCTCCAAGAAATAGAGCACTATGGCATTATCAACCACTGAGACTGAATACATTGCAACTGGGAGTTATTGTGCCTAGGTCCTATGGATGAAGCAAATGCTCCAATACTTTAACATTTATTTTGATGCTTCTCCTATCTATTGTGATAATACTAGTACAATTAACTTGTCATATAATCCTATCTTGCATAGTAGAGCTAAGCATATAGAGGTTCACCATCATTTTCGTCATGATCACATTGCCAACAAGGATATCTATAACACGCATGTGGATACCGAAAATCAGTTGGCAAACATTTTCACTAAACCTCTAGCTAGAGAGCAATTTAACTTTATTAGATTTAAACTGCTCATAATTGCTTTGAATGAATCTGATATGCCTTCTAGTTAGTTTTCATCAATCCTATATGATTTTCCTATGTTTTAATCACCATTACTTGCTAATATGCTAAAAATCGAATTTTCATGTTCATTTTGCCTTATTTTTGGGTATTTTTCACAAAAGCTGATTTTATCACAAAATAATACTCAATGAGGAGTGATATGTGCCTAAGTATATTTAAAATGCATGATGGACTTAAAAAATAAATTTAATTAGCACTCTAATGGCTAGAAATTAGGATTTCTAAGTTTAGGTTAGGTTGACCATCGGTTGAGTTGCCAACTCGATCGATCAGAGGTCGAGAGCATTTTTAAAGAGCCTATCGGTCGAGTTTTTGAGTCACAAAAATTGACTGATGGCTGGGCTGGAGCAAACTTAAGATAGGTTTGGCCGACTATTCTCCCTCTCAACTAGAGAAAAGTTGACCAATCTAACCTCCAGCTCCCTCAAGCTCTTCCTCTCCCTAGCCCTAGTTTGACCTAGATCGACCTCTCTTGACCTTCCCCCTATCTAACCTAGGTCTTTGGATGAGTTTTGGTGTTGCTTCTTTAGATTTTTCTCTCTCCTTCCTATCCTTTTCATCTCCATGGCATCCAATAGGAGGAAGAGAGACGCCCCAGCTAATGCACCTTCATCTTCATCCAACTCCTGCTTGATTCCCTTTGATGAAACTTTCTTTGTCTCAAATGAGGCTCTAAATAGGTACAAGGAGCTCATTCCTAGGAACCCTTTACCTTTTTGTGCCCTATTTGATCAAAGACCACAAAGACAAGAGGTCATAGATCAAGTAGCAGAGTTTCTTTATGACCACCATCTCTCAGCCTTAGGTGTTGACCGTGCGTGCTATAATGATTCCATTACAAGCACCAAAGTCGTTCAGAAATTCTATGCAAATTTGCATTGGAATTATGACACCCTCGTACCCTCGCCTAATACCCAAGTAGTCCTCACATCTATCATAGCTGGGAAGAAATTTCAAGTCTATGAGGATACATTGAACATCTTCTTTTCGGGTACTGAAGTGACTGACACCTGGTGTAAGGACTATCCAGAGTACTTTGACCTAGTTGAGCCTAAGACCTTCTACAAGAAATATGATCTTACTCTCCCTGATATTCATAAGTTCTTGAAGAAGCCTCAATTCCCATATAGGAAGAAGTGCTCCCTTCCCTCCTATACCTTGGACCTCGAGAGATACATCCTTGTCATAGACATTAACTGCAATATTCACCCCAAGAAGAATCAAACTAAAATTGTAGAAAACATTGCGGTAATGATGTATTGTCTCTTGAAGAACATCGAAGTCAAGTGGGCGAGATATGTTCTCCATTATATGACCTTCTCTGACTCAGGCAAGAACACTCATGGCACCCACCCACCATACCCAGCTCTGATCTGTGGTCTTTTCTAGGTTTTCATTAGCAAATCTCTTTTCCATGACCTTCACTAAAAACCTGCCCAAAAAGGAGTTTGAATCAACGAGACCATTCTTTAGAAGTCAGTGCTTATCCTTTCCTCCACCACACCTAGTGCATCTACCTCTGCCTCAACCTGAGCATCTCCACCACCTCAGCCTACCTGACTTGCATGTGCCTCGTTCCATGTATCCAATGAAACCCTTATGGGCTACATGATGCATTAATAGGCATACAACCTTCAGGTTCAGGAGAACCTACATCAGGACCTATGTTCCATCATGTCTAATCTGAACATGTCATGTGCACACCCCTACCCTACCTACCAGCCCTACCCAGGAGGTGACTATGCATCTTATGCACATGATCACTTTTACCCTTCCCCCCACCTACATCTTCTGCTGCTACCTCTTGTACTGTTGGTGGATCTAACCCTGGTGTGTTGCCTCTGACAGCTGGCCCCTTGTCTACTCTACTTGCAAGTCTCGGTAGTTTTGCTCCTTCCTTCCCACATGCCAATGAGCTCCATGCTCTTAGTATGTCTTGGGATGAGCATAATGCACATTAGACCAGTCGAGGTTTTGGTTCTCTTGCTGATGAGAAGATGCCTCAACATGCTGATGAGGAGGTTGTTGCTGATGAGGAGGCTGATCATGATGATGGTGATGCTTCTGATGATGGCTTTGATAGTTTTACTGGTGCCTCCAGTGACGAAGGCGATGTTGTTCTCTCTGTTGCACCTTTAGACAGAGATGATGACTATGAGCCAAATGCTTCTGATGGTGATGATGATGATGTTGTGGACATATATAGCTTAGATGTTTAGTTGTTCTAGTTTCTAGTCTAGATGTTGATCATATATATCTTTCTAGGCTATTTTGTATTACAAACATCTGGGCACATGTTTTGAGTTGTACTGTTTTATCATCTATCTTTCATCGTTTTGGCTTGTAGTTGTTTTTTGAGAACTTGCTTTCTGGGTTGTAATCTTAATCCTTTGTACACTACTCTTTGATTTTCTATATCTCATGAGTTGGTGCCATGTTTTACCATATTTTGATTATGACTTATATTGTTTGTTTCTCTCGTCTCTATGTGGTGTATGCTTTGAGATTGCATGTTGTGGATATATGCTTGGTTGTGCTTGGAAAAGACCTATTTCTATGCTCTTCTACCTCCCTTCCTTTTTGAAAATGTCAAAAGGGGGAGAGAAGTTCAATGCTTTGAAGCCAACCATATTGCTTTTATTGCCTATGTGATCCTTTTCTTATTCATTATATGTTTTATCATGTGACTTGCTAAAGGACCATATAGTATATATGTCATGTTGCTTTGTGTAGATAGACTAAATATGCAGGTAAGAGTAAGCATATATTGAGGGGGAGCAATTCACATTGTTCAAATCTTGAATCCCCTTGCAATTCACAAGGCAAAGGTATAAATTCAAATATCCTTTTTAATATGATTGAGGAATGGTTTGTCATTGTCAAAACAGGGGAGAATGTTGACTTGAGAGTTATACATTACCCATATTTTGATAATGACTTAACCATTCCATTCCTATGTATCTAATATGTTCTTTTAACATTGACTTCAGGCTTTAGGTACATGAAAAGGATCAAATTATACAAGCCCTAGCTTGTTCAAGTGCAAGTCAAAAGCAATGCAAGTGTGCATTTTGGGAAATCACTTCAAATGAACTTAGATGAATTTTATAATCACTTGTATTGATGATATGACTTGTAACTAAGATGAGAAAAAATTAGGGACACTTAATTCCAAGGTTTAATTAATCAAATGTCAATTTAGAAAATTTAGCACAAGATGTTTATCGGTCGAGTTGGAAACTCGACCGATCCAATGATGGATTTACTGAAGAGACCAATCGATCGAGTTGCACACTCACATAACTAGACCGATCGACTCACTGAGCAAAACTGATTTTATCTCAACGGTTGAGTTTTCCAGAACAAACTCGACCGATAGTTTGAAAATTGACTTTGGATCGGTCGAGTTACCTTTATTAGAACTCGACCGAATTGTCTGTAGGGAAAATGCAGAAAAAGTGATTATAACCGTTGGTGAGTTGTTTTGAGTGAGAATACATCCGTTGCAACTTGGAAAATGGCTATATTTTCCCCTTAAGTGATCCCACACTCAAGGGTACACCCCCAACTATAAATAGGACCCCATGGAGTTCATTCCAAGTTGGCTCATTCATGCTATTCTAAGTCCTTGCTATAGTTGAGTGTGTTGCAACTCCTTAAGTCCCTTTCTCTCTCTAGTTTACACTTCATTTTGTGATTATGAGTGAGATAGGCCAGTTGTAAGATAGCTACTTCCTTATGCTTGTAAAGCTCTCCTTCCATTCCATCTTCCCTATCCCTTTCCTCAATGAAGCAAAGGTGAAGCAAGCTACTCTGAGTGAAGGTGGAGTTGTTGCTATTCTTCTACAAGGTTGAAGAAGAGGTGAAGATCTTCTCCAGGTGAAGGAGAAGGCAAAGGATAAAGATCCAAGAAGAGTGGGTAATCCTTGAAGGCTGAAGACTTGTGTAAGAGTAGGTAAGTCCTTAGAAGAAGGCGGAAGGCTCTTGCAAAGTGGGTAAGTCTTTGGTAAGGTAGAAGTCTCTTTGTATTGGATAGGTAAGTCATTTGGTGGTCTTGTGTTGTAACTCTTATTGGTGAATATATAGAGGAAAGCACTTGCAAAGTCCTAGAGTTTGACCTCTCTAGGTAGTGGGATGACTCTCTCCTAGTTTGGAGAGTGGAACCACTCTAAATGACCTTGTCAAGTGCTTGTTCCATTTTCTCTCATCCCTGCTATGTTTTTTAGTTAGGACTTCAAATTGCACTTAAGCTATTGGTTTTGATTGATATAATTTGAAGGTATAATATGTCATGTGAGAATTTTTGAAGTTCCATTCACCCCCCTCTAGAGCCTAGATTCAACAAGATCTCCAAAAGTCTAGAAAAGACACTACCATACTTTTATTAGGATTTCAATTTGGCAACCTAAAAACCCATTAAGGAAAAACCATACAAATACATGGCTCTTTATTTAATAGTGAATACTAGATTGTTCATCTACTTCTCTTTGGTTGATATAATCTCTCAATTAATTATAAGAATTCATTAATATTTCCCCCTCTTATTTACAAATCGTGGGTTTCATTATTATTTTGTATAATTAATCACTACTAGCTCATGGGGAATCCTTTTTATCCCAACTTATAGAATTCTCTCACTATTTCTAAGTATACCAGATCTTAAATCAAAATCATATTAATTATTGCCTTGAACACGGTTTTTCCAATCTTGGCTAGATAATTATCCTTTAATTATCTAAAACACCACTGATCTTATTTTCTTTTGACAACTTTGCATCTTATATTTTAGTTATGCAATATTTCAACAAGCCATTATCATTAATTCATGGACCAACTCCTTTACTAATTTGTGCCATAATCACTCATACCATAAAGGTAAACAACATTATTATTCCGCCATTAATACCATTGGAAAAATATTTATTAAACCTTACTTTAGATCGTTCAATTTCATAAAAATTGAGGATATTACATTCATTCATCCTTAAAAGGAAATTTTCCCCAAAATTCACACCCAGTAAGATTAAGGTGAATGAGACTCAACTTGATTTCACAACTTAGGGTTAGCAACCCTGCTTAGATTATTTTCAATCACCTTCATGGGCAAGCCAACTCCTCACATTATTACTAAGATACCCGAATTAAATTTAGGGTACATCCATGTCCTTAGTATTTACATATTATCATCTCTTAATGATTCCATTTTCATTTTGTGATATCAATTTCACTTGGTGACTATCTTTTCACCTGGGTTTCCCTCCTATTATTCATTCAGTTTCACATAAGGGTGAGGCAACACCTCTAACCCTACGTCATCTCATTAAATTTTCAACTTAGGATACTCATTCATATATCTCAATTTTAAGCATAATATGTATTTACACAATCTCTCTCACTCAAAATGAGATGAAATAAACATATGACTTTAGCCCAAACACAAGGTTCATTCCATTCTAAGAGTAGAGATGGTTTATCTACACATTATCTTTCCACTTCACATTTTAAGTTGAATCATACTCAACATGACTCTATACCACACTTGCTTTTAATTCCTCAATATTTGTATATTTCATGAAGTCAAGTGCCCCTTTCTCATTCTTAAGTTTGGGCACAACTTCTCTCACATCTTCATGACTTCTTTATATATTTTATATTTATACCACACATATTATGAGCCTTAGCCACTTTCGTGAAGTCTCTATGGGTATAGGTACTTTTTGGAGTGATCTTATCCTTATGCATCTAATGAGTGCCTCTCACATTCATCCATTGGCCACATGAACATCATGAAGGTAGATAATCTCCTAAGACATGGGCATTTGACAAACATAGTTGTTACCTCCTAACCGGATGGTCTTGTGCATTCAAGGATCAATCAACTCCTAATCCCATCGGTCCATGTACCTTTAATACTCCCTACTTGACCTTAGGATTGAGTTCGAGCTCTACCCTTCCCAAGGGTTCATCATTAGCACATTATTTTTGTATGAAATTCTTGAAATCAGATTTCTCCATCTCTTATAATGCTCATTATTCACTTTATGTCCCCTCATTAGACTCGTGGCAACATTTGATGGCAACATTTTTTTTCTAGATTCGGTCTCATACCATCAGTCACATCCATATCGACTTTTCTTCATGTCCCTCAAAGATGGCATGCTTGAGTTCAAAGAACCATACTCAATATATGTGCTTTCATATTTTAGATTTTTAATTCTCGATCCTTTAGGTGATGGTTAAGGTTACCTCCCTCAAAGATGGCATGCTTGAGTTCAAAGAACCATACTCAATATATGTGCTTTCATATTTTATATTTTTAATTCTCCATCCTTTAGGTGATGGTTAAGGTTACCTCAATCTTTAAGTTGATTCAGTCAACTTACCATTATATGGAAGGTCCTAACCTAGGGTGCCTTCATGGCTCATAGGAGGAGGTTAGGCTCTCTAGACACAACCTTGAAAGATCTAGGGGGGGGTGAATAGAGCTTTTTGGAGTTTTAAAATAATTTAAAACAATTAAACACTTGAAGAAGAAGTATGAGGAAACAAGGAAGACACAAGGATGTAGAGTGGTTCCTACCTTAGAAATCTAAGGTAGTCAGTCCACTGCCCGATTGTTTCCAACTGGGATTTTGAAAGCAACTTATTTTATTACCTCTCGAGGATGTTACACAAAATACAATTGCTTTCCTACACCCTTAAAAGTGGATAGGAGATCAATACGCTTGATATAGGATCAAAGTGTTGTACTCATTGGTAACATTGTTTCTTTCTTCCAATCTTGTTCTCTTCTATTGTATTTTGTTCTCATTGACTACTACTAGGTTGGAGGATGTTGAAAGGAGGTTTGTGGAGCTACTTCAAGGTGGTGAAGGCTGCTCCTGGTGATTTGGAGTTACTTTAGAAGTATGTCTCAAGGATTGAAGCTACTTTAGGTGAAGGCTACTTCAAGGTCACCTGAAGTAGCCTTCACCTGAAGTAGCCTCAATCCTCCTAGAAGCATCCTTCTGAAGTAACTCCAAGTCCACCCTTGAAGTAGCCTTCACCTGAAGTAGCTTCAATCCTTGAGATAGCTTTCTGAAGTAACTCCAAGTCATCAGGATCAACCTTCACCACCTTGAAGTAGCTCCACAAACCTCCTTTCAACAACCTCCAACCTAAGAGTAGTCAAGGAGAACAAAATACAATAGAAGAGAACAAGTTTGGAAGAAAGAAATAATGTTACCAATGAGTACAATGCTTTGATCCTATATCAAGCGTATTGATCTCCTATCCACTATAGATGAATGTGGTTATGTGGTGGCTAGGAGATACTAGCTATAGGACACTCAATTGGAGCTCAAGGGAACAAGATTGCAAGTGCATCTTTGCTTGTTGCTCACTAAGATTGATTCTCAAGTTGTAATTGTGTATGCGCAAGTGATGTGGGTGTCCTATGACATGTCCTATTGATAGGAATGACTTACAAGGGCATAGGGATGTTCTAGACACTTTCTAGAATATTCTTAGTGCTCAACTAGCCGTTATGTGTCCATAAATTACGTTGCAACAACTAGTTGTTTAGTGCTGAAAAGTGTAGTCCAAAACTTGTCTCGGTCGAGAAGTTTATCGACCGATATGTTCTCGGATGACAAAGTCTTCAACCGAGTGTTAGTTTGGAGTAAATCTATCCAATGACTAGTGTGACTTTCCAACTACCAACTACTCTCAGTCTAACGACTATGGAACCTACTCGAAGGTTTATCTCGGTCGAGAGTGTTGTCGACTGAGGATTGTTCTAGGGTTATATGAGTAGGTCAACAATCAGTGTTCGTGAGTTAGACTAAAGTGATTCTCAGTCGAGAAGTTTGTCGACCGAGAATGTCCCTATTTCAGTATGTTAAGTCATCTATTAAGTGTGTGTATCAATATGTAATTGTGATTCTATTTTAGGGGAGGATCTATCTAAGTGTTGTGAGTGGATAGGGAAGATCTAATGCTTGATTTACATGATATCTATGTACATGTACATTATATACTTATACAAGTTTTTACATTGAGTACAATCATGAAAATAAAAGCAATTTAAGCATGTTGGTCTTCCAATTTGTATTGATCTTCAACTATCCACTTCCTTATTTGTTTTTCCCTGAAACACTCAAATAACAAGTTAGATCCACAAGAATGAAATGTTTGTCATCATCAAAACAAAGGGTCTAATAATGTCCAATTCATCCAACAAACCTAACCCCGAGGTCTAAGGTTTTGCCTCCCCCACAGGTCATCCTCCCACTTTTGGGTTGACTCACCCCAGGCTGGCACACTAATCCTAAAGGTTTCATATTTATACATTGGTTATATTATAACATCTCAACCTTTTTTTTAACTCAATCTCTGGGATATCCTCTCATAGGGTTTTATCCCTACATTGGACTTGAACACCTTCCCTTCCAGGGTCTTGGTGCCTCATCGGCCTTCCCAGTCTAGGGCTTGACCTTTTGTGACCTTCCCTATCTGGGGCTTCGTCGTCTACACTGTGGACTGAGGTCACCTTCCCTACTTGGGGCTTGGTGCCATGTTAGCCTTCCCATCCATGGGCTTGACCTTTCTTGACCTTCCCATCTAGGGCTTGATCTTTACTGACCTTCCCCTCCATGGCTTGGTCATGATTCTCTTTCCATATTCAAACTTCCAGAGATAGCATGGGGGTTCAAGCATGTTATATTCAGATTTTCCTTTTTTTTAGCATTTCATGTTTTAACCTCACCACCCTTATCCTCTTTTCTCAATGGTGTGTCCTCTCTTTAGGGGACCCTCTTTATGAGGAACCCTCTCCTCAGGGTTTTAGTCCCAGTGGACATTCATACCATCATGTCTGGGTTTGGTATTCCATTGGCCATCCCATCCAGGCTTGGCCCCTTAGCAACCTTCCCACCCGAGCTAGGTTTGTAGTCATTTTCAGAATGACTTTATATCACCCCATGCTCTTTAACTCACCAGAGATCGATATAGGGTTTGAGCAGGTTACTTCCATAAATGCATTATGCATAGGTTGCTTATGTTTCTTAAAACTTTTCCTCATAAATTTCTTGTTCCACATACTCATATGCACGGGAGACTGAGTTACCTAACTCATTTATACATTTTATATTATAACTTCTCAACCTTTATTTGCCCAATCTCTATGATATACCCATTGGGGTTATTCATACTCACTCACTGGAAGTATTCTCAATGGCATACCCACTCATTGGGGGTACCATACCCACTCACTAGGGGTATTTTTTATCCATCCCTTCCTCCAAAGATATCATTAGGGTGATGAGCAAGTTATATCCATGTTTTCTTTTTCATGTATAACCCTTGGTTATTTCACATGTATATTATGTTTTGTTTTCATGCATCATGCATGAATTTCTCCTCATTCATGAATGGGATACTGGGTCACGCAACTCATTTACATTTTTATTACTTCTCTTTACTCTTACCCTAATTTGGGTTCATATGGGTAGGATTATTCTCTCACCCAGGAAACTCCCATTTTCTAGGATTAGGGTTTAGGGTTTGGGTTAGGGATTACACAATCTACACCCTACATCTTAGGGTTTCTATGTCCCTTGAACAACCCTAGCCCCATCTAGAATTTACCCTTGCAACCCATAAAATATTTTTTTCCACTTTGTCCACATTTCATGTTCATTATCATTTCCTCCTTACATGTACATTATCATTTCCACATTTGCATGTACATTATTATTACTTCCACATGTACATTAATATTTCCATATTACATGTACATTACTATTTCTGTATTACATGTACATTAATTGGCGGAGGATGCCTTAATCCTACTTCTTCTCAGAACCCTAACTTTAGATGAGGAGAGAACTATCTTGTCAGGGTTTAATAAGCAAAAGGATGAGAAGTGGATGAATCAAGATGAGAAGAAACCTAAAGGTATTTTACTTGAGGCAAAGACTTCTGACTTTGGCTAGGTAGGATGCACGGGTCCGGGAGTCCTCATAAGATGACTAGCGGTGCAGAGGAAAGTTTTTTGCCAGCCCACGGTCGTGGTCCATTCTAGACACCTCACTCTTCAGAAAATGGCCTATTAATTCCCTCACATTTCTACAGATTACTTGAAATTATAAACTATTAAATATTATTTTAAAAAATTGGGCTCTGATACCAAATGTAGCGACCTCACTATCTGCGTCCCCCAATTAAGGAAAGACCTTCAAGTTGAGAGCCATTACCTATATTCCCAAGGATCCAGACTTAGCAAATAATAAATAACAACAAATAATTTCATTTATTCCAAATTTTAAAATGACATTCCTCATAAAACTAATACCTATTGAGAAGAAGTAACTAAACTACCTAATCCTCATGCATAGCATTAATACCTTCCATGGATTTCATTTTTATCTTCATGTTTGTATCTTGTGTATCGACTACCTAAAATGATGACAAGAAAAATGCGATCAGCATATTTCTATACTGGTACGTGGGTTCATCCAATAATCACAAGTACATATAATTGACCATCAATTATGTGCACATAAGAACATGTATTTTCTTTCATATTCTAACCCATACCTATTCTACTATCTCAGATGTATCCACTATCCATCACTGGACTTATATGTGTTACCATTCGATCAATGTAACCTAGGGTTTAGAATATCATTATTTACTTTATGTGATACTCATAGGGACTTTATAATTTACAAGAAATAAATAAACATCCAACAAATATCATTCATTCAATCTTCGATAAACCTCAACAAACGTCGGAAGTCAATACATGTAATCATAAGCGTAACCACATACCTATGCCATGCATAATTCATGCAGGATATTTGAAGTTCACTTTTTATGAAATTCAATCATCAAGGCAATCCACAACTAATCAAAAGTATGTGAAACATGCATACTACATATGTGTCACTATATATTCAAGTTATTCATATTGAACCTAACTTAGGTCATGATCTAGGGTTTAGGTTTCCTTGCCCTCGAGTTGTCATGTTTCGATAAACCATTTCCCATGTTCATTGATTTGATGACTCAAGAATCCTAATTGATATTAATTTAGTTGTGATCATCAAATATATCATATTCCTTTATTATGAACACTTAGATCAGATTAAATGCATTAATCAACATAACAAGATATGACCTTGATTTCATAACCCTATTTATTCACATGTATAGCTATCCACTTTGTTAGTAATAATTATCATCCTTATGATCATGGTCATCATAGAAATCACATTATTCAACAAGATCATGTAATAGCATAAAAGAAGAGCTACTAACATTTTCTACATGTTTAATACTCAATCTAGGGTTTTTAATATGCTAATCACCACTTTAATCCTTCTTTGCACTACTTTTATAATTGGATGCATAATCAGGTTGTAAACATATTTTATTTGGATTCCTCTCATTTTTTTGATCAAAATGATATATAATATCCCTATATTCTGATTATCCTAGCATTTTCTACAATTTAAACAAAATTAGAGTATTTACCTTAAACTTAGGCCATGTGTCGCCTTCCTATTGGTTGGTGCTAGTGCCATGTTGGATAAGTGAAGGCATGGTTCAAGCTTGGGTTCTCCTCTAGACCGATCATTATCTGATTAATTTCTTAAACCAATCATGAGATATAAGAAGGGGAGGGGCCGGTTCAGGGCTAAGCCAACCTGTCTCCTCCATTACACGATTGTCCATGTGAGACAACCAATCTCTGTTAGAGTCACACTATAGGGGCTCTGACCCTCGACCATAGACTGCCTCCTCATCAGGGAACCTCCCAAGCTGGCCTCAAAGCTTTGGCCTTCCCTGGGCAATCGTCGTCACTCTCCACGTCCAGATGAAGGTCCCCAGCTGTCGCCCCCGTTCACATATCATGATATGGTACCGGACGACGATGGCTTCCCTCTGCCTATCTCCTTCAGGGTTTTGCTCTCACAAGCCTCCTGTTCTCACACCACTATTGGCACCCTATTCGAAGACTGCTGTGGAGTGGTTGATGGGGCTGGCCACCAGGGCTCAAACCCTTCTCTACCGCCGCCCCATGCCTCTATCTTATCCTTCTCACTTCATAGCGCTCCCTCTCTATTGTCTTCTCTGTTTCTCTCTCGGCCTTTCTCTTTACATCCTCCTCCTTGGTCATGCACCCTAGATGCAGAGTTGTACTCCCCAGTTTCCACTATCGGAGGTCTGAGCACTATTGCAACTACTGTCACATAGTTGGGTGGGTCAGGGTTTAGTGCTCTCAGTTGTTTCTAGAGCGTAGGACATCTAGTTTGGGTAGATGCTCACTTATTCAGCCACCGACTCCTTCATGGTAGCGTAGGGTTTAAGCCATGGTGGTCGCAAGTCTTCTCATGGCTGATGGAGGTCAGTGCCACCCTGGGGGAGGGTCCTTATATATACTTATCTAAGAGGAAACCCTAGGAATCACTACAAGCAAGAAAGGATGGAAGAGGGGGAACCGCAGCGAGGGAAAACTTAGTTCCCTTTTTCATGCAAGCATATCGTGATTTGTTAGATGGAAGGTGCCTTAGTCATAACTAAACACCAACAAACTTACTCCTTTTCATAATATTTCTACTCATTTTCTTTTATCCTTTCTTTGTTGCACAAAAAGCAAGGTATCACTTTTGGAAAGCATTTGAATATATCCTCATTATTTCCTCTTTCTTTCCCTTATATGAAAACTCTTGAATTTTAATCTAAGAACTCCAAAAGTCTCAAAAAGGCACTACCATACTTCTATTAGGATTTGGATTTGGCAACCCAAATAGCCATTAAGGAAAAACCAAACAAATACATGGCTCTTTATTTAATAGTGAATTCTAGATTATTCATCTACCTCTCTTTATTTGATATAATCTCTCAATTAATTACTAGAATTCATTAACATTTCCCCCTCTTATATACAAATCATGGGTTTCATTGGGCTATTTTTCTTTATACAAAACTTGCCCCTTTTTATTATTTCGTATAATTAATCACAACTAGTTCATGATGCATCCTTTTTCTCCCAACTTCTAGAATTCCCTCACTATTTCTAAGTATACCACAACTTAAATCAAAATAATACTAACTATCACCTCAAACATGGTGTTGCCAATCTTGTCTAGATAATTATCCTTCAATTATCTAAAACACCACTCATCTTATTTTCTTTTGACAACTTCACATCTTATATTTGAGTTATGCAATATTTCAACAGGCTATTATCATTAATTCATGGACCAATTCCTTTATTAATTTGTGCCATAAGCACCCATACCACAAAGGTAAACAACATTATTATTCCACCATTAATACCATTGAAAAAAATATTTATTAAACCTTGCTTTAGACCGTTCAATTTCATCAAAAATGAGGATATTACACACCCTATTTGTAACTTCGTGCTGGATCTTATGGAAGAGTGAATGTCTTGTAATGTACAAGGCATTTTTTGGATCGGAAAAACTATTATTGAGAAACAATCACCAAGTTTGTCTCATTTTTTAGGAAGAGGACCTCAAATGTGCTAGTTGATTCTCTAGTGAAATATCAACTCAGGTATTCACAAGGAAAGGAGACGTTTGGAAGCTACCCAAGTTGGTTATTAGAGATCGATACCAAGGAAATTCAAGAAGTAGCTGAAGGGATAGAGACAGGAAGATCGGGTGTGAAAGCAACATAAGTTGATAGTATACTGAACTAATGCAGATATGAGGGTAAAAAATCTCCAACCATTGAACTATTTTCAAAACAAAATGTCAACCTTGACTTTTGGGATTTTTACCTAGATGATGGCACTATCATTGCTGACACAATCAAAGTGTATATGGCTTCGGGCACAAATTTTGGCCTTCATCTCAATATAAAAAGACATAAATTTGTTGGCCTTCATATGACCCCCAGCGAGCCCCTGAATGTGGACTTTTTCCTCTTGACATATTTTGACCCTCACTAAGTGTCTAGTCAAGCTTCTTGGTGGTTCATTTTCCTTGCATATAAGCCTTGGTGTGGATTTCTTGAGGAATCATGTGGCCAAATCACTTGATATGATGGCTCTCATTGCCTCACTCAATGATCCACAATGCGAGCTCCTGCTCCTCAGATATTGCATTAGAATGCCAAAATTGATATGATGGATCTCATTGCCCCACTCAATGATCTAGAATGTGAGCTCTTGCTCCTCAGATCTTGCATTAGAATGGCAAAGTTTTTGTTCTCTCTTCAAACAACGCCACAAGAGTATATTTCTTCTTATTGGGAGGACTTCTATTATGGGTTGTGATGTTGCTTGTCATGTATCATTGTCAGTGATGGATAAGGGTTTGATGATCTATAGTGGCATCTAGCCACACTTCCTATGCATCTTGGAGGGTTGGGTATTTCTACTACTCAAGTTGTTGGTAGGTACGCATGTGTTGCATCCTGACTCCACACTAGCGAGCTCCATGAACATATCCTTTGTGGGGGCAACTCTATTCCTGTTGGTTCCACTTTGACACTACTTATGCTAAATTATGTGCTCTAATGCCATCCTTCTGCTGGTCCAAGGTGTCATGTACTCATTCTGCCACACTAAAACATGGTCTCTTTTGGCTGGTGTTTACTACAACATGGGCTTCCAACAGTTCAAGGCTCTCGAGTTGTCACAATGCTAACAAGCAGTTCTCACTTCTCTACATGTTGACCATGCATAAGATTTTCTTCTTTCTAGTCCTATTGATGTCCTTGGTTTATCGATGCCATCAATTGAATGTTGAGCTACTATACACTATTGAGTCATGATCCCCCTTTATTCGGACAATCTGCATTGTCCTCTTTACCATTCTACTTATCTTGACTCCTTCAAGTGATCATGTTGCACGTTGTCATGTCCATCTTGGATTCAAACCTAACATATAGCGTACTGGTGCATTTCTGCCAATGGTGTTACACACTACTCAATTGGAATTTGAATAGATGCAACCCCAAAAATAGACACATGTGATGGATAACTTTCAAAATGTATAAGGACCTACACAAATGTACTCACATACACCAAAACACTACACCCACAAGCATACATGGTCGTATCATAGTATAGGAGGGTGGAAAGTATAAGGTCAATCCACAGGGAGAAAAGGGGACACTAGAGCTAGGTTAGTTTTTGGGCTAGGTTCCTACTGTGGAGTTTATGGTTGAAGGGTTTGATGCTTGAATTGATTGATTACACTAAATGTTGAACAGGAAAGTAATTAAAGGAAGACAAGCAAGAATCAAAACCTAAATTAACCCTAAACAGTTAATTCTACTAAGCAAGAAAATACAAGGCAAGCAAGGAAAAGAGCAGGCTACTAAAGTAGGAAAGAAGAGGTTCACACTATTCTAAGCTAACAAACTAAGCACACGAGAAATTAAATACCTAAACTATCAAGAACAAAGTAAGAACAAGGCAAGAAGCTAACTAAGAAAGTAAAGAGCTAACTAAGACAACACTTGCTAAGCAAGAATGCAATTAGGGTTTTAAAGCAATAAAGGGATGTGTGGGCTGTTTGGGGGATGCACTTATCAATTAGGTTGGGGGTGACATGTGAACATTATGCTTTCATTTAGATTATCAAACCAAGCAACAAGCTAGAATCTAATGAATTATCCTAAACTACTAACTGGCCATGGATATGCTAGGTTGTGTATAGGGGAACTAGTCCCTAACACTCCCTACTACCTTTGTGAGGCAAGATTGGGTTAGGGTTTAGGTGCAATTCAATTAAAGTCTAAACAATCCTAGATTTCTATTTTACATGATCTTAGGATGATTAGGGGCTGATGTTAGTAATGGGAGTGGAAGTGAGGTTTTAGGCCTCCCATCACCCACATTCTAACCTTGAGAAAGCTCCATGCTAAGCACACCAAATTCATCAGAAATAGCTATTTATATCTCTTAACTAGGGTTAGGAGAATTGATTGGCATGTAGAATGATGGGTGGCTAGTTAGGGATCCAAGAATTGGATAGGAGAAAATCCTAAAATTCACACATATAAGCAATTTCTCTAAATTCCTAGGTGATTTCAAGCACAAACCAACAAGCAAATCATGAAGAGTGAATAGATTTAGAACACGATCATTAGCAAATAGAATTACAATGTTTACATATCATTTCCCAACAACATGGTATCAAAGTAACATTTTCACCCCCAACAGCCCACCCAAGAGGCCTAACTACTCATGGAAATGGAAAATACTGTAACATACTCGACTTTAGGTAAATCCTCTTTTTTCTTTCCCTTACTTTTTACACTTATGATGATAGTTATTCCTAAATCCTAGAATCATACCACAATAAGTATTTTGATAAACTTAGGGGTTGTATCTGCAATATTAAATCCCTTGCATTAAAATAATCGAAGGTTGAGTGAATGGATGGGGTCATAGGGATGGTAACTTAAATGTACTTTTTATAGGTTTCCCAATATGATTGACATACTAGGATGATCTTATATGAAATTATAAAGGAATAGTTGGAGTATTTCATATTAAAATAATCAAAGGTTGAGTGAATGGATGGGGTCATAGGGATGGTAACTTAAATGTACTTTTTATAGGTTTCCCAATATGATTGACATACTAGGATGATCTTATATGAAATTATAAAGGAATATTTGGAGTATTTCAGATTATGTAGTGGTGTCATATTAAAGGATATGATGACTATACACTAAGTATACTTGAATCTCAAAATTATTAATTGCCATCCTAAATGATCACAAAAGGTGAAGCTGATGTCAAAATCAAGTTCAACATGTCCTTTTTAGTCACTATACAAAATTTTAGCTTATTTGGAGTTGGTTTACACCTCCAATCGAATAGAGGGAGAAATACTTAAATGTCATCTAAGTTCGTCAATTTTAATGCACTTGATGTGCATCTATTGCTTGCGGATCAGTTATTTTTCCCTAAGTTCCCTGTAACAGTTGTCACGTGCATGCGACTCTTGACCAGTTTGATCTCGACCACTTATGTGACAATTTGATGGTCTACCCTTCATCACCTACCCCTCAGCTCTCTCACTTCATCTACCCTCTAGAAAGTCAAGGTAGCGACTGATCGTTCTCCCCTTACCATCCACCGTTTCCCCTAAATTGGGTTGCGACTGCTTCGAGTCACCACTACGATCCATTTGAGCCATAGATCTCATTCTCTTGTGTGTTGTACATTAAACCCCTAAATCAGATTGAGGGCCGATCTTCATAGCCACTGTTGGCGCTATGGTCTTCCTCTCACCTCGCTTCTGCACCCAAACCTAGCTACCCAGAATTGACACTAGTACTAGCCTGCGGAGTATGGATCCCTCAATTTTGCCTGAGATGGCCTGGGCCGTGCTGAGGGGCATACACTACCTTAGTGGCCGTCGAAGCTTCATTGAAGTAGTAGTTCCCACCTTTGGTCAATTGGAGTCAAGGTAACAATCCTTAGTCCTTGCACCCCATTTTTCTACACTCGTAGTGCCATAAATCTCCCCCAATCGCTGGGTCAACAAAATTGCCGCCGCCTGCCCTGCAAGTTTGTTTTACCGGTGAGAGTCCCTGAGAGTTACTGGACTCTAGGGTTTATGCCAAACCCTTCATGGGGTGGGGCTTTAGATAACAAATTCTAGACCCATGGATTGTATGCTCCTCGATGTTGATTTTCAATAGTTGTGAACTGCCACTACCGATCTCCTCATCACCCTACACCTGCTGATGCATCGCAGTTATGACGCAAGTCTTCATGACCAACACTCCGAGTCATCTCCTATGGGTGTCAGGATACTTCTCAGATGACTGAATCATTCCCACCTGGGGTGTATGTTCCCCTCCCCTATTTTCTATTGTCTTCTCATCATAGTATGTGTGTCGCCAACGCTCGCTTGAGTTCCTTTGTGGCTAGTAGCTGGACCGGTCAGTGGAATGACCTCTGGTACTGACAACTCCAATTGTTGAATGATGCACACTGATCGCTCCTTTGCTCGATCTTCATGATCGAGTTATGGAGGTCTAGGAAGATTGTCATGGTTTTCACAGTTCGGGCTCCAAGCGAGCAAGTCAGCGAAGAAACCATGGGAGCAAAACCCCCTTCTGCTTGTACGAGGTTGATGACCCGATCAAATTTGCATGGGTAAAACCGTCCACTGGACTTTTGTTTGTTTTTTGGATGAAAAACTTAACCGAGGGTCAAATGTCATGTGCTTCTTTGGGACAATGAGGTCAGTCTTTTTCATTTTCATTTATTTTGTTAAAACAAAAATGATTTAAAACTACAATAAATAATTATTTGATTACTGAAAAATACAAAATTATATGTTTTTGAAATCAGAAAATGATTTATGATTTATTGATATGGGTTTCAAAGGCTAATTTTGAGGTTTCAGTAAAGTGAATATATTAGGGGTAAAATTAAGAATTAAATGGGTTAACTATGACCCTAATACTCATGTATATATTTTGTAGGAGGTAAATTTGCCTGAATCTGAACCTTAGTGTATTGTGGGAATAAATAGGCTTGTTTGTGAGGTATGTGCAACTCCCTATACTTTGGGCTTTGGGCATTTTAAATGACTAAAAACTCATTATTCCTTTTGTATAAGCTTTCTTTTTTTAATTAATTGAATATTGTATCATTCTTATTGATTGGGTTTGTAAACCCCACTGCCATGTTATCTTCTACTATGCTAAATGTCTCTTGAAATGTGTTTATGACTAAACAAAAATTATCTTTCCACTCTATTATGTGTGCATTGTATTAGACTAGTTATCTATTGTAGATGCTTATGCATAACCATTAGGAAACATTTGTTTCTGTCCGGGGTGTGCCGTTTTCCACCCTTATGTTGTATACTTGGATGCATCTGTGTCCGTCTGTATTATGTATATTTGGGTGTGTGTTTCCACACTGGGTGCATCTGTACCACCCACTTTTAGGCCAATGATCTAATGGTGTCTTGGCCCTACATAGGTAGACCTAGTCTATACTAAATTGCATGCAAAATGTCTTACTTTATGGATTGTGAAATGTTAAATGGCAAGAGTTTTACTCATACTATTTGGCACTCTTATATTTATGCCTCATTATTTTATTGAACACTTCTCTTGAACTTACCTAGATGTAAAAAGCTCCCTCTTGAGGGAACACATTCTCTTGTAATTCATATGTCCAATTATTTTATTTATGCACATATACCTGTGTTTACTGATGCATGCCATTTTATGTATATTTTCTAGGTTGTTTACAAACCACCCAGGAGAGTAGTCATTAGTTGAGCAAGGTATTGTGGACCAGGGACTTAAGGAGCAGGCTGCCTAGGGGTAGTGCACAAGAAAGATATTCTGAGATGACTAGGTGGCTCACTACTTCCTACCCTTGTTAGAGGAGACAATAGTTCTCTTTTTACTTTTTTTGTCTTTTAGACTCTACATGGACATCTTATGGACTCATTTAAACTCATGTAATAACTTAGTTTCTCTTCCGTTGCATAATCACATTGTTGCTTGATGTCCATGTTATTTTGGAAAATATTATGCAACCCTTCCTTTTAATTATGATGTGGTTTTTGGTTGGATTGGGTTGCTTACTATTATTCAAAATTAAAATTAGGGAGTGGATCCCTTTGTGGATCCAACTCCTTACAACATGGTATCAGAGCATAAGTAGTCAGTAACTAGATATCTCAAGATCATAATAATATGTTCTTATCATTGTATTCCCGCCTTTGAGGATGGGAAATCTCTTTGGAAATGGTGAGTCCTCCCAATCGTGGGACAACCATACCGAGTTCAATACTCCTTTTCAACCGCAGTTTGGGAAGCCACATATGGACCCGTCGTTGTTTACCCCTTTCATGTAGGGAAATACTGGAGGACACCTGGTGGTCCCCGTTCCACCTCATTCGTCCATCCATCCTCTGCCCAGCCTCACCCCCGAGCAACAACTAGCATTTCTGTGTCAGCTTCTTTCTTGTACATTGATGGGTCGGGCCAATTCTAGTTCTAGGGTGGACAAACCCAAGGAATATTCCTTGACCAAGTTCATCAAGATGTCGTCACCTTACTTCAAAGGCAAAGGAGATATAAGGATGGTGGGCAAGGCTGACAATTGGGTTTTGGACATTGAGCACACATTCGAGGGCATGGCATGCCTCCTCATCAGAAGGTCAGTTTTGCCTCTTATGTTCTAGACGGGACGACTTGCTTATGGTGGAATGGTGTCAATCACACTCGTGATACGTCTGCCATGACTTGGGAGCAGTTTCTCACTTTGTTCCCTGAGAAATATATCTTCTCAGCTGCACTCAGGAAGGAGGAGGTTGAATTCTATAGTCTGAAACAAGGATCCCTAAGTGTCTCTGACTATGTCTAATGATTCTTTCTACTTGAGTGCTATGACATAGGACTAGGAGAAGACCGTCATGCTACTTTGTTCCTGGAGGGGATGACATACCAGATTGGGTGAGCACTAGTACCTCAGATCCCCCTCACCTTTCAGCAGATGGTGGACAAAGCACTAGCAGTGGAGACTTATCCTGGTTTTCAAAACTCTTCACACAACAACAACATCACCAAGAGGAAGAATTTTGGTGATGACTATTGGTGTGAAAAGTGCAAGTGTTGCATGCACCACCACCCCCCTAGAAAATGCTTTCTGGGGAATTAGGGAGCATCTCGAGACAGTAGGCAAGTGACTTGTTATCAGTGTGGCCAGTCCAGGAATATCATGCCCCATTGTCCTCAACTATAGTTTCTCCCTACGTCGGCCCAGCCACCTATCCAACGACAACAACCACTACAACGTCAGAATCAACCACCGAGAAACAATCATAACAACAACAAACAGTAGGGTAGGCATCCACCTATTGAGAGATGCGTCGGGCGTGTCTTTGCACTGAATGTCGAGGAAGCTAAAGAAGGGAATCAAGTTATTGAATGTACTGTGCATTTACTTCAACAACCTATTAAAGCCCTATTTGATTATAGCTCATCACACACCTTTATAACATCTAAGTTAGTAACTATGCTGGAATGAAAATCTGACTACATGGACCATATTCTGGATGTTCAAACCCCTAGTGGTAGAGTATGCTCTTCTTACCTAAAAATCCCTCATGTCAACCTATGTATATCGGCTAAGATGTTTGTAATGGACTTCATCCTCCTCAACATGATGGCTTTTGATGTCATCCTAGGGATGGTCTAACCGGCGAAGTATAAGGTGAACTTATTATGTGGAGAAAAAAAGTTTAGCTTGCTGCATCCAGATGGCGAGTGATTCTGCATCCAAGGTAGAAAACAAGAGTATTGACAATTCATTATCTCAGCTCTTAAAGCTGAAAAGCTCATCTCTCATGGGTGCATGGCCTATTTGGCCTCTATTGTACTCAATTCAACACCTCCTAAACTCGTTGATATCGAGGTGGTTCGAGATTTTCCTGACGTCCTCCCTGACGAACTGCCTGGGCTTCCACCTTATCGAGAGGTTGAATTCTCCATCGATCTCATACCAGGCACATCTCCTATCTTGAAGGCACCTTATCTCATGGCATCTGAAGAACTTGCTGAGTTGAAGAAGCAGTTGCAAGAACTCCTCAATCTGGGGTTTGTACACCCTAGTATTTAGCCTTGGGGAGCTTTGGTTCTCTTCGTGAAGAAGAAGGATGGTTCATTGCAAATGTGCATGGACTATCACATGCTTAATCAAGTTACAGTGAAGAATCACTACCCTCTCCCGCACATTGACGACTTGTTTGATCAACAGAAATCAGCCAAAATCTTCTCAAAGATGGATCAGTGTAGCAGCTATCATCAAATGCAAGTGAAGGATGAAGATGTTCTGAAGATGGCCTTTCACTCACGTTACGAGCATTATGAGTTCTTGGTCATGCCCTTCGATTTGAAAAATGCCCATGTTGCCTTCATGGACTTAATGAATCAGGTATTCCGTCCTTATCTAGACAACTTCATGGTGGTGTTCATTGATGATGTACTTATACATTTTGAGTCAATGGACCAACATCGCGAGCACTTACAAATTTTTCTCCAAACCCTATGAGAACACCATCTGTATGCAAAGTTATCCAAGTGTGAGTTCTAGCTGAAGGAAGTTATGTTTCTGGGCCATGTAATCTCTATAGGCCACATTGATGTTGATCCAACCAATATTGAAGTAGTGACAAAGTGGCAATCCCCTAAGAACCCTTCGGAGATATGTAGTTTTCTTGGCCTTGGGGGCTATTGCCAAAGGTTTGTGCAAAATTTCTCTGAGTTGGCTCTTCCTATGACAAAATTGACACACAAGGATGAAAAGTTTGTCTGGTCTCCTAAATGTGAGAAGAGTTTCCTAGAGCGAAAGTGATGCTTGACTTCTGCACCTGTTCTGGCCATACCCGTCGAGGGAAACCCTATGTTATCTGTTGGATCTAGGGCTCTAGAGGGGGGTGAATAGAGCTTTAAAATTCTACAAGATAAGTTAGACCTTCAAATTATATCAATCAAAACCAATAGATTAAGAGAAATTTGAAGTCCTAACTAAGAAAGCATAACAAGGATGAGAGAAATTGAAACAAGCACTTGGACAAGGTGGTTTAGAGTGGTTCCACTCTCCAAACTAGGAGAGAGTCAATCAACTACCTTCAGAGGCCAACCTCTAGGATTTCTAAGTGTGTCTCTTTATATATTCACTTATAAGAGTTACAACACATGACCCACCAAGGGACTTACCTATCCATTACAAAGAGTCTTCAACCTTACCAAGGACTTACCTACTTTGCAAAGAGTCTTCGGCCTTCTCTAAGGACTTACCCACTCTAGCACAAGTCTTCAGGCTTCTACAAATTACCCACTCTTCTTGGATCTTTAGCCTTTTCCCTTCTCCTTCACCTAGAGAAGATCTTCACATCTTCTACAACCTTAAAGAAGAATAGAGACATCTTCACTTCACTTGGAGTATCTTGCTTCAACCTTTTCTTCTTTGAGAAAGGGGTAGGGAAGAAGGAACAGAATGAGAGTTTTACAAGCACATGAAGGTATCTCTCTTACAAATGGCCTAACTCATTCATAATCATGAAATTCTATGTAACTGAGAGAGAGAAAGGGACTCAAGGAGTTGTAACACACTCAACTATAGCAAGGACTTAGAATAACATGTATGAGTAAACTCAGAATGAACTCTAAGGGGTCCTATTTACAACTGGGGGTGCTCCCTTGAGTGTGGGATCACTTAGGGGCAAAATATAGCCATTTTACAAGTTACAACAGATCTATTCTCACTCAAAACAACTCACCAATGGTTATAATCACTTTTTTTGCATTAATCCGGTCAAATTTCAATAAAGATAACTCGATCGATCCACTAAGAGACAAAGCCAATCCTCAAACTACTGGTCAAGTTTGTCCTGAGAAACTCAACCGATGAGCTAAAATTAGGTTTGGTCAGTGATTCGATCGGTCAAGTTCTATGAGTGTGCAACTCAACTGATTAGTCTCTTCAAAAAATCCATCACTAGATCGGTTGAGTTTCCAACTTGACTGATAAACAACATATGACACATTTTCTAAATTGACATTTGAGTGATCAAACGTTGATATTAAGTGTCCCTAATTTTTTCTCATCTTAGTTACGAGTCATATCATCAATACAAGTGATCACAAAAACCATCTAAGGTCATTTGGAATGATTTCCCAAATTGCACACTTGCATTGCTTATCTTAAAGCATACACAAAACAGAGACAAGAGAAGCAAACAATCTAAGTCATAATTTAAATATGGTAAACTTGGTACCAACTCATGATATATAGTAATTCAAAGAGTAAGGGTACATATGATTAAGATTACAACATAGAGAGCATGTCCTCAGAAACAACTAAAAAGCCAAAATGATGAAAACATGATGATAAAATAGTACAACTCAAAAAAAGTTCCCATATATTTGTAGTACAAAATAGCCTAGAAAAATATATATGATCAACATCTAGACTAAAAACTAGAAAATCTAAACATCTACATCTAGGTCATCTATGTATACATCATCTACAACATCATCAACACTAGCATCTGAGGCCTCTGGCTCATAGTCATCATCTCCATTTGAAGGTGCAACAGAGACAACAACATCCTCATCACTAGAGTTACCAACAAATCCATCATTAAACGCATCATCTCCATAATCACCATCATCCTCAGAAGCCTCCTCATCAGTAGCAACATCCTCATCATCCTGGTCTAGCATCTCCTATTCAGCAAGAGAAGCAAAACCATGGTCAGGCCAATGAGCATTCTGCTCAGCCTAAGACATGCCAAGAGCATGGAGCTCATTGCCATGTGGAAAGGTGGGAGCAAAAGAACTTGGACTAGCCAGCATGGTGGTTAAGGGACCAGTTTATAGAGACAAGTCTCCAGGGGTAGAACCACCAACAATAGAGGGTGTAGCAGTGGAAGCAGCAGGTGGAGGGGCTGGGTAAAAGTGATCATATGCATATGATGCGTAGTCACCTCCTGGGTAGGTCTGGTAGGCAGGATAAGGGTGTGCACAAGATAGGTTCATGTTGGACATGCTAGCACAAAGATCTTGATGCATGTGCTCCTGAACCTGAAGGTTAGACGCATGTTGATGCATCATGTAGCCCATAAGGGTTTCACTGGATACATGGAATGAGGCACGAGCAGGTCGGGTAGGATGAGGAGGTGGAGGTAAATGAGTGGAGGTAGAGGTAGAGGCTCTGGGTGTGGTAGAGGTAGGGATAGACAAAAACTTCTTAAGAGTGGTCTCACTGATGCAAACTCCTTTTCGGGCAAGTTTGTAGTGCAGGTCATGGAAAAGAGATTTGTCAGTGGCAAGTTGAAAAAGACCACATATCAGGGTTGGGTAGGGTAGGTGGGTGCCATATGTGTTCTTAATAGAATCGAAATAAGTCATGTGATGGATAATATACCAAGACCACTTGACTCTGTTGTTCTTCAAGAGATAATACATAATTACCATAATGTTTTCTATAATTTCAGTCTAATTTTTCTTGGGATGAATATTGCAGTTAACAACTAAGGCAAGTATGCAGTTCTTGAGGTCGAGGGCAGAGGAGGGAAGGGTACACTTCTTCCTATAGGGGAATTGAGGCTTCTTCAAGAATTTATGAATATCAGGGAAGTAAGATCACATTCGTTATAGAAGGCTCAGGTTCAACAAAGTTAAAATACTTGGGGTAGTCCTTCCTGCAGGTGTCAGTCACTTCAGTACCCAAAACGAAGATGTTCAGGGTATCCTTAGAGACTTGGAATTTCTTCCTGGTGATCATGGATGTGAGGACTACTTGAGTATTGGGTGGTGGTACGAGTGTGTCATAATTCCATTGCAAGTTAGAATATAATATATGAATGACTTTTGTGCTAGTTATGGAATTGTTGTAGCACAAACGTTCGACACACAAGGCAGAGAGATAGTGATTGTAAAGCAACTCAGCTACTTGATCAATTACCATTTGTCTACGTGGGGTTGGCTCAAAAAGGGCACATAATGGAAAAGTATTCCTAGGAAGGAGGTCCTTGTACCTATTGAGAGCCTCATTGGAGACAAAGAATGTATCATCAAAGGGTATGAGACGCGAGTCGGAGGATGAAGATGGTGCTCCAATTGGGGCCGCCCTCTTCTCCTATTAGACACCATGGAGACAAAATGGAGAGGATGGAGAGAGAAAAATAAAGAGAAACACCACTAAAACTCATCCACAGACCTAGGTTAGAAGGGAAAGAGGTCAAGGGAGGTCAATCTAGGTTGAATTAGGGCTAGGGAGAGGAAGGTCGGGGCTAGGCTTGAGAGATTTTGGGAGCTAGAGGTTGGATCGATCGATTTTTCTCTAGTTGAAAGGGAGAAAAGTCGGCCGAACCTAACTTATGTTTGCTCCAACCCAGACATCGGTCGAGTTTTATGACTTAGAAACTCAACTGATTGTCTCTTGAAAAAAGTTCTCGACCAGTGATCGACCAAGTTGGCAACTCGACCGATGGTCCACATGAACCAACATTAGACATTCTAATTTCTAGCCATTAGAGTGCTAATTAACTTTATTTTTCAAGTCTGTTTTGTATTTTAAAAATACTTAGGCACATATCACTCATCATTGGGTACTATCTTGCGATAAAACAAGCTTTTGCGAAAAATATCCAAAACCAAGAGAAAAACAAGGCAAAAAGAACATGAAAACTGATTTTTAGCATATTAGCAAACGATGGTGATTAAAACATAGGCAAAGCACATAGAATAGATAACAACTAACTAGAAGGCATATTAGATTCATTCAAAGTAGTTATGAACAATTTAGATCTAATAAAGTTAAATTTCTCTCTAGCTAGAGGTTTAGTGAAAATGTCTACCAACTAATTTTCCATGTCCACATGTGTGATATAGATATCTTTCTTGGCAACATGATCATGAAGAAAATGATGGAAAACCTCTATATTCTTATCTCTACTATGCAAGATAGGATTATATGACAAGTTAATTGCACTAGTATTGTCACAATAGATAGGAGAAGCATCAAAATGAATGTTAAAGTCTTAGAGCATTTGCTTCATCCATAGGGCCTGGGCACAACATCTCCCGACTGCAATGTATTCAACATTGGTGATTGATAATGACATTTTTCTCTATTTCTTAGAGAACCAAGACACCAAACATGGTCATAGGAGAAAGCAAGTGCCACTTGTGCACTTTCTATCAATCAAGCATCTTGCGTAATCCACATCACTATAAGTCATAAGAGTAAAGTCCCTTAACTTGGAATACCATAGTCCAAAATATTGGGTTTTGGTTAAGTGCCTTAAAATCCTCTTGACATCTATAAGATGTGATTTCTTAGGATTTGATTGAAAGCGAGCACACAACCCAACACTAAACATTATATCAGGTCTAGAGGCAGTTAAGTAAAGTAAACTTCCAATCATACCTCTATAGAGCTTCTTATCTACCTTCTCACTTTCTTCATCTTTACCAAGTTTGGCAGTGTTTGACATGGGTGTGTCCAGCGGCTTGGTGTTCTCCATACCAAAGCTCTTAAGTAGCTCACTTGTGTATTTGCATTGGTTGATGAAGTTTCCATCTTTAGTTTTCTTGATTTGAAATCTGAGGAAGAATGTGAGCCCACCCATCATACTCACCTCAAATTCACTACGCATAAGATCACTAAATTCTTTGCAAAGATCAAGGTTAGTTCCGCCAAAAATGATATCATCAACATATATTTGAATGATAAGAAAATTGTTAGAAGTGTGTTTTTTTTAAACAAGGTAGAATTGACTTTGCCCATGATATACCCATGATCTAACAAAAAGTTCTTTAATTTCTCATACCAAGCTCGATGTGCTTGTTTGAGTCCATAGAGAACTTTTTGCAACAAATAAACATAATTAGGCAAACTATCATGTTCAAAGCCCGGGGGTTGTACAACATACACTTCCTCCTCAATTGTACCATTCAAAAATGCACTTTTAACATCCATTTAATACAGAAGAAAGTTTTTATAACTAGCAAAAGCAAGAAACATACAAATGGACTCAAGTCTAGCTACAAGTGCATATGTTTCTTCAAAATCCATACCTTCCTATTTATTGTAGCCTTGAGCCACTAACCTTGCTTTGTTCCCTACCATTTTGCCACTTTCATCTAGCTTGTTGTGATAGACCCATTTGGTGCCAATGATCTTTCTATCACTTGGTCTTGGAACTAGGGTCCATACTTTGTTCTTTTCAAAATAATCCAACTCTTGTTACATAGCTAGGATCCACTCATCATCCCCAAGAGTTCTTTGATGTTCTTTGGCTCGAATTGTGAGATGAAGGGGTTGTTGGCTTGTTCTTTGTTGAATGTAGCCCGCGCCTTCACTCTTTCAAATGGATCACCTAAAATCATCTCTTTTGAATGATTCTTTTCAAATCGGGGAGTTAGATCCTTCTTTTCTTCATCTTTCTCTTCTTCTTGAGTGACCACCTCTTTTCCCTTTTGGGTGATGTTGAGTTCTTTTAGAATAAGATTTACCTCACTTGCAACATCATCATATCGAACATAATCTTTGGTAATAGAGGGGTTAGTTTCAATAAACTTAACATTTATAGATTCTTCTACTTTAGCAAGATCAACATTAAACACTCTATAAGACTTGCTAGTAGTGCTATAGCCAAGAAAGAAAGCATTGTAAGATTTTGGATCAAACTTGTCGAGGGAATCTTTCATATTCAAAATAAAACAAGAACATCTGAAAACATATAAATACTCGATGGAAGGTTTTCTACCACGCCATAGCTCAAAGGGGGTTTTCCTTTAAAGAAGGATGTGTAAAAACCCAGTTTTGCACCAAACATGAGGTACTGACGGCTTCATCCCAAAACTTCTTTGGAGTGTCATACTCTACAAGCATGGTCCTAGCCATATCCTGTAGTGACCTATTCTTCCTCTCTACAACCCCATTTTGTTGAGGTGTTCGAGGTGAAGCGAAGTTATGTGCATAGCTAGATTCTTGACAAAAATGTTCAAAAAGATCATTTTCAAATTCTCCCCCGTGATCATTAGGGATGGAAATGATCCAGCAAGAAGCTTCATTCTCAACTCGTTTACAAAAACTTGAGAAAACATCAAGCGTGTCACTCTTGGAAACAACAAAAAAGTCCAATTATATCTAGAGAAATCATCGACAATAACAAGGCAATACTTGGAACCACGAAGCGATTGAGTTCTCATTGGTCAAAATATATCAATGTGAAGAAGTTCAAGAGCTCTCTTGATACTAAGGACTCCTTTGGATTTGAAGGAGGACTTGGTTTTCTTTCCTTGGGTATAAGGTTGGCATTCCTCATCCTTTTTAAAATCCAATTTGGGAAGTCCCTCAACCAAGTCCTTTTTGCTCAACTTCTTCAGCTGATGCATATTTACATGACCAAGCTGACGATGACAAAGAGAAATATCATTCAAATTGACTATTAGGCATCTACCAACAACAAGCTTAATAGATTCAAGCACAATTACTTAAAGATTACCACTTCTAGTTTCCTTATATATGACTTGAAAAGTGAGGGAATCTATAATCAAGCATTCAAAAGAAGTAAATAGCACAAGGTAACCATTATCACATAATTGACTTACACTTATTAAGTTGAGATGTAGGCCATCCACAAAAAGAACATTCTTGATACACAAGGATTCACCTACATCACCCTCACCTTTAACCTTACCTTTATTGTTGTACCCAAAGGTAACTGAACCTCCTTTCTTTTTAGTGAAGTTGTTGAAATGGCTTATATCACATGTCATATGCTTGGTGCAGCAACTATCAACAATCCATCTACCTTTTTCCTGCAAGAAAGGAGAGTATCAGTTCCCAACTCAAACTTTGGGATCCGGAGTTAGCTTGAGGACCCATTTCATCTTTGGGTTGGTCCCCTTAGGCTTGTAAGAACAATAAGTAGAGTAATGATCATCACACTTGTAATGAGAACAAATCATAGTTTTCTTAGTGCCAGAAGACTCTCCAACAAAAAAGACATTTCCTTGCTCTTTTTCTTACCTTTGGATTTATTCTTGCCCTTAGATGCCCCCCCTACAAATCCCAAACCACTACTACCACTTTGTTTGGTAAAGTGATCAAGGATTTCATTTAGGAAGTTTTTCCCTTTGAGGAATTTCTATAGAGAGGCTCTAAGTTTATGATTTCCATCATTAAGAGATATGATAGTAGAAGAAAAACTAGCAATATAATCTCTAACATGAATAAGGCCAGCCTCTAAATAGAGGGCTTTAGTCAAATAAGAATATTTCTCAAGAGAAATAGAAACAATATCATTACTAGGCAAGACAGGTCTAGAAGATAAATCATTAACTTGACCAAGAAGCCTAGAATTTTCATATTTAAGCACTTGATTTTCCTTAAGATAAACATCCCTCTCATCCCTATGAGTGTCAAAAATAAGCTTAAATTCAACATTTTCATATTTAAGAGTTTCAAGCTCATTTTGTCACTTTTGGTTATCTTCCTTAAGAGTTTCAACGTTCTTAAGGTAAACACCATTCTCTACTTCAAATCCATTGTATTGGAGATTAAGATTAAGATATTGGCCTTGCAACTTATCAATGATCTCAAGATGAGTTTTCTCATTTAGCTTAAGAATTTCAAGTTTAGCATACAAATCATCAATAATTTTTCCTAACCTCTATTTTTTAAATTTACATTTAGCAAAAGAAGAATGGGTAGAAACAATCATATCAATAAAAGTTTCCTTAGATAACTCAAGCAATCTTACCACACTTACCTCACTTACCTCACCAATTTCTTCACTAGTAGAGGCCATGAGTGCAAGGTGGCACTCTCCATCTTCTTCGGAGCTAGAGCCACTTGAGGATGATTCCTCCCAAGCTACATGAGTTGCATTCTTGTGTATTTTCTCCTTATTTTCCTCCCTCTTATACTTTATTTCCTTCTTATACTCTTCCTCCTTCTTGGAGCTTCCCTTGTGGTGTGATTTTCTTGACTTGGGACATTCACTCTTGTAGTGTCCCTTTTTTTCCACACTTGTAGCATCTAGGAGTAGAGAAGGAGGATTGCTTTCCCTTGAAGTGCTTACCCTTGGTGTAGTTGTCTTCATGCTCACTAGGGCCATCATCTTCACTAAAGGAAGAGGGAGATGTCAGACAAGCAAGTTGTTGTTGAAGGATGATCGCCTCCACTTGTGCTTTGAAAGCACTATCTTTGATCTTCTTGTCTTCCTTCTCTTCTTGTGACTTTTTCTTCTTGCTTGTCAAGCCTTGGCTCATGAGCTTGGAGGTTTCCAATGAGCTCTTCGATTGGGATTTCACCAAGACTTCTCACTTATTCAATGGAGGTCACCTTTGACTCCCATCTCTTTGGTAGAGTCCTCAAGATCTTGGAGTTAATTACACCTCTATCCAAAGTGTTTCCCAAAGCAGCTAGGTAATTGATGATCACATTATGCCTAGAGTACATCTCTGCAATCCCTTCTTTCTTTCCCATCTTGAAGTTCTCTAGAAGGTTGTTCAACATGGATATCTTAGCCTCCTTGACTTGCTTTGTGCACTCATAGTTAATGCACAATTTATCCCAAATCTCATAGGTGGTGTCCCAATATGAGATGTGGTTGAACTCCGTTGGGGTAAGGGCTGCATAGAGAATGCTTATGGCTTTGGCATTGAGTTGGGTTTCTTTAAGTGCAACTTCACTCCATGTTGAAACAACTCCGATTGGCTCCTTGTATGGTGTGACCATCACCTTCCACATATCAAATTTCATGCCTTGAATATAGAATTGCATAGGCCTCTTCCAATAGAGGAAGTTGATGCCATCAAAGACCAGAGGACACATGGAGAAGCCTCCCTCTAGGTTGAGTGAACCATGTAGGTTGTCGCCCATCTTCTCATCTCATGGGAGATTGTTGAAGAAGATCCTTAGCTTTGATACCACTCGTTGGATCTAGGTATCTAGAGGAGGGGTGAATAGAGCTTCAAAATTCTCACAAGATAAGTTAAAACTTCAGATTATATCAATCAAAACCAATATCTTAAGAGCAATTTGAAGTCCTAACTAAGCAAGCATAGAAAGGGTAAGAAAAATTGAAATAAGCACTTGGACAAGGTGGTTTAGAGTGGTTCCACTCTCCAAACTAGGAGAGAGTCAATCCACTACCTTCAGAGGTCAACCTCTAGGATTTCTAAGTGTGTCTCTCTATATATTCACTTATAAGAATTACAACACATGACCCACCAAAGGACTTGCCTATCCATCACAAAGAGTCTTCAACCTTACCAAGGACTTACCTACTTTGCAAAGAGTCTTCGACCTTATCCAAGGACTTACCCACTCTAGCACAAGTCTTCAGCCTTCTAGGAATTACCCACTCTTCTTGGATATTCAGTCTTTTCCCTTCTCCTTCACTTGGAGAAGATCTTCACCGCTTCTTCACTTGGAGTAGTTTGCTTCAACCTTTTGTTCTTTGAGAAAGGGGTAGGGAAGATTGAATGGAATGAGAGATTTACAAGCACATGATGATAGCTCTCTTACAAATGTCCTAACTCACTCATAACCACGAAATGCTATGTAACTAAGAGATAGAAAGGGGCTCAAGGAGTTGCAACACACTCAACTATAGCAAGGACTTAGAATAGCATGAATGAGCAAACTTGGAATGAACTCCAAGGGGTCCTATTTATAGCTGGGGGTGTTTCCTTGAGTGTGGGATCACTTAGGGGAGAAATATAGTTGTTTTCCAAGTTACAACAGATCTATTCTCACTCAAAACAAATCACCAATAGTTATAATCATTTTTTGCATTTTTCGTACAATACATTTGGTCGAGTTTTAATAAAGATAACTCGACCGATCCACTAAGAGACAAAGCCAATTCTCAAACTACCGGTCGAGTGTGTCCTGGGAAACTCGACCGATGAGCTAAAATTAGTTTTGGTCAGTGAGTCGATCGGTCTAATTCTCTGAGTGTGCAACTCGACCGATTGGTCTCTTTAGAAAATCCATCATTGGATCGGTCAACTTTCTAATTCGAATGATAAATAACCTGTGATAAATTTTCTAAATTGACATTTGAGTGATCAAATGTTGGAACTAAGTGTCCCTGATTTTTTTTCTCATCTTAGTTACAAGTCATATCATCAATACAAGTGATTACAAAAATCATCTAAGGTCATTTGAAGTGATTTCCCAAATTGCACACTTGCATTACTTTTGACTTAAACTTGGACAATCTAGGGCTTGTGTAATTTGATCCTTTTCATGTACCTAAAGCTTGAATTCAAACTTGAACAAACATATTAGATACATAGGAATGAAATGGTTAAGTCATTATCAAAATATGGGCAATGTATAACTCTCAAGTCAACATTATCTACACGAATGCATCTAAATAAGGGTTGGGATGTGTCATCATGCAAGAAGGGTGTGTGATCGCCTATTCATCTCGCCATATGAAGCTAAACGAAGGGAACTGACCTACTCACAACCTTAAGTTGGCAGCTATAGTGCATGCTTTGAAGATACTACTTGTATGGAATACAGTTTGATGTCTTCTCTTATCATAAAAGCTTGTAAAACCTGTTGACGCAGAAGGACCTAAACCTGTGACAAAGGCGATGGATGGAGTATTTAAAAGATTATGACTTCACTATCACATACCATCATGGAAAATCCAATGTCATTGTTGATGCACTGAGTAGGAAGAAGGAATTGGCTTGTGCTTCACTCCATTGTTTCCTATGGAGGAGTATGGATCAACTGTCCCGCTGGAGACCTAAATTTCTAGGAGTTGTCGATGATATAGTGATAGACAAGCTTCAAGTGCACATGGCTAGCTTATTTATTACCCCTTCCTGGATCTCTGAAGTGGTTGTTGCACAGTTAGCTAGTTCTGAGATGAATGACATGAAGTCTCTAGCTGAGAAACCACAAACTAAATCCTCTATTGGAGTGGATGGTGTTATCCCCTTCCGTCATAGACTGTGGATTCCTGATGTTGAAAATCTGAGGCAAATATTTCTTAGTGAAGCCCATGGGTTGAAGTACACAATCCTTACTGGCATGACAAAGATGTACAAAGACCTTCAAAGGAGCTTCTGGTGAAGGAATATGAAGTGTGACATCGCCACATTTGTTGCAAAGTGCTTGACATGTCAGCATGTCAATATAGAGCATTAGCGACCCGGTGGTCTTCTACACCCGCTTGAGATACCTGAGTCAAAGTGGGAAAATATCACTATGGATTTTGTGACTAGTTTTCCAAAGTCAAAAGGTGGATATGATGCGGTATGGGTTGTCATTGATCGTTTGACCAAGTCTACCCACTTTTGCCTTTCAAAACTACATACAAGGTTTCTAACATGAACAATTGTATGTAGACTGGATTATTTGTTTGCATGGAGTTCCAAAGGCCATAGTTTCTAATCAAGACTTGAAGTTCACCCCACACTTGTTGAAATAGATTCAAGATGATATGGGTTCTAACCTTTGTTTCAGTACATCCTATCACCCACAAACTGATAGATAGTTGGACCAAACATCTCAAATCCTGGAGGACTTGCTGCGAGCTTGTGTGATGGATTGAGAAGGTGCTTGGGATAAGTACCTTCTTTTAGCTGAGTTTGCATACAATAACAACTATCATGCTAGCATTGTTATGCCACAGTTCAAAGCACTCTATGGTTGACCTTGTCGCTCCCCACTACATTGGGATGATGTGGGAGAGTGCACTCTCATGAATAATGATGACATACATATGATGACTGATAAAATCCAATTGGTAAAGAAGAGAAGGCAACACAAGACATACAAAAGATGTATGCTGATAAGAATAGGTCTGATGTGAACTTCCTAGTTGGGGATTATGTGTGTTTGAAAGTCAAACCAATCCGATCTATTTCTGGGTCAAAGGTGAAAGGAAAATTGAGCCCAAGGTATGGGGCCCCATTCGAGATATTAGATAAGATTGGTGAATGTGCTTATCGCCTAGCTCTCCCTCCTGCATATGAAAAGATTCACAATGTATTTCATGTATCAATCTTAAAGATATACGTGAAGGACCCCTCTCATGTTCTGACCATTGAACCCATAGAGTTGCTAGAGGATTTGTCTTATGAGGAGTTCCCAGTGAAGATCTTGGATTCTAGAGTCAAGAAACTGAAAAGGAAGGAGACCGTACTTGTAGAATTTCTATGGAAGTATCATGGGCTTGAAGAAACTACATGGGAACTCAGGGACGAGATGCTACATACACACCCCTCCCTCTTTGTTTGAGATTTCGGGGACAAAATATTTTTAAGGGGTGGCATGTTGTAACATACCCGACTTTAGGTAAATCCTCATTTTTTTCTTTTTCTTTTCTTCTTTTATATTTCCCTTACTTTTTACACTTATGATGATAGTTATTTCTAAATCTGAGAATCAGACCACAATAAGTATTTTGATAAACTTAGGGGCTATATCTACAATATTAAATCTGTTACATTAAAAAAATCGAAGGTTGAGTGAATGGATGGGGTCATAGAGATGGCAACTTAAATGTACTTTTTGTAGGTTTCCCAATATGATTGACATACTAGGATGATCTTAGCTGAAATTAGAAAGGAATATTGGGAGTATTTCATATTATGTAGCAGTGTTATATTAAAGGATATAATAACTATACACTAAGTATACTTGAATCTCAAAATTATTAATTGCCATTCTAAATGATCTTAAAAGGTGAAAATGATGTCAAAATCGAGTTTAGCATGTCCTTTTTAGTCACCATACAAAATTTTAGCTTATTTGGAGTTGGTTTACACCTCCAACTGAATAGAGGGCGAAACACTTAAATGTCACCTAAGTTAGTCAATTTTAATGCACTTGATATGCATTTATTTCAAACAGACTGGTTATTTTTCCCTAAGCTCACATGTAACACTGGTCATACGCATGCGACTCTTGACCAGTTTGATCCCAGTCGCTCATGTGACGATCCAACGGTCTACCCTTCGTCACCTACCCCTCAGCTCTCCTGCTTCCTCTCCCGTCTAGCAAGACGAGGTAGAAATTGATGGTTCTCCCCCTAATATCCACCGTTTCCCCTAAATTGGGTTGCTAACACTTTGACTCACCACTACGATCCATTTGAGTCATAGATCTCATTCTCTCATGCATTGTACACAAAACCCCTAAACTGGTTTGAGGACTGATCTCCACAGCCGTCGCCAACGCTTTGGTCTTCCTCTCCGCTCACTTCCACACTCAAACCTAGCTACGCATAATTGATGCTAGCACGAGCCTACAGAGTCTGGATCCCACAATTTGTCTTGAGATGGCATGGGACGTGCTGAGGGGCATACATTAACTTTGTGGTCGTCGAAGCTTTGCCGAAGTAGTAGTTCCCAACTCTGGTTAATTGGAGTCAAGGTAACGATCCTTAGTCCTTGCACCCCCTTTTTCTATACTCACATTTCCCTGAGTCTCCCCCAATCATTAGGTCGACAAAATTTCCGCCTCCTTCCCTATGAGTTGGTTTTACCAGTGAGAGTCCCCTAGAGTTACTGGACTCCAGGGTTTATGCTAAACCCTTCATGGGGTAGGACTTTGGACCACCGATTCTAGACCCATGGAATGTACACTCCTCGACATTGATTTTTAATAGATGTGAACTGCCACTGTCGATCTCCTCATCACCCCACACCCACCGATGCATCATAATTACAACCCAGGTATTCACAACCAACACTCCGGGTCATCTCATGTGGGTGTCATGATACTTCTCAGACGACTAAATCAAACCCACTTGAGGTGTATGTTTCCCCTCCCCTATTTTTTGATGTCCTCTCATTATCTTCTGTGCGTCTCCAGCGGTCGCTTGAGTTCCTTTTAGGCTAGAATCTAGACTGATCAGTGGTATGACCTTTGGTACTGGTAGATTGTCAAATGATGCACACTGATCACTCATTTGTTCATCACTCATGATCGAGTTATTGAGGTCTGGGAAGATCGTCGTGGCTTTCATAGGTTGGGCTCCTAGTGACCAAGTCAGTAAAGAAACCAGGGGATCAAAATCCCCTTCTTCCCATACGAGGACGATGACCCGATCAATTTTGCATGGGTAAAACCATCCACTGGACTTTTGTTTATTTTTTAGGCGAAAAACTTAACTGAAGGTCAAATGTCCTATGCTGCCCCATCACTTCGATTAACCAATAATCAAATGTAGGGGCATTTTGGACAATGGGGTTAGTCTTTTTTCATTTCCATTTATTTTGTTAAACAAAAAGGATTAAAACTACACAAATCCATAACTAATTATTCACTTATTGAAAAAATACAAAATTATATGTTTTTTAAATCAGAAAAAAGATTTCTAATTTATTGAAATGGATTTTAGAGGCTAATTCTGAGTTCTCAGTAAAGTGAATATATTAGGTGTAAAAGAATTAGATGAGTTAACTATGACCCTAATACTCATGTATATATTTTGTAGGAGGTGAATTTTCCTGAATCTAAACCTTAATGTATTGTGGGAATAAATAGGCTTGTTTGTGAGGTATGTGCAACTCCCTATTACTTTGGGCATTTTAAATGACTAAAACCCATTATTCCTAAAATGAGGCATTCTTCTGTATAAGCTTTGTTTTTTACTTAATTGAATATTTTATCATTCTTATTGATTGGGTTTGTAAACCCCACTGCCATGTTATCTTCTATTGTGCTAAATGTCTCTTGAAATGTGTTTATGACTGAACACAAATTATCTTGCCACTCTATTATGAGTGCATTATATTAGACTAGTTATCTATTGTAGATGCTTATGCATAACCATTAGGACGCGTATGTTTCCGTCAAGGGTATGCATTTTTTCACCCTTATGTTGTATATTTGGGCGCATCTGTTTCCGCTCATATTATGTATATTTGGGTGCTTCTATTTCCACCCTGGGTGCATCTGTTCCACCCACTTTTAGGCCAATGATCTAGTGGTGTCTTGGCCCTACATAGGTAGACTTAGTCTATACTAAATTGCATGCAAAATGTCTTACTTTATGGATTGTGAAATGTTAAATGGCAAGAGTTTTACTCATACTATTTGTCACTCTTATATTTATGTCTCATTCTTTTATTGAACACTTCTCTTAAACTTGCCTAGATGTAAATATCCCCCTCTTGAGGGAACACCTTCTCTTGTACTTCATATCCCTATAATGCCCAATTATTTTATATATGCACATATACTAGTGTTTACGGATGCATACCATTTTATGTATATTTTCTGGGTTGTTCCCAAACAACCTAGGTGACCAGTCGTTAGTTGAGTGCCCAATTATTTTGTATATGAACATATACCAGTGTTTATGGATGCATACCATTTTATGTATATTTTCTGGGTTGTTCCCAAACCACCCAGGTGAGCAGTCGTTAGTTGAGCAAGGTATTGTGGACCAGGGACTTGAGGAGCAGGCTGCCCAGGGGTTGTACAAGAAAGATATTTTGAGATGACTAGGTGGTTCATTGCTTCTTACCTTGCTAGAGGAGACAATAGTTTTCTTTTTAGTTTTTTGTCTTTTAGACTCTACATGGACATCTTATGGACTCATTTAAACTCATATGATAACTTAGTTTCTCTTCCGTTGCTTAATCACATGATTTCTTGATGTCCATGTTATTTTAGAAAATATTGTGCAACCCTTCCTTTTAATTTTGATGTGGTTTTTGGTTGGATTGGGTTGTTTACTATTATTCAAAATTTAAAGTAGGGAGTGGATCCCCTTGTGGGTCTCACACCTTACAACATGGTATTAGAACATAAGCAGTTATTAACTTGATATCTGAGGATTATAATATTATGTTCTAACAGTTGTCTTCTTGAATTTTAGGAGGGGCAATCTCTTTGGAAATGGTGAGTCCTCCCAATCATGAGACAACCATACTAAGTTCAATACTCCTTCTCAACCGTAGTTGGGGATGCCACATATGGACCTATCGTTGTTTACCCCTTTCACGCAAGGAAATACTGGAGGACAGCTGGTGGTCCCCTTACCACCTCATTCGTCCATCCCTCCTTTGCCTAGCCTCACCCGCGAGCAAGAGCTAACACTTCTACGTCAGCTTCTTTCTTCTACATTGATGGGTTGGGCCTATTCTAGTTCTGGGGCAAACAAACCCAAGGAGTATTCCCTGACTGAGTTCATCAAGATGCAGTCACCTTACTTCAACGACAAAGGAGAGATAGAGATGGTGGACAAGGCCGACAATTGGGTTTTGGCCATTGAGCGCACATTCAAGGTCATGGCGTGCCCTCCTCATCAGAAGGTCAGTTTCACCTCTTATGTTCTAGACGAGCTGACTCACATATGGTGGAACGGTGTCACTCACACTTGTGATGCGTCTACCATGACTTGGGAGCAGTCTCTCACTTTGTTCCATGAGAAATATATCTGCTCATCTACACTCAAGAAGAAGGAGGACGAGTTCTACAGTCTGAAATAAGGATCCCTGAGTGTCTCTGATTATGTCCAACAATTCTTGCTACTGGAGCACTATGCCACGGGACTGGGAGAAAACTGTTGTGCTACTTTGTTCTTGGAGGCGTTGACATACCAGATTGGGTGAGCACTAGTACCTTATCTCCCCCTCACCTTTCAATAGATGGTGGACAAAGCACTAGCAGTGGAGACTTATCCTGGTTTTTAAAACTCTTCTCACAACAAAAACAACACCAAGAGGAAGAATTTTGATGATGACTATTGACGTGACAAGTGTAGGCATTGCATACGCCACCATCCCCCTGGAAAATGCTTTTTGGGGAGTCATGGAGCATCTTAAGATGACAGATAGGTGACCTTCCATCAGTGTGGCCAGGCCAGGCATATCATGCCCTAGTGTCCTCAGCTATAGTTTCACCCTGTGTCGGCCCAACTACCTATCCAACAACAACAACCATTGTAGTGTCATAATCAACCACTGAGAAACAATCATAACAACAATAACAATTAGTAGGGGAGGCATCCACCTGTTGAGAGAAGCACTGGGCGTTTCTTTACCCTGAATGTTAAGGAAGTTGAAAAAGGAAATCAAGTTATTGAAGGTATTGTGCATTTACTTCAACAACCTATTAAATCCCTATTTGATTCTGGCTCGTCGCACACCTTTATAGAAATCAAGAGTATCGACACTTCATTATCTCATCTCTTAAAGTCGAAAAGCTCATCTCTCATGGGTGCAGAGCCTATTTGGCCTCTGTTGTACTCAATTCAACACCTCTTAAGCTCGATGATATCGAAGTGGTTCGAGATTTTCCTGACGTCTTCCCTGACGAACTTCCTAGGCTTCCACCTTCTCGAGAGGTTGAATTCTCCATCGATCTCATACCAGGCACATCTCCTATCTTGAAGGAACCTTATCGCATGGTGCCGACAGAACTTACCGAGTTGAAGAAGCAGCTATAGGAACTCCTTGATCTGGGGTTTGTACTCCCTAGTGTTTTGCCTTGGGGAGCTCCGGTTCTAATCATAAAGTAGAAGAATGGTTCATTATGGATGTGCATGGACCATCACATGCTTAATCAAGTGACAGTGAAGAATCTCTACCCTCTCCCACACATCAATGACTTATTTGACCAACTGAAATCAGCCAAAATCTTCTCAAAGATGGATCTGCGTAGCGGCTATTATCAGATGCAAGTGAAGGATGAAGATGTTCCGAAGATGACCTTTTGCTCACGTTACACGCATTATGAGTTCTTGGTCATGCCCTTAGGTTTGACGAATGCCCCTACTGCCTTCATGGACTTAATGAATTGGGTATTCTATCCTTATCTAGACAGATTCATGGTGGTGTTCATCGATGACGTACTTATATATTATGAGTCAGTGGACCAACATTGTGAGCACTTATGAATTTTCTCCAAACCCTACAAGAACGCCATATGTATGCAAAGTTCTTCAAGTGCGAGTTCTGGCTGAAGGAAGTTATGTTTCTTGGCCATGTAATCTCTACAGGCCACGTTACTGTTGATCCAACCAAAATTGAAGCAGTGACAAAGTGACAATCCCCTAAGAACCCTTTAGAGATACATAGTTTTCTTGGCCTTGCGAGATATTACTTAAGGTTTGTGCAAAATGTCTGAGTTGGCTCTTCCTTTGACAAAACTGACACACAAGGATGAAAAGTTTGTTTGGTCTCCCAAATGCGAGAAGAGTTTCCTAGAGCTAAAGCGATGCTTGACTTCTACACCTGTTCTGGCCCTACCCGTCAAGGGAAAGCCCTATATTATCTACAAAAATGCATCTAAACAAGGGTTGAGATGTGTCCTCATGAAAGAAGGGCGTGTAATCGTCTATGCATCTCGCCAATTGAAGTTGAATGAAGGGAACTAGCCTACTCATGACCTTGAGTTGGCAGCTATAGTGCATGCTCTAAATATATGGAGACACTATTTGTATGGAGTACAGTTTGACGTCTTCTCTGATCATAAAAGCATGTGATACCTGATGACGCAGAAGGACCTAAACATGTGATAAAGGCGATGGATGGAGCATTTAAAAGATTATGACTTCACTATCACATACCATCATGGAAAAGCCAATGTTGTTGCTAATGCACTAAATAGGAAGAAGGAATAAGCTTGTGCTTCACTCTGTTGTTTCCTACAGAGGAGTATGGATCAACTGTCCCGCTAGAGACCTAAATTTCTAGGAGCTTCTGATGATACAATGATAGACAAGATGCAAGTGCACATGGCTAGCTTATTTATTACCCCTTCATGGATCTCTAAAGTGGTTGATGTACAATTAGCTAGTTCTGAGCTGAATGACATGAAGTCTCTAGTCGAGAAACCACAAACTAGATTCTCTATTGGAGTGGATGGTTCTATCCCCTTCTGTCATAGACTGTGGATTCTTGATGTTGAAAATCTGAGGCAAAGAGTTCTTAGTGAAACCCATGGGTCGAAGTACACAATCCATCATGGCACGACAAAGATGTACAAAAACCTTCAAAGGGGCTTTTGGTGGAGGAATATGAAGTGTGACATTGCCACATTTGTTGCAAAAACTTGACATGTCAGCAGGTCAAGATAGAGCATCAGCAACCCGTAGGTCTTCTACACCTGCTTGAGATACCCAAGTGGAAGTGGGAAAAGATCACAATGGAAGTGGGAAAAGATCACCATGGATTTTGTAATTGGTTTTCTAAAGTCAAAAGGTGGATATAATGCGGTATGGGTTTTTTTTGATCGTCTGACCAAGTTTGCCAACTTTTTGCCTTTTAAAATTTCATACAAGGTTTCTGACATCGCCCAATTGTATGTAGACTAGATTGTTCGTTGGCATGGAGTTCCAAAGGCCATAGTTTCTGATCGTGACCCAAAGTTCACCTCACGCCTGTGGAAACAAATTTAGGATGAGATATACAACATATCACCCACAAACTGACGGACATTCAAAACAAACAATTCAAATCCTGGAGGACTTGTTGCGAGCTTGTGTGATGGATTGGGGAGGTGCTAGGGATAGTTACCTTCTGTTATCTGAGTTTGCATACAATAACAACTATCAGGCTAGCTAGCATTGGTATGCCATCGTTCAAAGCACTCTATGGTCGACCTTGTCGCTCCCCACTACATTGGGATGTTGTGGGAGAGCGCACTCTCATGAAGAATGATGACATACATATGATGACTGATAAAATCCAATTGATAAAGAAGAGGATGAAGGCAGCACAAGACAGACGAAAGATGTATGCTAATAAGAAGAGGTCTAATGTGAACTTCCTAGATGAGGATTATTTGTGTTTGAAAGTCAAACAATCTGGTCTATTTCCAGGTCAAAGGTGAATGGAAAATTGAGCCCTAGGTATGTGGGCCCATTCGAGATATTAGATAAGATTGGTGAATGTGCTTATCGCCTAGCTCTCCCTCCTGCATATGAAAATATTCACAATGTATTTCACATATCGGTCTTAAAGAAGTACGTGAAGGACCCCTCTCATGTTCTGACCATTGAACCCATAGAGTTGTGAGAGGATTTGTCTTATGAGGAATTCCCAGTGAAGATCTTGGATTCTAGAGTCAAGAAATTGAAAAGCAAGAAGATCAAACTTGTGAAAGTTCTATGGAAGTATCATGGGATTGAAGAAACCACATGGGAACTCAAGGATGAGATGCTACATATACACCCATCCCTCTTTGTTTGAGATTTTGGGGATGAAATCCTTTTAAGGGGTGGTGTGTTGTAACATACCTGACTTTAGGGGAATCCTTTTTTTTCATTTCCCTTACTTTTTACACTTATGATGATAGTTATTCCTAAATCCTAGACTTAGACCACAATAAGCATTTTGATAAACTTATGGGCTATATCTGCAATATTAAATCCCTTGCATGAAAATAATCGAAGGTTGAGTGAATGGATGGGGTCAAAGATATGGTAACTTAAATGTACTTTTGTAGGTTTCCCAATATGATTGACATACTAGGATGATCTTAGCTGAAATTATACAGGAATATTGCGAGTATTTTGGATTATGTAGTGGTGTCATATTAAAGGATATGATAACTATACACCAAGTATACTTGAATCTCAAAATTATTATTTGCCATCCTAAATGATCTCGAAAGGTGAAGCTGATGTCAAAATCGAGTTCAACATGTCCTTTGTAATCACCATCCGAAATTTCAGTTTATTTGGAGTTGGTTTACACCTCCAATTGAATAGAGAAAGAAATACTTAAATGTCACCTAAGTTAGTCAATTTTAATGCACTTGATGTGCATCTATAGCTTGTGGACCTGTTATTTTTCCCGTAAGTTCGCTTGTAACAGTGGTCTCGCGCATGCAACTCTTGACCAGTTTGATCCCAGCCGCTCATGTGACGATCTAACGGTCTACCCTTCGTCACCTGCCCCTCAGCTCTCCCGCTTCCTCTCCCGTCTAGCAAGCCGAGGTAGCGACTGATCGTTCTCCCCCTACTATACACCGTTTCCTCTAAATTGGGTTGCGATCACTTCGACTCATCACTACGATCCATTTGAGCCATAGATCTCATTCTCTCGTGTGTTGTACACAAAACCCCTAAGCCGGTTTGAGGGCCGATCTCCACAGCCGCCGCCGGCGCTTTGGTCTTCCTCTCCGCTCACTTCCGCACCAGAACCAAGCTACCCAGAATTGACGCTAGAACGAGCCTGCCGAGTCCGGATCCCTCAATTTGGCTTGAAACGGCCTGGGTCGTGCTGAGGGGCATTCACTACCTTAATGGCCGTCGATGCTTCGCCAAAGCAGTAGTTCACACCTCCGGTCAATTGGAGTCAAGATAACGATCCTTAGTCCTTGCACCCCATTTTTCTACACTCGCCCAATCGCTAGGTCGACAAAATTGCCGCCGCCTGCCCTGCAAGTTGGTTTTACCTGTGAGAGTCTCCGAGAGTTACTAAACTCCAGGGTTTATGCCAAACCCTTCATGGGGTGGGACTTTAGACCAGAGATTCTAGATCCATGGACTGTACGCTCCTCGATGTTGATTTTCAATAGTTGTGAACTACCACTGCCGATCTCCTCGTCACCCCGCACCCGCTGATGCATCGCAGTTATGACCCAGGTCTTCGCGACCAACACTCCAGGTCATCTCCTGTGGGTGTTAGGATATTTCTCAGACGACTGAATCATGTCCACTTGGGGTGTATGTTTCCCCTCCCCTATTTTCCGCTGTCTTCTCGTCATCGTCTATGCTGACCTCTGGTACTAACAACTCCGATTGTCAAATGATTCACACTGATCGCCCCTTTGTTCGTCGTTCGTGATCGAGTTATGGAGGTCCGGGAAGATCGTTGTGGTTTTCATAGGTCGGGCTCCTAGCGAGCAAGTTAACAAAGAAACCAGGGGAGCAAAACCCCCTTCTGCCCGTACGAGGATGATGACCCGATCAATTTTGCATGGGTAAAACTATCCACTGGACTTTTGTTTGTGTTTTTGGACGAAAAACTTAACCGGGGGTCAAATGTCCTGCGCTGATTAACCAATAATAGGATGCGGGGGCATTTTGGACAATGGGGTCAGTCTTTTTCATTTCCATTTATTTTGTTAAAATAAAAAGGATTTAAAACTACAAAAATCCATAACTAATTATTTGCTTATTGGAAAAAAATATAAAATTATATGTTTTTTAAATCAGAAAAAGATTTCTGATTTATTGAAATGGGTTTCAGAGGCTAATTCTAAGGTTTCAATAAAGTGAATATATTAGGGGTAAAAGAATTAGATGAGTTAACTATGACCCTAATACTCATGTATATATTTTGTAGGAGGTGAATTTGCCTGAATCTGAACCTTAGTGTATTGTGGGAATAAATAGGCTTGTTTGTTAGGTATTTGCAACTCCCTATTACTTTGGACATTTTAAATGACTAAAAACCCATTATTCCTATAATGAGGCATTCTTTTATATAAGCTTTCTTTTTGACTTAATTGAATATTTTATCATTCTTATTGATTGCATTTGTAAACCCCACTGCCATGTAATCTTCTATTGTGCTAAATATCTCTTAAAATGTGTTTATGACTGAACACAAATTATCTTGCCACTCTATTATGCGTGTATTGTATTAGACTAGTTATCTATTGTAGATGATTATGTATAACCATTAGGACGCGTCTATTTCCATCTAGGGTGTGCCTTTTTCTCCTTATGTTGTATATTTGGGTGCGTTTGTTTCCACCCGTATTATGTATATTTGGGCGTGTTTGTTTCTGCCCTGGGTGTGTCTGTTCCACCCACTTTTAGGCCAATGATCTAGTGGTGTTTTGGCCCTACATAGGTAGACTTAGTCTATACTAAATTGCATGTAAGATGTCTTACTTTATGGATTGTGAAATGTTAAATGGAAAGAGTTTTACTCATACTATTTGGCACTCTTATATTTATGCATCATTCTTTATTGAACACTTCTCTTGAACTTAACTAGATGTAAATAACCCCCTCTTTAGGGAACACCTTCTCTTGTACTTCATATCCCTATAATGCCCAATTATTTTATTTATGCACATATACCAGTGTTTACTGATACATACCATTTTATGTATATTTCCTGGGTTGTTCCTAAACCATGTAGGTGAGCAGCCGTTAGTTGAGCAAGGTATTGTGGACCAGGGACTTGAGGAGCAGGTTGCCTAGGGGTAGTGCACAAGAAAGATATTCTGAGATGACTAGGTGGCTCACTACTTCCTACCCTTGTTAGAGGAGACAATAGCTCTCTTTTTAGTTTTTTTTGTCTTTTAGACTCTACATGGACATCTTTTGGACTCATTTAAACTCATGTAATAGCTTAGTTTCTCTTCTGCTGCTTAATCACATTATTGCTTGATGTCCATGTTATTTTTGAAAATATTATGCAACCCTTCCTTTTAATTATGATGTGGCTTTTGGTTGGATTGGGTTGTTTACTATTGTTCGAAAGTAAAAGTAGGGAGTGGATCCCCTCGTGGGTCTCACTCCTTACAAATACAAAAAGAAATGAGAAAGAGGTAGAAGAAGCCATGGAGCTCAGTGTAGATGGAGCAATCCTCCACTTCAGTTGTTGCATGACGTCCTCCCTCTTCTTCCAAGGTGCAAAGGCATGGGATGATGGTGGAATAGGGTCAAAACACTAGGAAACTAGAGTTTTGATGGTGGAAATAGTGAAATTGAGTGGAATGAAGGTGGAAATGGAGTGGAATGTGTAACACCCGAGCCCACTGCCCAAGGCTCTAGTAGAGTTTCAGGAATGAAGACTGTCCCCACAGACCACCACTAGCCTTAACTGCTCGCTTTGTCCTCACTCACGCGCATGCTAGGATCAACTTCCCGACAAGTCACCCATCCCAGTACTACTCCAAGCTGAGCATGCTTAACTATGGAGTTCTTTAGTGATGGTCTCCCGGAAAAGGAGGTGCACCTTGGTGATATGGGTAGTCCAATCATTCCTTATAAAATTGTTTTATCTGAGGCCTCAAATCCTGGGATGTTACAATCTCCCCCACTTAGACTCTTGACGTCCTCGTCAAGTCTCCACTATAAGGCCTCATAACATCACCCAATTTCAGTGCAGACCCAGAATGGCCCATGGACACCCAGCTCCCGATTACGAAATACAAGCGCAACGGTGGCTACGTCAACCATGGACAACCCTTTCCTACATGCCTGAACCACACGTCTCAAGACTGACATGTCACATGCCCATGTGGGCCCCACCTACTGGAGGGGTTATGGCTCTGATACCATTTGTAACAACCGGGCCCACTGCCCTAAGCTCTAGTAGAGTTTCAGGAATGACGATTGACCCCACAGACCACCACTAGCCTTAACTGCGCACTTTGTCCTCACTGACGCGCAAGCCAGGATCAACTTCCCAACTGGTCACCCATCCTAGTACTACTCCAAGTTGAGCACGCTTAACTATGGAGTTCTTAAGTGATGGCCTCCCGGAAAAGGGGATGCACCTTGGTGATATGGGTTGTCCAATCATTCCTTATAAGATTGTTTTATCCGAGGACTCAAATCCTATGATGTTACAGAATGGGTGGAATGTGAAAATGGGGATCTAGGAGTATTTGGTTTTAGGAGAGGCAGAGAAGGCAGTGGAAACAAAAAAATTTCCTCCCCAAACCTAGAACAAGGAAACACGTCAACGTCTATACAATAGGAAAGGATGGTTTGTGGAATCATACCTTGTCCCGAGGCTTGCTCAGCGACAATACCTCACGGCTTGCGTGGTCTTCACCTCCGGTCTTGGACGGTGTTTGTGCAGCTCCTGGTCGCTCCGGGACTGACAACTCCTGGTCTCACCGGGACTGTCGGGATTGACAGCTGTCCTCCGAGTGGCAGAAATCTCCCACCTCTGAAGTAGTCCACACAGACCACTTGGAACTCCAATCTCCTTGTCTCACAAGGAATTGGAAGGAGTCACACCCTCCTGTCAGTGTACTAGTCACTAACACACACTTCTGCCACCAGTCGCTTTCTGCAGTTGTCTTTCCCTTGATGTGCCTCCCTTATCGGGTAGCACTTGCTCGGGCTCTCTCGGTTACCAAAACTAGAGAGAACGACAACTTTACAGAGCAACTGGTTGCACTGAGTTGTACTTTGAGAAGCCCCCAATACCCCTATATATATAGGAGGGTCATGGTACATGGTTCTCTATCCCGGGCAATGTGGGACTAAAGCAGGAGTAGAAGGGTTCGAGATATTCCACAAAAACAACCAACTGCGTAACCTGAACCGATCGTTTCATTTCTGAAACGGTCGGTTGGGGACCTGACCCGGTCGGTTGACACCTCAACTGATCAGTTGGGACCCATGAAATGGTCAGTTCACTTCTGAACCGGTCGGTTCATGGTCCTGGTCAGTTCCCGATTGACCTTTTCTCTTTTGTTTCAAATTGGTACCAAATACCAATCCTTGTTCCAATCAAATTGGGCAAGTGAAACGAAAAGAAATTTCTCACCAATCCTACTTTCCCAACTTGCTCGGTTGCACCAGTTGAACCGATCATTTCAACACTTGAAGCGATTGTTTCACCCTGTCCATGAGTCAATCGACTCACCACCTAAGCCGATCGGTTCACTAAGCTCAACCGATCGGTTGGGAGTGTAGATTGTGCAAAATTTGTCAATTGCAGTTTCAATCAATCCGATACTCCAATCAATGTGTCTAAAACACCTTGAATTCATGGAGGAAACTCGATTTCAAGGTTGAATTCATCCATTGATTGATTGAGTGTTTAATTGAACTACTAAACTCCTTTAGTAATCAATCTAAACATTGTTTGTGGATAAAACTCCTCTTCCACGTTAAATCCTATGTGTGTGACCCTACAGGTCCATTTCACATTAGTAGTAAAAGTCCATAACACTTATGACTTCACAAGCAAAGAGCAGTGCCTAGTCACACATCAATTGTAACATCCCTGACTTGGGTTATGAACTAACCCTAGATGTTTTACCTAAATGTGTAATTAAATCCTTGTGATTAACTTTGGGCATGTAATTAAGTTCCTCAGAAACATATATTCCAATTTTGCTCCTTTATATATAAAGTTGTAGCATTGTTTTGTAATACAGGGATCTAGGTGCAAATTACCCAGTTAAGGGATTAACTTGCAAATTGCACATGTTAAGATGTTCCTCTGATGTTGAGACATCATGAGGATGTTTATGATGAAGTTTGAGGGATTTCCCAAGCTTGAGCACCAAGGTGCAGCTGTGGAAGCAACCCCTGTACTTGAAAACCCTAAATTGGTGTAAAGTGCAATTTTCCCAATTTGAGGGGTGCAACTTGTAAAATACATCATCTAAAATATCTTTTATGACTCTTGGCATCATTTAGAAGAGAAATGATGAAAAGGTCACTTCATTTGAATAATCATATAATAAAGAACACCTTTGTGATTGAATAATCAAGGTGTATGTATAATAACCCTTTTATGTGTATACTTTAGTGATGGGTTGATCCTCTTTGCCTTCAATTCTTGACCTTAGAAGGAGTTTGTCCTTAGAAATAAGATTTGGGGACGTGCAAGGAAGAAAGGAAGGACTTAGATGAGAAATGAGGAAAGCATATGTTCTTATGTTGAAATTTCACCCAAAAAAAAAATATATATATCACTTCCTTTGCAAGCAAAGGAACGTTTCATTCATTCCCTCACTTATCCCCCTTGCTCAAACCGACTAAGGCAGAGATCTGGATCATAGGAGAACGACCAGGGAGTTCATGGTAAGTTTGGATCATCCCTTTTGCTTGAATTCATGGAGGAAACTCGATTTCAAGGTTGAATTCATGGCTAGCTCACCTAGCTTTATCTTACTAGCCATTCCTTTCCAACTTTTCCTTGAAGAATTCACCTTGGCCGACCTGTGGAGCTCAAAGACGCCATGAAAGCTTGGAGCTTGAAAGCTTGGAGCTCAAGGAACAACATGTAGGCGGGTTTTATAACTCTAAACCTTATGCTTTGATTATACATCTTTTTCTATGCATATAGTTGCTAGTTCTTCTTCTTCCCTATCTTCCCTTGCATCCTTGCAAGCAAAATCATGAAGAACTGCTACTTTTCTTAAGGTAGAAGATAAGGGCGTTATTTCCTATGCTTATCCACGGATTTCCACTTTACTAAACGGTCCTAACCAATTGCCCATGCGGTTTGCACAACCGTTTGGTGGGCAAACGGTTTCAGGGTCGTATGAAGGCAAACGGTCTTCAAGACCATTTGGTCCAGTTGACCAAGCGACGAACGTATGGGAAACCTGTTCCTAATTATGTAGGCTAATCACCCATAAAATTTTTGGGGTTAACTCCAAAGGAATCGTGAGATATAAGCAAATCAATTAGCAAATCCAATTGAATTAAGTTCTGATTTTCAATCTGTTAATTTGCCCTTTTTGGGCAAACGGTCTCAAGACCGTTTAAGATGGTTGATCAAACGTTGACCGTTTGGGATTACTGTTCATAATGATGTTAATTAACGACTCACCAAATTTTATGGATTAATTCCAAACGAATCATGAGTTGAAGGATGATTAATAGGGCAAACCCTAATTGAAATCAGTGCTGAATTTCCAATGAGTTAATTAGTGATTTTGGGTTGATTAGCCCAAACGGTCTCAAGACCGTTTGGGGAATCATCCAAACGGTCTCAAGACCGTTTGGGGATCACCCAAGACCGTTTAGAGGTCTGGGGTCAAGTATAGTTTACCAATTGAAGGTCCAAAGGTACCAAATCATATTGCAATTAAGTATTGATGTGATGATTAACTCAATAGATCAAACCTTGATGAATTTTCACTAGAGTCCAAAGGATGGATGGGCAAACGGTCTCAAGACTGTTTGGTGTCAACCCAAGACCGTTTGGAGGTCTAGGGTTAAGGTAATTTGATCAATTGATGGCCCAATTATAGTGGGTTGTTGAAATAATTAAATTGCTGATTTATGACTTAATTAAGGTTCAACCCCTATCAAATCAACTTAGATTTTGATGAATTTTTGGGCAAACGGTCTCAAGACCGTTTGGAGGTTATCCAAACGATCCCAAGACCGTTTGGGCCAAGTTTGGGCCCAATTGGATGTCAATTGATAGGTTCAACCTTGAATTGATTCACATTGTTGAATATTGATGACCATCCGATTTGAAACTCTAATTGAGATGGACTTAACCCTAATTGGCTTTCAATTGAGGGTTAATTTGGTGTCCAATTGATTGAGGCTCATCCTAATTGACTCAATTTATAAGTGGTTAACATGGCTTTGGCCAATTGAGGGCTTCAACATACTTAATCATAAACATTTGTAACTTTTGAACCATGTTGGAGGTCCAAACGGTTTGAGCCCATTTGGACCAAACGGTCTCAAGACCGTTTGGGCTCAAATGATCTCAAGGTCGTTTGGACCAATCGATCTCAAGATAAGTTGATCAAACGGTTTCAAACCGTATAAGCTCAAACGGGTTGGAAAGTCAACCTTTCCAAATGGTCAACGCACCCAAACGGTTTGGGCATACGACCTTGAGGTCATACGGTCTTGGAGTCAAACCTAGCAAACGGTCAACACACCCAAACGGTTTCAAACCATTTGGTGGTTGAAAGTTGAAACCGTTTGGAGGTTTTCAAGGTTAGTTATACTTAATCACTTGAAGTTGTAATTGGTTCAATGGTGATCTAATCTAAACCCTAATGGTAACTTAGAACATTAAGGGACTAAGTGATTAATGAATTGAACCATGATGGTGATCATGAGGTAAATTACCAAAATACCCTTGAGGGGTTTAATTGAGTAATACCTTTTTCTAATAAAACCCTAATCACATGTTAATGATGTTTTGGCTTATGCTAATCAATGAGGACTTAACCCAACCTGATCTAGAGTGGTGTTATCACCATCTACTAGTAAGAGGAGAGAGAAAGTATCATAAGAGAGAGAAAGTACCCTTTTATAGTGGAAACTTAAGTAAAATACCTTCAATACACATGAATGTGCATAATTAGGGTATGATCCACCTATGTGAGATCATGAAAACCCTAATTATGATAGATGATGAATCTTAACCTAATCTGAGAGCATCATTGATGATGTTCCTCATACATGATGATGTTATGAGTTCAATTCACCATGAGGTGAATAGTAAACCCTAATTCTAGGGTGATGGCATGTAATGTGAATAATAAACCCTAATTGATGAGAATCAGGGAACTTAGCTCTTATGGCAAGAGTGGAAAGTATAATTCTTGATTTGAATTGCTTTTATCAGTTGAATTAACCTTGCAGGTTCTGATATGAAGATGATCATATCCAGGTATGGATGATGATGCTATATTCATTGAAAGCATGTTGTTAGCTTTATGAATAGTAAAATATCTTGATGCCTTGTCAATGGCAACCTATGAATTAAATGGGCTATGAGAGCCATAAATACCATCAAGGTCATGCTTTAGAGATGACTTGTGTTGAATGTATTGAGAAATGATGATTGATGAGAGTTAGGCTTGTTACATTTAGTATCCTCCTTTCATAGCTGTTATGCTAATGTTATTGTTTGAAGAACAATGTATGATATTAAAAGAATACTGAATGTACCTAACTAATAAAGTGTAATGTAGAGCCCTGATCATAGATCCATCATTGTCAGAGATCAAATGATGGTGAAACAGGTTTTCCTAAGGGAACTCCTGGATCACATACTTTTGAGTATGTGGGGTATATGGATGTGTAGAACCTTACATCCTAGTGTAGGTGTTTGATGTAGATGTGTAATCCATCAATCCTTCACTACAATCCTATACCGTATCAGTGGATGGTAAACATGAAACCTCCTGATGACGAAGAAAGCACAGATATCCGTATCAGTCGAAGATAAACATGAATTCTCCTAATGACGAAGAGAGTACAGATTGCCACTGTAACTCTAAAATAGCGAAGGACCAGATTACCATGGCAAGCTATTATAGTAGAGGCACGAGATGTCCTACAAGTAATCCTCTTACTGACTAAGGAAGGTGAAGGTCATGAGAATCTGGCTCTTTCGATGACCTAGTATGATACCGAGGCACTTAGCAGTGATTGGTTGGAGTATGAGTGGTAAACCTCATCTCCACAGGGCATAAAAGTAATGTTTGAAAGACATAATCCACATCATAGCATACCTGTTAGAGATAACTACAAGTTGATTGATTGATGTTACACTATATAGTGCAAATGTCTTCATGTTTCATAACTGTTGAACTCATGCTTACTATTATATCTGATGTTGAATACTTTGAAGCTTTTACTGCTTAAGTTATTCTTTGAGATGTTATTATAAAGCTTCTGGCGGAGAGTTATAACTCTCGCTGGGACAATTATGTAAAATTGTCTCACGCCGTAGACTTCAACTTTTTAGGTGGACGTCGAGGACGGAGGAACAGGTCTACTGTTGACCAGTCTCAGCAGCAGCAGCACCAGGGACAGCAGTAAAATCTCAGGTGGAGATTTAGCCTGCCATGTGGTGTAGTTAGAGTCAGTCTTATGTGTCCTCTGTACTCTCAGGTCTTGGAGTCTTTTGGTCTGAGATTTTGGTTATGGGTTCTTGAGATTTTGTATCATGTTGTATATATAATTACTCAAGAAGTAATTATCTGAGATGTAAACAGTTTATCTCCTTTTATGAAGGAAGTTTTATGGTTTCAATGCTTTATCTCAAAAAGTTTTAATTTTCACTGATTTTTGGTATTCCGCTGCTAATCGAATCGCTTCCGCTAAGTTTAAATCGTGTTTATATCGTGGTTTGGAGATCAGAGCCCACAATTAAGTGGTATCAGAGCTCTAGGTTCGCTGAGTCTACAGAGGCATAGGACTTAGGATGTCGAGTCTATCCTTAGTATCTCTTCCTTATCTAATAGAATCTTCTGCTCCTCAGGAGAAGAAGATACATAAGGATGGCTGAGCCACATGAAGAGTACGTGGCAGAGAGTAGTGCTAGTGCACCTCGAGGCGGTGCAAGGGTTCCAGAAATAGAACAGCCTGCACCTGAACCACCCCAGTTTGACCCAGCTGATATGGGCAACCCAGCAGTTCGGACGATGTTTGGGTAGTTTATGACTGCCATGACACACATAACTGACAAGATGCCCATGCCTGCACCTAGGGCACCTGCCCAGCCTGAAGGACAAGGTATCGGTAAGACGTTCGAGCGACTTCGTCATGTCGGAGCTACCGAGTACTTTGGGACTGCCGACCCCGCAGATGCTGATCTGTGGCTAACAGAGTTGGAGAAGGCTTTCATGATTCTTAATATCCCGAAGGCTGAGAAGGTTAGACATGTTGTCTATCTTCTCAAAGGCAGTGCTGGTCACTGGTGGAACATGGAAGAGCAGAAGAGACCTGGGATAGAGTTTTCGTGGGAAGAGTTTCGTCGGGAATTTATCAATAGATATTTTCCAAAGACCTTCCTAGATGAGAAGATCTCTCAGTTTGAGAGATTGAGGCAGGGCATGATGAACATTAGCGAGTATGAAGCTAAGTTCATGGAGTTGCTGTAGTTCTGTCTGCACATGGCTGCCACAGAAGAGGAAAGAATCAGGAGATTCGAGAAGGGTTTGAATGCTGATATATCAACCCCTGTGTCTGCCTTAGATAACCGAGAGAAATTCTCTACCTTCGTTGAGTCAGTCCGAAGGATAGAGAGATCTGTGGTTGAGAAGAGGCAAACCCAGAAAAGATATCCACAGTTCTAGGGTTTTTCATCTAGGGATTTCAAGAAACCGAGATTCTCTGCACCTAACCCTCCACCACCCAGATCAAGTTCCCAAACTCAGTGGTCACCAAATAGAGGCAAGGGACAAAGCCTACCTCAACAAGAGACTCACAGTTCTGCATCAATGTCAGTTACTGGACCACCAAGACCACAACAACTGGAAAGAAGTTGCTACAACTGTGGGAAGGTGGGACACTTGATGAAAGACTGCCGATCTAGGCCTGTCAGTGTGACACAACCTCAGAGGCAGAGTCAACAGGGATCACAAAGAAGACAATCTCAAGGAGCAGCTTGAGGACGCGGGCAAGCGTCTCAAGCTGGATCATCAACACCACCTCAACACCAGGCGACATCGAGGTTCTATGCGATGAACCCACTAGATGCAGTGGTCAATCCACGGGCAGTGGCAGGTCAGATGGAACTTTTATATTTTGATATGCCTACATCATGTGTTGTATCTATTCTGATTGACCCGGGTGCTACACACTCTTTTATCACTCGGAGAGTGATTCGTAACTGCAATATGACAGTTAGTCATAGGGCAGATAGTTTGTTGTTAGAGACTCCGTTGAGTGGGTCTGCCATTTTGCAGGAGGTATGTTCTCCCTGCACCCTCTTCTTTTCTGATCAACACATTCAAGTGGACCTTATACCACTTGATATGCAAGGATTTGATATAATCCTTGGGATGGATACCTTAGGAAGGTATAGAGTTGCATTGGATTGTGAATCCAAGTTGGCTGTGTTTGCTAATGAAGGCAACACATGGATCTTTCAAGGTGAAAGAAAGATTCTGCCCACCTGTCTTGTATCAGCTATGGTTGCTGATAAGTTGTTGAGGCAAGGATGTTATGCATTCTTGGCCCATGTGGTAGATGTTACCAAGGAAAGTTTCAATCCTGCTGAAGTTCCCATAGTCAGGGAATTCGAGGATGTGTTTCCTGAAGAACTTCCTGGTATACCACCACCTCGGGAGATTGATTTTGAGATCAATTTGGTCCCAGATACGAAACCCATAGCCCAGACACCGTATAGGATGGCGCCTGCCGAGATGGCAGAACTCAAGAAACAGCTTCAAGAGTTACTTGAGAAGGGTTTTATCCGACCGAGCACTTCACCTTGGGGTGCTCCGGTCTTGTTTGTTAAAAAGAAAGATGGGTCAATGCAGTTGTGCATTGACTACAGACAACTTAATAAAGTAACGATAAAGAATAAGTACCCTTTGTCGAGGATTGATGATCTTTTTGACGAGTTGTGTGGTGCAACAGTCTTCTCAAAGATAGATTTGAGATCTGGATATCATCAACTCCACATTAAGGATAGTGACATATCCAAGTCTGCTTTTAGGACAAGATATGGTCACTATGAGTTCACGGTTATGTCGTTTGGACTAACCAATGCACCAGCTGCATTTATGGAACTCATGAATAGAGTTTTTCGACCCTTCCTTGATCAGTGTGTTGTCGTCTTCATAGATGACATTCTGATCTATAGTAAGGATGCTCAGCAGCATGAGCATCATCTTCTCCAAGCTTTGACCTTGCTAAGAGAACATAAGCTGTATGCTAAGTTTAGCAAGTGTGAGTTCTGGCTGCCGGAGGTATCTTTTCTTGGACATGTGATATCTGCCTCGGGAATTCGTGTTGACCCTGCAAAGGTAGAATCTGTTCTACAATGGGAACAACCGAAGACACCGACGGAGATTCGAAGCTTCTTGGGGTTAGATGGTTACTATCGAAGGTTTATTAAAAACTTTATCTCTATAGCCTTACCTTTGACCAAGTTAACCCGGAAAGATGCTCCTTTTTCTTGGAGTGATAAGTGTCAACAGTCCTTTCAGTTGTTGAAGGAGAGGTTGAAAAGTGCACCTGTGCTTGTGCTACATGAGCAAGGAAAAGGATATGTAGTCTTCTGTGATGCCTCTAAGAATGGACTAGGATGTGTGTTGATGCAGAATAAACAAGTGATTTCTTTTGCTTCCCGACAGCTTAAGAAACACGAAGAGAATTATCCGACACACGATCTAGAGTTAGCTGCTGTGGTTCATGCCCTGAAGATCTGGAGACATTATCTCTACGGAGAAACATTCCAGATTTTTACAGATCACAAGAACCTTAAGTATATCTTCTCTCAGCATGAGCTTAACATGAGGCAACATTGCTGGATGGAGTTAATCAAGGACTACGATTGTACAATTGATTACCATCCAGGAAAGGCCAATGTTGTTGTAGATTCCTTGAGTAGGAAATCAGCAACATCAACCATGGATAGAGCACAACTAAACTCTTTAGTATGCTCTAAGAGAGATATGCTTATCTCTTTAAGGCAAGACAATGTACAGTTAAAGGTGTCATTGTTAGCCGGGTTGATGGCTGAGATGCATATTAAACCTACCCTAAGAGAGCAGATTAAGGAGGAACAACATGTTGATGTTGTAGTTCAGTAGATTAGATCAGAGTATGGAAATGAGAAGCGAGATAGTTTCCATGATTCAGATGATCATGTAGCATGTTATCATGGGAGGATGATAGTGCCGGATGTGGATAACTTCAGGAAGTTAGTCCTGGAAGAAGCTCATTCTTCAATGTATGCTATGCATCCAGGGAGCACCAAGATGTATCGTAACTTAAAAGATCTGTATTGGTGGCCTGGAATGAAGAAGGATGTTGCAGAGTTTGTTCTGAAGTGTCCTGTGTGTCAGCAAGTTAAAGCTGAACACCAGAAGCCTGTAGGAACAATGCAACCTTTACCCATACCACAGTGGAAGTGGGACCATGTGACCATGGACTTTGTTGTTGGCCTACCTAGGACAAGCAAAGGACATGATTCCATTTGGGTAGTTGTAGATAGGTTGACTAAGACAACACATTTCTTACCTGTCAAAACAACCTATTCTGCTGAAAGGTTATCACAGTTGTATGTTCAAGAGATAGTGCGTTTGCACGGAGTTCCTGTCACCATAGTTTCTGACAGAGGTCCCCAGTTTACAAGTCGTTTTTGGGAACGACTTCATAATGCTTTAGGCACCCAGTTAAGGTTTAGTACGACCTTTCATCCTCAAACTGATGGACAGTCGGAAAGGACCATACAGACCTTGGAAGACCTGTTGAGAGCATGTGTTCTCCAGTTTATTGGAAGTTGGGATCTACACCTAAGCTTGATAGAGTTTGCCTATAACAATAGCTATCAGCATAGTATTGATATGGCACCTTATGAATCCTTATATGGTAGACGTTGTAGATCACCCTTGTGTTGGTATGAGACTGGTGAGCATCAGTTGTTAGGACCTGATCTTGTGCAGCAAACTACAGAAAAGATTAAGGTAATACAACAACAAATTAAGACTGCACAAGATAGGTAGAAATCTTATGCTGACAAGCGTCGTAGACCCTTAGAGTTCGAGGTTGGAGACAAAGTGTATCTCAAGGTCTCGCCTTGGAAAGGGGTCCTTCGTTTTGGAAAGAAAGGGAAGTTATCTCCTAGATTTATGGGGCCTTATCCAATCATTGAACGGATTGGAAAAGTAGCCTACAAACTAGAGCTGCCACCTGAGTTACAGAGGTTACACCCTGTGTTTCACATTTCTATGCTGAGGAAATGTCACCCAGATACTGAGTCAGTTCTACAACCTATGGAGGTAGAATTGAATGATGATATATCTTATGAGGAAGGACCAGTGTCAATCCTTGATAATAGAATTAAAAAGTTAAAGAAGAAAGATTTAAACCTTGTGAAATTTCTCTGGAACCACCGTGGTATTGAAGAAGCCACTTGGGAATTAGAGGGTGAGATGAGAAGGAAATACCCTGCCCTTTTCTCTTAATATGTTTTATCGATTTCGGGGACGAAATCCTTGTAAGGGGTGGATAATTTGTAACATCCCTGACCTGGGTTATGAACTAACCCTAGATGTTTTACCTAAATGTGTAATTAAATCCTTGTGATTAACTTTGGGCATGTAATTAAGTTCCTCAGAAACATATATTTCAATTTTGCTCCTTTATATATAAAGTTGTAGCATTGTTTTGTAATATAGGGATCTAGGTGCAAATTACCCAGTTAAGGGATTAACTTGCAAATTGCACATGTTGATATGTTCCTCTGATGTTGAGACATCATGAGGATGTTTATGATGAAGTTTGAGGGATTTCCCAAGCTTGAGCACCAAGGTGTAGCTGTGGAAGCAACCCCTGTACTTGAAAACCCTAAATTGGTGTAAAGTGCAATTTACCCAATTTGAGGGGTGCAACTTGTATAATACATCATATAAAATATCTTTTATGACTCTTGGCATCATTTAGAAGAGAAATGATGAAAAGGCCACTTCATTTGAATAATCATATAATAAAGAACACCTTTGTGATTGAATAATCAAGGTGTATGTATAATAACCCTTTTATGTGTATACTTTAGTGATGGGTTGATCCTCTTTGCCTTCAATTCTTGACCTTAGAAGGAGTTTGTCCTTAGAAAAAAGATGTGGGGACGTGCAAGGAATAAAGGAAGGACTTAGATGAGAAATGAGGAAAGCAAATGTTCTTATGTTGAAATTTCACCCAAAATATATATATCACTTCCTTTGCAAGAAAAGGAACGTTTCTTTCATTCCCTCACTTATCCCCCTTGCTCAAACCGACTAAGGAAGAGCTCTGGCGCATAGGAGAATGACCAGGGAGTTCAAGGTAAGTTTGGATCATCCCTTTTGCTTGAATTCATGGAGGAAACTCGATTTCAAGGTTGAATTCATGGCTAGCTCACCTAGCTTTATCTTACTAGCCATTCCTTTCCAACTTTTCTTTGAAGAATTCACCTTGGCCGACCTGTGGAGCTCAAAGACGCCATGAAATCTTGGAGCTCAAGGAACAACCTTTAGGTGGGTTTTATAACTCTAAACCTTATGCTTTGATTATACATCTTTTTCTATGCATATAGTTGCTAGTTCTTCTTCTTCCCTATCTTCCCTTGCATCCTTGCAAGCAAAATCGTGAAGAAATGCTACTGTTCTTAAGGTAGAAGATAAGGGCGTTATTTCCTATGCTTATCCACGGATTTCCACTTTACTAAACGGTCCTAACCAATTGCCCATGCGGTTTGCACAACCGTTTGGTGGGCAAACGGTTTCAGGGTCGTATGAAGGCAAACGGTCTTCAAGACCGTTTGGTCCAGTTGACCAAGCAACGACCGTATGGGAAACCTGTTCCTAATTATGTAGGATAATCACCCACAATATTTGAGGGGTTAACTCCAAAGGAATCGTGAGATATAAGCAAATCAATTAGCAAATCCAATTGAATTAAGTTCTGATTTTCAATATGTTAATTTGCCCTTTTTGGGCAAACGGTCTCAAGACCGTTTAAGATGGTTGACCAAACGTTGACCGTTTGGGATTACTGTTCATAATGATGTTAATTAACGACTCACCAAATTTTATGGATTAATTCCAAACGAATCATGAGTTGAAGGATGATTAATAGGGCAAACCCTAATTGAAATCAGTGCTGAATTTCCAATGAGTTAATTAGTGATTTTGGGTTGATTAGCCCAAACGGTCTCAAGACCGTTTGGGGAATCATCCAAACGGTCTCAAGACCGTTTGGGGATCACCCAAGACCGTTTAGAGGTCTGGGGTCAAGTATAGTTGACCAATTGAAGGTCCAAAGGTACCAAATCATATTGCAATTAAGTATTGATGTGATGATTAACTCAATAGATCAAACCTTGATGAATTTTCACTAGAGTCCAAAGGATGGATGGGCAAACGGTCTCAAGACCGTTTGGTGTCAACCCAAGACCGTTTGGAGGTCTAGGGTTAAGGTAATTTGATCAATTGAGGGCCCAATTATAGTGGTTTGTTGAAATAATTAAATTGCTGATTTATGACTTAATTAAGGTTCAACCCCTATCAAATCAACTTAGATTTTGATGAATTTTTGGGCAAACGGTATCAAGACCGTTTGGAGGTTATCCAAACGATCCCAAGACCGTTTGGGCCAAGTTGGGCCCAATTGGAGGTCAATTGATAGGTTCAACCTTGAATTGATTCACATTGTTGAATATTGATGACCATCCGATTTGAAACTCTTATTGAGATGGACTTAACCCTAATTGGCTTTCAATTGAGGGTTAATTTGGTGTCCAATTGATTGAGGCTCATCCTAATTGACTCAATTTATAAGTGGTTAACATGGCTTTGGCCAATTGAGGGCTTCAACATACTTAATCATAAACATTTGTAACTTTTGAACCATGTTGGAGGTCCAAACGGTTTGAGCCCATTTGGACCAAACGGTCTCAAGACCGTTTGGGCTCAAACGATCTCAAGGTCGTTTGGACCAATCAATCTCAAGATAAGTTGATCAAACGGTTTCAAACCGTATAAGCTCAAACGGGTTGGAAAGTCAACCTTTCCAAACGGTCAACGCACCCAAACGGTTTGGGCATACGACCTTGAGGTCATACAGTCTTGGAGTCAAACCTAGCAAACAGTCAACGCACCCAAACGGTTTCAAACCGTTTGGTGGTTGAAAGTTGAAACCGTTTGGAGGTTTTTAAGGTTAGTTATACTTAATCACTTGAAGTTGTAATTGGTTCAATGGTGATCTAATCTAAACCCTAATGGTAACTTAGAACATTAAGGGACTAAGTGATTAATGAATTGAACCATGATGGTGATCATGAGGTAAATTACCAAAATACCCTTGAGGGGTTTAATTGAGTAATACCTTTTTCTAATAAAACCCTAATCACATGTTAATGATGTTTTGGCTTATGCTAATCAATGAGGACTTAATTCAACCTGATCTAGAGTGGTGTTATCATCATCTACTAGTAAGAGGAGAGAGAAAGTATCATAAGAGAGAGAAAGTACCCTTTTATAGTGGAAACTTAAGTAAAATACCTTCAATACACATGAATGTGCATAATTAGGGTATGATCCACCTATGTGAGATCATGAAAACCCTAATTATGATAGATGATGAATCTTAACCTAATCTGAGAGCATCATTGATGATGTTCCTCATACATGATGATGTTATGAGTTCAATTCGCCATGAGGTGAATAGTAAACCCTAATTCTAGGGTGATGGCATGTAATGTGAATAATAAACCCTAATTGATGAGAATCAGGGAACTTAGCTCTTATGGCAAGAGTGGAAAGTATAATTCTTGATTTGAATTGCTTTTATCAGTTGAATTAACCTTGCATGTTCGGATATGAAGATGATCATATCCAGGTATGGATGATGATGCTATATTCATTGAAAGCATGTTGTTAGCTTTATGAATAGTAAAATATCTTGATGCCTTGTCAATGGCAACCTATGAATTAAATGGGATACGAGAGCCATAAATACCATAAAGGTCATGCTTTAGAGATGACTTGTGTTGAATGTATTGAGAAATGATGATTGATGAGAGTTAGGCTTGTTACATTTAGTATCCTCATTTCATAGCTGTTATGCTAATGTTATTGTTTGAAGAACAATGTATGATATTAAAAGAATACTGAATGTACCTAACTAATCAAGTGTAATGTAGAGCCTTGATCATAGATCCATCATTGTCAGAGATCAAATGATGGTGAAACAGGTTTTCCTAAGGGAACTCCTGGATCACATACTTTTGAGTATGTGGGGTATATGGATGTGTAGAACCTTACATCCTAGTGTAGGTGTTTGATGTAGATGTGTAATCCATCAATCCTTCACTACAATCCTATACCGTATCAGTGGATGGTAAACATGAAACCTCCTGATGACGAAGAAAGCACAGATATCCGTATCAGTGGAAGATAAACATGAAATCTCCTGATGACGAAGAGAGTACAGAACGCCACTGTAACTCTAAAATAGCGAAGGACCAGATTACCCTGGCAAGCTATTATAGTAGAGGCACGAGATGTCCTACAAGTAATCCTCTTACTGACTGAGGAAGGTGAAGTTCATGAGAATCTGGCTCTTTCGATGACCTAGTATGATACCGAGGCACTTAGCAGTGATTGGTTGGAGTATGAGTGGTAAACCTCATCTCCACAGGGCATACAAGTAATGTTTGAAAAACATAATCCAAAGCGTAGCATACCTGTTAGAGATAACTACGAGTTGATTGATTGATGTTACACTGTATAGTGCAAATGTCTTCATGTTTCATAACTGTTGAACTCATGCTTACTATTATATCCGATGTTGAATACTTTGAAGCTTTTACTGCTTAAGTTATTTTTTGAGATGTTATTATAAAGCTTCTGGCGGAGAGTTATAACTCTCGCTGGGACAATTATGTAAAATTGTCTCACCCCGTAGACTTCAACTTTTTAGGTGGACGTCGAGGACAGAGGAACAGGTCTACTGGTGACCAGTCTCAGCAGCAGCAGCACCAGGGATAGCAGTAAAATCTCAGGTGGAGATTTAGCCTGCCATGTGGTGTAGTTAGAGTCAGTCTTATGTGTCCTCTGTACTCTCAGGTCTTGGAGTCTTTTGGTCTGAGATTTTGGTTATGGGTTCTTGAGATTTTGTATCATGTTGTATATATAATTACTCAAGAAGTAGTTATCTGAGATGTAAATAGTTTATCTCCTTTTATGAAGGAAGTTTTATGGTTTCAATGCTTTATCTCAAAAAGTTTTAATTTCTGCTGATTTTTGGTATTCCGCTGCTAATCGAATCGCTTCCGCTAAGTTTAAATCGTGTTTATATCGTGGTTTGGATATCAGAGCCCACAATTAAGTGGTATCAGAGCTCTAGGTTCGCTGAGTCTACAGAGGCATAGGACTTAGGATGTCGAGTCTATCCTTAGTATCTCTTCCTTATCTAATAGAATCTTCTGCTCCTCAGGAGAAGAAGATACATAAGGATGGCTGAGCCACATGAAGAGTACGTGGCAGAGAGTAGTGCTAGTGCACCTCGAGGCGGTGCAAGGGTTCCAGAAATAGAACAGCCTGCACCTGAACCACCCCAGTTTGACCCAGCTGATATGGGCAACCCAGCAGTTCAGACGATGTTTGGGCAGTTTATGACTGCCATGACACACATAACTGATAAGATGCCCATGCCTGCACCTAGGGCACCTGCCCAGCCTAAAGGACAAGGTATCAGTAAGACGTTCGAGCGACTTCGTCGTGTCGGACCTACCGAGTACTTTGGGACTGCCGACCCCGCAGATGCTGATCTGTGGTTAACAGAGTTGGAGAAGGCTTTCAGGATTCTTAATATCCCGGAGGCTGAGAAGGTTAGACATGCTGTCTATCTTCTCAAAGGCAGTGCTGCTCACTGGTGGAACATGGAAGAGCAGAAGAGACCTGGGATAGAGTTCTCGTGGGAAGAGTTTCGTCGGGAATTTATCAATAGATATTTTCCAAAGACCTTCCTAGATGAGAAGATCTCTCAGTTTGAGAGATTGAGGCAGGGCATGATGAACATTAGCGAGTATGAAGCTAAGTTCATGGAGTTGCTGCGATTCTGTGCGCACATGGCTGCCACAGAAGAGGAAAGAATCAGGAGATTCGAGAAGGGTTTGAATGCTGATATATCAACCCCTATGTCTGCCTTAGAAAACCGAGAGAAATTATCTACCTTCGTTGAGTCAGTCCAAAGGATAGAGAGATCTGTGGTTGAGAAGAGGCAAACCCAGAAAAGATATCCACAGTTCCAGGGTTTTTCATCTAGGGATTTCAAGAAACCGAGATTCTCTGCACCTAACCCTCCACCACCCAGATCAAGTTCCCAAACTCAGTGGTCACCAAGTAGAGGCAGGGGACGAAGCCTACCTCAACAAGAGACTCACAGTTCTGCATCAATGTCAGTTACTGGACCACCAAGACCACAACAACTGGAAAGAAGTTGCTACAACTGTGGGAAGGTGGGACACTTGATGAAGGACTGCCGATCTAGGCCTGTCAGTGTGACACAACCTCAGAGGCAGAGTAAACATGGATCACAGAGAAGACAATCTCAAGGAGCAGCTCGAGGACGCGGGCAAGCGTCTCAAGCTGGATCATCAACACCACCTCAACACCAGGCGACATCGAGGTTCTATGCGATGAACCCACCAGATGCAGTGGTCAATCCACGGGCAGTGGCAGGTCAGATGGAACTTTTATATTCAGATATGCCTACATCCTGTGTTGTATCTGTTTTGATTGACCCGGGTGCTACACACTCTTTTATCACTCGGAGAGTGATTCGTAACTGCAATATGACAGTTAGTCATAGGGCAGATAGTTTGTTGTTGGAGACTCTGTTGAGTGGGTCTGCCGTTTTGCAGGAGGTATGTTCTCCCTGCACCCTCTTCTTTTCTGATCATCACATTCAAGTGGACCTTATACCACTTGATATGCAAGGATTTGATATAATCCTTGGGATGGATACCTTAGAAAGGTATAGAGTTGTCTTGGATTGTGAATCCAAGTTGGCTGTGTTTGCTAATGAAGGCAACACATGGATCTTTCAAGGTGAAAGAAAGATTCTGCCCACCTGTCTTGTATCAGCTATGGTTGCTGATAAGCTGTTGAGGCAAGGATGTTATGCATTCTTAGCCCATGTGGTAGATGTTACCAAGGAAAGTTTCAATCCTGCTGAAGTTCCCATAGTCAGGGAATTCGAGGATGTGTTTCCTGAAGAACTTCCTGGTATACCACCACCTCGGGAGATTGATTTTGAGATCGATTTGGTCCCAGATACGAAACCCATAGCCCAGACACCGTATAGGATGGCGCCTGCCGAGATGGCAGAACTCAAGAAACAGCTTCAAGAGTTACTTGAGAAGGGTTTTATCCGACCGAGCACTTCACCTTGGGGTGCTCCGGTCTTGTTTGTTAAAAAGAAAGATGGGTCAATGCAGTTGTGCATTGACTACAGACAACTTAATAAAGTAACGATAAAGAATAAGTACCCTTTGTCGAGGATTGATGATCTTTTTGACCAGTTGCGTGGTGCAACAGTCTTCTCAAAGATAGATTTGAGATCTGGATATCATCAACTCCGCATTAAGGATAGTGACATATCCAAGTCTGCTTTTAGGACAAGATATGGTCACTATGAGTTCACGGTTATGTCGTTTGGACTAACCAATGCACCAGCTGCATTTATGGAACTCATGAATAGAGTTTTTCGACCCTTCCTTGATCAGTGTGTTGTCGTCTTCATAGATGACATTCTGATCTATAGTAAGGATGCTCAGCAGCATGAGCAGCATCTTCGCCAAGCTTTGACCTTGCTAAGAGAACATAAGCTGTATGCTAAGTTTAGCAAGTGTGAGTTCTGGCTGCCGGAGGTATCTTTTCTTGGACATGTGATATCTGCCTCGGGAATTCGTGTTGACCCTGCAAAGGTAGAATCTGTTCTACAATGGGAACAACCGAAGACACCGACGGAGATTTGAAGCTTCTTGGGGTTAGCTGGTTACTATCGAAGGTTTATTAAAAACTTTAGCTCTATAGCCTTACCTTTGACCAAGTTAACCCGGAAAGATGCTCCTTTTTCTTGGAGTGATAAGTGTCAACAGTCCTTTCAGTTGTTGAAGGAGAGGTTGACAAGTGCACCTGTGCTTGTGCTACATGAGCAAGGAAAAGGATATGTAGTCTTCTGTGATGCCTCTAAGAATGGACTAGGATGTGTGTTGATGCAGAATAAACAAGTGATTTCTTTTGCTTCCCGATAGCTTAAGAAACACAAAGAGAATTATCCGACACACGATCTAGAGTTAGCTACTGTGGTTCATGCCCTGAAGATCTGGAGACATTATCTCTACGGAGAAACATTCCAGATTTTTACAGATCACAAGAACCTTAAGTATATCTTCTCTCAGCATGAGCTTCACCTGAGGCAACGTTGCTGGATGGAGTTAATCAAGGACTACGATTGTACAATTGATTACCATCCAGGAAAGGCCAATGTTGTTACAGATGCCTTGAGTAGGAAATCAACATCATCAACCATGGATAGAGCACAACTAAACTCTTTAGTATGCTCTAAGAGAGATATGCTTATCTCTTTAAGGCAAGACAATGTACAGTTAAAGGTGTCATTGTTAGCCGGGTTGATGGCTGAGATGCATATTAAACCTACCCTAAGAGAGCAGATTAAGGAGGAACAACATGTTGATGTTGTAGTTCAGCAGATTAGATCAGAGTATGGAAATGAGAAGCGAGATAGTTTCCATGATTCAGATGATCATGTAGCATGTTATCATGGGAGGATGATAGTGTCGGATGTGGATAACTTGAGGAAGTTAGTCCTGGAAGAAGCTCATTCTTCAATGTATGCTATGCATCCAGGGAGCACCAAGATGTATCGTAACTTAAAAGATCTGTATTGGTGGCCTGGAATGAAGAAGGATGTTGCAGAGTTTGTTCTGAAGTGTCCTGTGTGTCAGCAAGTTAAAGCTGAACACCAGAAGCCTGTAGGAACAATGCAACCTTTACCCATACCACAGTGGAAGTGGGACCATGTGACCATGGACTTTGTTGTTGGCCTACCTAGGACAAGAAAAGGACATGATTCCATTTGGGTAGTTGTAGATAGGTTGACTAAGACAGCACATTTCTTACCTGTCAAAACAACCTATTCTGCTGAAAGGTTATCACAGTTGTATGTTCAAGAGATAGTGCGTTTGCACGGAGTTCCTATCACCATAGTTTCTGACAGAGGTCCCCAGTTTACAAGTCATTTTTGGGAACGACTTCATAATGCTTTAGGCACCCAGTTAAGGTTTAGTACGACCTTTCATCCACAAACTGATGGACAGTCGGAAAGGACCATACAGACCTTGGAAGACCTGTTGAGAGCATGTGTTCTCTAGTTTATCGGAAGTTGGGTTCTACACCTAAGCTTGATAGAGTTTGCCTATAACAATAGCTATCAACATAGTATTGATATGGCACCTTATGAATCCTTATATGGTAGCCGTTGTAGATCACCCTTGTGTTGGTATGAGACTGGTGAGCATCATTTGTTAGGACCTAATCTTGTGCAGCAAACTACAGAAAAGATTAAGGTAATACAGCAACATATTAAGACTGCATAAGAGAGGTAGAAATCTTATGCTGACAAGCGTCGTAGACCCTTAGAGTTCGAGGTTGGAGACAAAGTGTATCTCAAGGTCTCACCTTGGAAAGGGGTCCTTCATTTTGGAAAGAAAGGGAAGTTAGCTCCTAGATTTATGGGGCCTTATCCAATCATTGAACGGATTGGAAAAGTAGCCTAAAAACTAGAGCTGCCACCTGAGTTACAGAGGTTACACCCTGTGTTTCACATTTCTATGCTGAGGAAATGTCACCCAAATACTGAGTCAGTTCTACAACCTATGGAGGTAGAATTGAATGATGATATATCTTATGAGGAAGGACCAGTGTCAATCCTTGATAATAGAATTAAAAAGTTAAAGAAGAAAGATTTAAACCTTGTGAAATTTCTCTGGAACCACCGTGGTATTGAAGAAGCCACTTGGGAATTAGAGGGTGAGATGAGAAGGAAATACCCTGCCCTTTTCTCTTAATATGTTTTATCGATTTCGGGGACGAAATCCTTGTAAGGGGTGGATAATTTGTAACATCCCTGACTTGGGTTATGAACTAACCCTAGATGTTTTACCTAAATGTGTAATTAAATCCTTGTGATTAACTTTGGGCATGTAATTAAGTTCCTCAGAAACATATATTTCAATTTTGCTCCTTTATATATAAAGTTGTAGCATTGTTTTGTAATACAGGGATCTAGGTGCAAATTACCCAGTTAAGGGATTAACTTGCAAATTGCACATGTTGAGATAATCCTCTGATGTTGAGACATCATGAGGATGTTTATGATGAAGTTTGAGGGATTTCCCAAGCTTGAGCACCAAGGTGCAGCTGTGGAAGCAACCCCTGTACTTGAAAACCCTAAATTGGTGTAAAGTGCAATTTACCCAATTTGAGGGGTGCAACTTGTAAAATACATCATCTAAAATATCTTTTATGACTCTTGGCATCATTTAGAAGAGAAATGATGAAAAGGCCACTTCATTTGAATAATCATATAATAAAGAACACCTTTGTGATTGAATAATCAAGGTGTATGTATAATAACCCTTTTATGTGTATACTTTAGTGATGGGTTGATCCTCTTTGCCTTCAATTATTGACCTTAGAAGGAGTTTGTCCTTAGAAATAAGATGTGGGGACGTGCAAGGAAGAAAGGAAGGACTTAGATGAGAAATGAGGAAAGCATATGTTCTTATGTTGAAATTTCACCCAAAATATATATATCACTTCCTTTGCAAGCAAAGGAACGTTTCTTTCATTCCCTCACTTATCCCCCTTGCTCAAACTGACTAAGGCAGAGCTCTGGAGCATAGGAGAATGACCAAGGAGTTCAAGGTAAGTTTGGATCATCCCTTTTGCTTGAATTCATGGAGGAAACTCGATTTCAAGGTTGAATTCATGGCTAGCTCACCTAGCTTTATCTTACTAGCCATTCCTTTCCAACTTTTCCTTGAAGAATTCACCTTGGCCGACCTGTGGAGCTCAAAGACGCCATGAAATCTTGGAGCTCAAGGAACAACCTTTAGGCGGGTTTTATAACTCTAAACCTTATGCTTTGATTATACATCTTTTTCTATGCATATAGTTGCTAGTTCTTCTTCTTCCCTATCTTCCCTTGCATCCTTGCAAGCAAAATCGTGAAGAACTTCTACTGTTCTTAAGGTAGAAGATAAGGGCTTTATTTCCTATGCTTATCCACGGATTTCCACTTTACTAAATGGTCCTAACCAATTGCCCATGCGGTTTGCACAACCGTTTGGTGGGCAAACGGTTTCAGGGTCGTATGAAGGCAAACGGTCTTCAAGACCGTTTGGTCCAGTTGACCAAGCAACGAACGTATGGGAAACCTGTTCCTAATTATGTAGGCTAATCACCCACAAAATTTTATGGGTTAACTCCAAAGGAATCGTGAGATATAAGCAAATCAATTAGAAAATCCAATTGAATTAAGTTCTGATTTTCAATCTGTTAATTTGCCCTTTTTGGACAAACGGTCTCAAGACCATTTAAGATGGTTGACCAAACGTTGACCGTTTGGTATTACTGTTCATAATGATGTTAATTAACGACTCACCAAATTTGATGGATTAATTCCAAACGAATCATGAGTTGAAGGATGATTAATAGGGCAAACCCTAATTGAAATCAGTGCTGAATTTCCAATGAGTTAATTAGTGAATTTGGGTTGATTAGCCCAAACGGTCTCAAGACCGTTTGGTGTCAACCCAAGACCGTTTGGAGGTCTAGGGTTAAGGTAATTTGATCAATTGAGGGCCCAATTATAGTGGGTTGTTGAAATAATTAAATTGCTGATTTATGACTTAATTAAGGTTCAACCCCTATCAAATCAACTTAGAATTTGATGAATTTTTGGGCAAACGGTATCAAGACCGTTTGGAGGTTATCCAAATGATCCCAAGACCGTTTGGGCCAAGTTTGGGCCCAATTGGAGGTCAATTGATAGGTTCAACCTTGAATTGATTCACATTGTTGAATATTGATGACCATCCGATTTGAAACTCTAATTGAGATGGACTTAATCCTAATTGGCTTTCAATTGAGGGTTAATTTGGTGTCCAATTGATTGAGGCTCATACTAATTGACTCAATTTATAAGTGGTTAACATGGCTTTGGCCAATTTAGGGCTTCAACATACTTAATCATAAACATTTGTAACTTTTGAACCATGTTTGAGGTCCAAACGGTTTGAGCCCATTTGGACCAAACGGTCTCAAGACCGTTTGGGCTCAAACGATCTCAAGGTCGTTTGGACCAATCGATCTCAAGATAAGTTGATCAAACGGTTTCAAACCGTATAAGCTCAAACGGGTTGGAAAGTCAACCTTTCCAAACGGTCAACACACCCAAACAGTTTGGGCATACGACCTTGAGGTCATACGGTCTTGGAGTCAAACCTAGCAAACAGTCAACGCACACAAATGGTTTCAAACCGTTTGGTGGTTGAAAGTTGAAACCGTTCGGAGGTTTTCAAGGTTAGTTATACTTAATCACTTGAAGTTGTAATTGGTTCAATGGTGATCTAATCTAAACCCTAATGGTAACTTAGAACATTAAGGGACTAAGTGATTAATGAATTGAACCATGATGGTGATCATGAGGTAAATTACCAAAATACCCTTGAGGGGTTTAATTGAGTAATACCTTTTTCTAATAAAACCCTAATCACATGTTAATGATGTTTTGGCTTATGCTAATCAATGAGGACTTAACCCAACCTGATCTAGAGTGGTGTTATCATCATCTACTAGTAAGAGGAGAGAGAAAGTATCATAAGAGAGAGAAAGTACCCTTTTATAGTGGAAACTTAAGTAAAATACCTTCAATACACATTAATGTGCATAATTAGGGTATGATCCACCTATGTGAGATCATGAAAACCCTAATTATGATAGATGATGAATCTTAACCTAATCTGAGAGCATCATTGATGATGTTCCTCATACATGATGATGTTATGAGTTCAATTCGCCATGAGGTGAATAGTAAACCCTAATTCTAGGGTGATGGCATGTAATGTGAATAATAAACCCTAATTGATGAGAATCAGGGAACTTAGCTCTTATGGCAAGAGTGGAAAGTATAATTCTTGATTTGAATTGCTTTTATCAGTTGAATTAACCTTGCAGGTTCTGATATGAACATGATCATATCCAGGTATGGATGATGATGCTATATTCATTGAAAGCATGTTGTTAGCTTTATGAATAGTAAAATATCTTGATGCCTTGTCAATGGCAACCTATGAATTAAATGGGCTATGAGAGCCATAAATACCATCAAGGTCATGCTTTAGAGATGACTTGTGTTGAATGTATTGAGAAATGATGATTGATGAGAGTTAGGCTTGTTACATTTAGTATCCTCCTTTCGTAGCTGTTATGCTAATGTTATTGTTTGAAGAACAATGTATGATATTAAAAGAATACTGAATGTACCTAACTAATCAAGTGTAATGTAGAGCCCTGATCATAGATCCATCATTGTCAGAGATCAAATGATGGTGAAACATGTTTTCCTAAGGGAACTCCTGGATCACATACTTTTGAGTATGTGGGGTATATGGATGTGTAGAACCTTACATCCTAGTGTAGGTGTTTGATGTAGATGTGTAATCCATCAATCCTTCACTACAATCCTATACCGTATCAGTGGATGGTAAACATGAAACCTCCTGATGACGAAGAAAGCACAGATATTCGTATCAGTGGAAGATAAACATGAAATCTCCTGATGACGAAGAGAGTACAGAACGCCACTGTAACTCTAAAATAGCGAAGGACCAAATTACCCTGGCAAGCTATTATAGTAGAGGCACGAGATGTCCTACAAGTAATCCTCTTACTGACTGAGGAAGGTGAAGGTCATGAGAATCTGGCTCTTTCGATGACCTAGTATGATACCGAGGCACTTAGCAGTGATTGGTTGGAGTATGAGTGGTAAACCTCATCTCCACAGGGCATAAAAGTGATGTTTGAAAAACATAATCCACAACGTAGCATACCTGTTAGAGATAACTACGAGTTGATTGATTGATGTTACACTATATAGTGCAAATGTCTTCATGTTTCATAACTGTTGAACTCATGCTTACTATTATATCCGATGTTGAATACTTTGAAGCTTTTACTGCTTAAGTTATTCTTTGAGATGTTATTATAAAGCTTCTGGCGGAGAGTTATAACTCTCGCTGGGACAATTATGTAAAATTGTCTCACCCCGTAGACTTCAACTTTTTAGGTGGACGTCGAGGACGGAGGAACATGTCTACTGGTGACCAGTCTCAGCAGTAGCAGCACCAGGGACAGTAGTAAAATCTCAGGTGGAGATTTAGCCTGCCATGTGGTGTAGTTAGAGTCAGTCTTATGTGTCCTCTGTACTCTCAGGTCTTGGAGTCTTTTGGTCTGAGATTTTGGTTATGGGTTCTTGAGATTTTGTATCATGTTGTATATATAATTACTCAAGAAGTAGTTATCTGAGATGTAAACAGTTTATCTCCTTTTATGAAGGAAGTTTTATGGTTTCAATGCTTTATCTCAAAAAGTTTTAATTTCCGCTGATTTTTGGTATTCCGCTGCTAATCGAATCGCTTCCGCTAAGTTTAAATCGTGTTTATATCGTGGTTTGGATATCAGAGCCCACAATTAAGTGGTATCAGAGCTCTAGGTTCGCTGAGTCTACAGAGGCATAGGACTTAGGATGTCGAGTCTATCCTTAGTATCTCTTCCTTATCTAATAGAATCTTCTGCTACTCAGGAGAAGAAGATACATAAGGATGGCTGAGCCACATGAAGAGTACGTGGCAGAGAGTAGTGCTAGTTCACCTCGAGGCGGTGCAAGGGTTCCAGAAATAGAACAGCCTGCACCTGAACCACCCCAGTTTGACCCAGCTGATATGGGCAACCCAGCAGTTCAGATGATGTTTGGGTAGTTTATGACTGCCATGACACAAATAACTGACAAGATGCCCATGCCTGCACCTAGGGCACCTGCCCAGCCTAAAGGACAAGGTATCAGTAAGATGTTCGAGTGACTTCGTCGTGTCGGACCTACCGAGTACTTTGGGACTGCCGACCCCGCAGATGCTGATATGTGGTTAACAGAGTTGGAGAAGGATTTCAGGATTCTTAATATCCCGGAGGCTGAGAAGGTTAGACATGCTGTCTATCTTCTCAAAGACAGTGCTGCTCACTGGTGGAACATGGAAGAGCAGAAGAGACCTGGGATAGAGTTCTCGTGGGAAGAGTTTCGTCGGGAATTTATCAATAGATATTTTCCAAAGACCTTCCTAGATGAGAAGATCTCTCAGTTTGAGAGATTGAGGCAGGGCATGATGAACATTAGCGAGTATGAAGCTAAGTTCATGGAGTTGCTGCGGTTCTGTCCGCACATGGCTGCCACAGAAGAGGAAAGAATCAGGAGATTCGAGAAGGGTTTGAATGCTGATATATCAACCCCTGTGTCTGCCTTAGAAAACCGAGAGAAATTCTCTACCTTCGTTGAGTCAGTCCGAAGGATAGAGAGATCTGTGGTTGAGAAGAGGCAAACCCAGAAAAGATATCCACAGTTCCAGGGTTTTTCATCTAGGGATTTCAAGAAACCGAGATTCTCTGCACCTAACCCTCCACCACCCAGATCAAGTTCCCAAACTCAGTGGTCACCAAGTAGAGGCAGGGGACGAAGCCTACCTCAACAAGAGACTCACAGTTCTGCATCAATGTCAGTTACTGGACCACCAAGACCACAACAACTGGAAAGAAGTTGCTACAACTGTGGGAAGGTGGGACACTTGATGAAGGACTGCCGATCTAGGCCTGTCAGTGTGACACAACCTCAGAGGCAGAGTAAACAGGGATCACAGAGAAGACAATCTCAAGGAGCAGCTCGAGGACGCGGGCAAGCGTCTCAAGCTGGATCATCAACACCACCTCAACACCAGGCGACATCGAGGTTCTATGCGATGAACCCACCAGATGCAGTGGTCAATCCACGGGCAGTGGCATGTCAGATGGAACTTTTATATTCTGATATGCCTACATCCTGTGTTGTATCTGTTCTGATTGACCCGGGTGCTACACACTCTTTTATCACTCGGAGAGTGATTCGTAACTGCAATATGACAGTTAGTCATAGGGCAGATAGTTTGTTGTTGGAGACTCTGTTGAGTGGGTCTGCCGTTTTGCAGGAGGTATGTTCTCCCTGCACCCTCTTCTTTTCTGATCATCACATTCAAGTGGACCTTATACCACTTGATATGCAAGGATTTGATATAATCCTTGGGATGGATACCTTAGAAAGGTATAGAGTTGTCTTGGATTGTGAATCCAAGTTGGCTGTGTTTGCTAATGAAGGCAACACATGGATCTTTCAAGGTGAAAGAAAGATTCTGCCCACCTGTCTTGTATCAGCTATGGTTGCTGATAAGCTTTTGAGGCAAGGATGTTATGCATTCTTGGCCCATGTGGTAGATGTTACCAAGGAAAGTTTCAATCCTGCTGAAGTTCCCATAGTCAGGGAATTCGAGGATGTGTTTCCTGAAGAACTTCCTGGTATACCACCACCTCGGGAGATTGATTTTGAGATTGATTTGGTCCAAGATACGAAACCCATAGCCCAGACACCGTATAGGATGGCGCCTGCCGAGATGGCAGAACTCAAGAAACAGCTTCAAGAGTTACTTGAGAAGGGTTTTATCCGACCGAGCAGTTCACCTTGGGGTGCTCCGGTCTTGTTTGTTAAAAAGAAAGATGGGTCAATGCAGTTGTGCATTGACTACATACAACTTAATAAAGTAACGATAAAGAATAAGTACCCTTTGTCGAGGATTGATGATCTTTTTGACCAGTTGCGTGGTGCAACAGTCTTCTCAAAGATAGATTTGAAATCTGGATATCATCAACTCCGCATTAAGGATAGTGACATATCCAAGTCTACTTTTAGGACAAGATATGGTCACTATGAGTTCACGGTTATGTCGTTTGGACTAACCAATGCACCAGCTGCATTTATGGAACTCATGAATAGAGTTTTTCGACCCTTCCTTGATCAGTGTGTTGTCGTCTTCATAGATGACATTCTGATCTATAGTAAGGATGCTCAGCAGCATGAGCAGCATCTTCGCCAAGCTTTGACCTTGCTAAGAGAACATAAGCTGTATGCTAAGTTTAGCAAGTGTGAGTTCTGGCTGCCGGAGGTATCTTTTCTTGGACATGTGATATCTGCCTCGGGAATTCGTGTTGACCCTACAAAGGTAGAATCTGTTCTACAATGGGAACAACCGAAGACACCGACGGAGATTCGAAGCTTCTTGGGGTTAGCTGGTTACTATCGAAGGTTTATTAAAAAATTTAGCTCTATAGCCTTACCTTTGACCAAGTTAACCCGGAAAGATGCTCCTTTTTCTTGGAGTGATAAGTGTCAACAGTCCTTTCAGTTGTTGAAGGAGAGGTTGACAAGTGCACCTGTGCTTGTGCTACATGAGCAAGGAAAAGGATATGTAGTCTTCTGTGATGCCTCTAAGAATGGACTAGGATGTGTGTTGATGCAGAATAAACAAGTGATTTCTTTTGCTTCCCGACAGCTTAAGAAACACAAAGAGAATTATCCGACACACGATCTAGAGTTAGCTGCTGTGGTTCATGCCCTGAAGATCTGGAGACATTATCTCTACGGAGAAACATTCCAGATTTTTACAGATCACAAGAACCTTAAGTATATCTTCTCTCAACATGAGCATAACATGAGGCAACGTTGCTGGATGGAGTTAATCAAGGACTACGATTGTACAATTGATTACCATCCAGGAAAGGCCAATGTTGTTGCAGATGCCTTGAGTAGGAAATCAGCAACATCAACCATGGATAGAGCACAACTAAACTCTTTAGTATGCTCTAAGAGAGATATTCTTATCTCTTTAAGGCAAGACAATGTAAAGTTAAAGGTGTCATTGTTAGCCGGGTTGATGGCTGAGATGCATATTAAACCTACCCTAAGAGAGAAGATTAAGGAGGAACAACATGTTGATGTTGTAGTTCAGCAGATTAGATCAGAGTATGGAAATGAGAAGCGAGATAGTTTCCATGATTCTGATGATCATGTAGCATGTTATCATGGGAGGATGATAATGTCGGATGTGGATAACTTGAGGAAGTTAGTCCTGGAAGAAGCTCATTCTTCAATGTATGCTATGCATCCAGGGAGCACCAAGATGTATCGAAACTTAAAAGATCTGTATTGGTGGCCTGGAATGAAGAAGGATGTTGCAGAGTTTGTTCTGAAGTGTCCTGTGTGTCAGCAAGTTAAAGCTGAACACCAGAAGCCTGTAGGAACAATGCAACCTTTACCCATACCACAGTGGAAGTGGGACCATGTGACCATGGACTTTGTTGTTGGCCTACCTAGGACAAGCAAAGGACATGATTCCATTTGGGTAGTTGTAGATAGGTTGACTAAGACAACACATTTCTTACCTGTCAAAACAACCTATTCTGCTGAAAGGTTATCACAGTTGTATGTTCAAGAGATAGTGCGTTTGCACGGAGTTCCTATCACCATAGTTTCTGACAGAGGTCCCCAGTTTACAAGTCGTTTTTGGGAACGACTTCATAATGCTTTAGGCACCCAGTTAAGGTTTAGTACGGCCTTTCATCCACAAACTGATGGACAGTCGGAAAGGACCATACAGACCTTGGAAGACCTGTTGAGAGCATGTGTTCTCTAGTTTATCTGAAGTTGGGTTCTACACCTAAGCTTGATAGAGTTTGCCTATAACAATAGCTATCAGCATAGTATTGATATGGCACCTTATGAATCCTTATATGGTAGACGTTGTAGATCACCCTTGTGTTGGTATGAGACTGGTGAGCATCAGTTGTTAGGACCTGATCTTGTGTAGCAAACTACAGAAAAGATTAAGGTAATACAGCAACAGATTAAGACTGCACAAGAGAGGTAGAAATCTTATGCTGACAAGCGTCGTAGACCCTTAGAGTTCGAGGTTGGAGACAAAGTGTATCTCAAGGTCTCGCCTTGGAAAGGGGTCCTTCATTTTGGAAAGAAAGGGAAGTTAGCTCCTAGATTTATGGGGCCTTATCCAATCATTGAACGGATTGGAAAAGTAGCCTACAAACTAGAGCTGCCACCTGAGTTACAGAGGTTACACCCTGTGTTTCACATTTCTATGCTGAGGAAATGTCACCCAGATACTGAGTCAGTTCTACAACCTATGGAGGTAGAATTGGATGATGATATATCTTATGAGGAAGGACCAGTGTCAATCCTTGATAATATAATTAAAAAGTTAAAGAAGAAAGATTTAAACCTTGTGAAATTCCTCTGGAACCACCGTGGTATTGAAGAAGCCACTTGGGAATTAGAGGGTGAGATGAGAAGGAAATACCCTGCCCTTTTCTCTTAATATGTTTTATCGATTTCGGGGACGAAATCCTTGTAAGGGGTGGATAATTTGTAACATCCCTGACTTGGGTTATGAACTAACCCTAGATGTTTTACCTAAATGTGTAATTAAATCCTTGTGATTAACTTTGGGCATGTAATTAAGTTCCTCAGAAACATATATTTCAATTTTGCTCCTTTATATATAAAGTTGTAGCATTGTTTTGTAATACAGGGATCTAGGTGCAAATTACCCAGTTAAGGGATAAACTTGTAAATTGCACATTTTGAGATAATCCTCTGATGTTGAGACATCATGAGGATGTTTATGATGAAGTTTGAGGGATTTCCCAAGCTTGAGCACCAAGGTGCAGCTGTGGAAGCAACCCCTGTACTTGAAAACCCTAAATTGGTGTAAAGTGCAATTTACCCAATTTGAGGGGTGAAACTTGTAAAATACATCATCTAAAATATCTTTTATGACTCTTGGCATCATTTAGAAGAGAAATGATGAAAAGGCCACTTCATTTGAATAATCATATAATAAAGAACACCTTTGTGATTGAATAATCAAGGTGTATGTATAATAACCCTTTTATGTGTATACTTTAGTGATGGGTTGATCCTCTTTGCCTTCAATTCTTGACCTTAGAAGGAGTTTGTCCTTAGAAATAATATGTGGGGACGTGCAAGGAAGAAAGGAAGGACTTAGATGAGAAATGAGGAAAGCATATGTTCTTATGTTGAAATTTCACCCAAAATATATATATCACTTCCTTTGCAAGCAAAGGAACGTTTCTTTCATTCCCTCACTTATCCCCCTTGCTCAAACTGACTAAGGCAGAGCTCTGGAGCATAGGAGAATGACCAGGGAGTTCAAGGTAAGTTTGGATCATCCCTTTTGCTTGAATTCATGGAGGAAACTCGATTTCAAGGTTGAATTTATGGCTAGCTCACCTAGCTTTATCTTACTAGCCATTCCTTTCCAACTTTTCCTTGAAGAATTCACCTTGGCCGACCTGTGGAGCTAAAAGACGCCATGAAAGCTTGGAGCTCAAGGAACAACCTTTAGGCGGGTTTTATAACTCTAAACCTTATGCTTTAATTATACATCTTTTTCTATGCATATAGTTGCTAGTTCTTCTTCTTCCCTATCTTCCCTTGCATCCTTGCAAGCAAAATCGTGAAGAACTTCTACTGTTCTTAAGGTAGAAGATAAGGGTGTTATTTCCTATGCTTATCCACGGATTTCCACTTTACTAAATGGTCCTAACCAATTGCCCATGCGGTTTGCACAACCGTTTGGTGGGCAAACGGTTTCAGGGTCGTATGAAGGAAAACGGTCTTCAAGACCGTTTGGTCCAGTTGACAAAGCAACGACCGTATGGGAAACCTGTTCCTAATTATGTGGGCTAATCACCCACAAAATTTGAGGGGTTAACTCCAAAGGAATCGTGAGATATAAGCAAATAAATTAGCAAATCCAATTGAATTAAGTTCTGATTTTCAATCTGTTAATTTTCCGTTTTTGGGCAAACGGTCTCAAGACCGTTTAAGATGGTTGACCAAACGTTGACCGTTTGGGATTACTGTTCATAATGATGTTAATTAACGACTCACCAAATTTGATGGATTAATTTCAAACGAATCATGAGTTGAAGGATGATTAATAGGGCAAACCCTAATTGAAATCAGTGCTGAATTTCCAATGAGTTAATTAGTGATTTTGGGTTGATTAGCCCAAACGGTCTCAAGACCGTTTGGGGAATCATCCAAACGGTCTCAAGACCGTTTGGGGATCACCCAAGACCGTTTAGAGGTCTGGGGTCAAGTATAGTTGACCAATTGAAGGTCCAAAGGTACCAAATCATATTGCAATTAAGTATTGATGTGATGATTAACTCAATAGATCAAACCTTGATGAATTTTCACTAGAGTCCAAAGGATGGATGGGCAAACGGTCTCAAGACCGTTTGGAACTCATCCAAACGGTCTCAAGACCGTTTGGTGTCAACCCAAGACCGTTTGGAGGTCTAGGGTTAAGGTAATTTGATCAATTGAGGGCCCAATTATAGTGGGTTGTTGAAATAATTAAATTGCTGATTTATGACTTAATTAAGGTTCAACCCCTATCAAATCAACTTAGATTTTGATGAATTTTTGGGCAAACGGTATCAAGACCGTTTGGAGGTTATCCAAATGATCCCAAGACCGTTTGGGCCAAGTTTGGGCCCAATTGGAGGTCAATTGATAGGTTCAACCTTGAATTGATTCACATTGTTGAATATTGATGACCATCCGATTTGAAACTCTAATTGAGATGGACTTAACCCTAATTGGCTTTCAATTGAGGGTTAATTTGGTGTCCAATTGATTGACGCTCATACTAATTGACTCAATTTATAAGTGGTTAACATGGCTTTGGCCAATTGAGGGCTTCAACATACTTAATCATAAACATTTGTAACTTTTGAACCATGTTGGAGGTCCAAACGATTTGAGCCCATTTGGACCAAACGGTCTCAAGACCGTTTGGGCTCAAACGATCTCAAGGTCGTTTGGACCAATCGATCTCAAGATAAGTTGATCAAACGGTTTCAAACCGTATAAGCTCAAACGGGTTGGAAAGTCAACCTTTCCAAACGGTCAATGCACCCAAACGGTTTGGGCATACGACCTTGAGGTCATACGGTCTTGGAGTCAAACCTAGCAAATAGTCAACGCACCCAAACGGTTTCAAACCGTTTGGTTGTTGAAAGTTGAAACCGTTCTGAGGTTTTCAAGGTTAGTTATACTTAATCACTTGAAGTTGTAATTGGTTCAATGGTGATCTAATCTAAACCCTAATGGTAACTTAGAACATTAAGGGACTAAGTGATTAATGAATTGAACCATGATGGTGATCATGAGGTAAATTACCAAAATACCCTTGAGGGGTTTAATTGAGTAATACCTTTTTCTAATAAAACCCTAATCACATGTTAATGATGTTTTGGCTTATGCTAATCAATGAGGACTTAACCCAACCTGATCTAGAGTGGTGTTATCATCATCTACTAGTAAGAGGAGAGAGAAAGTATCATAAGAGAGAGAAAGTACCCTTTTATAGTGGAAACTTAAGTAAAATACCTTCAATACACATTAATGTGCATAATTAGGGTATGATCCACCTATGTGAGATCATGAAAACCCTAATTATGATAGATGATGAATCTTAACCTAATCTGAGAGCATCATTGATGATGTTCCTCATACATGATGATGTTATGAGTTCAATTCGCCATGAGGTGAATAGTAAACCCTAATTCTAGGGTGATGGCATGTAATGTGAATAATAAACCCTAATTGATGAGAATCAGGGAACTTAGCTCTTATGGCAAGAGTGGAAAGTATAATTCTTGATTTGAATTGCTTTTATCAGTTGAATTAACCTTGCAGGTTCTGATATGAAGATGATCATATCCAGGTATGGATGATGATGCTATATTCATTGAAAGCATGTTGTTAGCTTTATGAATAGTAAAATATCTTGATGCCTTGTCAATGGCAACCTATGAATTAAATGGGCTATGAGAGCCATAAATACCATCAAGGTCATGCTTTAGAGATGACTTGTGTTGAATATATTGAGAAATGATGATTGATGAGAGTTAGGCTTGTTACATTTAGTATCCTCCTTTCGTAGCTGTTATGCTAATGTTATTGTTTGAAGAACAATGTATGATATTAAAAGAATACTGAATGTACCTAACTAATCAAGTGTAATGTAGAGCCCTGATCATAGATCCATCATTGTCAGAGATCAAATGATGGTGAAACAGGTTTTCCTAAGGGAACTCCTGGATCACATACTTTTGAGTATGTGGGGTATATGGATGTGTAGAACCTTACATCCTAGTGTAGGTGTTTGATGTAGATGTGTAATCCATCAATCCTTCACTACAATCCTATACCGTATCAGTGGATGGTAAACATGAAACCTCCTGATGACGAAGAAAGCACAGATATCCGTATCAGTGGAAGATAAACATGAAATCTCCTGATGACGAAGAGAGTACAGAACGCCACTGTAACTCTAAAATAGCGAAGGACCAGATTACCCTGGCAAGCTATTATAGTAGAGGCACAAGATGTCCTACAAGTAATCCTCTTACTGACTGAGGAAGGTGAAGGTCATGAGAATCTGGCTCTTTCGATGACCTAGTATGATACCGAGGCACTTAGCAGTGATTGGTTGGAGTATGAGTGGTAAACCTCATCTCCACAGGGCATAAAAGTAATGTTTGAAAAACATAATCCACAGCGTAGCATACCTGTTAGAGATAACTACGAGTTGATTGATTGATGTTACACTATATAGTGCAAATGTCTTCATGTTTCATAAATGTTGAACTCATGCTTACTATTATATCCGATGTTGAATACTTTGAAGCTTTTACTGCTTAAGTTATTCTTTGAGATGTTATTATAAAGCTTCTGGCGGAGAGTTATAACTCTTGCTGGGACAATTATGTAATATTGTCTCACCCCGTAGACTTCAACTTTTTAGGTGGACGTCGAGGACGGAGGAACAGGTCTACTGGTGACCAGTCTTAGCAGCAGCAGCACCAGGGACAGCAGTAAAATCTCAGGTGGAGATTTAGCCTGCCATGTGGTGTAGTTAGAGTCAGTCTTATGTGTCCTCTGTACTCTCAGGTCTTGGAGTCTTTTGGTCTGAGATTTTGGTTATGGGTTCTTGAGATTTTGTATCATGTTGTATATATAATTACTCAAGAAGTAATTATCTGAGATGTAAACAGTTTATCTCCTTTTATGAAGGAAGTTTTATGGTTTCAATGCTTTATCTCAAAAAGTTTTAATTTCCGCTGATTTTTGGTATTCCGCTGCTAATCGAATCGCTTCCGCTAAGTTTAAATCGTGTTTATATCGTGGTTTGGAGATCAGAGCCCACAATTAAGTGGTATCAGAGCTCTAGGTTCGCTGAGTCTACAGAGGCATAGGACTTAGGATGTCGAGTCTATCCTTAGTATCTCTTCCTTATCTAATAGAATCTTCTGCTCCTCAGGAGAAGAAGATACATAAGGATGGCTGAGCCACATGAAGAGTACGTGGCAGAGAGTAGTGCTAGTGCACCTCGAGGCGGTGCAAGGGTTCCAGAAATAGAACAGCCTGCACCTGAACCACCCCAGTTTGACCCAGCTGATATGGGAAACCCAACAGTTCAGACGATGTTTGGGTAGTTTATGACTGCCATGACACACATAACTGACAAGATGCCCATGCATGCACCTAGGGCACCTGCCCAGCCTGAAGGACAAGGTATCGGTAAGACGTTCGAGCGACTTCGTCGTGTCGGAGCTACCGAGTACTTTGGGACTGCCGACCCCACAGATGCTGATCTGTGGTTAACAGAGTTGGAGAAGGCTTTCAGGATTCTTAATATCTCGGAGGCTGAGAAGGTTAGACATGCTGTCTATCTTCTCAAAGGCAGTGCTGCTCACTGGTGGAACATGGAAGAGCAGAAGAGACCTGGGATAGAGTTCTCGTGGGAAGAGTTTCGTCGGGAATTTATCAATAGATATTTTCCAAAGACCTTCCTAGATGAGAAGATCTCTCAGTTTGAGAGATTGAGGCAGAGCATGATGAACATTAGCGAGTATGAAGCTAAGTTCATGGAGTTGCTGTAGTTCTGTCCGCACATGGCTGCCACAGAAGAGGAAAGAATCAGGAGATTCGAGAAGGGTTTGAATGTTGATATATCAACCCCTGTGTCTGCCTTAGAAAACCGAGAGAAATTCTCTACCTTCGTTGAGTCAGTCCGAAGGGTAGAGAGATCTGTGGTTGAGAAGAGGCAAACCCAGAAAAGATATCCACAGTTCGAGGGTTTTTCATCTAGGGATTTCAAGAAACCGAGATTCTCTGCACCTAACCCTCCACCACCCAGATCAAGTTCCCAAACTCAGTGGTCACCAAGTAGAGGCAGGGGACGAAGCCTACCTCAACAAGAGACTCACAGTTCTGCATCAATGTCAGTTAGTGGACCACCAAGACCACAACAACTGGAAAGAAGTTGCTACAACTGTGGGAAGGTGGGACACTTGATGAAGGACTGCCGATCTAGGCCTGTCAGTGTGACACAACCTCAGAGGCAGAGTCAACAGGGATCACAGAGAAGACAATCTCAAGGAGCAGCTCGAGGACGCGGGAAAGCGTCTCAAGCTGGATCATCAACACCACCTCAACACCAGGCGACATCGAGGTTCTATGCGATGAACCCACCAGATGCAGTGGTCAATCCACGGGCAGTGGCAGGTCAGATGGAACTTTTATATTCTGATATGCCTACATCCTGTGTTGTATCTGTTCTGATTGACCCGGGTGCTACGCACTCTTTTATCACCCGGAGAGTGATTCGTAACTGCAATATGACAGTTAGTCATAGGGCAGATAGTTTGTTGTTGGAGACTCCGTTGAGTGGGTCTGCCGTTTTGCAGGAGGTATGTTCTCCCTGCACCCTCTTCTTTTCTGATCATCACATTCAAGTGGACCTTATACCACTTGATATGCAAGGATTTGATATAGTCCTTGGTATGGATACCTTAGAAAGGTATAGAGTTGTCTTGGATTGTGAATCCAAGTTGGCTGTGTTTGCTAATGAAGGCAACACATGGATCTTTCAAGGTGAAAGAAAGATTCTGCCCACCTGTCTTGTATCAGCTATGGTTGCTGATAAGCTGTTGAGGCAAGGATGTTATGCATTCTTGGCCCATGTGGTAGATGTTACCAAGGAAAGTTTCAATCCTGCTGAAGTTCCCATAGTCAGGGAATTCGAGGATGTGTTTCCTGAAGAACTTCCTGGTATACCACCACCTCGGGAGATTGATTTTGAGTTCAATTTGGTCTCAGATACGAAACCCATAGCCCATACACCGTATAGGATGGCGCCTGCCGAGATGGCAGAACTCAAGAAACAGCTTCAAGAGTTACTTGAGAATGGTTTTATCCGACCGATCACTTCACCTTGGGGTGCTTCGGTCTTGTTTCTTAAAAAGAAAGATGGGTCAATGCAGTTGTGCATTGACTACAGACAACTTAATAAAGTAACGATAAAGAATAAGTACCCTTTGTCGAGGATTGATGATCTTTTTGACCAGTTGCGTGGTGCAACAGTCTTCTCAAAGATAGATTTGAGATCTGGATATCATCAACTCCGCATTAAGGATAGTGACATATCCAAGTCTACTTTTAGGACAAGATATGGTCACTATGAGTTCACGGTTATGTCGTTTGGACTAACCAATGCACCAGCTGCATTTATGGAACTCATGAATAGAGTTTTTCGACCCTTCCTTGATCAGTGTGTTGTCGTCTTCATAGATGACATTCTGATCTATAGTAAGGATGCTCAGCAGCATGAGCAGCATCTTCGCCAAGCTTTGACCTTGCGAAGAGAACATAAGCTGTATGCTAAGTTTAGCAAGTGTGAGTTCTGGCTGTCGGAGGTATCTTTTCTTGGACATGTGATATCTGCCTCGGGAATTCGTGTTGACCCTGCAAAGGTAGAATCTGTTCTACAATGGGAACAACCGAAGACACCAACGGAGATTCGAAGCTTCTTGGGGTTAGCTGGTTACTATCGAAGGTTTATTAAAAACTTTAGCTCTATAGCCTTACCTTTGACCAAGTTAACCCGGAAAGATGCTCCTTTTTCTTGGAGTGATAAGTGTCAACAGTCCTTTCAGTTGTTGAAGGAAAGGTTGTCAAGTGCACCTGTGCTTGTGCTACCTGAGCAAGGAAAAGGATATGTAGTCTTCTGTGATGCCTCTAAGAATGGACTAGGATGTGTGTTGATGCAGAATAAACAAGTGATTTCTTTTGCTTCCCGACAGCTTAAGAAACACGAAGAGAATTATCCGACACACGGTCTAGAGTTAGCTGCTGTGGTTCATGCCCTGAAGATCTGGAGACATTATCTCTACGGAGAAACATTCCAGATTTTTACAGATCACAAGAACCTTAAGTATATCTTCTCTTAGCATGAGCTTAACATGAGGCAACGTTGCTGGATGGAGTTAATCAAGGACTACGATTGTACAATTGATTACCATCCAGGAAAGGCCAATGTTGTTGCAGATGCCTTGAGTAGGAAATCAGCAGCATCAACCATGGATAGAGCACAACTAAACTCTTTAGTATGCTCTAAGAGAGATATTCTTATCTCTTTAAGGCAAGACAATGTACAATTAAAGGTGTCATTGTTAGCCGGGTTGATGGCTGAGATGCATATTAAACCTACCCTAAGAGAGCAAATTAAGGAGGAACAACATGTTGATGTTGTAGTTCAGCAGATTAGATCAGAGTATGGAAATGAGAAGCGAGATAGTTTCCATGATTCAGATGATCATGTAGCATGTTATCATGGGAGGATGATAGTGTCGGATGTGGATAACTTGAGGAAGTTAGTCCTGGAAGAAGCTCATTCTTCAATGTATGCTATGCATCCAGGGAGCACCAAGATGTATCATAACTTAAAAGATCTGTATTGGTGGCCTGGAATGAAGAAGGATGTTGCAAAGTTTGTTCTGAAGTGTCCTGCGTGTCAGCAAGTTAAAGCTGAACACCAGATGCCTGTAGGAACAATGCAACCTTTACCCATACCACAGTGGAAGTGGGACCATGTGACCATGGACTTTGTTGTTGGCCTACCTAGGACAAGCAAAGGACATGATTCCATTTGGGTAGTTGTAGATAGGTTGACTAAGACAACACATTTCTTACCTGTCAAAACAACCTATTCTGCTGAAAGGTTATCACAGTTGTATGTTCAATAGATAGTGCATTTGCACGGAGTTCCTGTCACCATAGTTTCTAACAAAGGTCCCCAGTTTACAAGTCATTTTTGGGAACGAATTCATAATGCTTTAGGCACCCAGTTAAGGTTTAGTACGGCCTTTCATCCACAAACTGATGGATAGTCGGAAAGGACCATACAGACCTTGGAAGACCTGTTGAGAGCATGTGTTCTCCAGTTTATCGGAAGTTGGGATCTACACCTAAGCTTGATAGAGTTTTCCTATAACAATAGCTATCAGCATAGTATTGATATGGCACCTTATGAATCCTTATATGGTAGACGTTATAGATCACCCTTGTGTTGGTATGAGACTGGTGAGCATCAGTTGTTAGGACCTGATCTTGTGCAGCAAACTACAGAAAAGATTAAGGTAATACAGCAACAGATTAAGACTGCACAAGATAGGTAGAAATCTTATGCTGACAAGCGTCGTAGACCCTTTGAGTTCGAGGTTGGAGACAAAGTGTATCTCAAGGTCTCACCTTGGAAAGGGGTCCTTCGTTTTGGAAAGAAAGGGAAGTTAGCTCCTAGATTTATGGGGCCTTATCCAATCATTGAACGAATTGGAAAAGTAGCCTACAAACTAGAGCTGCCACCCGAGTTACAGAGGTTACACCCTGTGTTTCACATTTCTATGCTGAGGAAATGTCACCGAGATACTGAGTCCGTTCTACAACCTATGGAGGTAGAATTGAATGATGATATATCTTATGAGGAAGGACCAGTGTCAATCCTTGATAATAGAATTAAAAAGTTAAAGAAGAAAGATTTAAACCTTGTGAAATTCCTATGGAACCACCGTGGTATTGAATAAGCCACTTGGGAATTAGAGGGTGAGATGAGAAGGAAATACCCTGCCCTTTTCTCTTAATATGTTTTATCGATTTCGGGGACGAAATCCTTGTAAGGGGTGGATAATTTGTAACATCCCTGACCTGGGTTATGAACTAACCCTAGATGTTTTACCTAAATGTGTAATTAAATCCTTGTGATTAACTTTGGGCATGTAATTAAGTTCCTCAGAAACATATATTTCAATTTTGCTCCTTTATATATAAAGTTGTAGCATTGTTTTGTAATACAGGGATCTAGGTGCAAATTACCCAGTTAAGGGATTAACTTGCAAATTGCACATGTTGAGATGTTCCTATGATGTTGAGACATCATGAGGATGTTTATGATGAAGTTTGAGGGATTTCCCAAGCTTGAGCACCAAGGTGCAGCTGTGGAAGCAACCCCTGTACTTGAAAACCCTAAATTGGTGTAAAGTGCAATTTACCCAATTTGAGGGGTGCAACTTGTAAAATACATCATCTAAAATATCTTTTATGACTCTTGGCATCATTTAGAAGAGAAATGATGAAAAGGCCACTTCATTTGAATAATCATATAATAAAGAACACCTTTGTGATTGAATAATCAAGGTGTATGTATAATAACCCTTTTATGTGTATACTTTAGTGATGGGTTGATCCTCTTTGCCTTCAATTCTTGACCTTAGAAGGAGTTTGTCCTTAGAAATAAGATGTGGGGACGTGCAAGGAAGAAAGGAAGGACTTAGATGAGAAATGAGGAAAGCATATGTTCTTATGTTGAAATTTCACCCAAAAAATATATATCACTTCCTTTGCAAGCAAAGGAACGTTTCTTTCATTCCCTCACTTATCCCCCTTGCTCAAACCGACTAAGGAAGAGCTATGGAGCATAGGAGAACGACCAGGGAGTTCAAGGTAAGTTTGGATCATCCCTTTTGCTTGAATTCATGGAGGAAACTCGATTTCAAGGTTGAATTCATGGCTAGCTCACCTAGCTTTATCTTACTAACCATTCCTTTCCAACATTTCCTTGAAGAATTCACCTTGGCCGACCTGTGGAGCTCAAAGATGCCATGAAAGCTTGGAGCTCAAGGAACAAACTTTAGGCGGGTTTTATAACTCTAAACCTTATGCTTTGATTATACATCTTTTTCTATGCATATAGTTGCTAGTTCTTCTTCTTCCCTATCTTCCCTTGCATCCTTGCAAGCAAAATCGTGAAGAACTGCTACTGTTCTTCAGGTAGAAGATAAGGGCGTTATTTCCTATGCTTATCCATGGATCCACTTTACTAAACGGTCCTAACCAATTGCCCATGCGGTTTGCACAACCGTTTGGTGGGCAAACGGTTTCAGGGTCGTATGAAGGCAAACGGTCTTCAAGACCGTTTGGTCCAGTTGACCAAGCAACGAACGTATGGGAAACCTGTTCCTAATTATGTAGGCTAATCACCCACAAAATTTTAGGGGTTAACTCCAACGGAATCGTGAGATATAAGCAAATCAATTAGCAAATCCAATTGAATTAAGTTCTGATTTTCAATATGTTAATTTTCCCTTTTTGGGCAAACGGTCTCAAGACCGTTTAAGATGGTTGAACAAACGTTGACCGTTTGGGATTACTGTTAATAATGATGTTAATTAACGACTCACCAAATTTGATGGATTAATTCCAAACGAATCATGAGTTGAAGGATGATTAATAGGGCAAACCCTAATTGAAATCAGTGCTGAATTTCCAATGAGTTAATTAGTGATTTTGGGTTGATTAGCCCAAACGGTCTCAAGACCGTTTGGGGAATCATCCAAACGGTCTCAAGACCGTTTGGGGATCACCCAAGACCGTTTAGAGGTCTGGGGTCAAGTATAGTTGACCAATTGAAGGTCCAAAGGTACCAAATCATATTGCAATTAAGTATTGATGTGATGATTAACTCAATAGATCAAACCTTGATGAATTTTCACTAGAGTCCAAAGGATGGATGGGCAAACGGTCTCAAGACCGTTTGGAACTCATCCAAACGGTCTCAAGACCGTTTGGTGTCAACCCAAGACCGTTTGGAGGTCTAGGGTTAAGGTAATTTGATCAATTGAGGGCCCAATTATAGTGGGTTGTTGAAATAATTAAATTGCTGATTTATGACTTAATTAAGGTTCAACCCCTATCAAATCAACTTAGATTTTGATGAATTTTTGGGCAAACAGTATCAAGACCGTTTGGAGGTTATCCAAACGATCCCAAGACCGTTTGGGCCAAGTTTGGGCCCAATTGGAGGTCAATTGATAGGTTCAACCTTGAATTGATTCACATTGTTGAATATTGATGACCATCTGATTTGAAACTCTAATTGAGATGGACTTAACCCTAATTGGCTTTCAATTGAGGGTTAATTTGGTGTCCAATTGATTGAGGCTCATCCTAATTGACTCAATTTATAAGTGGTTAACATGGCTTTGGCCAATTGAGGGCTTCAACATACTTAATCATAAACATTTGTAACTTTTGAACCATGTTGGAGGTCCAAACGGTTTGAGCCCATTTGGACCAAACGGTCTCAAGACCGTTTGGGCTCAAATGATCTCAAGGTCGTTTGGACCAATCGATCTCAAGATAAGTTGATCAAACGGTTTCAAACTGTATAAGCTCAAACGGGTTGGAAAGTCAACCTTTCCAAACGGTCAACGCACCCAAACGGTTTGGGCATACGACCTTGAGGTCATACGGTCTTGGAGTCAAACCTAGCAAACAGTCAACGCACCCAAACGGTTTCAAACCGTTTGGTGGTTGAAAGTTGAAACCGTTTGGAGGTTTTCAAGGTTAGTTATACTTAATCACTTGAAGTCGTAATTGGTTCAATGGTGATCTAATCTAAACCCTAATGGTAACTTAGAACATTAAGGGACTAAGTGATTAATGAATTGAACCATGATGGTGATCATGAGGTAAATTACCAAAATACCCTTGAGGGGTTTAATTGAGTAATACCTTTTTCTAATAAAACCCTAATCACATGTTAATGATGTTTTGGCTTATGCTAATCAATGAGGACTTAACCCAACCTGATCTAGAGTGGTTTTATCACCATCTACTAGTAAGAGGAGAGAGAAAGTATCATAAGAGAGAGAAAGTACCCTTTTATAGTGGAAACTTAAGTAAAATACCTTCAATACACATGAATGTGCATAATTAGGGTATGATCCACCTATGTGAGATCATGAAAACCCTAATTATGGTAGATGATGAATCTTAACCTAATCTGAGAGCATCATTGATGATGTTCCTCATACATGATGATGTTATGAGTTCAATTCGCCATGAGGTGAATAGTAAACCCTAATTCTAGGGTGATGGCATGTAATATGAATAATAAACCCTAATTGATGAGAATCAGGGAACTTAGCTCTTATGGAAAGAGTGGAAAGTATAGTTATTGATTTGAATTGCTTTTATCAGTTGAATTAACCTTGCAGGTTCTGATATGAAGATGATCATATCCAGGTATGGATGATGATGCTATATTCATTGAAAGCATGTTGTTAGCTTTATGAATAGTAAAATATCTTGATGCCTTGTCAATGGCAACCTATGAATTAAATGGGCTATGAGAGCCATAAATACCATCAAGGTCATGCTTTAGAGATGACTTGTGTTGAATGTATTGAGAAATGATGATTGATGAGAGTTAGGCTTGTTACATTTAGTATCCTCCTTTCATAGCTGTTATGCTAATGTTATTGTTTGAAGAACAATGTATGATATTAAAAGAATACTAAATGTACCTAACTAATCAAGTGTAATGTAGAGCCCTGATCATAGATCCATCATTGTCAGAGATCAAATGATGGTGAAACATGTTTTCCTAAAGGAACTCCTGGATCACATACTTTTGAGTATGTGGGGTATATGGATGTGTAGAACCTTACATCCTAGTGTAGGTGTTTGATGTAGATGTGTAATCCATCAATCCTTCACTACAATCCTATACCGTATCAGTGGATGGTAAACATGAAACCTCCTGATGACGAAGAAAGCACAGATATCCGTATCAGTGAAAGATAAACCTGAAATCTCCTGATGACGAAGAGAGTACAGAACGCCACTGTAACTCTAAAATAGCGAAGGACCAGATTACCCTGGCAAGCTATTATAGTAGAGGCACGAGATGTCCTACAAGTAATCCTCTTACTGACTGAGGAAGGTGAAGGTCATGAGAATCTGGCTCTTTCGATGACCTAGTATGATACCGAGGCACTTAGCAGTGATTGGTTGGAGTATGAGTGGTAAACCTCATCTCCACAGGGCATAAAAGTAATGTTTGAAAAACATAATCCACAGTGTAGCATACCTGTTAGAGATAACTACGAGTTGATTGATTGATGTTACACTGTATAGTGCAAATGTCTTCATGTTTCATAACTGTTGAACTCATGCTTACTATTATATCCGATGTTGAATACTTTGAAGCTTTTACTGCTTAAGTTATTCTTTGAGATGTTATTATAAAGCTTCTTGCGGAGAGTTATAACTCTCGCTGGGACAATTATGTAAAATTGTCTCACCCCGCAGACTTCAACTTTTTAGGTGGACGTCGAGGATGGAGGAACAGGTCTACTGGTGACCAGTCTCAGCAGCAGTAGCACCAGGGACAGCAGTAAAATCTCAGGTGGAGATTTAGCCTACCATGTGGTGTAGTTAGAGTCAGTCTTATGTGTCCTCTGTACTCTCAGGTCTTGGAGTCTTTTGGTCTGAGATTTTGGTTATCGGTTCTTGAGATTTTGTATCATGTTGTATATATAATTACTCAAGAAGTAATTATCTGAGATGTAAACAATTTATCTCCTTTTATGAAGGAAGTTTTATGGTTTCAATGCTTTATCTGAAAAAGTTTTAATTTCCGCTGATTTTTGGTATTCCGCTGCTAATCGAATCGCTTCCGCTAAGTTTAAATCGTGTTTATATCGTGGTTTGGATATCAGAGCCCACAACAATTCTACCCAAGTGAAATAGAAAGTTGGAGAACAACTTTCAATCCTACAATCTGTGAATGGTGTTACAGTGAATGTATAATTCCTTTGTCACTGATATCTCGAATGAACTCGAGGCATGGAACAATCATCCTGTCAACATTCATTCACTTTCTTGATCTCAGTGTAGATTGGAAGAGATATGTATGACATCAATATCACATATTGATTCATACAAGCATGCACGCCTTTCTCAATCCTACTCATCAAGTGGCCATCACTACAAAAAATTTGTCCTTTATTGAAGAACATTTGTGAGGAACTGAAAATCGTGAATAATGATGTCTATTTGTGAGGGATCATCCTTCAAACATGGGACCAAATCCCTCAACCGTGTTTTTTACATCCTTAGACCTTTTATGTGAACACTAATCCCTCACAAATACATTACTCACTAATCACCCCGTGAAAAATACCATGCCCAATATTTCCCTCCATCTCATAACCCTTCCCTCCATTCTAAAACACAAAATTTGCAAATCAAAAATAAAAAAAAAGATAAACCCTCCCCTCTCACGCCGTGCACATCTCCCTCCCGCGCGTGTCCTGTTTCATTTTGGAGAGGGTCACGGTGGAGAGCTGTTCCATTCCTCTGCCTAGCCGGTTGTTCTGTTCCTTCGTTGCCCTAGCCGCCGACGCCCCCAACACCTCTACGGTCACCGCCAATAGGTGCCCTCGCCTCCACTGCGCCGACAGCTGCCCTCTACTCCACTACAGTCTCCGCCGACAGGTTCTTGTTTTCATCTATTTCCATGATTCACTATGTGTGGGTTTTCTATTCACATCATTCACTTCAACTGCATCCTCCATAGCCAACATTTTGTCATATAGGCAGTGTTCCGCAAGGTGTTGGTTTCCAATGCTGGCAACTCAACACTACTTTTTTCACCGTGTAAAATACTTGCGATGGAAAAATCCAGGTGTGGGGCATCCGTTCAGTGTTGGCTTTATAAATCCTAAGTGAAAAAATGAAGCGGTAAACAATCGAAGTTTGCCAAAGCGTTTCTCTCCAGATTTGGCTTGCCCGGGTTGAACAGTCGCTGCCCAGAAACTTGGAAACGCGTTCCCAAACGTAGCTATAGACTTTGTCGTAAACAGCCTGGTGGGAAAATACATAGTCTAGTTGGTTTCTTCTTTTATTTATCAATTCTATTTTTCTGATTTGTCCATGACCTTTGTTTCATTTTCTAGCTGTGACTGGGTTATTTAGAAATTCGGATATATACTGGTTAGACCACCGTCAATAGATGCACTTAATTCAATTCAGTTCTTTTTCATCATCTTTATTAACACGTTAGAGATGTATATATAATATATGGATGATGACATATATCCATGTTCCAGTAGATAATTATTTAGGGGAAAAAAGCAAGCAAACACCTAATATTGTTAGTCGCAGCTAACCTACACTCAATGGTAATTAATATGATCTCATATATAGGCTGTAATATAATTTCAAGAAGCTATGTTACTTAAGTTGGGTTCTGTTCAGATGGTACTCTTTCAAATTTTAATGTAGGAGTTTTTTTTGGTGTAACCTGATAACTTTTGGAGCAATGTTGTTACTCTTGAGCGCTATGGGATCAAGCTTCTAAATCCTTCATAACAGTTTCTACTTTTGAGCTCTATGGGCACAAATACCTTTTAGGTACAAGATGATCATGTTTAGATTGGTTGATTTTTTATTCTGACATACACGCTCTAACTAGGTTTGCATATAACAATTGCTAAATCAAATTTAAGAGAACAATGAGGTACGCAATATAGAGAAAGGAGAAGCAATACTAGAAGATGAAGCATAGGTTGAGAAAGAACATGGATATGGGACATTTCATGTGTAGTATGCCTATTCAGGTAGCACATAAGGATTTTCTGATACCTTGACACCTATTATTTTGATCCGTGCTTCACTTTCTTCATTGTCGCAACATAATGTTATGCTATCCTAAATTTGTTGTTGCCTTATGGTGAAAGCTCTCCACATGATTGACTACATGTTATATATCTAAGCTTTATATCTGCGACCCTATAGACATTTGAACATTTTGTGCATGAGTATCCATTCTAACTGAGTATGTGACTATTTTCCATTATATGTATATGGATTATTACTTGTAGTAAACAAACTTTTTTAATATACATGGTTACCTACCTCAACATGATGCTACATGGAAGAAGGGAGATCACAAGGAGGAAACAACCAAGGCAAAGCTTTTGAATTCTCAGAAATTTCATCTGCTTCTCATCAGCAAAGCAAACGATTGATTCATGACACACTTCCTTTGAAGATGTAGGAGGCATAGGTTAAATCTTATAGCTTTAAATACATATTTTCATATTCTTTTATCTATATAACTAGGTTTGTTGATAATGAAATCATACTGAGAGATTCAATCTACTTTCATCATTTTAATAAGGGTTTGTGCTCTTTTGGTGTCTACTGGTGATTGATTTTCTATATATTATTGTGGATTTAGTGATGACTAATGAGCCACTTTTCTTAATCAAAGCTTCAAGGTAAGGTTTTTCTTTGCATAGGTATACAAGTGTTACAAGATGAACTGTTATGTCTCTACACTATTCTTATTGCAGCATGTACTTTCTACCCACTGGTTTGAACATAATATTATTGGAGCCTGCAAAGTCATGAAGAATTTAGTTGTGAAAATTATCAACGAGGCGATAAAGGTGAAAGGATAAATCAGAACTACATTTGTTCTCTATGTTTTGTTAAGGTTGATAATGTCCTCACTGGAACCTATAAAAACTCTTGTAAATGGCATAGTAAATAGAGGTTTTGTGTAGTGCAACCGTTTGAGCTGATGGCATCACCATTAAAAAGCTTGTCTCATCCATAGAAGAAGTCATGACAAATTGAGGTGTGTAGATTATCAACAAGGTGATAAAGGTGAGTATTTCTAGAATAAGAATCTATTATGCAACTAGAATCATATCTCTAGTTTCCTGTATTTTCTTTTCTTTTTTAAGAAAGACATTTTGATGTATTAATTTACCAATATAGCATGCTCATTTAACCCATGTTCCATTCGCTTTTATAAGAACAATAAGAATCAATTTCGTCTATAAGGTTAGAACCTATTTTATATGGAAATATAAACCAAAGGTAAGTCCATCTTTGAACTAGGACACAAGCCAATCTAATCTTTGAAATGTGATACTCCCCTTGATCTTCCTATCCACCTCCAGTTTACCAATAGTATGGAAGTTCTTATAGAATTTTTTTGATGAGAAGTATACTTGACAATATTGGTCTTGACCAAGAAGATGAAGTGGTGATATCATAGCTATGTATTTTACATACTTGCTGGTTACGAGATTTCCCATTTTCAAATTTGATGTATATTTTAATCCTTTTCCAAATAAAAATATTGATTCTTGCAGCTCCATTCATATGCTGAGATTCTTATTAATTATTGCTACAGTACCTTCAACTCTGGATATCTCACATGCTTCTTATTTCAAAAACATACAATCTAAAATAGTAACAGTTCTATATGTTCTCTGATCCCAAAAAGTCATGCCTGATGAGCCTCATTTTTTATCATTGTTGGGTTGAAAGAAACAGTCGTGTTCATGATGATAAAGCAAGGTCCCCTGATCTGATTTCTAGAGTCATTAGTGATGAGATTATTGCCTTCTTTCCTGCTAGAGACTAAGCTGTCTGCTTTCTATTATGCCTTTGTGGTTGGCTTTAGTTTTCATCTGTCCTGGGTTCTGCCTTTTCTGCAAATGTGTATAGCTGTTGCTGCTCAGCTGGGTTCTTGGCTCTGATGCCTGGCTCAGTTTTTGGCTCGTCTCCCCTGTGTTGTGCTGGCTGTTGTAGTGTTTTCTGCTGTGTCAATTTTTATCTGCTTGTTACCATTTCTGCTATACTGGATGTCTTTCTGCTGTGTGCTGAAGTTGCCTGTTTATGGCCTTTGCTGTTGGCGAGGAATCCCAATCTAAGACATGTTCCATTTGAATTAGGATTCCTGAACTAGTTGGAGTTGAATCACATTGCTTTACAGCTTCTATAGGTTTTTAGTAGACCTGAAAGTGGATTGAATTCTGCTTGCTTTCTATTATGGCTCTGTGGTTGTCTTTAGGTTTCATCTATCATGGGTTCTGCCTTTTCTACAAATGCGTATTGCTCCTACTGCTCAGTTGGGTTTTTGGTTCTGATGTACTGGCTCTGTGCTTGGCTTGTCTCCCCTGTGCTGTGCTGGTTGTTGAAGTGCTTTTCCTGCTGTGTCAATCTTTTTCTGTTGGCTTGGTGGAAGAAGGATAGTGGATTGGTGGAAGAAGGACAGTGGATTTTGACTACATGCTAAAAGTAAGGGGCATAATAAAGGTATGTGTAACTTTATTCTAGATTTAAGATGTCTGAACCACATCTAACTGGTGATGCAGATAAGAAATTGAGCATCCTAAGGAAAAACTAACTATTTCAACATAATTGTCATTGGTCTCTTTAATACCTCTCTTAGTATTGTTTTTTGGGTTTATGACTACCCCTTTTGACTTTATGTAAAATGAACAAGGTGGAATTCAATTTGTTTAAAGACACTTCAAACCACATTAAACCGTTGATTAGTTTCCTACAAGCTTCTACCTACCACTGATTAGTCCAACATTCTCTCAACTAGATCTTATCCTATCTGTCTGATGCCATTATAATTTCAGTTCCATTTTTTACACAGAACCATAAAAGAATCTAATTGTATTATAAGTGTTTCTTATCAATTATAATCATGCCATTAAATACACCTCTCCCCCTCTTTTAGGCATTATATTTTCCTTTTTTGTTCTTCTTTTATTCTAACATCTGCATCTAAAATATGTAGGTCCCTTGTGTCACATAGAAGCCATCCAATGATTGCTTTTTCATAGGTGCACAGACAAAACTGTGTGTCATCTAAATCGCTATGGCTTAGTATAAGGAGGACTGACAAACTCTTTTGGATAGTTAGTCTAATGCTTTGGTTCAGGTGTTCCTTTCTCTAAAGTTTGATCTTTATTTTTGTTCTTTCCATCAGTAACATGACTTGTGGTTGTTTAAGGTTGGTTTATCTCGGTGCAAGAGGTTGATTGTGAACTAAAAGAAGAGGATCTGAAAGGCTTCTTTGTGGAGTTGTTTCTGGTTAGTTTCCTTCTATTTAATTTTTCCTCATAGCAATATATAATTATTTTGATTCTTTTACAACTGTTACAGAAAATTTCACAGAAAATTTGAATCCTAAATAGACTCACGATCCTTGGCAGTAATAAGCCTGTTTGTAGCTTAGCACTTTTTAGAAAGGTGAAGTTTTATAACTTGACCCTACTCATTACACTTTATATAACAGTCAAGATAGACCCATGTATTGGTTTATATATAGTGTGAATACAGACACGGTAGACCATGTATTGGTTTATATATAGTGTGATTATCAGTCTACTTAGAGTCATATCATCGAACACATCTATCTAGTAGGCAATGAAGATAGATAAACCTATTCTACTAGTTGGTCTTGGGTGGCATAAGGTGTATCTACTTATTTACAAACATATCTTTATCTACTATAATAGATGACCAAATGCCATCCACCTTTCCATACATACTAGAAAAGAACCTATGATTCCTTTCCAGCCAAACAACATCAATAATCAAAGCAGCAGTTAGCTTAGCTTCATCACCAGTATTTACAAGGTCTACTAACACTTCACCTTTCTACCATATAAGGATTCAAGGTACATCCATAGCTCCACATATTTAATTGACTCTAAATAAACTAACAATTATCAATAACTCACAAGAATATTTGAACAAGCAGCTGCAGTGGATTTAGTCTTACTTCTAGATTTCCAAATTTTCTGGAAGACTTTATCCTTCCTGTATATTGAAGATTCACAGATTTTTTTTGGAAAACTATAATGTAGCAGATTCTATTCATATTCAAGAGAAACCTCATGCAAATAGGACCTTCATCACTCATCAACTACACTGATTTAGGAAATTTCAACAAAGCAACATTCAACACTTACATCATTGAAAAAGGTTAATTTCTTCATGATGCCACCACCTCTATCTTCCATATGCCATTTTCGTTTAGTAATTGTTCATCCAAGTTCCTACATTTGGGGTAACAATTGATTTGGAATCTGGATAGCATAACGACATGTAGGTATGTGTTCTTGTGATGTGTTAAAGGCACTGTGTTTCATTCAATCTGACTTTGTTAACATATAGTCAATTACTTGTGGAGCAAATGTTTTTATTCAAGCATATACATATAACTTCATTATAACCATGACTCTTAGATTCTACAAAGCAGAGCACATTTCACAACGTCACAGAAATTTAGTTGTACATTTAAAACAAGCTAACTGAGTGATATGATATGAAGATTTATTCACTTTTTCCAATTGAACTTAGTGACAAATAACAAGTTGATATGCTGAGAAAGTGATGAATGATGACACAAAAATTAATGTTGCTACATTCATTACAACCACAATTATGTTTGAAACCCACGTCAGTAAAAGGATTAGGAATTAAATTCAATCCCTACACCATATGATAAATTCCAGCACCATTCAGCAACCACTTAGCAGTTGCTGGAAACATTAATGATAACTCTTTATAATATAAAGTACATTGCTGGAAACATTAAAGACTACAAAAGCTTACATCTATATCTTACCACGGCCATTGAAACTGCAATATATAGAACACTTTTATGTATCATCGCCCATCATGCAGATTTTATACACATCCTTGTGCTAACATTCATGCTTATATTCCAACATCATTGTCAGCAGCTAATGATGAAATTGATTTCTAGATTTATGCTATAGAGGACCACTTGCTAGAAATGGTATTGTTTACATATTAATATATGCCAAGGTCAGCAATTCTTGGTATGTATGTCCTGTTCTAGAGTACTGAGATGTAGTCATGTTCTAGAGTACTGAGATGCAATTCTTGGTATGTCCTGTTCTAGAGTACTGATGAATACAAGAATTATAACTTGATATAAAAGCGTCGGATTGAAGCTGTCAATGAGAAACAGTAACATCCTTATCGTTGTAACTAATGACTGCAGCTGCAGCTAATACACCTCATGTCAACTGTAGCTACACACGTGAAAGGTGTACGCCTCAAGCGTATAGGATATCACCTTTGTTTGAGATGTGTGTTGTGTGAAACGCATCTGGAAACAAATGACCATCTCAATTTGTGATTACACTGTGCTCCAACAAACCATTATGTCTTCAGCTCCACTAATTAACAGAAGATGATCTAGAAGACAAGTTCAGTAATAATCCTTTTGTATCATGTGAGGATCGTCCTCTTTTTGTATCTATAGATGCATCTCGCTGATGACAGCAACTAAGTGCAGTCCATAGAGATACATGCATATAACCCACTGAGTTTTTTTTAATTATGTACTATTTACTAAGTTCAATCATAATTTTAGTTTACGGGTGCATGTTGCTGCTATGTTGGTTCACTTACATTTATCTCTACTTCACACTCACTCTGATTCCTTTTTGTATTTATATTGATAGGGTATAATTACTTTTAATGATGGATTTTGACAGACAATGCACCTTGGAGTAGACCAAAACCGAAATATAACGGTAAGTTGTTTGTTGTACTATGATTTATGTATAAACTTTAAATTCTATTAATATAATGATTTGTCATTTTTAGGAGAAGAATATTCAAGTACCTAACCATATGAGGTCTGGCATTGATGAAGAGCACCACACCATTTGAAGGAATATGGAGACATTATAGATCTTAAGAGTTTCTAGCATGATATGTTGATTGTCATCAATCTCAAATTTTAGAACTATATGTACTCTTTATTTATATCAACGTTGAGCACACAATGTATGGATAATATTTTGCTTCAATAACAAAATTTGGTTTGAGGTGATTTAACATTTTTATGTGTCATTTTGGTGTTGAATCTTCTTATGATGTCATGTGAATTAGTATAAAAAATTTGCTTGAGGTTATGTATACAAAGTTTTCATTTAAAATTTGATATTCACTATAGTAACAATTAATTAACATTTAATAAATCATTCAATAATCAATAACCAAATCATTTACAGTAGTCCCTCATAAATATATTGATGAAGGTCTAGATTGACCATCAAAATTGCATTGATGACGACCACATAGCCCCTCAAAAATAATATTAATGAAGGCATTATCCCTTCAAAAACATATTCTCCAGGACCATCAAGTCCCTCAAAAATGTATTTATGAGAACTAAATAGTCCCTCAAAAATGTATTTATGAAGGCTAAATAGTCCCTCAAAAATGTATTCATGAAGGCTAAATAGTCCCTCAATATAACATTCTTGAGAGCTAGTTGGTCCGTGACAATTGTATTCGTGAGGGCCACTGGTATTTGTCACGTGAGTTCTCTTCACGGACCATTTGTGAGGGCCAGACCCACAACCGTCCCTATTTGTGAGGGCCTGTAGAGAGGGGTTTGTGACAGGACTCACTCGTGAATAATGGCCCAATTTTTTGTAGTGCATGGATATCAAACTCCCTTAGGAGGGACAAATCCCATATCTATCACTCACCCCTCAAAAGCCCCATGTGTCAAAGCCACCCAATCATCACCTTTATAACAACCCATGTTTCAGGACTGCGTTTGATGATGTCAAAGTGTGCCCAACTACATGTGTTGAGTGTAGTGATTTCAGGTCAAAGAATCACACTCACCACCATCACTGTGAGTACTGACTGTGACTACCATGTCATGGTTCCGTGTGTCAAACTCACGGTGGGTCTGTCCGGTACACTTGTTCTCTAACAAGTACCTATGTGTTTGGTTTGTTATCTATATATCATGACTAATGAGATTCTGTCATCAACCAACACCACAATCTAGTCTTGTGTGTCATTGCTATCTATCTACCTTCCACAATGACATCCGACTAGGGACATAATGAGAATGTACAAACTCTTAGCATTCGTATGATCTCATCGTTCAGGTCCCGAACCTGAAGGCATACATCATTGAGTATTGTCATTCTCTAGACATTCAATCTTTTCTATCACTATCTCATATGACTGAACCAGAAAGAATTGGAAGCTTGCCTTTGATGTTTATCAAATCAATCTTAATGTATCCCACCAATCATCCCATGATTGGCTCTCAGGGCATACATACCAACAGACTCCCACTTGCACTGCGAGCCAATCACCCTTGAATCATATTCATAGTGATCTTCAAACATGTCCCACATGTTACTGTGCTCTAGTGCCAACATAGTGAGTAATGGCAACACCTTGCCAAAGTCAGTATAAATTGCATGTCTCACATCTCTTCGATGTATGTCATACGTATGAGATGGAGCTGCCGTAATATGTGATCCAGTATTCCTTTGCTAACCTTTAGCCACATTGCATGATCTAGGATTCCATACTTGTCATCAATGACCAAAATATCTCTAAGTTCATTTCATGAACTTCCAGATCCATATAGTATCCACTGCGGTTCTCTAACACATAGATACTCAGCATTTCCTTTTAAATGGTTTTATTGGAACACTTCCAATTATCAACAAACTTTCACTTTTATATATCCTATATATATTTTGCGATTAAGTTTATGTCCTTTCGGAAGTTCGCATCAGTGTAACTCTTTACATTGAACTCTTCCTTATCTCCATAGAACTAGTACTTTTCAAGTACTTATCAAGTTCTCATGGTATTCCAGTAACCCTTACTGGAAGTAGACAAACATCCACTCGTCATGTCCCACATACGAGTTATGAGCACATCATATTGCCATGTCATACATACAAGATGATGAATGCATTTTTGTTCTTGCCATGTCGATACATGCAAGATAATGGGATGATTACATACATGATAGATCTGTATCTATTCTTAGTGTTCCCATTCTTCATAAGAATTGGACACTTGGCCTTGGGATAGTAACTCTATGTAACATGGACAAGTTTTCTCCCACTGAATCTGTGCATACTGAACCCTTCAGTACAGATTGCCAATGTATGCTTTCTCTTTTTAGGTCAAGAGGTTTTTCGAGAACTATCTCTATAGATCTCTATTCCTATCACATAGGAAACATCTCTATCTTCCTTTAAAGATAATTTCCACTTTAGGATTTCCATTCTAGAACATTTCCATTTCACATCAACATGTGGAATGTGAACACGCTCCCACTAAATCACAGATCCCTTCTTTATCTTTGCCATATCAGTCAAACCCTTTGACTATATCATCAAAGTAAAGATCCAATTCTGAGTTGCTTGTACTCAATCAATCACATTGATTAGTCCATTGTAACTTATAGACTTCATTTGCATTAGTGGATTCATAAACCTTATAGGTTGTGTCACGTACATATCCTTATTTTATTCCTCATAGGAATGCGGTTTTAGTATCCATATGCCAAATGTCTTAGTCATTAAGTTGCAATTAACAAGCATCATCCTTCTCAAAATGTTATCCATGTGTCTTAACACTTAAGACTCATTTGCACTTATGGATTTCATTCCAATGGGTGCTACCATCAAGGTCATACCTTATGGTTCACATGGATGTCATTTAGGATGTAGTGGTCATAAACCATAACTCAAGATTCAGTTCCTCATATTCATCTAGATAGTTGACTCATCACATGAACAACTCATCACATAGATAATTGAGGTGTATCTGTTAAGGATATAAGAACTCACAACCCTTGTGATTCTTAATTTCTTTTATTAGTGAAGTGTATTCTTTATTTAAGAAGAATTTAGTTATTTGATAATCATACTCTAACTCCTTAGAGTATGACTCCTTCTTGATTTAGACATCACCATGCCTTAATCACGAGTTCACTATGATACACTATCATAATCACTCACAAGGTTCTCAAACATTTGGTCTAAGTATTTTATTCATTGATCTCATCAAGAATTAACACTTTACCAAATTTGTACTTCATTTATGATATTCTCGAACACTTCAAGATATTCATATTGGTATTTCTCTAAACACCATTTGAAATATTTAGCATTTGCTCCAATAGGTATGTAAATACATCACATGTATTATACCTAACAGGATAATCATTCTCCCACTACCTTTAGTGAAGATTGATTAATCATGTCCAAGATATTCATGTCTCTTACTGGTTCTCTAACCAAAAGAGTCTAGATTTATCCATCACATGGAAACTAGAAATGAATTTCTCATGATTGATGCTAATTTGATTGTTTGAGTTATCTATAAATTTTAGGTTTCATTTTATCTTATGCATATCAAATACCACAAGATAAACAAGGCATTTCCACAAAGATCATATCTTTAGAAATTGAAACATCTCTTTATTGATTGCCACCATTGTCATACAATATGAAAAAATAAAGTGTTTCTATCTATTGAAAAATATGAAATAGCAGTTCTCAACTCTATTTCGTGCCCTTTAGGCTAAAATAAACTGAAAGGTACTCCTATCTATGGCAACAACACTTGCTCCAATGATGGGTACTCCTTTCTTGGTCCTTTCACAAAGGCCATCACTTCTTTGTGGATATTGCATATCATATATGACATATCCATATCTTGGTATCATATACCTCAGATAAAGAAGAGGTTCATTTCATGATACCTTAGGTGGAAATCTCCATCCCCTCCTTCATCTTCTTTTGTTCTTCCAGATATAGAGAGAAATTCCCTCATACACCCTTTCCCCATGTGCCTTGAGGTTGAAGACGGCTTGGGCTGCTGGCTAGCATCAGAACACTTCTTTGCTTTGCCCTTGCCCTTGCCCTTAAGACTTACCTTTCATTGATCTCATCAAAGATTAGGGTTAGTCTTTTTTTTCATATTTGCCTCTACTGTCCTCAACATGTCCAACAACTTTGTCAACGTTTGTCAAAGTTGTTCATGTTGTAGTTTATCATGAACTGTATGATTCTCGCAACATTTGCAGTATCATACCAATAGCCAACTCTTGGCTCAGAGGGAATCCTTCTTAGTCAGGTCTTTCCACATACCCAATCATATTGAGTGTGTGAATACCTTACTGGATCTCCTTCTATCATGACATACTAGGACAATGTCTTGGAGACATCATATGTCTCATGTTGTCTCTGCAACTCATAGTTCAGAGAACACAACATCAAGCACTCCTCATCAATGTCATCCTCGGTATGTTTCCATAAGCATACTTTCAGCCATTGTTGTGGTGGGATCGAGTTCATCTGGTTCTGGTATAACTAGGACTTAGAGCTTATGCTCTTTGATTGAGAACGCTTCTCAACGTCCTAACCAATCGTGGAAATTATTCCCATTTAACTTGTCCTTTTTCAGGATGGATCACAAAGAAAAGTGATTGTTGTTTGTTGCCATTTGTACTACAAAAGGAAAAATATGCAATTTTAGTCCAAAACTCCTTTTGACTTATTTGATTGATCTGAAAGGTTGACGATATAAATTAGGCCTTTAATTAATTATCGCTCCCACTATTTTACTTCAAATTGATAGCCCTCACCATCAATTCGGAAGATTGCAGCGTACAACCTTCTAGTGGGCAAGATCCATATTTCATCAAGTCATGAGTCATCTTTGACTGATCGCCCACAATCTTGACTATTTAGGTAGGCCATCATGCCAATTGCATCATATGCAACTCTTGATGAATGAACATGCACAACACCTTGCCATGAACATTCCTTGCCTCTGGGCTTAGACGCTCTAAGAATCACCAGTTAATTCTAACCCAAAAGCCGACACGGTAAACATGCACCCTGCTTTGGCAGAACCTACATGTCTACCCTTCACACTTCCACAAGATAGACGACACACCACGCTTTGGCGTAACCTACGCTTGGTCGATCGAGTTTTTCATGTGTGCCACTAATGGAAGGCATATAAGACTTAATATTTAATGAGGGATTTGGTTTTTATATACATATACATATCCAATCACCACAATATATAGTACATATCATATACATGCTATATCCCACAAAAAACATGCGAAATGATAAAAAGCGATGATTATGGCCATCCTAATGTGATTCCTCAAGCCAAGAGGAATCACGGTCATCTAGGTCTACATCACATGCAACCTGTACAAGATGAACTCTGTGCTTTGCCTTTTTGGGTTTGATCAACTCATCACATGACTGATCGGCTCGCCATCAGGCCGGTCGGATGGGTGCCACCAGTCGATCGGTTGGCTCCTCCAACTGATCAGTTTGCCTAGTCGTCATGCATCTCATCATGGCCGCCACCCGCTCGTCTCGCTCCTGGAACTGGTCATCAACCGATCGACTCACTCCTTGAACCAATCGTCTGGAACGTCAACTGATCGGTTCACTCCTTGAACCGATCGTCTCAGCTGTCGTCAGGATGTCCTTCGTTCTTTGACATAACAAGAAATAAAATTATATCCTATTTTACATTGTAAAAAGAGAAACCTCGAGTTACATTTGAGGGGAGCAAAGGTAGGAAAGAAATCTCGAATTATTTTGAGTTACATCAGGAATAGGATAAAGGGAATCGGTGCGCAGACCGAGATGCAAGAAACCACATACAACCATACACAGATAGGGTTTATTGGCCATAACCACGCTATACATCCGCCACAAAACTCGTTTAAGGGTGACGCATATCAAGTGTATTAATAATACATATCATATATGTAAATTGGGATTTGTGGATTTAGGATTGGACATGCATAAAGCCAATTTTATTTGCATCGTATGCAATAAATAAAGGCGACAAATCAAAATCTATCATATCGATAATCCTAAAGTATAGAGCAGTTGACGTGGCTCTGATACCACTATTGGATTTTAGGGGAGGCAGAGAAGGCAGCGGAAACAAAAAAATTTCCTCCCCAAACCCAGAACAAGGAAACGCGTCAACGTCTATACAATAGGAAAGGATGGTTTATGGAATCATACCTTGTCCCAAGGCTTGCTCGGGGACAATACCTCGCGGCTTGTGCGATCTTCACCTCCGGTCTTGGACGGTGTCTGTGCAGCTCCTGGTCGCACCGAGACTGACGACTCCTAGTCTCACCGGGACTGTCGGGATTGACAGTTGTCCTCCAAGCGATAGAAATCTCCTGTCTTTGAAGTAGTACACACGGACCACCTGGAACTCCAATCTCCTTGTCTCACAAGGAATTGGAAGGAGTCACACCCTCCTGTCAGTGTACTAGTCACTGACACACTCTCCTGCCACCAGTCGCTTTCTACAGTTGTCTTTTCCTTGTTGTGCCTCCCTTATCGGGTAGCACTTGCTTGGGCTCTCTTGGTTACCAAAACCAGAGAGAACGACAACTTTATAGAGAAACTGGTTGCACTGAGTTGTACTTTGAGAAGCCCCCAATACCCCTATATATAGGAGGGTCATGGGACAAGATTCTCTATCCTGGGCAATGTGGGACTAAAGCAGGAGTAGAAGGGTTCGAGATTTTCCACAAAAACAACCAACTGTGTAACCTGAACCAATAGTTTCATTTCTAAAATGGTCGGTTGGGGACCTGAGTCGGTCGGTTGACACCTCAACCGATCGGTTGGGACCCATGAAACGGTCGGTTCACTTCTGAATCGGTCGGTTCGTGGTTCTGGTCAGTTCCCGATTGACCTTTTCTCTTTTGTTTTGAATTGGTACCAAATACCAATCCTTGTTCCAATCAAATTGGGCAAGTGAAACGAAAAGAAATTTCTCACCAATCCTACTTTTCCAACTTGCTCGGTTGCACCAGTTGAACCTATCATTTCAACACTTGAAGCGATTGTTTCACCCTGTCCATGAGCCAATCGACTCACCACCTGAGCCGATCGGTTCACCAAGCTCAGCCGATCGGTTCATCACATGAGCCGATCGGTTGGGAGTGCAGATTGTGCAGAATTTGTCAATTGCAGTTTCAATCAATCTGATACTCCAATCAATGTGTCTGACACCTTGAACATTATGACAATTGATTGAGTGTTTTTTTAGCAATCCGAACATCTTCATTACTGAAAAGCCATACGGCATCTACACATAGGAAAAGTGATTCTGGAAGTACATACAACCAAGAGCAGGGCTATCCGATCCCCAAAACTCATATTGGAATGATAATAGAACGCTTCTGCATTGATCTCTTTTCCACTAGGCTGACATAAGTAACTTTTCATAAGAGATTCCTTCAACCTGAGCATAGATCGAAGATGATAAACCTGCAAATGAAAAATATACAGACCAGTGTTTTCCGCCACATGTAAAGCCATAGACCCAGTAGTGAATCCGAACAGAAGAAATCGAGGCCAACAAGAGCCAAGACTCATAGATCCCAAACAGAGAGAACAACCACGCCGACAAGCAGCGACAACAATGCCGATGAGCGATGAGAAACGGGCAGAATAACCTGCAACAAAGAATAACCTGCAACGAAGAAGCACGGGGGCGGGGGGTATTGACTGTTGTAGGGATTGACGATCAGGGCAAGTCGCCCACTCTCCGCTCCACCCCAGTGAGCCAAAGGACCACCAGGGCACGCCGCCCAAACCACCAGCGCCGCAGCCTCAAGATCCGAGGCCGAGTACCACCGCTGAGAAGGACGGGTCCTAGACGAAAAGCAGGTGAAGGCTCCGATCGTCAAAGCACCTTGAGACAGCCGAGGAAGAAGAAGCCCAGGGGGAGAGGGAACGCTGCGCGTCGGCAGGCAACCTCCCCCCGAGCAGAGTCGGCAACGGGGCAAGCCCTAGATTGTGGGAGCTAGGGAGAGAGTCGCCGCTAGCGGCAGTTAATTGATTGAGTGTTTAATTGAACTACTAAACTCCTTTAGTAATCAATCTAAACATTGTTTGTGGACAAAACTCCTCTTCCATGTTAAATCCTATGTGTGGGACCCTGTAGGTCCATTTCATGTTGGCAGTGAAAGTCCATAACACTTATGACTTCACAAGCAAAGAGCGGTGCCTAGTCACACATCAGTGCTACCCAAGTGAAATAGAAAGTTGGAGAACAACTTTCAATCCTACAATCCGTGAATGGTGTTACAGTGAATGTATAATTCCTTTGTCACTGATATCCCGAATGAACTCGAGGCATGGAACAGTCATCCTGTCAAAGTTCATTCACTTTCTTGATCTCAGAGTAGATTGGAAGAGATATGTATGACATCAATATCACATACTGATTCACACATTCGTGCACGTCTTTCTCAATCCTACTCATCAAGTGGCCATGGATATCAAACTCCCTTAGGAGGGACAAATCCCATATCTATCACTCATCCCTCAAAAGCCCCATGTGTCAAAGCCACCCAATCATCACCTTTATAACAACCCATGTTTCAGGACTGCGTTTGATGATGTCAAAGTGTGCGCAACTACATGTGTTGAGTGTAGTGATTTCAGGTCAAAGAATCACACTCACCACCATCACTGTGAGTACTGACTGTGACTACCATGTCATGGTTCCATGTGTCAAACTCACGGTGGGTCTGTCTGGTACACTTTTTCTCTAACAAGTACCTATGTGTTTGGTTTGATATCTCTATATCATGACTAATGAGATTCTGTCATCAACCAACACCACAATCTAGTCTTGTGTGTCATTGTTGTCTATCTACCTTCCACAATGACATCCGACTAGGGACATAATGAGAATGTACAAACTCTTAGCATCCGTATGATCTCATCATTCAGGTCGTGAACCTGAAGGCATACGTCATTGAGTATTGTCATTCTCTAGACATTCAATCTGTTCTATCACTATCTCATATGACTGAACCAGAAAGAATTGGAAGCTTGCCTTTGATGTTTATCAAATCAATCTTAATGTATCCCACCAATCATCCCATGATTGGCTCTCAGGGCATACATACCAACAAGGAGGTGGTATAAGGTATCTAACCTCGTGCTAGAGATGCCACCTAGGTATATATAGGTGTGGGGGAAGCAATAGGTCAAGTGGGGGTAAAGTGGGAAATGTAGTGCAAAAGTAGCTAGGATTTTGTGAGTAGCACGACTGTGGTGGTCACCACGACCGTGGTGGGGAAGGGTGAGAATGGTCGTGGTGGTGTGGAACAACCGTGGTTAGAAATGGGAAAATCACAGGAACTTGGTTACTTTTGTACATGAAGTAGCACGACCGTGGTGGTCACCTCGGCCATGGTCGCTTGGATCGCTCTACCCATTCTTGACTCTAAGACCATTTTGCTTAAGCTGTCACACGGTCGTGCAAGGTGGCACGTTCATTCTGGGTCAGACCACCATGGCCATTCTGAGTGGCACGGCCGTGGTGATTCTTGCTTTGCTTCAATGCAACTATGTTTATTTTGGATGAGCCAACACGACTGTTCTGAGGAACCACGACCATGGTGGTCTCTGTTGCAGCACTTTGACTTGATTATTGGTTCATTCTTGGACATATTTTCTTTAATGGAGCTTTGTCCACTAGGAGTAGGTTGTGGGAGTCTCAGACTTCACTTAAGGCCTCTCCAAGGGTAGAGAAACCCTAGGATCACTCCTCTCTCTCTTCCATCAAGCGTGGTCTAAATGCATGAAAAACATACAAATAATTTTCATAAGTGCATTTTATACAAATATGCATATTCGGGGAAATAACATGCAATCCAACATGTATAGATGTGATTGAAATGCAATATGACACAAGATGAAGCCCTAAAATAGGACTGCAACCACCCAAAACTTAAAACATACTTGTCCTCAAGTATCCTCCAACTCAATCTCTTTACAATTTTTCACAATCAAGAAATTAAAAATGCAATGAAATAAGTGAATATTGACTAAATGGGTTCAAGGATGACTAAGTGCATGCATTCTACCTCTCTCCTCTCCTCTTTCACAAACTAATAATGACTAGAGCATTGAGCCTGCAAACTTCAAATATAGAGCATAGAAAACACAATCAATCCATATGGCTGTCATATCACTATGGGTAAACCGTTTCATGGTAGCAAAGGTCACAAATGATTTTTTTTAGTTTTACATTCATGCATTCAATCTCATATGTACATGCACACTAAGTACCCATGTGTCCACAAAAAAGGGCAAAATGAGCTAGGTTTGACATTTTCTAGCTCCATGGGCATGCAAAGGGAAGAAAGGGTTGCGGTAAGAATTTGGAGTGCTTTTACACACTAGTGTTTGCTTTATTTATATGCTCTTAAATAGGAGGATCTTTTATTTTTCTTTTTGCATTTTTTTCTTTTCTTTTCTTTGCCCTTGGTGTACATAGGGCACATGTTTCCGAGAGTGAAGTGGGGGGATATAGGTGTAGCCACCCCAAACTTTTGGAGGTGGCAATGACTAATATGTGCACTTTGGCATCCTTTCATGAGGTGGAGGGGTAAGAAGATGGTGGAAGAAATGTCAGGTCAAAGAGGGGTTAGTAGTGTGGACATAAATGTGAGATATCCTACATGAAAATTACTCCATCAATTTCATCAAGCAATGACATACCACATGAATGAGCAATATTAAAACCACATTTCTATCATGAGATACTAAGTGTTTGCGGCTTGCTTCAATCACAATCCAACCAAATAGTTCACAAGCATAAGAGAGGTGGTTCACATGTAAAAAGTAAAAAGTGAGGCCATTTAGCAATAGACCATGATAATTCACTTGCATTTGTCAAAGCTCATTATTTTCAATCAAATAAGTAGAGATTGGGTCAAAACACACTTTTAGGCAAGAAATTCTAAATTTGGGCAAAATTGGCCAAAACGGTGCCAAGCTGCCCTCAATCATATCTAATCCTATATTATTGAACATAAAGCAGGAAATAAGTAAAATCTAGCTAAAACATGCAAAAATTACCAAAAATCTACATGATGTGCAATTCATGGCAAAAAGAGCAATTTTTTTGAAAATTACGCAAAAATTGCAAGAAAGTAAACTACATGACATACAACCATGCGAAGCAAGTAAAATATAATCTAGATAGTGAGAACGACAAAACAAAACAAGAAAACAAAACTAAATGGCAGGTGAAATGCAAACAGTGTAAAATGGGAAAAAGGGCATACTGCCCTACCACCCGAAACTTTTGAATCATGTTGTCCTCAGCATGACACTAAAGTATAGGAGTGATAGGGTAGATGATCGATGTGGTGGCTCCGGTGGTGGTCCTCCCTGTGGTGGAGGATGCTGGTAGTAGGAACCCCAATAGTCCAAATGTGGAGGTGGGTAGTTATCCTGATATGCTGACAGAGTGCTCCACCAATCTTCCCCCTACTGGGGGTTCCTCTGGGCCTGAGCGTGCTAAAATTGATACATGTGGTTGACGTGATAATACATCTGTTGATGGTTTAACCATATAAAATCCTTGGTATACTGTAAACCCTCTTGTGCCCACAAAATGCCCTCCTGGGTTCTCAGTATGCTGTCTTGTATGCTCTAGATGCCCTCCAACTGCGCATGTATAGTGGCCATGTCATATGTGTTTGTTGTGGGCTGCTGTGATGCCTTCGCCTCTCGTCTCTTGACTCGACATGCATCTACTGCCTCTGCTTCTCACCTCTGCTTTGTCTCCTGTGAGGGCTCTCCTAGTTCCTCATCCAGTAGCACCTCTGGTATATCTTCCCCTCTAGGTGCTCCTCCTCATATCTCCTCAGGGTCTCCAAGAAGTTTGGAGCATGCCCATGCTCCTCTAAGGGCACGTTTGCTTTGCAGTAGAATGCTGTATTGGATTGCATTCTTAAGCCCGACAGCCATGAAGTTTATGTTTGTTTTACCGGAGATGGAGAAACCCGAAAGTCCTGCATTTTCGGTCATTGAACAAAAGCTGCAATTTGCCATCCAGTTCAAAACCGCCGGGCGCCGAAATCCTGCAGGCGTCCCGTGCAGTTCCAGTTCGTCACCCTTGATCAAAAGCTTCTTTACCCCACATCTATCCACCTCAAACAAACATAAACTACCGATTTACAGAATTCCTGAAAACCTGCATTTTTTGAATCGGGATTACGAGAGTGCAGGATGCGGGTGTAATCCGGCGGAACCCGTCAATCCAAACGTGCCCTAAGAGAGGCGGAGTGTGGTATGGTAGCTCACTTGAGACACCTGGATATGGGGGGTTGACCTAGTGTATGATTTTCTCATCTACTACTGCGATCATAGAAGAACGAACCAAGTAGTGCAGATCCACTAACTTTCCCCCTCAACCCTGGTATATCCTGTAACATCATGGCCTAGGGCGTCATCAATAGATATCACAATCCCTCACATAACAAATGGATTCTTTCTATTGAAGGGGAGTGTCCTCAGATGATCTATCAATAAAACACCCAAATTTACAAACTTTCTTTTTACCAGCCAACCCAAAACAAAAAGATCTTTCTTTGTGCCGGTGCCTTGGTTTTTGTACATGGCGAAGATTGTGTTTGCAAGAACTTTCTGTACATAAAGGAGGAATGGATTATAGATCAATATTGTTTAGTATTTCCCCGCTACAAATTTCTATGGACGGTGAAGTACTTCCACATGGTGATGTAGGTAGTACTCGAGTTATTCTCTATCCTTCCCCCATCCAAGAGGGCTTCCATCTCATCACCGAGAGCCAACATCTTGTTTAGCATCTTTGAAGTAAAAACCTAGCGCTTGTCTCCAATCACCACTCTAATGACATCCTCTTCATTATCACAAATCTTCTCTAAAGTGGCGAAGGACTGACATGTCAGCTCCACATAAGTCACATGTGGTGTCGCCAAGATGTTGAAAAGGCCCACTGATTCCATTATGCCCTTGAAATAGGTGTAGAAACCCATGCTCTCCATTGTCGCTTGACACACATAATGGGTGGCAATCACCTTGTGTGTTAAGCACTCTGGGTGCTTCGACTTCTTTTCCCGACTACTAGTAACTCGGGCTCACTATCAGGCTACTATTGGGATGCATCTGGCTACAATGCATCTGACATTGCCCCATCCTCATCGTCCAAAAGTAATTGTCTCTGTGCTTGAGGTTGAGGTTGCGACTGTGGTCCTAAAGATGTCGAAGGATGTGCCACTAAAATTGACAGTCAAGCTACCATAATTGATGGTCGGGCTACTAAAACTGAGGGTTGGGCTGGTGAGGGCTGTGGAGGTGCACACCGTGGCTGCAAACACACTTCCTCCACATTGGATCTATCAAAGCATGCAATTCGACTTCCATCAAATGAACAGTTTCGCTGGGGTCGGAGGCAGACAACGGGGTAGTAGACATCAGGGTTGAAAATTATGCATTCTTGGGCTGGCACCCATTGAAAATGACCTCCTTGGTCTTAGGCACAACCTTCTTTGCCATTTGCTTCATATTTGACTGGTTTTGGTGGAAGATTTTGGGATTTTTGAATTTATCTAAAGAACGGGGCTGTTGGGTGGATTGGAGATAAATGGGAGAATTTCTGGATGAAAATGGGTAGAATTTGTAGGTTAAGGTAGTGGAAATGATGGGGGATTGATTGGAGATGGATTGGAGGTGATTTTGTGGTGATTTGAGGGTTGGAGAGGAGGTGTGAAGGGTTTCACGACCGCTAGGGTATGGAGATGGCCATTCAATTCGGGAAGAAATGAATGAGCAAGTGAAATGCAATTTGCAAAATGGTTGTTTTAAGTGCTGGGTTGGGCTGCAGCACGACCGTGGTGGCTTCATGCAGCACGAGCATGTTGCGTGGAACGAGCGTGTTGGGTATGTTCTTTAGTTATCAAATTTTCTTGATTTCTCAGTTTGAGTGTACCACCACAGACGTTTTATGGTACCACGGTCGTGGTGAGTACTGTAGAAATTCATTTCGACTTAAATCTCATCAAAACATCAAATCTTTGATACCAAGTGATTTTTCTTTGAAACATTTTCTCAATTTCATCTAATTTTTCTCATTTCAACCTATTTTCACATGCACATCTTAAAACTAAACAAAAAATATTAAAAACAAGTGTGTGTGTGCTTTTTTCTTGGAAAAGTGCAAAAATAAAACACAAGTATAAAAAATGGAAGGTTCGGTGAAAAAATCCCAAACCTAGGTGGGTTGCCTGCCACAAGTGTTGAGTTTCATGCCTTCAGCTGGGCTTCTTGGAGATTCTTCAATCATTCATCCATTTGACATCCTCATGTGCCCATTCTTGCAATAAATGCATCTCTCATTTACACTCAACCTATGTTCCTCATCCCTTTGATCACAAAAATCATCATCAATTCTTCCATCTCGATCTTCTTCTCTCAAATGATCAGTCGGATTCTTAAAGTATCGATGTCCAATATCCTCATCTCGGGCTCGCTGGGTTGGGGTCTTGTACATGTTGATCTTGATCTTCATGTCCATGAATGAGTCTGCCATTGTGCCATTGTGCACATGTATCTCTGCATCCACCATATATAAGAATGCTCTTCCCAAGATAATGGGAATCTTCATATCCTCCAACTCCATATCAAGAACAATGAAATCCATCAGGAACACTACACCCTTTTCTTTGTCTATCATTACCAAAACATCATCCACTCTTACTCTAGGCACTTTTATGGAACAGTTCTCCAATTGGGGAGTGCAATGTGCCGCCCAATCCTAGCTCCACATAGACATTGTATGGCATCAAATTCACACTAGACCCCAATCAAGTAAGGATCTATCTATGTGATGTCCCCCTATGTAACTAGGTATGGGTGGGGCTCCTGGGTCTTTCCTCTTCACGAGATGTGAGTGTTGGATGATAGAGCTCACTTGTTCAGTCAACTTCACTCTCTTTGGTATTCTCCCCATTGACCTTCTCTTCACAATGCATAAGTTCTTAAGAAAGTTGGCATATGATGGGATCTGCTTGATAACATCCAACAATGGAATGTTAACCTTCACTTGGCGAAACACCTCAAGAATGTCAACATTGTGCTTTTGTCTCCTCCTTACTTCCGGTGGCTCATCTAATGCTTCAATGAATGGTGACTCACTTACTTTGTCCTTGCTTGCATCAATGTGAGATGGAACACTGGGGATGGTGGGATCTATAAATGGAGTGTGAGGTGGAGCACATGGTATCCCAAAATCAACAGGAGGTATCACATAATCATCTTTGGAATCTCAATCACATTATCACCACTTGGTTGCCTTTGCTTTGTTTTATCAACCTTCCTTTGACTTATGGGCTGCTCAAGAGATTTCTCACTCCTTAGAACTGTCACAACACTTCCTTGCTCATGGTGGATAGGGGGAGCTAGTTGTAGCTGTGGAGGAGGTAGAGGTGGTACTTGGTATTGAAATTGAAGTGGAAGGGAGGATTGAGGTTTGAAGGTGAATTGTTGACACAATTGTGGTGATGGAGGGGGAGGTGGTGTATAAGGCCTTGGCTGGCCTTGGAAGTGATGTACGGGCTGCACTTGCATGGGAGGTGGACTATAGAAAACTTGTGAAGAAGGCATCAGTCCACTTGCTTCATTGAAACTCAAGATGGGTTTTGAAGACATTTTTTCTTCTTAGAGAGCAATTATGGAATATAGCTGCTCTATCCTCTCCTCAAGCCTTGTGACATTATTTTACACATCATCAAAACTTTTAAACCTAGGGATAACCTCTTCCTCAAACCTTGAGCTATATCTTGGACTTTGTGGTTCCTAGTAGCTATAGGAGTGAGGTGTCTTCTTTTCTTCACCATAGAACTCAATAGAATTGACTGAGTGGTATGGAAAATTTGTCACTTAGTTCTTCATGAAGCTCACCATGTCATTAAGAATCTTCATCACTTGTGGGCTTGAGTCATTATGAGTCGGGGATGTCACACCAAAGGCATGTCCACCATCATTCATCACGCTAGAAGCTCGATTTGCTTGAACATTCTGCCAGCCGCTCATATAATGGCCACATCTCCTCATATTTCCTAGCCATGAAAACTCCTCCACAAGAAGAATCTACTATATATTGATCCTTTAGAGATATACTGGAGTAGAATGATTGAACTATCTTCCACAAAGGGATCTCTTGGTGCGAACACTCTCTCAATATCTTTCTAAATCTCTCCCAAGCATTGTGAAGTTGCTCATTGCCCTCACTAAAACTTGATATGGCATGCCACATTTGTGTCAACCTTACTATAGACTAGAATTGCCACAAGAAGGTATTTTTCATCTCTTCCCAACTCATGATGTCCCTCCTAGAATCATACCAATCTTTAGTTTTACCTTTGAGGGAGAATGAGAACAAGGTCAACCAGATTGTGTCATCACTGGCCTTCGACATCTTGAAGGTGGAGAATACTTCAAGAAAGGAATATAAGTGCTTGTAGGGGTTCTCACTCTCTGAGCCATAGAATATGGGAAGGAGCCCAAGAAGACCTGGAGGGATGGAGAATTGCTCCCCTGGCATTTGATCAACTGTGCTAGCAATTTGCGATTTGTAGTTGTTAGGCATGAAGTAATCTTGAAGTGGCTTGTGGGGTGCATTTTGGCCTTCCATCTTGTCTTCCCCAAGTGGCTTGTCACATGCACAAAGCACAACCAAACAAAATAGGGCAATTTAGCAAACCAATATGCACAAAGAATGCAAAGAATAAAGAATAACGAATAGCAATGATGAGGGCAGTAGGAAAAGTCAAAGCAAAACTAACTAGCTAGGCCGAGCGCCTCTACTCCTTGGCAATGGCACCAGAAAGCTTGGTGTGTTTCTCAAATGCAACAAACAAACATGCAAAATACAGTGCCAAAGGAGAGAGTCAACACCACAACTACTAGGTAGCTATGACGCTTCTGTCCCCGACAATGGCCCCAGAAAGCTTGGTGCATTTCTGCCAATGGTGTTACACACTACTCAATTGGAATTTGAATAGATGCAACCCCGTGAACAGACACACACAATGGATAACTTTCAAAATTTGTAAGGACCTACACAAACGTACTCACATACACCAAAACACTACACCCTCAAGCGCACGAGGTCGTGTCATAATATAGGAGGGTGGCAAGTATATGCTCGATCCACATGGAGAAAAGGGGGGACTAGAGCTATGTTAGTTTTTTTGGCTAGGTTCCTACTACGCAGATTAGGGTTGAAAGGTTTGATGGTTGATTTGATTGATTACACTAAAGGTGGAACAAGAAAGTAATTAAAGGAAGACAAATAAGAATCAAAACCTAAATTAACCCTAGACAGTTAATTCTACTAAGAAAGAAAAGACAAGGCAAGCAAGGAAAATGTTGGCTACACTAAAGTAGGAAAGAAGAGGTCTACACTATGCTAAGCTAGCAAACTAATCACAAGGGAAATTAAAGACCTAAACTATCAAGAACAAAGCAAGAACAAGGCAAGAAGATAACTAAGAAAATAAAGAGATAACTAAGATAACACTAGCTAAGCAAGAAGGCAATTAGAATTTTAAAATAATAAAGGGATGTGCAGGTTAGTTGGGGGATGCACTTATCATTTAGGTTGGGGGTGACATGTGAACATTATGCTTTCATTTATATTATAAAACCAAACAACAAGTTAGAGTCTAAGGAATTATCATAAACTACTAACTGGCCATGTATATGCTAGATTGTGTATAGGGAAACTAGTCCCTAACACCCCCTACTACCCTTACGAGGCTCAACTGGGTTAGGATTTAGGTGAAATTTAGTTAGAGTCTAAAAATCCTGGGTTTCTAGTTTATACAATCTTAGGATGATTAGGGGTTGAGGTTAGTAATGGGAGTAAAAGTGAGGTTTTAGGCCCCCCATCACCCACATTCTAACCTTGAGAAAGATCCATGCTAAGCACACCAAATTCATCTGAACTAGCTACATAGATCTCTCAACTAGGGTTAGGAGACTTTATTAGCATGTAGGAGGATGGGTGGCTATCTAGGGATCCAAGAATTAGATCTAGGAGAAAATCCCAAAATTCACACATATAAACAATTTCCCCAAATTCCTAGGTGATTTCAAGCACAAACCAATAAGCAATTCATGAAGAGTGAGATATAAATAGAACATAATCATTAGCAAATGAAACTACAATGTTTACATATCATTTCCCCCTAACATGGTATCAAAGTAACATTTTTCACCCCAAACAACCCACCCAAGGTGTAACATCCCTGACCTGGGTTATACTTTTACCCTAGGTATTTTGATTAAGAAAGGTGATTAAATGCTTAATCTCATATTGTGAAAAGTAATTAGGGCTCAAGAGGAACTTATATTGCAATTCTAGTTCTTGTTGAACATTGTTGAAGTCAATGTTTTGTTTGTTTTGGACTAATGTGCAAAATACCCAAGTTGAGGGGTTTAAGTGCAAATTGTGCATGATAATATGTTCCTCATGTGTTGAAGCATCATGAGAGTGAATATGATGATGAGGTGTGGCTTATGGAAGCCTGAATACCAAGAAAGAGCTGATAAAGCAATGTATGTGCATGAAAACCCAATTTTGGTGTAATGTGCAATTTACCCAAAACCTAGGGTGCAATATATAAATTAGCACTTCAATAAGGTCCTAATGTTTCTTGGCATAATGTAGAGTAAATAAAATGAGAGGGGCGCCTCATTTGAATTAAGTTGGAGGAGAAAGAATCTTGATATTAAAATAATCAAGATTTAATCCTAATTGAAACCCTAATTTGATTTTGGGCAAAAATAAATGTATTAATGAAACGGCCTTCAACCAAAATTAAAATGGTTGGATTCATATGTGTGTGTGACGTCCTTGAGCCTTGCAAGGACACGAAAATATCCAAGGGAGTGGATAACTCACACACAATTTTATAAGAAAAAGAAATATCCACTCACATATGGATATTAATATAATATGATTTAAGGTGCTTAATTTGCTTTTATTTAAATCATGGATAATTGAGAGGGATAAGAGGCAAACAAGATAGCCTCGTCCGTAAGGAAGATGAGGGGGAAGAGGCGGCCACATTTTTGGGATTAAATGAATTTTTATAAGGCACTTTCTCTCTCCTTGAATTTCTTATAAAAAGACCCTTTACAAGCCAAATGAAAGACTTTTTCGTTTGCACATCTTCTCCTTGCTTGGGAAACGACCAAGGGAGCTTGGGAGGATCATGAGGACGACCCCCAACCTGTTGGTAAGGTTCTTGATCTATTTCACCTTGATTCCATGGTGGAAATCGAAAATAAATTATGGATTTCTTCCTATTTCGATCTCCTCTTCAATTCTAACCATTCCTTTTCACTCAAACCATGAGGACGAGCCTTGGAATGGTGAAAGAAGTTTCATCCACCATTTTTGACGTGATCTTGGAACTTTGGAGCTCAATTGGAGGTGGGTTTTATAACTTGAACCCTTGATTTTATTATTGCAATCAATTCCTTATCAATTGGTGATCAATTCTAAATTTCCGAAATTAAGTTTGGTTGATTGATGCAATTTCTATGGAAATCACAGTAGGTTTCGTGGGTTTAGAGCTTTATGATTATGACATCATCATAATCAAGCACCTCACCAAATTTTATGGATTAACTCCAAAGAAATCGATAGTTGAAGGCTAATCAATTAGGGAAACCTAATTGGATTAAGTGCTGACTTTTCAGCTTGATTAATTCGACTTTTTGGGCAAACGGATTCAAAACCATTTGAGAGCGTTGAACAAGGGTTGACCGTTTGATATTACTGTTACTAATTATGTTGGTTAATGACTCACCAAATTTTAGGGGTTAATTCCCAAGGAATCGTGAGTTGAAGGCTAATCAATTAGGGAAACCTAATTGGATTAAGTGCTGATTTTTCAGCATGATTAATTCGACTTTTTGGGAAAACGATTCCAAAACCATTTGAGAGCGTTTACAAAGGGTTGAACGTTTGATATTAATGTTCCTAATTATGTTGGTTAATGACTCACCAAATTTTACGGGTTAATTCCCAAGGAATCGTGAGTTGAAGGCTAATCAAATAGGGAAACCTAATTGGATTAAGTGCTGATTTTTCAGCATGATTAATTCGACTTTTTGGGTAAACGGTTTCAAAACCGTTTGAGAGCGTTGACCAAGGGTTGATCGTTTGAGATTACTGTTCCTAATTATGTTTTTTAATGAATCACCAAATTTTAGGGGTTAATTCCCAAGGAATCATGAGTTGAAGGCTAATCAATTAGGCAAACCCTAATTGGAATTAGTGCTGAAATTCCAATGAGTTGATTTGAGATTTTGGGTTGATTAGCCCAAACGGTTTCAAAACCGTTTGGGGATCACCCAAACGGTTTCAAAACCGTTTGTGGGTCACCCATGACCGTTTGGAGTTCTAGGTTCAAGTATGGATATGTGTTTTAAGATCCAAAGATGTGGTATGAACCCTAATCGGTTAAGTGCTGATTTTGCAAGTGATTGAGATGATGTTTTGGGTTGATTGGCCCAAACGGTTTCAAAACCGTTTGGGGATCACCAAAACGGTTTCAAGACCGTTTGGGGATCACCCAAAACCGTTTGGAAGTCTGGGGTTAAGTATAGTTGACCAATTGAAGGTCCAAAGGTACCAAATCATATTGCAATTAAGTGTTGATTTGTTGATCAACTCGATAGACCAATCCCCAATGGAATTTCACTAGAATCCAAAGGTTGGATGAGCCAAACGGTTTCAGGACCATTTGGATCTCATCCAAACGGTTTCAAAACCATTTGGTGGTCACCCAAGACCGTTTGGAGGTCTAGGGTTGAGTATGGTTAGGTGTTTGAAGGTCTAAAGGTACCAAGTTGTTTTGCAATCAAATGCTGATTTGGTGATCAATCCAATGATCCAAACCTTAATTGGTTGACTTGGATTTTGATGATGTGATGGGAAAACGACCTCAAGACCGTTTGGTGGTCATCCAAACGACCTCAAGACCGTTTGGGGTCAGGTCATGTTCATTTTGGATGGTGGTTCAATAGTTTCAAAGTGACTAATCTTGCATTGATTAGTGTTGAAGGATCATCAATCCCAAACCCTAATTCAATTGATTCAAACCCTAATTGAGGGTCAATTGAGAGTCAATTGAGAGTCAAATCAGTTGAAGGTTGACCTATTTAACTCAATTGAAGTATGAGGATAGGTCCAATCGATGATTGATTCCATGAGAAACCCTAGTGAGGGTGATTCCATGAGAAACCCTAGTTGAGGTTGATTCCATGTGAATCCCTAATTGAGGTTGATTCAATGTAAATCCCTAATTGAAGTTGATTCCATGAGAAACCCTAATTGAGGGTGATTCCATGAGAAATCCCTAGTTGGGATGAATAGTAAACATTAAGTATAGGCAATGAGATGTGAAAGCCTAATGGAGGGTGATGCTACATGCAATCCTAACTCTGATGAAGTATGATAGCATGTGAAATCCCAAAGCCCTAATAAAGGGTAAATGTATGTGAAACTCTAATTGGAGTTATAATACATGAAGCCTTGATCTTGGATAAAATGATGACAACCCAGAACCCTAATAAATAAAACACTGGGTAAATCCTTATAAGGGTGAAATAACATAAATGATTGATTATAGGCAATCTTATTGTAAGCAATGTCTTATCCTGAGATAAGTCCATATCATTAAAGATAATTGGACCATTCTTATGTATAACCTATGAACTACATGGTAAGAGTGATAGGTTAGTGGATGAAAGGATTAAGATGGGAAATACCTTAATCCAAGATAAGCTAATAACTTAAGAAGGTTGGAAGTAATGAGGTAAGTGATACATCAAGATATGAAAGACTTCACTAGTAGCATCTCAAAGTTGATATACTTTGATAACTATGAAATCCTAATTTGAGATGGGAAACCCTAACCCTAAATTGGGTAATGGGACATGAGAAACCCCAAAGTGATGTGAATAGTAATCCCTAACCCTATTAAGGGAATAGTGGTGTTACTATTATATTACAAGAGATAAAATGATTAGATGTTGCCTAGTGATAGGTGACAAGATGTTGAATGGCCCTGTGAGCCATATGATTAGATGTTGCCTAGTGATAGGTGACAAGATGTTTTTAATGGCCTGGAGAGCCATAAGGGTGATTGTGTAACATACTATAAATAGAACCCTATCCTAGTAGTTTTACCCTTTTTGTCTTAGCCAAACAAGAATCAACCAATACATGTTATTAAGGGAATACAAAATACTTTGTGCTTAATAATTTAGGTGATAATAAGAAATTAAAGAACTTAGTTGGATAAATACCTCCTCATATAATCTTAATGTAGGGTTGAAGTATAATTTGTCACTAAGTTATAGAAATCAAAAAGTATTTCATCTTAGAATTTTCTAGCACTTCCTAAAATAAGAGAAATAAGAGAAAATACGAATTTATATAAAGGAGAAGATAAATGCAAAATTAAAGTTAATATGGGAATTAATGGGTAAAGAAGATAATTAGAAAGGTAATGTACCAACAATTTATAATTGGGAACCCATCAGGATAATTTGACACTAAAATTCGTTTTCTTGACCAAAAGGTAACTTAAGGACCAAGTATCATTTAATTTTAGAAGATAATTGTATATATTAATATCCTTATCTAAATAAAATAGGAAATAGGCCAATAAAGTGATATAAAATATTTAATGCCCTCAAATTGGAAAACTAACTCCAAATTCGTAACCTAAACATAAAAATAAGCCTTTGGGCAAGTTTGCAACTAATTTGGATAATGTTTGATTATTAGGTAATTTTCGGAGAGAGAAAATGCCTAAAAGGTGTAATTAATAAATAGATGTAAATCATGACACCAAAAGTTGGAAATAAAAGCAAATTCGTATCCAACACATTAATTGTGACTCGTGTGTCAAGTTTCATAAATTTTGGATAATCCTAAAGCCATAAATGAAGAAAGAAAGAGAAAATGATATTTGATTTATTTAACCCATTAAAGGTTTCCAAAAGGAAAAACTAATTGGATATTCGGAATCTACATGTTTAATTTAACATATGTGCAAATTTTGGTTTAATTTAGATTATTCTAGAACCCTTAAATCAGGAAAGAGAATATATATAAATTATTTGAATTTTCCTTGTTTTATTCAATTGATTTCCGATTTTCCTTGCTGTCACGCGGTTTGTTTTAGCGCGCTTGGATCTGGGCCGTTCATTTCTTGATCGGACGGCCACCGACTTCTCTTCTACCTCGCGACAGAAGCGGAAACAGGGTCAGTTCGACGCCTTATTTTCCGATTAGGATTTCTCGGTCTACACTCAATCTTAGTTCACGATTTTTGTTCCTACGGTTTCCTTGTTGGATTCCGCTCAATCTGATCCCTAATATCACCCCTCTGGTGGTCTATATAAATAACCCCCAATTTTCCTCTCTCCATCATTTTTTCACAGACGGCTTTTCACCCTTCCTCCTTCATGGGTAACTGTCCAGAAAGGATCCTTGACCTTTCTTCTCTTCAACCCTGACCTCAATTGGACCAGATAGTGCTTGGTGCAGCCGAGCCTACTTGGTTTCTTCTCCGACGACCTTGGCGATGCCCCGACCATCTCGGCCACCCTCAAGTCATTTAGTTCCTCGGTGAGCATCCCTGGACCTCCTTCGACCTTTTCCTTTTTGCACTTTGGTCTGGGGTTCACCCTACCTCTCTGTCGACAAGAGTGCCTGTAGCTTCACTTTTGTCATCTCCGGCGAGGTTCCCTGTTTGCTCCCCTTCTATTTTTGGGCGAGTTTTTGCTTCAATAACTTCGACTAAGCGAGTTCTTCTTCTTCTTAGCCTTGTTTCATCGTTGTTGCTCCTATTTTCTTTCCCGTTGTTTCTGAGCTTTCAGGCTATGGAGGAACCTGGGTTCTGCCTCCTTCGGACGACCTTTGTTCCTTGTCAGGGCTCGTTGGGATCGTCTTGGTCTCAGGAACTCAACGACACTACTATTTACTCGGATTGACTTTCAGTGCTTGAGTTTTGATCGGGGGATTTGTTCTCCAGTTCGTCTGTTGAATCGCAACTCGACGAGGAACATGACCACCTAAGATTTCTCGTATCTGCCCTCGTCTTCGCTCAATGCTTTTGTTTTTCCGCAAGGGGCAACAAGGTCATTTCACAACTTTTCTTTTTCTCTCCGAATTGGGGCAACTCATCCATCTGGATGAGGGGCCAGATGAGTTGGCAAACTGTGGTTGGGCCAAATCGGACTGCGCGGCCCCACTCTCGCTCTCTCTCTGTTTTAAACGATTTTTGGATTTTTCCTATTGGTCAATTTTATAAAATTGATAACTAATTATCGGATGATCTGAAAATTATGGAAAAATATTTGTTGGATTCAGAAAAATGTAAGCTTTCGTTTGGTATTGGTTTTGATTCCCGAATCTGATGATTTAAAAGGGTGATTTTATGGATCTAATTAAATAAGATAAAAACTTGAATAATTCATAACTAATAATTTATAAGTCAGAAAAATATAATAAAATATGTTTTAGACTCGTAATAACATAACCTAAAATATGAAATAGTTTTCATAACCTAATTCACACACATATATAAAAAGGTAGTTTTTAGGGTTTGGTCTCTATGTATGGAATTGACATAAACTTGATATATGTGTTTAATAGGCTCTTTGGTGACCTAGTTTTGGATCCATAAGTGCTTAGGTCCTATTGGACTTTGATACTAAGGTATGTTGTATCCCCTATTCATCCATATTGAGCAATGCACCTACTTTAACATTCTTTTTGACTTTTGCCTACACACATGTCTATTCCTTTGTTATCATAGTTCATGTGAACTATCCTGGTTATTGTGATCTTGGATAATTTCTTGGAATCTTTTGTTGAGATATGGAAACATGATGATATTGTTGATGGTATCTACCATTGTTATGTGGAAGTTTATTGATGTTTCATATGTTTACTATTGTGGAAAATCTAATTTGATGATTGGACCAAACTTTCCTACTTGCCTCTACATTTTCCTGCTATGTGATTCAGTAACCCTAGAGTAGTATAATTGCATTGGTTTAGTCTCATTATAATTTGTGGCAATATTGTGATATTTTGGATGGTGGATGTGTGATTCCCCATTCCCGGGCAGGATGTGTGATTCCTGGCCCATATTATATGAATTTGATGGTGGATGTGTGATTCCCCATGTTAGGGCAAGATGTGTGATTCTTGGCCCATGCCTCACTAGGTTCAAGATGTGTGATTCTTGACCGCCTTTGTCTTTTATAATATTCTAGTGTTATGCTTATCTCACATGTTTGCAGGATATTGATTATGATATGTGCATGTGGCATTTTCTTTATTGATTTCATATGGCAAGTATCTCTTTTGTTAAAGATCTATTCTTTTATGCCCGTGTGGGTAGTCCTATTCTTTTTCATGGGAAGCATTCATACTTGATGTCCTTATTGTCATATATTGCTCAAGCTTTTCTTTAGTATACACATACCAGCTTTTGCTGATATATTTTTCTTTTCTTCTTTTGTGGGGTATGCTTCCAACCCCAGGTTAGATCGAGGAAAATAGCTTCAACAATAACCTTGTAGCTGAACTTTGGGAGACTTGAAGAGGTGGTTAGATGACCCTCAGCTTGGTCTTTGGCTTTATGTTTAGTTTTCTTTTAGATCACCTTATGAGGTGAAGTGTTGTATCAAGCTTTGTAAATTGTTAGATAATATTTCTTTTCCGTTGCTACTCATTGTGTAATGATACATACATGTTGAATGAATTGATTTCCATCCCTTTGGTGAAAATTTTACGTGGTGTTTGTTTCAAGGGATGTGGTCTTTTCTTTCTAGTAGAGGAGTGGTTTCACTTCTTTACAGCATGGTATCAAAGCCACTAGCAGTCGGTTATCTAACTATTTCAACTCGTCTCCCTTAGGATGTTTACCTTTATCTATCTTAGGTTGCTTATACCTTGTACCTTGCCTTGTGCAGGCAAAACCCTAATGGGGGGAGATAACTCATCAGCTGACAACCAGTACGGTTATGAGACACCTTAAAACACTAGGTTTGGATAGGAGACCTCAGGAGGAGCTATGACTCCGGAGCAAGAGTTGGCCATGTTTCGACAACTCTTTGCGTCTTCCATGGTGGGGAAGATGAAAGACCTGTCTGTACCTATGAAGCCTAAGGAGTTCACAATCATGGAGTTCATGAAGATGCAACCACCTTCCTTCAAGGGTGAGGGTGAGATAGAGATGGTTGACAAAGCTGATGATTGGGTGTTAGCTATGGAGAGGACTTTTGATGGTATGGCATGTCCTCCACATCAGAAGGTTAGGTTTGCTTCCTATGTCTTGGATGGACCAGCTAGAGTTTGGTGGAATGGAATTTCTAGGACTAGAGATATCTCAGCTATGTCTTGGGCAGAGTTTTTGACTCTCTTCCGTGGGAAGTACATCTGCACTGCTGCTTTGAAGAAGAAGGAAGCAGAGTTCTACAGTTTGAAGCAAGGCTCCTTATCTGTTTCTGCCTACGTACAAAGGTTTCTACTGCTAGAGCGTTATGCAGTTGGTTTGGGTGAAGAACGAAGGGCAGACCTCTTTCTCCAAGGGATCAACTACAATGTGGGTCGTTCTCTAATCCCACAACTGCCCTTGACCTTCCAGCAGATGGTTGATAAAGCTTTGGCTGTGGAGTCTTACCCAGGGTTTCAACCTAGGGAGTTCGACAAGAAAAGGAAGTCCTCAGGTGATGATCATAGAAGGGACAAGTGTTCTAAGTGCAATGGTTACCATCCTCCAGGGAAGTGTTCTCATGACAGACCTCGTCCAGTGGTATGCCATCATTGCAATGAACCTGGACACGTCAGACCTCAATGCCCCAAGCTTCATTTTGGACCTGGACATGTTCCTCAACAAACACCTCCTCATAATCGGGACAACAATAATGGCAACAATAATAGGGGAAGACCTGTGGAAAGAAGAGATGGTAGGGTTTTTGCCTTGGATGGCGAAGAAGTTAATGATGCTAAGCAAGAGCAAGTTAATCCATAGTTCCTTAGAATAGTCTTTACAAGTTATGTTTCCTTTTGCATGTTGCTTATGTAATGGATGTAAGAAGTATAGTTGAAACTTTTATAATTGAAGTTTAGTTTGATTTTATAAAGATGAATCCTTTTAAGGGGTGGTGAATAAGTTTCCTATGGATGTTCTGATTTTGAGGACGAAATCCCTTTAAGGCGTGGTGTGCTGTAACATACTAGAAATAGAACCCTATCCTAGTAGTTTTACCCTTTTTGTCTTAGCCAAACAAGAATAAATCAATACATGTTATTAAGGGAATACAAAATACTTTGTGCTTAATAATTTAGGTGATAATAAGAAATTAAAGAACTTAGTTGGACAAATACCTCCTCATATAATCTTAATGTAGGGTTGAAGTATAATTTGTCACTAAGTAATAGAAATCAAAAAGTATTTCATCTTAGAATTTTCCAGTACTTCCTAAAATAAGAGAAATAAGAGAAAATCCGAATATATATAAAGGAGAAGATAAATGCAAAATTAAAGTTAATATGGGAATTAATGGGTAAAGAAGATAATTAGAAAGGTATTGTACCAACAATTTATAATTGGGAACCCATCAGGATAATTTGACACTAAAATTCGTTTTCTTGACCAAAAGGTAACTTAAGGACCAAGTATCATTTAATTTTAGAAGATAATTGTATATATTAATATCCTTATCTAAATAAAATAGGAAATAGGCCAATAAAGTGATATAAAATATTTAAAGCCCTCAAATTGGAAAACTAACTCCAAATTCGTAACCTAAACATAAAAATAAGCCTTTGGGCAAGTTTGCAACTAATTTGGATAATGTTTGATTATTAGGTAATTTTAGGAGAGAGAAAATGCCTAAAAGGTGTAATTAATAAATAGATGTAAATCATGACACCAAAAGTTGGAAATAAAAGCAAATTCGTATCCAACACATTAATTGTGACTCGTGTGTCAAGTTTCATAAATTTTGGATAATCCTAAAGCCATAAATGAAGAAAGAAAGAGAAAATGATATTTGATTTATTTAACCCATTAAAAGTTTCCAAAAGGAAAAATTAATTGGATATTCGGAATCGACATGTTTAATTTAACATATATGCAAATTTTGGTTTAATTTGGATTATTCTAGAACCCTTAAATCAGGAAAGAGAATATATATAAATTATTTAAATTTCCCTTGTTTTATTCAATTGATTTCCGATTTTCCTTGCTGTCACGCGGTTTGTTTTAGCGCGCTTGGATCTGGGCCGTTCATTTCTTGATCGGACGGCCACCGACTTCTCTTCTACCTCGTGACAGAAGCGGAAACAGGGTCAGTTCGACGCCTTATTTTCCGATTAGGATTTCTCGGTCTACACTCAATCTTAGTTCACGATTTTTGTTCCTATGGTTTCCTTGTTGGATTCCGCTCAACCTGATCCCTAATATCACCCCTCTGGTGGTCTATATAAATAACCTCCAATTTTCCTCTCTCCATTGTTTTTTCGCAGACGGCTTTTCACCCTTCCTCCTTCATGGGTAACTGTCCAGAAAGGATCCTTGACCTTTCTTCTCTTCAACCCTGACCTCAATTGGACCAGATAGTGCTTGGTGCAGCCGGGCCTACTTGGTTTCTTCTCCGACGACCTTGGCGACTCCCCGACCATCTCGGCCACCCTCAATTCATTTAGTTCCTCGGTGAGCATCCCTGGACCTCCTTCGACCTTTTCCTTTTTGCACTTTGGTCTGGGGTTCACCCTACCTCTCGGTTAACAAGAGTGCCTGTAGCTTCACTTTTGTCATCTCCGGCGAGGTTCCTTGTTTGCTCCCCTTCTATTTTTGGGCGAGTTTTTGCTTCAATAACTTCGACTAAGAGAGTTCTTCTTCTTCTTAGCCTTGTTTCATCGTTGTTGCTCCTATTTTCTTTCCCGCTGTTTCTGAGCTTTCAGGCTATGGCGGAACCTGGGTTCTGCCTCCTTCGGATGACCTTTGTTCCTTGTCAGGGCTCGTTGGGATCGTCTTGGTCTCAGGAACTCAACGATACTACTATTTACTCAGATCGACTTTCAGTGCTCGAGTTTTGATCGAGGGATTTGTTCTCTAGTTCGTCTGCTGAATCGCAACTCGACGAGGAACATGACCACCTAAGATTTCTCGTATCTGCCCTCGTCTTCGCTCAATGCTTTTGTTTTTTCCGCAAAGGGCAACAAGGTCATTTCACAACTTTTCTTTTTCTCTCTGAATTGGGGCAACTCATCCATCAGGCTGAGGGGCCAGATGAGTTGGCAAACTCTGGTTGGGCCAAATCGGACTGCGCGGCCCCACTCTCGCTCTCTCTCTGTTTTAAACGATTTTTGGATTTTTCGTATTGGTCGATTTTGTAAAATTGATAACTAATTATCGGATGATCAGAAAATTATGGGAAAATATTTGTTGGATTCAGAAAAATGTAAGCTTTCGTTTGGTATTGGTTTTGATTCCCGAATCTGATGATTTAAAAGGGTGATTTTATGGATCTAATTAAATAAGATAAAAACTTGAATAATTCATAACTAATAATTTATAAGTCAGAAAAATATAATAAAATATGTTTTAGACTCGTAACATAACCTAAAATATGAAATAGTTTTCATAACTTAATTCACACATATATATAAAAAGGTAGTTTTTAGGGTTTGGTCTCTATGTATGGAATTGACATAAACTTGATATATGTGTTTAATATGCTCTTTGGTGACCTAGTTTTGGATCCAGAAGTGCTTAGGTCCTATTGGACTTTGATACTAAGGTATGTTGTATCCCCTATTCATCCATATTGAGCAATGCACCTACTTTAACATTCTTTTTGACTTTTGCCTACACACATGTCTATTCCTTTGTTATCATAGTTCATGTGAACTATCCTGGTTATTGTGATCTTGGATAATTTCTTGGAATCTTTTGTTGAGATATGGAAACATGATGATATTGTTGATGGTATCTACCATTGTTATGTGGAAGTTTATTGATGTTTCATATGTTGACTATTGTGGAAAATCTAATTTGATGATTGGACCAAACTTTCCTACTTGCCTCTACATTTTCCTGCTATGTGATTCAGTAACCCTAGAGTAGTATAATTGCATTGGTTTAGTCTCATTATAATTTGTGGCAATATTGTGATATTTTGGATGGTGGATGTGTGATTCCCCATTCCCGGGCAGGATGTGTGATTCCTGGCCCATATTATATGAATTTGATGGTGGATGTGTGATTCCCCATGTTAGGGCAAGATGTGTGATTCTTGGCCCATGCCTCACTAGGTTCAAGATGTGTGATTCTTGACCGCCTTTGTCTTTTATAATATTCTAGTGTTATGCTTATCTCACATGTTTGCAGGATATTGATTATGATATGTGCATGTGGCATTTTCTTTATTGATTTCATATGGCAAGTATCTCTTTTTTTAAAGATCTATTCTTTTATGCCCGTGTGGGTAGTCCTGTTCTTTTTCATGGGAAGCATTCATACTTGATGTCCTTATTGTCATATATTGCTCAAGCTTTTCTTTAGAATACACATACCAGCTTTTGCTGATATATTTTTCTTTTCTTCTTTTGTGGGGTATGCTTCCAACCCCAGGTTAGATCGAGGAAAATAGCTTCAACAATAACCTTGTAGTTGAACTTTGGGAGACTTGAAGAGGTGGTTAGATGACCCTCAGCTTGGTCTTTGGCTTTATGTTTAGTTTTCTTTTAGATCACCTTATGAGGTGAAGTGTTGTATCAAGCTTTGTAAATTGTTAGATAATATTTCTTTTCCGCTGCTACTCATTGTGTAATGATACATACATGTTGAATGAATTGATCTCCATCCCTTTGGTGAAATTTTTTATGTGGTGTTTGTTTCAAGGGATGTGGTCTTTTCTTTCTATTAGAGGAGTGGTTTCACTTCTTTATAGCATGGTATCAGAGCCACTAGTAGTCGGTTATCTAACTATTTCAACTCGTCTCCCTTAGGATGTTTACCTTTATCTATCTTAGGTTGCTTATACCTTGTACCTTGCCTTGTGCAGGCAAAACCCTAATGGCGGGAGATAACTCATCAGCTGACAACCAGTACGGTTATGAGACACCTCAAAACACTAGGTTTGGACAGGAGACCTCAGGAGGAGCTATGACTCCGGAGCAAGAGTTGGCCATGTTTCGAAAACTCTTTGCGTCTTCCATGGTGGGGAAGATGAAAGACCCGTCTGTACCTGTGAAGCCTAAGGAGTTCACAATCATGGAGTTCATGAAGATGCAACCACCTTCCTTCAAGGGTGAGGGTGAGATAGAGATGGTTGACAAAGCTGATGATTGGGTGTTAGCCATGGAGAGGACTTTTGATGGTATGGCATGTCCTCCACATCAGAAGGTTAGGTTTGCTTCCTATGTCTTGGATGGACCAGCTAGAGTTTGGTGGAATGGAATTGCTAGGACTAGAGATATCTCAGCTATGTCTTGGGCAGAGTTTTTGACTCTCTTCCGTGGGAAGTACATCTGCACTGCTGCTTTGAAGAAGAAGGAAGCAGAGTTCTACAGTTTGAAGCAAGGCTCCTTATCTGTTTCTGCCTACGTATAAAGGTTTCTACTGCTAGAGCGTTATGCAGTTGGTTTGGGTGAAGAACGTAGGGAAGACCTCTTTCTCCAAGGGCTCAACTACAATGTGGGTCGTGCTCTAATCCCACAACTGCCCTTGACCTTCCAGCAGATGGTTGATAAAGCTTTGGCTGTGGAGTCTTACCCAGGGTTTCAACCTAGGGAGTTCGACAAGAAAAGGAAGTCCTCAGGTGATGATCAGAGAAGGGACAAGTGTTCTAAGTGCAATGGTTACCATCCTCCAGGGAAGTGTTCTCATGACAGACCCCGTCCAGTGGTATGCCATCATTGCAATGAACCTGGACACGTCAGACCTCAGTGCCCCAAGCTTCGTTTTGGACCTGGACATGTTCCTCAACAAGCACCTCCTCAGAATCGGGACAACAATAATGGCAACAATAATAGGGGAAGACCTGTGGAAAGAAGAGCTGGTAGGGTTTTTGCCTTGGATGGCGAAGAAGTTAATGATGCTAAGCAAGAGCAAGTTAATCCATAGTTCCTTAGAATAGTCTTTACAAGTTATGTTTCCTTTTGCATGTTGCTTATGTAATGGATGTAAGAAGTATAGTTGAAACTTTTATAATTGAAGTTTAGTTTGATTTTATAAAGATGAATCCTTTTAAGGGGTGGTGAATAAGTTTCCTATGGATGTTCTGATTTCGAGGACGAAATCCCTTTAAGGGGTGGTGTGCTGTAACATACTAGAAATAGAACCCTATCCTAGTAGTTTTACCCTTTTTGTCTTAGCCAAACAAGAATAAACCAATACATGTTATTAAGGGAATACAAAATACTTTGTGCTTAATAATTTAGGTGATAATAAGAAATTAAAGAACTTAGTTGGATAAATACCTCCTCATATAATCTTAATGTAGGGTTGAAGTATAATTTGTCACTAAGTAATAGAAATCAAAAAGTATTTCATCTTAGAATTTTCTAGCACTTCCTAAAATAAGAGAAATAAGAGAAAATCCGAATTTATAGAAAGGAGAAGATAAATGCAAAATTAAAGTTAATATGGGAATTAATGGGTAAAGAAGATAATTAGAAAGGTAATGTACCAACAATTTATAATTGGGAACCCATCAGGATAATTTGACACTAAAATTCGTTTTCTTGACCAAAAGGTAACTTAAGGACCACGTATCATTTAATTTTAGAAGATAATTGTATATATTAATATCCTTATCTAAATAAAATAGGAAATAGGCCAATAAAGTGATATAAAATATTTAATGCCCTCAAATTGGAAAACTAACTCCAAATTCGTAACCTAAACATAAAAATAAGCCTTTGGGCAAGTTTGCAACTAATTTGGATAATGTTTGATTATTAGGTAATTTTAGGAGAGAGAAAATGCTAAAAGGTGTAATTAATAAATAGATGTAAATCATGACACCAAAAGTTGGAAATAAAAGTAAATTCATATCCAACACATTAATTGTGACTCATGTGTCAAGTTTCATAAATTTTGGATAATCCTAAAGCCATAAATGAAGAAAGAAAGAGAAAATGATATTTGATTTATTTAACCCATTAAAGGTTTTCAAAAGGAAAAACTAATTGGATATTCGGAATCTACATGTTTAATTTAACATATATGCAAATTTTGGTTTAATTTGGATTATTCTAGAACTCTTAAATCAGGAAAGAGAATATATATAAATTATTTGAATTTCCCTTGTTTTATTCATTGATTTCCGATTTTCCTTGCTGTCACGCGGTTTGTTTTAGCGCGCTTGTATCTGGGCCGTTCGTTTCTTGATCGGACGGCCACCAACTTCTCTTCTACCTCGCGATAGAAGCGGAAACAGGGTCAGTTCGATGCCTTATTTTCCGATTAGGATTTCTCGGTCTACACTCAATCTTAGTTCATGATTTTTGTTCCTACGGTTTCCTTGTTGGATTCCGCTCAATCTGATCCCTAATATCACCCCTCTGGTGGTCTATATAAATAACCCCCAATTTTCCTCTCTCCATCGTTTTTTCGCAGACGGCTTTTCACCCTTTCGCCTTCATGGGTAACTGTCCAGAAAGGATCCTTGACATTTCTTCTCTTCAACCCTGACCTCAATTGGACCAGATAGTGCTTGGTGCAGCCGGGCCTACTTGGTTTCTTCTCCGATGACCTTGGCGACGCCCCGACCATCTCGGCCACCCTCAAGTCATTTAGTTCCTCGGTGAGCATCCCTAGACCTCCTTCGACCTTTTCCTTTTTGCACTTTGGTCTGGGGTTCACCCTACCTCTCTGTCGACAAGAGTGCATGTAGCATCACTTTTGTCATCTCCGGCGAGGTTCCCTGTTTGCTCCCCTTCTATTTTTGGGCGAGTTTTTGCTTCAATAACTTTGACTAAGTGAGTTCTTCTTCTTCTTAACCTTGTTTCATCGTTGTTACTCCTATTTTCTTTCCCGCTGTTTCTGAGCTTTCAGGCTATGGCAGAACCTGGGTTCTGCCTCCTTCGGACGACCTTTGTTCCTTGTCAGGGCTCGTTGGGATCGTCTTGGTCTCAGGAACTCAACGATACTACTATTTACTCGGATCGACTTTCAGTGCTCGAGTTTTGATCGGGGGATTTGTTCTCCAGTTCATCTGCTGAATCGCAACTCGACGAGGAACATGACCACCTAAGATTTCTCGTATCTGCCCTCGTCTTCGCTCAATGCTTTTGTTTTTCCGCAAAGGGCAACAAGGTCATTTCACAACTTTTCTTTTTCTCTCTGAATTGGGGCAACTCGTCCATCTGGCTGAGGGGCCAGATGAGTTGGCAAACTCTAGTTGGGCCAAATCGGACTGGGCGGCCCCACTCTCACTCTCTCTCTGTTTTAAATGATTTTTGGATTTTTCCTATTGGTCGATTTTGTAAAATTGATAACTAATTATCGGATGATCAGAAAATTATGGAAAAATATTTGTTGGATTCAGAAAAATGTAAGCTTTCGTTTGGTATTGGTTTTGATTCCCGAGTCTGATGATTTAAAAGGGTGATTTTATGGATCTAATTAAATAAGATAAAAACTTGAATAATTCATAACTAATAATTTATAAGTCAGAAAAATATAATAAAATATGTTTTAGACTTGTAATAACATAACCTAAAATATGAAATAGTTTTCATAACCTAATTCACACACATATATAAAAGGTAGTTTTTAGGGTTTGGTCTCTATGTATGGAATTGACATAAACTTGATATATGTGTTTAATAGGCTCTTTGGTGACCTAGTTTTGGATCCAGAAGTGCTTAGGTCCTATTGGAATTTGATACTAAGGTATGTTGTATCCCCTATTCATCCATATTGATCAATGCACCTACTTTAACATTCTTTTTGACTTTTGCCTACACACATGTCTATTCCTTTGTTATCATAGTTCATGTGAACTATCCTGGTTATTGTGATCTTGGATAATTTCTTGGAATCTTTTGTTGAGATATGGAAACATGATGATATTGTTGATGGTATCTACCATTGTTATGTGGAAGTTTATTGATGTTTCATATGTTGACTATTGTGGAAAATCTAATTTGATGATTGGACCAAACTTTCCTACTTGCCTCTACATTTTCCTGCTATGTGCTTCAGTAACCCTAGAGTAGTATAATTGCATTGGTTTAGTCTCATTATAATTTGTGGCAATATTGTGATATTTTGGATGGTGGATGTGTGATTCCCCATTCCCGGGCAGGATGTGTGATTCCTGGCCCATATTATATGAATTTGATGGTGGATGTGTGATTCCCCATGTTAGGGCAAGATGTGTGATTCTTGGCCCATGCCTCACTAGGTTCAAGATATGTGATTCTTGACCGCCTTTGTCTTTTATAATATTCTAGTGTTATGCTTATCTCACATGTTTGCAGGATATTGATTATGATATGTGCATGTGGCATTTTCTTTATTGATTTCATATGGCAAGTATCTCTTTTGTTAAAGATCTATTCTTTTATGCCCGTGTGGGTAGTCCTATTCTTTTTCATGGGAAGCATTCATACTTGATGTCCTTATTGTCATATATTGCTCAAGTTTTCTTTAGAATACACATACCAGCTTTTGCTGATATATTTTTCTTTTCTTCTTTTGTGGGGTATGCTTCCAACCCCAGGTTAGATCGAGGAAAATAGCTTCAACAATAACCTTGTAGCTGAATTTTGGGAGACTTGAAGAGGTGGTTAGATGACCCTCAGCTTGGTCTTTGGCTTTATGTTTAGTTTTCTTTTAGATCACCTTATGAGGTGAAGTGTTGTATCAAGCTTTGTAAATTGTTAGATAATATTTCTTTTCCGCTGCTACTCATTGTGTAATGATACATACATGTTGCATGAATTGATCTCCATCCCTTTGGTGAAATTTTTTACGTGGTGTTTGTTTCAAGGGATGTGGTCTTTTCTTTCTAGTAGAGGAGTGGTTTCACTTCTTTACAGCATGGTATCAGAGCTACTAGCAGTCGGTTATCTAACTATTTCAACTCGTCTCCCTTAGGATGTTTACCTTTATCTATCTTAGGTTGCTTATACCTTGTACCTTGCCTTGTGCAGGCAAAACCCTAATGGCGGGAGATAACTCATCAGCTGACAACCAGTACGGTTATGAGACACCTCAAAACACTAGGTTTGGACAGGAGACCTCAGGAGGAGCTATGACTCCGGAGCAAGAGTTGGCCATGTTTCGACAACTCTTTGCGTCTTCCATGGTGGGGAAGATGAAAGACCCGTCTGTACCTGTGAAGCCTAAGGAGTTCACAATCATGGAGTTCATGAAGATGCAACCACCTTCCTTCAAGGGTGAGGGTGAGATAGAGATGGTTGACAAAGCTGATGATTGGGTGTTAGCCATGGAGAGGACTTTTGATGGTATGGCATGTCCTCCACATCAGAAGGTTAGGTTTGCTTCCTATGTCTTGGATGGACCAGCTAGAGTTTGGTGGAATGGAATTGCTAGGACTAGAGATATCTCAGCTATGTCTTGGGCAGAGTTTTTGACTCTCTTCCGTGGGAAGTACATCTGCACTGCTGCTTTGAAGAAGAAGGAAGTAGAGTTCTACAGTTTGAAGCAAGGCTCCTTATCTGTTTCTGCCTACGTACAAAGGTTTCTACTGCTAGAGCATTATGCAGTTGGTTTGGGTGAAGAACGTAGGGCAGACCTCTTTCTCCAAGGGCTCAACTACAATGTGGGTCGTGCTCTAATCCCACAACTGCCCTTGACCTTCCAGTAGATGGTTGATAAAGCTTTGGCTGTGGAGTCTTACCCAGGGTTTCAACCTAGGGAGTTTGACAAGAAAAGGAAGTCCTCAGGTGATGATTAGAGAAGGGACAAGTGTTCTAAGTGCAATGGTTACCATCCTCCAGGGAAGTGTTCTCATGACAGACCTCGTCCAGTGGTATGCCATCATTGCAATGAACCTGGACACGTCAGACCTCAGTGCCCCAAGCTTCGTTTTGGACCTGGACATGTTCCTCAACAAGCACCTCCTCAGAATCGGGACAACAATAATGGCAACAATAATAGGGGAAGACCTGTGGAAAGAAGAGCTTGTAGGGTTTTTGCCTTGGATGGCGAAGAAGTTAATGATGCTAAGCAAGAGCAAGTTAATCCATAGTTCCTTAGAATAGTCTTTACAAGTTATGTTTCCTTTTGCATGTTGCTTATGTAATGGATGTAAGAAGTATAGTTGAAACTTTTATAATTGAAGTTTAGTTTGATTTTATAAATATGAATCCTTTTAAGGGGTGGTGAATAAGTTTCCTATGGATGTTCTGATTTCGAGGACAAAATCCCTTTAAGGGGTGGTGTGCTGTAACATACTAGAAATAGAACCCTATCCTAGTAGTTTTACCCTTTTTGTCTTAGCCAAACAAGAATAAACCAATACATGTTATTAAGGGAATACAAAATACTTTGTGCTTAATCATTTAGGTGATAATAAGAAATTAAAGAACTTAGTTGGATAAATACCTCCTCATATAATCTTAATGTAGGGTTGAAGTATAATTTGTCATTAAGTAATAGAAATCAAAAAGTATTTCATCTTAGAATTTTCTAGCTCTTCCTAAAATAAGAGAAATAAGAGAAAATCCGAATTTATATAAAGGAGAAGATAAATGCAAAATTAAAGTTAATATGGGAATTAATGGGTAAAGAAGATAATTAGAAAGGTAATGTACCAACAATTTATAATTGGGAACCCATCAGGATAATTTGACACTAAAATTCGTTTTCTTGACCAAAAGGTAACTTAAGGACCAAGTATCATTTAATTTTAGAAGATAATTGTATATATTAATATCCTTATCTAAATAAAATAGGAAATAGGCCAATAAAGTGATATAAAATATTTAATGCCCTCAAATTGGAAAACTAACTCCAAATTCATAACCTAAACATAAAAATAAGCCTTTGGGCAAGTTTGCAACTAATTTGGATAATGTTTGATTATTAGGTAATTTTAGGAGAGAGAAAATGCCTAAAAGGTGTAATTAATAAATAGATGTAAATCATGACACCAAAAGTTGGAAATAAAATCAAATTCATATCCAACACATTAATTGTGACTCATGTGTCAAGTTTCATAAATTTTGGATAATCCGAAAGCCATAAATGAAGAAAGAAAGAGAAAATGATATTTGATTTATTTAACCCATTAAAGGTTTCCAAAAGGAAACACTAATTGGATATTCGGAATCTACATGTTTAATTTAACATATGTGCAAATTTTGGTTTAATTTGGATTATTCTAGAACCCTTAAATCAGGAAAGAGAATATATATAAATTATTTGAATTTCCCTTGTTTTATTCAATTGATTTCCGATTTTCCTTGCTGTCACGCGGTTTGTTTTAGCGCGCTTGGATCTGGGCCGTTCATTTCTTGATCGGACGGCCACCGACTTCTCTTCTACCTCGTGACAGAAGCGGAAACAGGGTCAGTTCGACGCCTTATTTTCCGATTAGGATTTCTCGGTCTACACTCAATCTTAGTTCACGATTTTTGTTCCTACGGTTTCCTTGTTGGATTCCGCTCAATCTGATCCCTAATATCACGCCTCTGGTGGTCTATATAAATAACCCCCAATTTTCCTCTCTCCATCGTTTTTTCGCAGACGGCTTTTCACCCTTCCTCCTTCATGGGTAACTGTCCAGAAAGGATCCTTGACCTTTCTTCTCTTCAACCCTGACCTCAATTGGACCAGATAGTGCTTGGTGCAGCCGGGCCTACTTGGTTTCTTCTCCGACGACCTTGGTGACGCCCCGACCATCTCGGCCACCCTCAAGTCATTTAGTTCCTCGGTGAGCATCCCTGGACCTCCTTCGACCTTTTCCTTTTTGTACTTTGGTCTGGGGTTCACCCTACCTCTCTATCAACAAGAGTGGCTGTAGCTTCACTTTTGTCATCTCCGGCGAGGTTCCCTGTTTGCTCCCCTTCTATTTTTGGGCGAGTTTTTGCTTCAATAACTTCGATTAAGCGAGTTCTTCTTCTTCTTAGCCTTGTTTCATCATTGTTTCTCCTGTTTTCTTTCCCACTGTTTCTGAGCTTTCAGGCTATGGCGGAACCTGGGTTCTGCCTCCTTCGGACGACCTTTGTTCCTTGTCAGGGCTCGTTGGGATCGTCTTGGTCTCAGGAACTCAACGATACTACTATTTACTCGGATCGACTTTCAATGCTCGAGTTTTGATCGGGGGATTTGTTCTCTAGTTCGTCTGCTGAATCGCAACTCGACGAGGAACATGACCACCTAAGATTTCTCGTATCTGCCCTCGTCTTCGCTCAATGCTTTTGTTTTTCTGCAAAGGGCAACAAGGTCATTTCACAACTTTTCTTTTTCTCTCCGAATTGGGGCAAATCGTCCATCTGGCTGAGGGGCCAGATGAGTTGGCAAACTCTGGTTGGGCCAAATCGGACTGCGCGGCCCCACTCTCGCTCTCTCTCTCTGTTTTAAACGATTTTTGGATTTTTCCTATTGGTCGATTTTGTAAAATTGATAACTAATTATCGGATGATCAGAAAATTATGGAAAAATATTTGTTGGATTCATAAAAATGTAAGACTTTGTTTGGTATTGGTTTTGATTCCCGAATCTGATGATTTAAAAGGGTGATTTTATGGATCTAATTAAATAAGATAAAAACTTGAATAATTCATAACTAATAATTTATAAGTCAGAAAAATATAATAAAATATGTTTTAGACTCGTAATAACATAACCTAAAATATGAAATAGTTTTCATAACCTAATTCACACATATATATAAAAAGGTAGTTTTTAGGGTTTGGTCGCTATGTATGGAATTGACATAAACTTGATATATGTGTTTAATAGGCTCTTTGGTGACCTAGTTTTGGATCCAGAAGTGCTTAGGTCCTATTGGACTTTGATACTAAGGTATGTTGTATCCCCTATTCATCCATATTGAGCAATGCACCTACTTTAACATTCTTTTTGACTTTTGCCTACACACATGTCTATTCCTTTGTTATCATAGTTCATGTGAACTATCCTGGTTATTGTGATCTTGGATAATTTCTTGGAATCTTTTGTTGAGATATGGAAACATGATGATATTGTTGATGGTATCTACCATTGTTATGTGGAAGTTTATTGATGTTTCATATGTTGACTATTGTGGAAAATCTAATTTGATGATTGGACCAAACTTTCCTACTTGCCTCTACATTTTCCTGCTATGTGATTCAGTAACCCTAGAGTAGTATAATTGCATTGGTTTAGTCTCATTATAATTTGTGGCAATATTGTGATATTTTGGATGGTGGATGTGTGATTCCCCATTCCCGGGCAGGATGTGTGATTCCTGGCCCATATTATATGAATTTGATGGTGGATGTGTGATTCCCCATGTTAGGGCAAGATGTGTGATTCTTGGCCCATGCCTCACTAGGTTCAAGATGTGTGATTCTTGACCGCCTTTGTCTTTTATAATATTCTAGTGTTATTCTTATCTCACATGTTTGCAGGATATTGATTATGATATGTGCATGTGGCATTTTCTTTATTGATTTCATATGGCAAGTATCTCTTTTGTTAAAGATCTATTCTTTTATGCCCGTGTGGGTATTTCTATTCTTTTTCATGGGAAGCATTCATACTTGATGTCCTTATTGTCATATATTGCTCAAGCTTTTCTTTAGAATACACATACCAGCTTTTGCTGATATATTTTTCTTTTCTTCTTTTGTGGGGTATGCTTCCAACCCCAGGTTAGATCGAGGAAAATAGCTTCAACAATAACCTTGTAGCTGAAATTTGGGAGACTTGAAGAGGTGGTTAGATGACCCTCAGCTTGGTCTTTGGCTTTATGTTTAGTTTTCTTTTAGATCACCTTATGAGGTGAAGTGTTGTATCAAGCTTTGTAAATTGTTAGATAATATTTCTTTTCCGCTGCTACTCATTGTGTAATGATACATACATGTTGGATGAATTGATCTCCATCCCTTTGGTGAAAATTTTTACGTGGTGTTTGTTTCAAGGGATGTGGTCTTTTCTTTCTAGTAGAGGAGTGGTTTCACTTCTTTACAGATTGTTACCTAGTGAGAGGTGATAAGATGTTTTAATGGCCTAGTGAGCCAAATGGTTATATGTTGCCTATTAAGAGGTGACCAGATGTTTCATGGGCCTTATGAGCCATGAGAATAATTGTGCCATAATGAGAGGTACTAAGATGATTATAAATGTTCTTGTAAGAAAGGATAATGTTTTAATAAACATAATAAAAGGAACCATTGTATTAAATAAAGAATGTGAAAAGCTATGCAGGCTAACCTCAGGATTTCAGAGCCTAAAGTAGTATGTGATGATCAATGATGAGTTAAAGGAATTAAATTTCATGAACTATGTAATCAGGATTGGTTAGAGTCCAATACCTGGCTGTGAAATCAGGTTTGGTTAAAGTCCAATACCTGGCAGAGGTGTAATGCCTGTAATCAGGATTGGTTAAAGTCCAATGCCTGGCTATGAAATAAGGAGTGGTCAGAGTCCACTTCCTAGCTGTGAAATCAGGATTGGTTAAAGTCCAATGCCTGGCTGTGAAATCAGGAGTGGTTAGAGTCCACTGCCTGGCTGTGTAATCAGGATTGGTTAAAGTTCAATGCCTGGCTATGAAATCAAGAGTGGTTAGAGTCCACTACCTGGCTGTGTAATCAAGATTGGTTAAAGTCCAATGCCTGGTTGTGAAATTAGGAGTGGTTAGAGTCCACTTCCTGGCTGTGTAATCAGGATTGGTTAAAGTCCAATGCCTGGCTATGAAATCAGGAGTGGTTAGAGTCCACTACCTGGTTGTGTAATCAGGATTGGTTAAAGTCCAATGCCTAACTGTGTAATCAGGATTGGTAGTGTCCAATGCCTGGCGGTGTAATTAGGTTTGGAGAAGTCCAATGCCTGGCTGTGAAATCAGGAGTGGTTAGAGTCCACTGTCTGGCTGTGTAATCAGGATTGGTTAAAGTCCAATGCCTGGCTGTGAAATCAGGAGTGGTTAGAGTCCACTGCCTAGCTGTGTAATCAGGATTGGTTAAAGTCCAATGCCTGGCTATGAAATCAGGAGTGGTTAGAGTCCACTGCCTGTCTGTGTAATCAGGATTGGTTAAAGTCTAATGCCTGGCTGTGAAATCATGAGTGGTTAGAGTCCACTGCCTGGCTGTGTAATTAGGATTGGTTAAAGTCCAATACCTGGCTGTGAAATCAGGAGTGGTTAGAGTCCACTGCATGGTTGTGTAATCAGGATTGGTTAAAGTCCAATGTCTAACTATGTAATCAGGATTGGTAGTGTCCAATGTCTGGCGGTGTAATTAGGTTTGGAAAAGTCCAATACCTGGAAGAGGTGTAATGCCTGTAATTAGGATTGGTTAAAGTCCAATGTCTGGCTGTGAAATCAGGGTTGGTTAAAGTCCAATGCATGGCGGTGTAATCAGGTTTGGAAGAGTCCAATACCTGGAAGAGGCTCAATGCCTGTAATGATGACACATGATTGGTAATAACCCAATGCATGTATTAATGATATATGAGTACATGGTAGATGTAATTCCTTATCTATTTAGTAGATTGGCTAAGGCCAACAGATTGAAACAAGAATGTTTCATGGGTGACATGTCAAGTTAATGAGTGTTACAAGACAGATTTGATATGGTGGTACAATATGATAGATAAATGAGATACATGTCATTCCTATTCCTTATTAAAAGAATAGATGATATATTTCTCTATCATAAATAGTTGCAATGCTTTCAAAATTGAGAATGCTTTAAACTGCTTATCTTCTGTTCAGTTTCATATATTTAAACTGCAATAATAATGTTTTGGCGGAGAGTTATATCTCCTGCTGGGACAATTTACAATTGTCTCATCCCCTTCGAATCCAACATTTTTAGGTGGACGCAGACAAAGAGGCAGATACTCTTTTGCAGGAAAAAGGAAAGCAACAACTTGGACAGTAGTGAGATCTCAGGTGGAGGCACTGACTGCCAAGTTAAGTAGCTAGAAGTCCTATATGTCGTCTCTGTACTCTCGGGTCCTCGGAGTTTTTAGTCAGTGTTTTTGATAAATCAAACTGAGGTTTTGGCTTGATGCCTCAAGATTCGTATGATGTCTGTATATAATGTTTATAGGGCAGCTGATGATGTAGTCTCTGAGAAGAGATGGTACATGTCATGTACGTTTGAACCAGAATGTAAATGTTATACAATGGTTCTTGATGGGAAAGATTTCCTATGTATGGATCTCTTTACAAAAAGTTTTAATTTTCAGTGATTTTCAGTAATCCACTGCAAATAATTCGCTTCCGCTTAAGTTAATCTTGTTTTCGTGAATCGATCGTTACAAAAGGGGCCTAGCTACTCATGAAAATGGAAAATACAAACAAAAAGGAGAAAGAGGTAGAATAAGCCATAGATCTCGATGTAGATGGAGAAATACTCCACTTCAGATGCTACATGATGTCCTCCCTCTTCTTCCAAGGTGCAAAGGCATGAGATGATGGTAGAATAGGGTCAAAACACTGGGAAACTAGGGTTTTGGTGATGGAAATGGTGAAATGGAGTGGAATGGAGGTGGAAATGGAGTAAATGGGTGGAATACAAAAAAGGAGAGCTAGGAGGTGGTAGAAGGTAGCTAACCTCATACTAGAGCCGCCACCTAGGTATATATAGGTGTGGGGGAAGCAATAGGTCAAGTGGGGGTAAAGTGGGAAATGTTGTGTAAAAGTAGCTAGGTTTTTGTGAGTAGCACAGTCGTGGTGGGGAGGGGTGAGAACGGTCATGGTGGTATGGAACAACCATGGTGAGAAATGGGGAAAATCACAAGAACTTGGTCCCTTTTGTACATGAAGTAGCAAGGCCGTAGTGGCTTGGATCACTCTGCCCATTCTTAGATCCATGACCGTTTTGCTTAAGTTGTCACGCGGTTGTGCAAGGTGGCACGACAGTTCAGGGTCAGTCTGCCACACACATTGTGAGTGGCATGACCATGGTGATTCTCACTTTGCTTCAATGTGACTCTGTTGACTTTGGATGAGCCAACACGACCATATGGAGGTACCACGGCTGTGGTGGTTTCTGTTGCAGATTTGACTTGCTTCTTTGTTCATTCTTGGACATCTTTGATTCAATGGAGCTTTGGCCACTAGGGGTAGGTTGAGGGAGCCTCAGACTTCCCTTTAGGCCTTTCCAAGGGTAGAGAAACCCTAAGATCACTCCTTCTCTCTCTTCCATCAAGCGTGGTCCAAATGCCTGAAAAGCATGCAAATAATGTCCATAAGTGCATTTTATACAAATATGCATATTAGGGGAAATAATATGCATTCTAACATGTATAGATGTGATTAAAATGCAATATGACACAAGATGAAGCACCAAAATAGGGTTGCATCACATACATCTTAATATTTGATTGGATTGACAACAATCACACTTGTGTTGATCTTACATGGGTTTGTTGACAACTTGTTTCTAGGAAAATCTACGTTTCACACAACCACAAATGTTTTGTAAGAATGTCACATTGTGTGAGGGAAACCATCACCACCTTCTTCCATTTTCTTTTGATATCTTTGGTGTGCTAGATGATGTCTCTATTTCTTTGTTCAGCAAGTCACAAATAGAAATGTGATGTTATCATCATCAACTTCTTCTGATTTTGTCTTTAGGTCCTTAGGGTTTGTCATACAAAAAGGATTGGTAGTTGAATGTGTAGCTTGGGCCTGGCTTTTATGTAAATTGTTGATAAGATTATTTGGTATAAATATCAAGTAATATTCTCCCCTCTAAAAATATCATTTCATTCACCTAATTGTTTTTGTCTAATTAATTATATTATTTAAATATGCTTGTCTCCCTGGACAAAATTGCATACCAAGGAATAATTCCTTCAAGTGTATAATTTGTGGTCAATAACTTATACCCCTCAAAAGAAGTTCTCCTCAAATTAGTTTCCTCCTAATTGTTGTTACATGTATAAGTTTTCCAATATGTCTGTCACAATGTGCCATTCTCTCTTAGAGATAGAGCCAAGGCATGGCTCTATACTTTTCCAAAGAAGTCAATCGGCACTTGGGAGGAGCTTCTAAAGGTCTTTTTGGCAAGATATTTCCCCCCTAGTAAAACTTTACAACTGAGAATTCAACTCATCAATTATTCTCAAAGGGATGGAGAGACCTTGTATGATGCATGGGAGAGGTTCAAAGATCTTGAACATCTTTGTCCACATCACGGTCTAAGCAATTGGATTCTATTGCAATCTTTCTATAATGGTTCGTCCTACAATACAAGGATGTCTATTGATGCAGCTGCAAATGGAGCTCTAATGAACAAATCTTATGGAGAAGCCTATGCTATTATTAAAGATATGGCATCAAATTATTGCCAATGGAGTACGACTACAAGCTACCACCCATCCTCTTCACATACTACTTTTGAAATGCAAGTGGGAGATCACACGGTCGATGCTATAGACTTGAATGCAGTAAGACTAGACACTTTGTCACAAAGGTTTGAGAATCTAAGCACACAGCCATTTCAAGCAACCAATATTATTTGTGATGCATGTGGGTTGCTTAGACACTCATCTTCTACATCTTATGCTTCTTCTATTTATTCTCCAATGGGCTACACTCCATCGGACTTCTATAGCAATGCGAACCCAAATTTCATTCAGCCACAACAACCACAAGTAACTTCTAGATTAGAGTCCATGCTTGCAACATTTATTTCAACTCAAATGTAGCAAAATGAGGAGTTCCATCAAAAAATACAATCAATGAAGGGTTCCATTTGCCAACTCTCTTCTAAGGTGGACGATATTGCCACTCATGCACACATCTTGGAGAAACAAATTGCCCAGCAAGCTCTTTCTAGCAAAGAAGCATTTCCACCTTTCTTGCCTAGTCCACTGGAGATGAATCCTACGTATTTCAGGCTAGTGACATTGAAGAATGGTGTTGTTATAGAGTTATATCCTTCAAAGTATGATGATGTTGATATCCATGATGATTATGAAGTTGCAACTAAAGGGGAGAAAGCTACAACACATGCTCTACATGTTGATTCTTCAAGCAAGCCACATGTCTTTCCTCCTCACACTCTAGATGATGCATTGCTTTATAATGAGAACACTCTTCCCAACTCATATTTTGATGATGCTTCAAAGGAGAATGAAAAGACAAATAGTATTGGTGTATAAAAGACTATTATTGCTACAGCTCATAGGTGCTTTCGCTTGCCCCAAATCAAGGACATATTTGCAAGGAGGCATAAATCTTTAGCACAACAATTTCCAGCTACAAATCAGAGAACTGGTCCTCCATGGACTTTGATGTTTCCACCATGATGAGGTACCCGGTTGTAACCTTTTTAGTTTGATTTATGCAGTGAGGGCACTACATATTTCAAGCTTAGGGGGAGCAACCGGATGGTAACCTAGTTCTTTTAGCTTTTCCCTTTCATGTTATTTGCTTCTTGTCATTTGCTTTTGTTTTGTGTTCACATTTTAGTCTTTTGTTTTCAATTCTGCTCTTCTTGTGGCAAATCTAGTATGATATGAGGTTTATCTTTTATATGTGGATAGAACTCCTATGCTGAACTGATTGTCCTCTTTTGATGAGAAATATCATTTAGAGAAATTGTAAAAGACATGCATTAATCAAATGAAACCTTTTGGCCATCAACATGTGCTTAACTCTGGTTTATGCTTCTAGCCTGAACATTCATCTTTCACATTCTTGATTTCTTAAAACATGTAATGGTTTCAATTTTTTTGAGTAAATCAACTTTTCAACATCATTTAGAATACAGGATGCTCTTGCCAAGCTCTTAGTGCATTTTCAACCACTCTTTCAATGAAATTTTTTCAAAACAACTGAATGAAATCTAGCTAATGTTGCAATTTAGTTAACTCTCCTATGTTTTTGGAAAAAATTTAAATTTTCTTTTGTCATATCTCATCTTTATACCCCATAAAAGATGGCTAAACCGCCCACATATCATGCTAGCCTAGTGTAAGTCCGATCTGGCCATGATGGTTAGGTGATATGTCTTAAAAGAGGGTAAAATACCCCAACCGACACTCCGTGTGTGCATAAGCCTACATTAGCAGCCGAGTGTCGGAACCCATAATCCATTATCATATAACTTTTGAGAAATAAGGTGAGTACAACTAAAATTGTCAATTCTAACTAAGATTTCATCATTTGTATCCTTAATAGTTGAGAGTTTGAGTTGCACATCCACTAATTGTTTGGCTTGGTCATCCAAATTCTACTTAGTGTTATTTAATTGATTGATTCATTTAATTATGACCACCCTTGTTGAACTAAAAATCTCTTTCTTGAATGTTTAAGTTGAATTGATGGCTATGAGTATAAACATGTTATCATGGTTGGCTTGGTCTTATACACATCTTTATTTTCATTTGATCTATGCATGAACTTGACAATTCTTCATTTATGTTTCTATGCTCTTTTTGCTTGAGGACAAGCAATGGTTTAAGCTTAGCGGGATTTGATGTGCACAAATCATATCATCTTTTGGATCATGTTTGGTTACATTTCCATGTTGTTTTGACTCAATTATTACTCTCATTCATGCTAGATTCTATATTTTTTGCTATTCTTACTTGTCTCATGGTTTGAATTGTAGGTACTACATTTTGCAATGAAATGATGTGGAATATATCATATTATCACTTATTGGATCACTCCTCAAGTATCTACATGTTTTGGGGTTCGAAAGTGCACAAATATCACTTTTTACAGTATGTAAATTAGACCTACACACTGAAAGTTATGAGCAGAATACACAACAGCCCAGAATAGCCAGGTGCACGCCGTGCATCTGGGAGCGTCAAGCAGACCAAAGTTTCTGGAAAGTTGTACAACGTGCATTACTTCAGCACACGCCGTGCGCAGTGCATTCTGGAGCAGACTAAAAGTTTTTGGAAAGTTGCAAGGCGTGCGTTACTTCAGTGCACGCCGTGTACAGTACATTCTGGAACAAACTAAAAGTTTCTGGAAAGTTACACGACATGCACTTTGGGTGCACGGCGTGCACCTGGAAATTTCAATATTTTGAAAATTATGAGTTTTTGTTTAAAATGAAGTGGAAACTTAATGGGTGGTTATGCCCAGTCATTTGTGAAAGTTCCCTCGTCCCAGAGCAAGAGGAAAGCAGAGGAAGGTGATTTTGGGTGGAAGAAGGTGGTTTCTTTGCCAAAGAACCCCCATTCTTCTTCTCTTCTTCTCCATTTTCTTCTCTAGAGGTGCAACAGATCTTCTTCACTCCACAAAGCTTCTTGGGAGGGAAGTTTGTCCAGTTTGGAGCAGCTGTAGGAGTGGGATTTCGTCCTCAAGCCGGAATTCTAACTTTCTTGGGTTACACCTTGGGATTACTTAGCTTTTCCTTCTCTAAACCATGTTGAATTCTGAAAATTATGCACATTTTTTGTTGTACACTATCGTGGACTAGTAGTTTCCTTTCCTTGGATATGGGAGAGTAACTCCCATGTCATAGCTTGTATGAACATATGAATTTCGTACTAAATGTTAGTTTCTTGCATATTCCAAGAGTTGTTTCAGATCTAAAATGCTTATTTGTGTGATTGGCCATCATACTTGCATGTTTTATGCTTTCTTTCATAATATGAGAAGATGTGTTTGAGAGTATGGTGTTACTCTTTTGGCAACTTGTCCTTGACCGCGAGAGTGGCTGGGATTAAGTTGAGGAGCAAGGTTTGTGATTCAAAATGAAATACATCCACGAGAGTGATGTATGGAGTTAGAATCGTCATCACTTCACTGGGAGGTGAGTGATGACTACAAACCTCCTGGGCAAGTTAATTAGCATGTTTAAATTCATATTTTAATATAAGCTATGATGTGATAGTGAAATTCCAAGTCTTAGATCCTCCTAAATTTGAATCTCAACCTTTCTTAAGTGATAATTTACTATTTTGTTTTAAATCTGTAATTTAGTTGTTTGAATCCAATCGTCTTGTGTACAACGATCTAGAATATTGAAAATCATAACTCTTGCCCTAGCTAACCAACGCTCATTGTGTTTGACCTCAACTACAACTACTCTCGTATGCTTGTGGGAAATTTCTAGTTGAGTAAAAGATCATTATATGATTGAAATTCGTTAGCCTAAATAGCCAACACCAGTGTTGCTTGTTGGTTGAGTTACCCCACAGGAAAGCTCAATCGATGTAGGAGTCAGTCAAATTCCATACCCTAGGGGAAATATGGGTTGATAAATTTCTTTGTTTTGTCTAAGACAGAACCCTTTGAATTTCATATATATTCAATTTAGATGACTCTATTTTTCCATTAAGCTTAATTACAAGTGATACCTTCAACATAATGATTTTACAACACAATTCTAATAGAGAATCTATCTATTCTTCAAATCTTGAGTTTGTGTTGAATTTGAATTGTGCTTTGGAAAACTAGGATTGGATAATATCATCCTTTTGGTGTATCTACATATCTGAAACTAATCAGAAGTTGACATGTTAGATACACATGGATGGAATGGTTAAGTCATCATCAAAACACGAGTAATGTATAATTGTTAGTTCAATGAATAGAGTTGCAATTGTTTTTTGCATAATTTACTTTTTTCACTTTAGAATCACGTTCATCTTTACTCAAAGAATAAATTCTATTTTTGTCATCCCTCCTTCCTTCAACTACAAGAAGTAAAAAAACTCAACAATTACAAGTCCTCTAATGCATATCATTCAAGTAAAATCTTAGTAATAGTAGGTGGTTGTATTTAAGAATCTTTGAATGTTAAAATAAAATAAGTGTTTATTACGATGCAACACACAGTGATATCATTGCCCCCACTTTAATTTGAAGGCATTGTCTTTGATCTTCTTTGATTCCTTCTCCTCTAACTTGTCATCTTCTCTTGCTTGTCAAGTCTTGGCTCATGAGCTTGAAGGTTACCAATGAGCTCCTAGGTAGGCAAGTCACCAAGATTTCTAACTTCTTCAATTGAAGTCACCTTGGGTTCCAATATATTGAGAAGAGACCTCAGGATCTTGGAGTTGATAGTCTCTCTATCCATGGTGTGACCCAAAGCAGCAAGGCCATTGATGATGGTGTTGGGCCTTGTGTACATCTCAACAACTCTTTCCTTCTTTCCCATCTTGAAGTTCTCAAGCAGTCCATTGAGCATGCAGATCTTTGACTCTTTGACTTGTTGTGTTCCTTCATAGGTAATATACAACTTGTTCCAAATCTCATGTGTTGTTTCCCAAGTTGAGATTCAGTTAAACTCAGAGGGAGTGAGGGCAACATATATGATGCTTATTGCCTTGGCATTTAGCTGTGTCTTCTTGAGTGTATCTTCATCCCAAGTAGCTACATCATCTATTAGATTCTTGTAGGGTGCAATCATCACCTTTCACATGTCATTATTCATTCATTGAAGGTATAACTGCATCCGTCATTTCTAATAGAGGAACTTGGTGTCGTCAAAGACCGGGGGTCTCATGGAGAAGTCTCCCTCTAGGTTGAGGGACCCAAGTAAGTCGCCCATCTTCTAATCTCTTGGGAGATGTGTCAGAGAAGATTGTGGCTCTGATACCACTTGTTGGATTGGAGGGCTCTGGGGGGGTGAATAGAGTTTCAAAACCTGCCCAAAAATAGTTAGACCTTCAATTTACTTCAACCAGGTATAATTACAAATAGTGAATTTGATGGCAATCTAAACATGCATAGCAAGGGTGAGAGAAATTGAAGCAACCAATTAACAAGTTGTTTTAGAGTGGTTCCACTCTCCAAACTAGGAGAGAGTCAGTCCACTACCTAAAGAGGTCAAGCTCTAGGATTTCTTATCCATGTCTACTCTATATTCACTTATAAAAGTTACAGCATATGGCCTTACTTTTTTGGGATAAGGATACCCAGCTTCCCTTTGAGGTCAAGGGAGCCAACAACCTTACAACCAAGGTCTTACCTATCCAAGAGCTAGTGTTCTACCTCACCAATGTCTTACCCACTCTTACAAGCATCTGGATGCCTTCACCAAGGAGATCCCCTTTTTGCAACGAGTCTTCAACCTTGAAGGATTTACCCACTCAACTGCTTGGATCTTCTGCCTTGTGCTCCTCCTTCACTTGGAGAAGCTTGATGCACATTCTTCTACAGCTTGAAGAAGCTTGCACCTTCTCCTTCACTTAGAGAATCTTTCATCAACTTGAACTTAAAGAAATGGGTTGGGAAAGGAGAAGCTTTGAGAGATTTGCAAGCATACAATGAGGTAGCTCTCTCACATAGATCCTATCTCACTCATAATGATGAATGAAGTGTAATCAAGAGAGAGAAAGTGTCTCAAGTGGATTGGATGCACTCAAATATAGAAAGGATCTTGAATAGCATGAAGGAGAAACCTTGCAATGAACTCCAAGAGGTCCTATTTATAGTTGAGGGTGTCCAATAGAGTGTGGGAACACTTATGAACATTTTCTAGCCATTTTGAGGGTTGAAACATATATAATTTTGACTTTTACAACTCCCCAATGCCTAGAATCATTTTTTCTATGTTTTTCCATACATTGCATTTGGTCAAGTTTCAATAAAGATAACTCGATCGACCACACTATGTGACAAAGCCAATTTAAACCATCAGTCGAGTTTGTCCTGGTGGAAACTTGACGGATCCCCTTAAATCATTTTTGGTCTATAGAGGGAGTAGTTGATTTCTTTGGATGTGCAACTCGATTGATTGATATCATTCTCAAAATCCATTAAGGATTAGTCGAGATTGTAACTCGACCGATGAACAACCTATAATGAATTTTACAAAATGACTTTTAAGTGATCAAACATTCGAATTAAGTGTCCCTAATTTTTTCTCATCTTAGTTACAAGTCATATCATCAATATAGATGATTACAAAATTATCTAAGGTGATTTGGAGTGTTTTCCAAGAATGCACATTTGCATTGCTTTTGACTTGAACTAAAACAAGCTAGGGAATGCCTGAAATCAATATCAATCAAACATATTAGATATATATGAATGGAATGGTTGTCATTATCAAAATATGGACAATGATAACACTTAGGTCAGCAATATAGATCTCAAATATTTGGAGGATGGCTACGGTCATGCCTCAATGTAAGAACAATTGATACTTGTACATATGTGATTGAGGACAACTGTGGTTGTACCTCAAATGATAGGGTGGTATATACCCTGATTTCGGGTACGGTGACCTTTATACCAAGGACGGGTCAGTGTTTAGCAGCTTGACTATATGTCACTATAGACAACTTGATTGTTATGTCACTATCTTTTCACTTTTACTAACTGAGGGTGGGAGATCTTAGGATGTCGGTACTCCTAGATCTTTTATGAAACTGAATAACACTTTGGAGTGGTTAGTTGGAGTTTGAGTGATATACCTCACTCTCCCCAGGGCTTAATAAAAGACGCAATCAAACCATTTAACATATCTGTTTAGAGTTAAAGATGACTCAAATTGGTTGTTATCCTTGCTTGTGTTTAGTATGCTTCTTAGCTGCTATATATACATATATCTTGCAACTGCTTAGATAATGATAGTCTTATTTGCTCCCATGACTATCTTTTTAATCAAGTTGTTAATGTACTATCTGATACATTATTTGCTTAATCTGTTATAGTTTCTTAACATGTTTATCTTCTTAAACCACCTAAACATATTGTAATCAATAACCATTGTTGAGAGCTATATCTCTCGCTGGGACATGGGTCTCACTCTTGTGGATTACTACATATTTTTAGGTGGTCGTAAGTGATGTGGATAGGTGTGAGGTGTTGAAGGGGAGCAACTTGGAGAGCGGTAGTTTCTAAAGGTTGGCTAGTAGATATACTAGTTGTAGAGTCCTAGAGTCATCCATGCTCTCAGGTCCGGGCAGGAGATGTTTTGTAGATGATATGTGTAATGACTTGAGTTTTTGGTATATGTGGACGCTGTATATGGCATGAAATTATGAAACACAACTTTTGTATACAGGTTGTGGCTAAGGCCACTGGACAAGTATGTAAATACATGTTATGGTATATGTTGATATGCAAAGCTTATGGACCTTGATGTAAATATTTCCGCTCTTAATAGTGATGTTGAAATCAGTTTTAATTTACCATGGTTTATGGTTATGTGATGTTTAGTATTTGATCACGTGTTTTTTTAGTAATATCATTTGAGGTGACATTGGGCGTCACATTAAATATTAATAATATTCTATTATTTACATAAATATGGAATTAATAGACTAAATGCATTAAATGTGGGATTTTGTGTAAAATATAATATAACTCTTTGGGCAACAATGCAAAGATACTAACATTTAATTCAATAAACATTGATAATAAAGATATAATATTTTGATAAATATAATGGTAATGAGATAAATATTTGAATGGTGCCATCACTCATAAAAGAAAATCCCAAAAGTGAAATGTAATGGAAAATCCATGTTCCTTGGGTCCCAATTAGCTCGATTTCCAAGTTCTAGAGCAACTTCTACCAGGAACAGCAAGGTTCCGACCTAGAGAAAGGTAGGAGGAAGAAGAATAGAGAAACAAATAGAGGAAAGAAAGGGGTACTTACTCATTTAGGTCAAGATCACCAAGAAGGAGCTTTAGAAACCCTAAAGGAAGCAAATCGTAACCCTAGATGCTTCTACCAAGAAGATCCACACCTACTTCTTACTTGGACAGGTCCTCCATAGAAGAATAGAGGAAAGATGAATCTCTTAGTAGGATGGAGGTGGTAGAGAGCAAAATTTTCGTTTAGGTGCTTAAGGATAGGTATATAAAACTTTAGGATAAAGAAAAAAAACTTGAGGTGTCCTAGTAGCTCTCCATGTGTCCATGGCCTTAAACTATTATGGATATGCAAGAAGACACACAAGAAGTTGACTCACCATTCATGGAGACCTTCTTATCCAGTGTTTTTTGGTTTTCCAAGCCAATAAAAAAACATTGGTTGATAGCTCCTAAAGGTAGCTCATCCATAAAGGGGTAAACCATACAATACCCTTGAAGAAAATACCTCCAAACCAAAGTTCAACTAGGAACCCATGGCTCAAAAAGCTCAAGAATGATAAATTAACAACTAAGGAACATAATTCATGTAACAAATTTCAAAGAAAACCTCTCAATTGGGTAAATTGTAGAAAAGTAAAAAATGTACATAAAATTGCATAACTTTATCAAACAGTGTCCAAATTGGACAAAATTTGAAACTTAAGCTTGTATTATGATTACAAAGCATATCACAAGGTTATATTAGGGATATAATCACTCAATTATGGTATTTAAGCTTATTCAACAATTTCAACAAGTTCAGGGGTCTTACAGATATGATGTATGGCACTATAATATGTATCTTTTACTATAGGTTATTCATGTAGGCTTAAATACTTGAGGTTGATGCCTTGAGACAAATTATATGGCATGATGGCAAGTTTCAATGACAAATGATTTATTTGATGTTTTGAAGTGAATAAACTACAAAAGTATGGTATATATTATGGATGTTTATGGGTTTAAATTATATCATCATTATGAGTTTGATACAATTACCCTCAAAATGATGCCACACACCTAATATTAATCATTCCTTGGAAGAGAAATGTAATGATGATTAAATCCCATTTAAACAAACAATTGGTAGAAGTAATGTAATTTGATAATCCTTCATAATGACTTGCACACTTGTACAGTGATGCCTAATCATGTTAACAATTATGTCTATTCAAAATTATGACAATGAGAATTCCTAAACATGAGGAAATGGCCTATCATATTTGTTTCCTATATGAATATCAAGAGAAATATATTATGATTATGCATCAATTAAGGATGATGAAGAACAATTATATCTTAAAGGGTAAGTTGCCCTGATGATAAGACCATGGGTAATCTCCTAATAAGCATAGCCATGACTAGAGGAATGGGGCCTATTGATGATAATAAATGAATATGAGGAAAGATATGACAATGCTTGTTTATTCTAACATTGCTCTTTCCATTTCATGTTCATATTATATGTTGCTTAGTCTAGATCTACTTAGTATGATGTTACTATATGATAAAGATAATCCAAAAATCCCTAGACTCAAGCTAAGCAAGATCGTTGTTACTTTATGAAATGGATATCAAAGATTAGTAATTGAAACATATAATAAAATGAAACTCTAGTCATGTCGCGTATGTTTTGACACCATAGATCTTCTCTACTGTTTTGATGTTGGGAAAGGGAAATGGGTATTCTTGTAGTAACCTAAGGGTTGTATCATTGGCTATATGTAGTTGACTAAGAATATTTCTTATGTATAATCCACTTGACACTCTAAAGTAATGTATTATATGAGTGAGTCCTAGACTGTATCTCAAGTGTTCACGTCATTCTTGCCAATGATAGGATAAAAAGAATTTTGATATGAATGTGACATCATATATGTCATATATTATTTGATGACGATAGTAGTAGTGACTTGTGTACTTGGGGTGGAACTGATATTGTAGGTCGACTTTGATCCCCTACTAGTAAGTTTTTGGATGATGAGACCCTACTTAATATACTCACACCAGCCGAGGCGTGGAGGGGTCCTTGTGAAACTGGATCCTTCTTTGACCCATTATAGTGGGAAAGGGACTATGCAATCATAAGATTGTAATTGTACATATAACATTAATATGGGAAAGAGTCTCATGTAATATACAACATAGTTGGTTATAATTGTTAATGACAATTATGATAGTTGTAGGATATCCATAATGATCATCCAAGCCATGGTAGGTAATTTTATGTTCATTTACTTGATTTGGTTGGTATATTGGAATATTTATATAATAATTTTAATATTTTATATCTTTTAATAAATATTCCTTGTTTAGAACTATGGGTATAAGTGGAAATTAAACTCAATAATAGCATCTCTATAGAATCTTGAAATTTATTGATATACTTCTTGTACATGTTTATCTATCTTAGTGGGAGAAATCCTCTCCTGTAGGAAAATTTACAAGTCTCACATGGTTCTCCCATGATCTTTTCAGCACAATGTCATAGTGGAAAGGGCGTGATGATCATGACATAACAAGAGAATCTAGTTAAGTCTAGAGTGTCCAAGTACTCTCGCTTCCTTATTATTGGGTGGATAGTTGTTTCACACATATTGTATAATGTTCCCCTTGGAGTTTTCTTATGATCACTAGTTGTAAAATGGATAGAATACATATGTTGTTGTATCTTCATGAATTCTAATCATCTTATAAATAATGTGATGAGATTGACAAATAGTTCTTTATTAATGAGCTTTGTGGAGCTTGTTTTATTCAATTTTGTCGATGTGAATTTTGTTGTATTCTAGTTTTAAGCGAGTTTTTATTTGGGGATCAATTCTAGGGATCCTTTGGAGTTTATGAGGAGGATAGTCCTCACACTTTGGTATCAAAATGTAGTTAGTTGAGTCTATAGACACAATATGAACTAGGATCAATTAATAATTCAAGCAAAGAATATAACATGAGCATGATGTGTGCTGCTTGAACTCAATCTTTGGGTGCCTTGGTTAGGTATCCCAATATTGAAACAGAGTCAGTGTGGAACTCTTGATTATTGTCCTTTTGGTTACTCTAACAAAGTAGTCGGTTAGAAATAGATCAAGATTAAAATAAGATATTAATTCATGATGAAAAGAATGATATAAATTGATGATAGCTATGCAACACAAATTAAGCCCAAAAATGTTAGCAAAACTAGGTACATGACTAGCTTGTAAAGGATGGAATTTGTTGATATAGTCACTTCATAAGAACAAATATCCATGTTTTAACTTGTCAACATCTCAAAATATGATGATTAAAGGAAAATATAGAACAAAATGATGCTTAAGTTGAATGTAATAGGTGTAAAAAGGAGTTCCTAAAACTTAAAGAGTTTTCTTGCATGGAAAAGAATCCTATGTTTGAAGTTTAAATTCTAAGGAAAGATAATATTAAATATAAGTGACTTAGTAAATAAAAAATTAATTGTATGCTATAGAAGATAAACCCTATAGGAATGCTTTGAAGGTATGAATGTAAACATATAGGTTCTTAGATGATACATGTTATGATAAGGAACTAAGACATAAAAACAAAGTAAGAGAGTAAAAATTCATATGATGATCATGATTTGAGATGATAAGATGTAGGAAGATGGATAAGAGGTATGGGAACCCAAGGTTATCTCACATCAACCAACACGTTTTAAAAAATGGATTACCATGACACGTGGAGGAAGACATATATAAAAGGAGAAGTTGAGTCTTGAAAGATATGAAGACTCCTAAAGCATACACCTTTTGGAAGGAGGACAATGAGGAGACTGTAGAATCGCACTTAGAAAATTACCATCTCTGAATGAAAGAAGATGGCAAATCATCATGACAAGATAAGTGAGGATTAGTTGAGGAATTATGAGGAGCAAGTAATCTATCAATTTTAGTAAGACTTAAGGAATATGTATCAATTGAGATCAATGTTGAGGAATATAGAAGTATGCTTGAATCAAATTGAGGAGGTGAAAACCCTAATGTGATATATAATCAGATTCAATTTGAGGCTAAATGATGGTGAATAAGATGAAATTTAACATTTAATATGACATAACAATGAGTTATTATGATTTTTTTACAATACTTATGAATCATGTAGGTCGAAGTGATGTTAAATCAAGAATAGATGGATGATATATTGATTGAATGTGATGATGTTTGAAATCATTTACATGATGGAGAATTTAAGATGTAATAGCTACATGCTTCAGAAGGAAGTCTTGTTTACAAGGACATGTTGCAGGACATGTTGCATCCACAAATCGACATTAGGTTTGTGATGATCAAGAGTAAGAGTGGGAGAAATGTGAAAGTTTCTTTTATTATTATGATCTAGATATGAGAATCTAACCAGTCCAAAGTTGTTATCGACGAAGACAAGAATGGATCCATCCTCAAAAGTTGTAGTTGAAGGATTGAGTTTTAGGAACACATAAAATAATATTCTTCATGAAGAAACCATACACACAAATTTCATAAGAAGAGTGATCACGTAAGAATCATGAAACAACCCGTGATGGGAAAATGACAAGTATGATGATAAGGAAACAAGCATGATAAAGATAAAGAAATAATGAACATGAACAATAGAGAATGATAACATAACTAATCCTTAAGTGGATGATGATATCTGATAACAAAATGAATGATTCATAAGAAGTTAGAACTTGAAATTGACCATAAAGGGATATACCTTGGTGATTAAAAAGTTTTCTAATGATAACTATAAATTGATGATGATAAAGGACCATAATTCATACGTAAAATCTATCTAAAGAGAGTTACAAATTGTTTTTGGTTCCCCTCTACCTTGGATTTGGGATTTTAGGGTTGAAATCCTATAAGGAGGGAAAGGTTGTAAGGAACAACCCATGCTTTACTATAATCTTGTAGTAATTACCTTAATCACTTGATTGTTTTCATGATCTCAAATAATCATAATCAGATAATGACATTAAGAATATGGTTACTTTGAATTTGATATATAGGGTTTTCTTTCCTTTGAATTCAGATTTGAACCTTGAATTTGTTTTCATGTTTAAACAAGGTAGATAGGTGTTCATGTTTTTGGTTGGTTGTGTCATGAAAATGACCAAGTTCACATCAATGTGGACACATTCATGACAATGATCAACTGGGTTCTACACAAGAGAGAAAGAGAGAGAATGATGAAGTTGTTAAGTACGGGAGTTTCTAGAGGGAAATCTTAGCTGGGTTGAATTGAACTTGACCATGTTTAGGCCCCTCATGATCAAGTTGGTAAGAAGTCATCCTAATGAGGAGAGAGAACAATATATTCATGAAAGTGATATTGTGATGTTAGTTTAAGTTTAGGCTTGAGGTGATGTGAACCTAGGTCAGGTTGACATGAACCTGGATGGATTTAGGTTCTTTGACTAATGTTAAGTTTGATACATGAGATGAGAAAAAGAAAGGGTGTTGTAAGAGAGTGTTTTGGAAGGTTGGGGCATGAACCTGGTCATGTTCATGTGAACCCATGGACATTCCTTCATGGGTTAATCTTGGCCTCATTTTGGAGAGATAGGTAAGGAGTTTTGAGCGGGTTGGTGTTGAACCTAGTAAGGTTAATGTAAACTAAGATATATTAAGAAGAGGATGTTATCAAATTGATGTTGATAAACTTGGTTCATATTCCTTAAACTGGGTTGGGTTATCCACATTAGGAAACTAGACATATACCAATGTGTGGGTTGTGTGACTCCCTTTTTAAGCATGACTTGTACCTCCACCTATAAATAGAGATCTCTTGACCTAGTTACATCCCATTTGCATCTTGGTATGGCTAAAGTGCTGTCAAAAAGAGAGCAGAGCCTTCTAAGGGTAGAGCTTGATTTGGTGCTTGTAGGTGGACATTTTAGCTTGGATCTTGGAGACCGAGCTATGAATCTTCTTCCCCGAGCTTTCCCTACCCATTTTTTTGTATAAGATCTCCATGTTTGCCCACCTTTTCCTTGCTAATCTTTCTTCTTCTACCTTCTTTGGTTGTGGTTTTGAAGAAACAATGGTGGAAATTCCTTCTCTTACCCAAGTTTCCTCTTTTGTACCTTTTTGGACTAGACAAAGCTAGATCTTGATCTGAGGAGCATCAAGAGAGGTAGACCAAGTCGATCTAGCCTTACTTGCCTTAGAGAAGGTTGATCCATGGTATATCTTGCTGAAGAACCTTCTATTTAGGTGAGTTGTTCCCTTTACAATTTGCTCTTCTTCATCCCTCTTCCCTTGCTCCATGGACACCCTTATTGGATAGATCTAGAAGATCCCAAACTTCTTTCTTGTTCTACCCATTTTTCTTGGATCTTTGATTAGGACCAAGGTAGGATAAATGTCATGGAGCTTGTTGGTTCCCAAGTAATCATCAAGAGGCTATGAGAAGGCCTTTTTGCTCATGTTCTGTAATACCCCAATTTTCTAAAACAAATAATTTACTGAGCGGAAGCATAACTCATATTGGATATGTCACAAACATGATAATCAATGCATAAAAATATTATTTATTGAACCAACACAGGATAAAATAATAGTTCTCATCTCAAGGTCTATAATAAAAATCTTGTACTTAAAATTTATACAGGCTTCTCTCAACTTAAAAGTAAACCACACTAATTATTCTATCATAGTTGGCACCCCACCAGGTTTAGACTCCTAGCTTACTTCCTGAGGTATAAACTCCTTGCCTCTGCTTTCTTATCCTTCTCTTCTACGGACATCGTGTCCCCAGCCATGCAGAGTAAAATAGAAAATATGTTAGAGTAAGTGGCACTGAATAACATTATATGAACTAAAAATATACTATATTTTTTTGTGGAAAACGTGAATTAAATATTATAAACATTGAATACTTTTCATATCCTTTATCTATGTCTATATATCTATTTATCACTGACATTATCATATATGTTTGACTATATTATACTTCTTCAATTACATTGCTCTCAGGAGATTGATAAAATACATTGCTCTCATGATCTTGATAAATAGAATTGCTCTCAAGAGCTTGAATATATAACATTGCTCTTAAGAGCTTGATATGTAACATTTCTCTCAAGAGCTTAATTTGTTTCCAAAAAGGTGAATAACTTTGAAGGAACAACATGAATCAATTATATTGTACATAACATTACTCTTGAACATAATAACTTGAAACATTAAATCTGACTTAAGAAATATGTGCATGTTATCATTATGATCTTAGATAAGAATAATTACTGAAAATTTATAATATGAATTGTAAGCACTTATCTTGCAAGTATTCATTAAAATATGTACTTGATATCATTGTAATTAAATATCATAAAATAAGTGAATATGAAACCCTTTACACTTATTTGTTACTCAAAGTGCATGAATCCATTTACTGATTGGATAAGAAGTCCACTTAGATCTCCTGAGGTTCGTAGAAACCCTAAAGTCTTGAAATTTATATATTTTTTAACAATCACTATCTTGATATTTACCTAAAACCTAATTTGGACTCTTATAAGAAAATTTGGTCTAGGATGATGAATTTAGGGTTTAAAAACACAGGAATCATATTATACTTGAAAAAAAATCCTTACTATTGACTATTTATGCAATTTTTTTTTATGAGTACATAATTTATTATGATTTATTGAAGTTATGACCAATAGGAAAATTGCAGAAAATCCACGCAGGGAATTCTTTATCCCTTGTGATAGTAGGGCCCTACTAAGTTGGGCTAATCAAATCAAGGCACCTAGCTCAGCTTACAGGAAACACGCTGAATACTAAAGAGGGTGTCAAATCCCAATCTTGCCCATGAGTGTGAGACATCCAGAAGTAAATTGGGCAAGGTCAACTTTGTAAATCACTTATTATGATTATCCACTGAAGGACCATATGAACATGATGAAACCAGGGGAAAAACTCAGTGCCAACACAAGACATATAGATTAACTTCTTGAATAGAGTTTGAGGAAGCATTAGGAGTATCATTATGAACCCATGGAGTCAAAAAGAATTTTATGTCATGGTCAGAAACTGAAGATGGCCCCTCCACCATGGAAAAGCATGAATGAGACAGTAGAAGCCTACCAAAGATGGTAAGGAAAATAAGACAGATGAAAACTATCAGCATGGGCGTGTATGCAACATGTCGTAGAAGACAAAAAGTAGTAAAACAAGACCAAACAAGGTCCATGAAGGTAATATGATAAGACAAGCCATAACAGGAGAAAAAGGGAAGCAACATACCTGCACAACTGATCGAAATTGAAGGCTGAAGAAGATTCTATATGGACCTTGGAAGGGATCTAGGATCTGGCAGGTGCCACATCATTCAACGGAATAGGAGCGGAGTCGATCTTGTAGGTAGATGTAGGTAGAGCTGAGTTGTCGAGTGTGGGTCAATTGAGGGCAAGGTGATGATGGGTTTTGGTTTTTGGGTGCCCATCAATGCTTCTTGGGTGCTTAGTTTTATACTAGGAGCATCGTGGAGTTGTTAGGGATTGATGGAGATTGAAACATGGTAGAACATTGAGACCCTCGTGGTCTGGGACTTCTAGGGAACGAAACCCTAACGTGTAAAGGATGGACATATCGGGAAGAGGTGAGGATGGTGAGGGGGAGATTTACTTGCGCTAAAAAAGCATAGGGAGAGAAATCAGGAAGGTGAGATATCATCACATCTGTTCAGTCCAACTAGGACTCATAAAGGTGAGAGAGAAAGTGGACCGTCATTGGATGGATTCTTGAAACCAAAAAAAAATCAGAGCCGTCCGATTAAAAGAAAAAGAACAGAGGTCGCGAGACACTCAAATCTGATGGAACTATAGGGAGAAAACTACAATAATGAAATTATTACTTTCTCAAGGTTTTAAACTATATAAGTTCTTTCCTAAATAAATAGGGGGCTCTAGGATTATCAAAAAGAGGCCAAACTTGGTAGGTTGATTAAATTGACTGTGGCGATTCCAAAAAACTAGATAGTTTCCTATTTTAAGAGTACCAACTCCTCATTATATCCTTTTCAGGTTAAAGGTGTATTTAAGCATTTATGATTACCTAAAGAGAGTTTGAGGGGCATAAAATTTCATCAACTATTGTATTATTAAACTTATATACACATAGTCAAGCCATATCATGGACATCATGGACATTAATCGTGTCAATTTCACTTTACACTTCAGAGTGACTCTTTAATTAATTAGGACCATAGTTTTGTGTATTTGCATTCCAATTGACTTAATTTTAATTACAACCTTGTTGAATTCGATGGTACTAGCTTTTAAGTATATAGTCGAGTGATTAAGGATTTATCAGAATCATGTATTAAGTTATATGAACTTACTTGAGGTAAAATCATATTAGAAATTTTCAAAGTAGGGTTTCAAGGAGATTTTGATCATAATTCAAAATGAGGGTTGTTAAATGTTCATATGATAGATTGTGGAGAAGAAGGTTGTCTAGGATGCGTTTTGAAGAGGGAGCTATGTTTCACATGATTTTATCTAGGTTGCTAGCTCCCTCCTCATTACTGTTGACCTAGAGGTTATACATTGTCCATATTTTGATAATGACTCAACCATTCCATTCATATGTATCTAATATGTGTATTCAAGATTGATCTCAGGTTTTAGGTACATGAAAAGGATAAATTTATACAAGCCCTAGCTTATCAAAGTTCAAGTCAAATACAATGCAAGTGTGCTAATAAGGAAATCCCTTCAAATGACCTTAGAAGATTTTTGTAATCACTTGTATTGATGATATGACTTGTAATTAAGATGAGAAAAATATGTGGGACACTTAGTACCAAGTTTTAATCACTTTTTAATCAAATTAAAAAATTGATCACAGACTGTTGATTGGTCGAGTTTCAATCTCATCCGAACCCATGGATTAATTTTTTTATGATGTGCATCGGTCGAGTTGTGCATTCACAAACTCGACCGAATGGCTTACTGACCAAATAGGATTTTGGCTGATCGGTCGAGTTTCCCAGGACAAACTCGACCGATAGTTTGAATATTGGGTTTGTCTTTTAGCCATTCGATCGAGTTACCTTTATTGAATCTCGACCGAATGTACTGTACAGAAAACACAGAAAAAGTGATTCTAACCGTTGGTGACTTGTTTGGACGAAAATAGATCTATTGACTTGAGAAAAAGGGCTATATTTTGGACCTAAGTATTCCCCAACGCAATGGATCACCCCCAACTATAAATAGGACCCCTTAGAGTTCATTCCAAGTTTGCTCATTCACTACATTCACGGTCCTTACTCTAGTTGAGTGTGCTACTACTCTTTGAGCCCCTTTCTCTCTCTAGTTTACACTTCATTTTGTGATTTATGAGTGAGTTAGGATTATTGTAAGAGAAATCCACCTTGGTGCATGTAAATCTCTCAATCTTCCACTACTTCCCTACCCCCTTCTCTCATGAAGAAAAGCTGAAGCAAGCTCCATCGAGTGAAGAAGGAGCTATAGCTGGTCCTCTTCACGGATGTTAAAGAGGTGGTGATCTTCTCCAAGTGAAGGAGAAGGCAAAGGCTGAAGATCCAAGATGAGAAGCAAAGTCCTTCAAGGTGAAAGACTTGAGCTTGAGTGGGTAAGACCTAGATGAAGGTTGAAGACTCAAGCTAAGTGGGTAAGTTCTTTGTTAAGGTGGAGATCTCCTTGTGGTTGTGTCCTTTGGTGGTCTATTGTTGTAAATCTTTGTGGTGATATAATAGAGAAAAACACTTACAAAGTCCTAGAGGTTGACCTCTCTAAAGAGTGGACTGACTCACTTCTAGTTTGAAGTGTGGAACCACTCTACATCCCTTTGTCAAGTGCTTGCTATCAATCTCTCTCATCCTTGCTATGCTTGTTAGATAAGACTTAAAATTGCCATTAAGCTTTTGCTCCTAATTAATATAATTTGAAGGTCTAATCTATTTTGTGTGAAATTTTGTAGCTCTATTCACCCCCACCCCCTCTAGAGCCCTTAGATCCAACAAGTAGTATTAGAGCTAAGGATCTTCTCCAACAATCTACCACGAGATGAGAATATGGGCGACAACCTACTTGGTGCACTCAACCTAGAAAGAGGCTTCTCCATGCGTCCTCTAGTCTTTGACGACACCAACTTTCTCTATTAGAAGAGACGGATGTCGTTCTACATTCAAGTGATGAACTTTGATATGTGGAAGGTGATGGTAACACATTACAAAGAGCCAACCAGAGCTATTGCAATATGGAGTGAAGCTACTCTCAAGGAGGCTCAACTAAATGCAAAGGCCATTAGCATCCTCTATGCAGCCCTCACTCCCATGAAGTTCAACTAGATCTCATCATGGGACACCGCCTATGAGATTCGGGACAAGTTGTGCATCACATATGAAGGCACAAAGCAAGTCAAGGAGGCAAAGTTCTACATGTTGAATAGCCTAACTTCAAGATGGGAAAGAAAGAAGGCATTGCGGAGATGTATTCAAGGCTAAATGTCATCATCAACGGGCTGGCTGCATTGGGCAACACTTTGGATAGAGGCGTCATCAACTCAAAGATCTTGAGAACTCTTCCTAAGAGATGGTATTAAAAGATCACCTCCATTGAAGAAGTGAGGAGCCTTGGTGACATCCCAAATGAAGAACTCATTAGCAATATTCAAGCCCATGAGCCTAGACTTGACAAGTAAGAAGAAGAGAAGGAAGCCAAAAAGATCAAAGATAGTGCTTTCAAAGCACAAGTGGAGGCTGTCATCCTTCAATAACAACTTGCTTGCCAGAATTCTCCCTCCTCCTCTAGTGAAGATGAAGGCCCTAGTGAGAATGCAGCCAACTACATCAAGGCCAAGCACTTTAAGGGAAAGCAAGCCTCCTCATCTTGTACTCTGAGATGCTACAAGTGTGGTCAAAAGGGGCACTACAAGAGTGAATGACCAAATTCAAGAAAGTCTCACCAGAAGAGAAGCTTAAGGAAAGAAGAGGATTACAAGAAGGAGAGCAAGCACAAGAGGAAGGACAAGAAGGATAAGAGACACAAGAACACAACTCATGTGGCTTGGGAAGTTTCATCTTCAAGCAGCTCTAGCTCTGAAGAAGATGGAGAATGCCACCTTGCTCTCATGGCCTTTAAAGTGAAGACATTGGTGAGGTAAGTGAGGTAAGTTTGCATGAATTGTCTAAAGAAGCTATTATTGACATGCTTGTTACTACCAGTTCTTCTGTTGCTAAATGTAAATCTAAAAGAAAATGGTTAGGAAAAATTATTGATGATCTTTATGCTAACCTTGAAATTTTGAACCTTGAGAGTATTGATAATTTGAAAGGGAAATACCTTGATCTTGAACTCCACTACAATGGGGTTGAAGTTGAGAATGATATCCACCTTAAGAACATTGAAAATCTTAAGGAAGAGAACCAAAATTGCCTAAAAGAACTTGAATTGCTTAAAACTAAAAATGATGAATTTAAGTTGCTTATTGATGCTCATGGAGAAGAGAGAGATGTTTATATCAAAGAGATTCAAATGCTAAAATCTGAAAATTCTAGGTTGCTTAGTCAAGTAAATGATCTATCATCTAGACCTTTGTTGCCTAGTGTTAATGTTTCTTCTATCTCTCTTGAAAAGGATTCATATCTTACTAAAGCTTTATGTCTTGAGACTGATCTTGTGCATGCTAGGGATGACATATCTAGTTTATCTTCTACTATATTATTTCTTTGAATGATGATAACCTTAGATTTAGAGCATCCCTCCAGAAATTCCTCAAAGGGAAGAACTCCCTAAATGAAATCCTTGATCATTCTGTTAAACAAAGTGGTACTAGTGGTTTGGGATTTGTAGGGGGGGCTCAAAGGGCAAGAGTGAGGCCAAAGGTAAGAAAAAGAGAAAGGAGATCTATTTCTTTGTAGGAGAATCTTCAGGCACTAAAAATCCTATGGTTTGTTCTTATTGCAAATGTGATGATCATTATTTCACTTATTGTCCTTACAAGCCTAAGGGGACCAACCCAAAGATGAAATGGGTCCCCAAGCTAACTTCAGATCCCAAAGTTTGAGTTGGGAATCGATATTTTCCTTTCTTGCAAGGAAAAGATAGATGGATTTTTGATAGTATCTTCACAAAGCACATGACCAGTGACATAAGCCATTTCAACAATTTCACAAAGAAGAAAGGAGGATTCTTCATCTTTGGGGACAACAAGAAAGGTAAAGTCAAAGGTGAGGGTGATGTAGGTGAATCCTTATGCATCAAGAATGTTCTTTTTGTGGATGGTTAACTTTGTGATAATGGTTACCTTGTACTATTTACTGCTTTTGAATGTTTGATTCTAGATTCCCTCACCTACCAAGTTATATATAAGGTAACTAGAAGTGGTAATCTTTATGTTATTGTTCTTAACTCTGTTAAGACTATGCTTGGTAGATGCCTTGTAACCAACTTGAATGATATTTCTCTTTGGCACCGCTGGCTTGGTCATGTAAATATGCATTAATTAAAGAAGTTGAGCAAAAAGAACTTAGTCAAGGGACTTCCTAAATTGGATTTTGAAAAGGATGAAGAATGCCAACCTTGTACACAAGGAAAGCAAACCAAATCCTCTTTCAAATCCAAAGGAGTCCTTATCACTAAGAGAGATCTTGAGCTTCTTCATATTGATCTATTTGGACCAATGAGAACGTGATCGCTTCGTGGTTCCAAGTATTGCCTTATTATTGTCGATGATTTCTCTAGATATACTTGGACCTTCTTTCTCATTTCAAAGAGTGATACACTTGATGTTTTCTCTAGTTTTTGCAAATGAGTTGAGAATGAAGCTTCTTGCCAGATTGTTTCCATCCGTAATGACCATGGGGGAGAATTTGAAAATGAGCTTTTTGAGCATTTTTTGTCAAGAATTGGGTTATGCACACAACTTTTCTTCACCTTGAACACCTCAAAAAAATGGGGTTGTAGAGAGGAAGAATAGGTTTCTATAGGATATGGCTAGGACCATGCTTCTTGAGTATGACACTCCTAAGAAGTTTTAGGCTGAAGCTATCAGTACCTCTTATTTTATGCAAAACTGTGTTTTCACTCATCTCTCGCTTAAGAAAACCCCCTATGAACTATGATGTGGTAGGAAGCCTTCTATCGAGTATTTCTATATTTTTGGATGTCCTTGTTTTGTTTTGAATACAAAAGATTCTCTTGACAAGTTTGATTCGAAATTGTATAAGGCTGGCTTTCTTGGCTATAGCACTACTAGAAAGCCATATAGAGTTTATAATGTTGATCTTGCTAAGGTAAAAGAATCTATTAATGTAAAGTTTATTGAGACTAACCCCTCTATTCCCAAAGATATTGTTTCAAATAATGATGTTGCAGATGAAGTAATTCCTATCCTTAAAGAACTCAACATCACCCAAAAGGGAAAAGAGGTGGCTGCTCAAGAAGAAGACAAAGATGATGAAAAGAAGGATCCAACTCCCCAGTTTGCAAAGAATCATCCTAAGGATCTGATCTTAGGTGATCCATTTGTGAGAGTGAATACGCGGGTTGCATTCAAAAAAGAACAAGCCAACATTGCCTTCATCTCACAACTAGAGCCTAAAGATGTTAAGGAAGCTCTTGGGGATGAAGAATGGATCCTAGCTATGTAAGAGGAGCTGGAATAGTTTGAGAAGAACAAAGTTTGGACCCTTGTGCCAAGACCAAGTGATAGAAATATCATTGGCACCAAATGGGTCTACCACAACAAGCTAGATGAAAGCGACAAAGTGGTAAGAAACAAAGAAAGTTAGTGGCTCAAGGCTACAATCAACATGAAGGTATTGACTTTGATGAAACATATGCACTTGTAGCTAGACTTTAGTCCATTTGTATGTTGCTTGCTTTTGCTAGTCATAAAAACTTTCTTTTGTATCAAATGGATGTTAAAAGTGCGTGCGTTTTTTAATGGTACAATTGAAGAGGAAGTGTATGTTGCACAACCTCCGGGCTTTGAACATGATAGTCTACCTAACCATGTTTATTTGTTACAAAAATCTCTCTGTGGACTCAAACAAACACCAAGGGATTGGTATGAGAAACTAAAGAACCTTTTGTTAGATCATGGTTATATCATGGGAAAAGTGGATTCTACCTTGTTTCTAAAGCATACTTTTAACAATTTTCTTATTATTCAAATATATGTTGATGATATCATTTTTGGCGGAACTAACCTTGATATTTGCAAAGAATTTAGTGATCTTATGCAGAGTGAATTCGAGATGAGTATGATGGGTGAACTCACAATCTTCCTTGGCTTTCAAATCAAACAAATAAAAGATGGGAACTTCATCAAGCAAGGCAAGTACACCAATGCACTACTTAAGTGCTTTGGGATGGATAATACCAAGCTGATGGACACACCCATGTCAGACACTACCAAACTTTATAAAGATGAAGAAGGTGAAAAGGTAGATGAGAAGATCTATAGAGGTATGATTGGAAGTTTACTTTACTTAATTGCCTCTAGACCTGACATAATGTTTAGTGTTGGCTTGTGTGCTAGATTTCAATCAAATCTTAAGAAATCTCATCTTATAGTTGTTAAGAGGATTCTAAGGTACTTAGCCAAAACTCAAAATTTTGAATTATGGTATCCCAAGTCAAGGGATTTTACTCTTACTTCCTATAGTGATGTCGATTATGTAGGTTGCTTGATTGATAGAAAGTGCACAAGTGGCACTTGTTTCCTCCTAGGACCATGCTTGGTGTCTTGGTTCTCCAAGAAACCGAGCATCGTGGAATTAGCAACCATTGAGGTTGAGTACATTGCAGTCGAGAGTTGTTGTGCCCATGTCCTATGGATGAAGCAAATGCTCCAAGACTTTAACATTCATTTTGATGCTTCTCCTATCTATTGTGATAATACTAGTGCAATTAACTTGTCTTACAATCCTATATTGCATAGTAGAGCTAAACATATAGAGGTTCACCATCACTTTCTTCATGATTACATTGCCAAGAAGGATATTTATATCACGCATGTGGACACAGAAAATTAGTTGGCGAATATTTTCACTAATTCTCTAGCTCAAGAGCAATTTAATTTTATTAGATCAAAATTGCTTATAACTACTTGCATTGAATCTTATATGCCTTCTAGCTAGTAGTCATCTATCCTATATGTCTTGCATCTATCTTGATCATCTATTGCTTGCTAATATGCTTAAAATTGGTTTTTCATGTTCATTTTGCCTTGTTTTTCTCTTATTTTTGGGTATTTTTCACAAACGTTTGTTTTATCACAAAATAGTACCCAATGATGAGTGATATGTGCCTAAGTATATTCAATATACATAATGGACTTGAAAAATAAATTTAATTAGCTTTCAAATGGCTAGAAATTAAGTTTGATGGTTTTAGGTCAGGTTAACCATCAGTCGAGAGTCCCCAAGACAAACTCGACCAATCCATGGCCGAGAGCTTTTTTAAAAAGGACCAATTGGTTGAGTTTCCACCTCACAGAACTCAACCGATCGGCAGGTTGAAGCCAACTTAAGTTGGGTTTGGCTGAATATTCTCCCTCTCAACTAGAGAATAGTCGAATGATTCCTCTCCTTCTAGCCCTAAGCTCTCAACCCTTGACCTTCCCTTCCCTAACCTAGCCTTAATCCGACCTAGGGAGACCTTCCCCCTAGCTTAACCTAGGTGTGTGAATATTTTTAGTGGTGTGTTTGGTGTTTTTGATATCTTCTTCTCCTTCTTTTTGCCTCCATGGCTTCAAATAGAAGAAAGAGAGCTGCCCCTAGCAATGCACCATCCTCCTCCTCATCTTACTGCTTGTTTCCTTTTGATGAGACCCTCTTTGTCTCAATTGAGGCTTTAAATTAGTAGAAGGACCTTCTTCCTAGGAGTCCTTTTCCTTTTAGAGCCCTTTTTTAGCCTAGCCCTAGGCGTCAAGCCATCATCGATCAAGTGGCGAGGTTGCTTTCAGTTCACCACCTATCTGCCCTAGGTGTTGAGCGTGAGTGCTTTCACAATTCTATGTCAAGCATGAAAGTTGTTCACGAATTCTACGCAAATTTGCATTAGAATTATGACTCCCTTGTACCCCCTCTGAATACTCAAGTTATCCTTACTTCTATGATCTTCGGGAAGAAATTCCAAATCTCAGAGGATATCTTGAATATCTTCTTTTCAGGAGCTGACGAGAATGATACCTGGTGTAAGGATTATGGTGAGTATTTCGACCTGCTGGACCCCGAAGGTTTCTACAAGCAAAATGAGATCACACTTCCCAATATCCATCGTTACTTAAAGAAACGTGGCATTCCCTATAAGAATAAGAGCACCCTACCCTCCTCCTCCTTAGATCTCAAGAAGTGTATATTAGCCCTAGTGGTCAATTGCAACATCCACCCAAAGAAAAATCAAACAGATATTGCAGAAAACACTACGGTGATAATGTACTACCTCTTAGAGAATTTCAGAGTCAAGTGGTCTAGATACATCCTCCACCACATGATTTGCTTTGACTCTAGCAAGAACACTCGTGGAACCCATCCTCCTTATGTTGCCATGATATGTGGTCTTTTCCAGTTCGCCATTGAGAAATCCCTCTTCTCTAACTTCCACTACAGACCTGCCAGGAAGGGAGTGTGTATCAGTGAGACCACTATTCAGAAATTTGTGCTTATCCTTTCCTCCACCACACCAGGTGCCTCACCCTTTGATTCTGCCTTAGCTGCACCTGCCTCTACCTCAACCCGAACTCCTCCACCTCCTCAGCCTACCTGACCTAGTTGTGCCTCATTCCATGTGTCCAATGAAGCACTCATGGGTTGCATGATACACCAACATGCATACAACCTCTAGATCCAGGAGCATATGCACCATGATTTATGTTCAATCATGTCTAACATGAACTTATCCTGTGCACACACATACCCCACCTACCAGCCGTACCCCAGTAGTGATTATGCATCTTATGCATACAATCACTTCTACCCTGCACTTGAGCCTTCTGCTGCTGCTCCCACACCCTCTACTACTGGTGGACCTGCTCCAGTCATCATGTCGCTACCTGCTGGCCCCTTCGCCACTCTGCTTGCCAGTCTGGGTGATTCTGCTCCTTCCTTCCCTCAGGCCAATGAACATTATGCTTTTGGTATGACTTGGGATGAGCAGAATGCTTGTTGGTCTTGTCATCACTTCGGTCCTTCTATGGATGAGGAGATGCCTAACCAGGCTGATGATGAGACTGCTAATGCTGATGAGGATGCCGATGATGGTGACAATGATGGTGATGAGTCTGGTGGTGACTTTGGTGATGAAGGCGTTGATGCTGCACCTTCAGCCAGAGACAATGACTATGAGCCTGATGCCAAGGATGATGATGATGTTGTGGACATAGATAGCTTAGATGTCTAGATGTTCTTAGTTTTTAGTCTAGTTTGCTAATCATATATATCTTTCTAGGCTATTTTTTTATTAAAAACATCTACGAACATGATCTGAGATGTACTTGTGACTTTTCCATCATCATCAATGGTTCAACTTTCAAATACTTCTCTAGTGCTAACAAACTTAGACAATGAGATCTAATTTTCCCTTCTTTATCCATACTTGTCACCTCCATCCTAACTAAAATGTTCCAACTATATATTGAATACAAGTTAATTGATCCTTCACTCTATTTCCAATAACAATATATCCAATATTATGATGACACTATTCTTTTCCTCACATCTAATCACAACAATGTGATAATACAATCTCCCCCCCCCGTATTGTCTCATCCATTTGGATTTAAAATCAACTTTCATTAATCTTCCATTATGTGCACTCACATTAAACAAACTGACATATATAGAAACAAACACCTGAGTAGATGCAAAGAAGAGAAATATCCAACTAGATACCTAGGCCTTCATATATCTTCTCATTCACAACCCTCTACATGTTGGAACCCCATTATCACATCACTTCAAAAGAAACTACACCTATAGAAATCACAAACTCTGAGTTTTTTTGGCAGACATACCCTTCAAACTCCTCACTCACACCACTCACCATGTACTGTCTTAGTTGTATTCCTCTCCATTCCAAGGTGTAAACCTAGTTTACTGATATAGAAAATTTTCTTACTACAGGACACCTTCCACCAGATCTTACCTACCAACAAAAAACGAAATTTCTACATTATGTAAAGTTCTACTACTAGGATGACCCTATGTTGTTTAAAGATGGGATAGATGGACTAATTTTCTGATGAGTAGCAGAGGAGGATATTCCAAGTATCATTTTTGGTTGTCACTCTTCTTCCTATAGAGGTCACTTTGGAGGTGAGAAAACTTCCACCAAAGTCATACAACCTAGATTTTATTGGCCAACATTGTTTCAGGATGTACATGCATATGTCAAGACATGTGATCAATGCCAAAGAATAAGAGGGATTTCCAATAGAGTTGAAATGCCCCTCAACTCTGTTCTAGATATTGAGGAGTTTGATGTGTGGGGTGTTGACTACATGGGCCCCTTTCCATCCTCTTACAGTTACAGATACATACTAGCAGCATGCAATTATGTGTCAAAATGGGTGGAGGTTGTTCTTACTCAAGCTCCTGATGCTAAGTCAGTGCTAAAGTTATTCCAAAAAAATTATTTTCCCAAGCTTTGGAGTACCCCAGAACTGTTATCTCATATGGTAGGACACACTTCAGGGAGAAGAAGTTCAATAACCTCCTTGCCAAATATGAAGTGACCCATAAGGTCTCAACTCCATATCATCCTCAAACAGCTGGACAATTTGAAGTGTCCAATAGACATCTGAAGAACATCCTTGAGAAGACCGTTTCAAGGTCAAGGAAAGATTGGGCACTCAATCTAGATGATGCCTTGTGGGAATTCCACACCACATATAAGACAGCCATCGGTACCAAACCATTCAAACTCATTTATGGAAAATCTTATCATCTCCCCTTGGAGCTTGAACACAAGGCACTATGGGCCATAAAGTTCCTAAATTTTGATATGAAGAAGGCTGGTGAGAAGAGGCTACTACAACTTCAAGAGTGAGAAGAACTCAGACTTAATGCTTATGAAAATGCAAAAATCTAGAAGGAGTGGACCAAGGCATGGCATGATAAGAAGATCAGAAAAAGAGACTTTGTGGGAGGTGATCAAGTATTGTTGTTTAATTCCCTTGAAGCTATTCCCAGGGAAACTTAAGTCTAAATGATCTGGACCTTTCCTAGTCTTGAAGGTTTATCCCTATGGGACGGTAGAGCTACAAGGAAAGCAATCCACATTTAAGGTTAATGACCAATGTTGCAAGATCTACTCTAAAGGAGGAAAGATAGATCTAGGAGCCTCATGCTCCCTTACTGATTTATCATGAAAAGCAATGAAGTCTACTTTTGGACTCTAAACGGAAGGCCTTTGTGGGAGACATCCCCCCAATTAGATAGTCTCCTTATTTTGTTTTATTTTGTGCCATTTAGTTAGCCATTAGCCTTGAAGAATCCTCGTGATGATACTATATTGGATTTGTGTGTAAACATTAAGTAGTCACTTGTATCCCTTGCATGTGATGATCCATTCCATTGAAAAAGTATTAAGGGACAAGTTGTGTAAAATCGTGCATTCACACGACATGTAGGACACTTCACACGACATGTAGATAATTACTCTTGATCATAAAATCTTCCAGTAATCCACTGTTACGTCGTGTGTGGCACCATTACGGCGTGTCAAATGATCAGAAAACTTATTGCTATAGATCTTCTGGTTACACGGTGTTGTGAACACTTCACACGTCGTGTACACAATTATATTGAAAATCAGGTTTATCCAGGAATGATTTGTTATGGTGTCTAATTAAATCACTACGTCGTGTGAATTGTAGGGGGCAAATGGTCAATTCTACATGAATCTCCTGTTATGGCGTGTGTAACGTTCGTTACGCCGTGTACAATTCAGAAAAGGTTTTGGAAATTCTACAACACTCAGGCATTACGGCGTGTCAGATTGTGTTACAACGTGTGGGATTCAAACCTGAGTACGCTAGTAGTTAGGCATTACGTTGTGTTGCACCCAGTTTAAAATGATCAAACCCTAGCTGCCAGTTCCTTATTTTGATTCATTTCTTTGCACTTGCTTCCCTTTCTCAACTCTATGGCCGCCTCCAACCTTGTGATCACACCACTATGTTGTAACCAACACCCCCCGCCACTTCTTGACCAACACTTCACACATTGTGGTTGTGCCCAACTGACAGCCCTGTCATCATCCTGCTCTATATCTGCTCAAAGCAAGCTCCCCCGTCCATCCGTCACCCACCTCCACCCATCTCTAGCAAGGATCACCGTCCATATTATGCCATCCTACTAGCGGGCACCACCTCAAATCAAGGGATCAAAAAAGCTAGCCACACAGAAGCATCATTGCCAGAAACCCCCTTCTTCTCCACACAACAACATGTCGCCTTCTACTGCCTAGCGGTTATTTAGCTTTCACACAGTGCAATGGCCCTTGCTATGCCGTGTTAGAGGTGACATGTAGCTATTATGAAAACTCACCGCTATGCCATGTCTCCCACATGTTACGGCGTGTTTCCCCTTCTTGCAACAATCAAGATGCTACGAGCCAAGTCCCTAGTCATCAAGCGACCTCGACCAAACCCCGAAGCATCTTCTTCAAGTGCACCTTACATCTCGACGGCACAATTTACAATGAATGATGAGCAGGATGTCATCTTCCATCGCATTTCCTCTCGTTGTATGGTCACAACCAGGTTTGCTAATGAAAACATTATACATGTGTTGAATAGGCAATGTATGTAGCATAGGATATGATTGTGTACTTTTGAATCTCAAGCATTTGCAGCATGATAAGTTGATTGCTCAGTAATTTGATTCCAAAAGTTGTCTGGCACAAAATCATCAGGAATAATAATACTGCCAGTATAATCAAACTCCAGTAACTCGCAAAACTGTTTGAAAGTTAATTTGAAGGGTTTATTCATTATCCTGAATGTAATCAATCCAAATGGCTCAGATTTATGTTGAGGATATGTTGCGGTGTTGAGAATGGTCAAAAACTCATAAGTGACTCGCAGGTAGGTGGCTTCGTGATTGAAACAACAATAGGTCAACCCAAGAAAATTGAGAAGGATCAATTTACACAAGCCTTAGCTTGTCAAAGTTCAAGTCAAATGCAATGCAAGTGTGCTAATAAGGAAATCCCTTCAAACGACCTTAGTAGATTTTGTAATCACTTGTATTGATGATATGACATGTAACTAAGATGAGAAAAATATGTGGGACACTTAGTACCAAGTTTTAATCACTTTTTAATCAAATTGATCACATATTGTTGATCGGTCGAGTTTCAATCTCAACCGATCCCATGTATTAATTTTCTGAGGATGTGCATCAGTCGAGTTGTGCATTCACAGAACTCGATCGAACGACTTACTGACCAAATGTGATTTTGTCTGATCGGTCGAGTTTAGTTTGAAAGTTGGATTTGTCTTTTAGCCGATCGGTCGAGTTACCTTTATTGAATCTTGACTGAGTGTACTATACGGAAAACACAGAAAAAGTGATTCTAACTGTTGGTGACTTGGTTGGACGAAAATAGATCTGTTGCCTTGAGAAAAAATGGATATATTTCGGCCCTAAGTGTTCCCCAACTCAAGGGAGCACCCCCAGCTATAAATAGGACCCCTTGGAGTTCATTCCAAGTTTGCTCATTCACTACATTCAAGGTCCTTTCTATAGTTTAGTGTACTACTACTCCTTGAGCCCCTTTCTCTCTCTAGTTTACACTTCATTTTGTGATTTGTGAGTGAGTTAGGATTATTATAAGAGAGCTCCACCTTTGTGCATGTAAAGCTCTCAATCTTCCACTACTTCCCTATCCCCTTCTCTCATGAAGAAAAGCTAAAGCAAGCTCCATTAAATGAAGAAGGAGTTGTAGATGGTCCTCTTCAAGGATGTTGAAGAGGTGGTGATCTTCTCCAAGTGAAGGAGAAGGCAAAGGTTGATGATCCAAGAGGAGAAGCAAAGTCCTTCAAGGTGGAAGACTTGAGCTTGAGTGGGTAAGACCTAGATGAAGGCTGAAGACTCAAGCTAAGTGGGTAAGTTCCTTGTTAAGGTGGAGATCTCCTTGTGGTTGGATGGGTAAGTCCTTTGGTGGTCTATTGTTGTAAATCTCTGTGGTTATATAATAGAGAAAAGCACTTGCAAAGTCCTAGAGGTTGACCTCTCTAGGTAGTGGACTGACTCACTTCTAGTTTGAAGTGTGGAACCACTCTATACCCTTTTTCAAGTGTTTGCTATCAATCTCTCTCATCCTTGTTATGCTTGTTAGATAGGACGTTAAATTTCCATTAAGCTTTTGCTCCTAATTAATATAATTTGAAGTTCTAATTTGTTTTGTGAGAAATTTTGTAGCTCTATTCACCCCCCTCTAGAGCCCTTAGATCCAACAATTACATATTCATGTAAAAGCTTCAGAACACTAAAAAATAAGTTCCAAGGATGTTTCTTACTACTTACTTTGAGTTTAAGGATGAAACTCTACCTTTCTTGGAGATTTTGAATCTTGATATAGTGGGAATGTTTTTCCTTTCATGCATGTATGTTCATATATGATCTCGAAGCTTCACCTCTCGGACAACCGGGGAGTAGCCCGCTTCTTCATAAACTTGCTGGCACATACATTAAGGGAGCCATCGAAAGGTGACTGAAACACCAGAAATGAAGTACAAACTCGGATGTCTTCTTTGCATTAATGGACATTATAATGATGTTATCAGTTGAAACATATATGAACATGACCTTTTCTCACCAAAAACAGCATTCTATCTTTGTTTAACCTACACTTGGGGCAAAAGACTTTCTGTGATGATGTCATGTTGTTTCCAAATGAGATTTATAATGATGCTAAATCTTAATATAGTTATATAAAAGAGTTTTTCACCTTTCATGAACGTTTCAAGTGTAGCCAACCATCCATTGACCCTACACGTGAACCACGTTGGATTCATAAGGGGCAAAAATGTCATTCTTACCATATGGTCTTTCATTGCTAAAAATGATTAAATAGTTAGAGAGTCAACTTAAATTCTTGTTTTTACTAAAAGTACATGCATTTCTTACCTTGAGAAGTTTCAAATGAATGATAAAGCCTTATAAACAAATTTACCCTAATATAGTATGAAATAAAGTATGAAAATTGTGTTTTCACTTAAGATGGGTTAAATGAAGGATTTAGGGTTATATATTAAGCAAACACAAGGTAGAGTATAACTAACACAGTATTAATGAGGGTGATTCATTAATGTTTAATCAAACATAAGATTTAAAGTAAAGATGACAACCTTCTATGAAATTAGATGCATAATGAAATGTTCCCCTCCTAGTGCAAAGACGTATGATTTTATTCTCTTTTATTCCAACAATCATAATGGAAGACCATGTGTGATATAATATATGATATTATAAGATGTAGATTCACCTCTTTGATTTGTGGTTCTACACATAGGCTTACATCGTTGATGTTGTTTCCTTAATGGAAAATATATGGGTGTCATATGGGAGGATGGTAAGGGATGATGGCGAAGGAGTTAATCACTATTTTAAAATGAACAAAATATAAAGTAATGGGATAGATTATGGAATTACAATGGGATGAAACTAAATCTTATGTGTTTGATACACATACTGTCATGACCTCACCTTTCAGCATACACCAATTAAGAAAGAACCTTAAAGTTGAGAGACATTACGAAAAATGCCCAAGATCCAGATTTTAACAATTAACAAATAATTTCCATTAATTCAAATATGCTTTACAAGATTCTCCTCTAGGGAGTTACATGGAACAGGGAAACTAAAAGTGCAACAAAAAAGTAAATCTAACTATATATAATCCTCCAGTAGACTTTAACTATCTTTTCTTTTGATGTCTTCTTCTCTGGATATCCATCCTTCATATTAATTGTAGTTTAACCTAAAATAGAATGAAACAAAAACACAGTCCATATATAAAAATATACTTAGTATGTGGGGGAAACAAAATATTAGCATGTAGGTGGAAAACATAAACTACCATTGCAACAATTATTTTTACATAACCAAACTTGTAATTTCTTGTTATAACTTCTCAGCTCGCATTTGTTCAATCTATGTGATATACCCACTAGCTTGTAGGTGTAAAGCGTACACAACCATAGCAAAAATTATCATACTCACTCACGGGGAGTATTTTAATGATGTACCCACTCGCCGAGGGTAATCTCTAATCATACCCACTCATCGGGAGTATTCATAACATTATACTCACTTGCTAGGAGTATTTCAATGGCATACCCATTCCCTGGGGGTAGTCTCTGTAACTTTCATGCATGCATCTATTCTGAGATAATATCCTGGTCTTGAGCAAGTTATGTTTATATAAAGTGATACTCATATGGGTCTTATAGATTGCAGGAAGTAAATAAATAATCAAACAATTTAATTCCAAGCATCGGGAAACTTTGGAAATTTTGGGAAGTTGATATGGTGATTAATCATAAGCATAACCACATACCTTTATTTCCATGCAAAAATTATGCAACATGTACTTCAAGCATATATCCAAATATCCAATCATCCAACATAATCAACCAACATTATCTGCATATATGTATACTCTAAAGTGCCACTAATCATATTAAAAATACAAATCATAATTTAGTGTAGGGTTTAGGTTTCCTTAGTATCCTATTTCCCGTGTTACTTTATCTAATGACTAAAGATTCCTAATTCATATTTGGTGTAATCATGATTATCAATTATACCATGTTTTTGCATCATGAACCCTTATATCATATGTGTGCCTTAAAGTCACAGAAAGTTACATCATTGGTGTTTAAAATCATAATTACACATGTTGATGATTATTGTTCTAGAAATCCTAATTATTCATCATCCTTATCATCATCATATTTGTTCTCATTATATTCAACTATATTAGTTTATATGGCAAAGTAAACGTTTTTAATATACTCAACATGTTAATTATCCGATCTAAGATTTCCATGTATTAATCATTACTTTTTTTTGGTCGGTCAAAACTCATGTATTAATCATTACTTAATCATGCATTAGCCCTATTTTTGGAATTAGGATCGGATCTAGGTCATGATACTATTTTGTTTATATTTACTCATTCTCCCTATCAATTTGGTATATAATTTTCCTATATTTGGGTAATCTTAGAAACCTCTATGGTTTTTCAAAAATAAACATACAAACTGCAAACATGGGATGACTTGGTGTCCTCTTCCATGGAGAGTCAGAAGGAAAAGGATAAGGGGCAAAGTACTTTGGAATATCTTGGTCTTCTATGTCATCGTGGCAAGAACCATGTTACAAGATACAATAAGACCATACTGGATGAGGAAGAGTATTTCCATGATGAAGGGAGAGAGATTTTCTACTGCACTATTGTGGAAGGATGTGCATCAAGGAAGTGTTGACTCGAGGTCAATGTTAACTTAACATCTAAATTGACTAAACCCTTATTTTGATGATGACTAACCATTCCACTAATTTGTGTCTAATGCTTCTACTTGAGTAATTTCAGATTAGGTATAGACACACTCCTAATGCCTTAACTTGTGCATCCTAACTTGGAGAAAAGACAAGTCAAAATCAATGCAAGTGCACTTTTGTGGAATGTGATGTAAATTCATTAGAATCATGTTGTAAATTACTTGTAATGATTGTATGACTTGTAATTAAGCCCAGAAAAAACCAGGAGCACTTAAATTGAATATTTAAGCACTTTAAAGTCATTCTCCAAAATTCATTATAGAATGTTAATTAGTCGAAATACAAACTCGATCGTTCCCTTGATGGATTTTGAGAATGCCCCGGTTCAATCGAGTCTCCTATACACAGAACTCGACCAATCCCTACACTGAGCAAAACTGATTTCAAGTGATCGACTGAGTTTCACACAGGACAAACTCAACTGATGCTTCAAATTGGATTTGTCGCATAGTGCAATCAGTCGAGTTACCTTTATGAAAGCATGACCGATCGCACTGTATGAAAAAATGATGAAAAGTGTTTCTAACCGTTGGAGTGTTGCAAAACTCAAAAAAAAATGTTGCAACACCCCCAAATGGATAGAATTCATCCTTAAGTGTTCCCACTGGCTACTAGGCATCCCTAACTATAAACATGACCCCTTGGGCTTCATCCCATGGTTAGAAGCACTATGAAGGTCCCTATTTTATAGTTGAGTGCATCCTACAACCTCCTTTCTCTCTATAAGCTTAATCACTTGCTACATCCATTAGAGTGAGTAGGAGATTTGTAAGAGAGATAATCCTACATGTATTTCTTGTGAGGCTCTCACTTCCACCACCTCCCAACCTCTCATTTCTACCATGAAGATGAAGATAAATATTCTTTCTCTTGGCTAAGATAGGTGAAGAAGAAGAAGGGAAGGCGTCCGTTGGTAAAATCTTCTCCTTGCGAAGATGAAGTCAAAGGCGGAAGATCCAAGAAGAGTGGGTAATTCCTTAAAGTCTGAAGACTTGTGCAAGAGTGGGTAAGTCCTTAGTGAAGGCAGAAGACTCCTTTCAAAGTGGGTAAGTCCTTGCTGAGGTAGAAGACTCTTGGTTGGATAGGTAAGAACTTTTACAGGTTGTTGTCTCCCTTCCTCTCAAAGGGAAAGTTGGGTATCCTTGACCTGGAAAAGTAAGGTCATATGTTGTTTGTAACTCTTATAAGTGAATCTAAGTAGTAGACATGGTTAAGAAATCCTAGAGGTTGACCTCTCTAGGTAGTGGACTGACAATCTCCTAGTTTGGAGATTGGAATCACTCTAAGCAGCTTGTGTTCTTGTACTTGTTTCAATCTCTCTCATCCTTGCTATGTCTATTTAGATTCACTCAAACTCCTATTTAGCAACCTTATTTTGTGATATATCTTGAAGGTCTAATGAATTTTGTTTAAGTTCTTTTTAGCTCTATTCACCCATCCCTCTATAGAAAATTATCCATCCTAGGTGCAACAAGTGATATCAGAGTGGGTCTTCTCCAAGCATACTTCCACAAGTGGGAGAAGATGAGAAAGTATCAAGGTGGGAGGTACCTCATCAACATTCCAATCTTTGATGGGAGAAATTTCCTCCATTAGAAAAGAAGGCTACAATTCTACATCCAAGGATCAAGTCTTGAGCTATGGCAAATGGTGGACCATCCATACAAGCTACCAAATACAAAGATAGAAGAATGGGATGAAGCTACCTTGAAGAAAACAACCTCGAATGCAAGATCCGTTAACATTCTCTATGCCTTCATGCTCCACACCAATTTCAGCTGAATTTCCTCTTGTGAGATGGCCTATGAGGTATGGAGAAAGCTATGCATAACTTATGAAGGGGCAACCCAAGTGAAGGAAAGCAAAGTTTACATGCTCAAAGGGCTTCTTGAAAACTTCAAGATGGGAAAGAAGAAAAGGGTGGATGAGATGTACTCAAAGATCCTTAGAACTCTTCCCAAGAGGTGGGAACCCAAGGTGACTTCCATTGAAGAAGTAAAGTCTCTTGGTGATATCCCCATTAAAGAGCTCATAGGAAATCTACAAGCCCGTGAAGTCAAAGTTGACAAGCAATATCAAGAAGAAAGATAAGAAGAAAAAGAGTTCAAGAGAATGAACACACTACTACAGAACACGCCTTTGGCGTCGGTTGTTTAACCCCCTTTGGCGATGGTTTTCAAGCGATGCCTATGTGGGCGCCGCTAAAGGTCGAACTCTTCGGTGTCGGTTTTCTAACCGATGCCTATATGATATATAGGCATCGGTTATATATAGTTGGCCGACGTCTATAGGGTTCGCGCCACAAAAAAGAGCACCACCTAGGACACTTTCTGCGTCGGTTAACAACTGAACAACCGACGCCATACTCCCAGACGACACGACGAAGCATGGCCGTGCTTCGCTGCACGACCGTGTTTAGTACTATAGGCATCAGTTTTATACGAATAAGCGACGCCTTTTCCACCACGGCCGTGCTTTCCTGCACGGTCGGGTTGTTTGTCATATTAGGCGTCAGTTTTTATCCAATAACCGACGTTGTATGCCTTTGATGACGGATTTCTATAAATAACCGGCGCATATACTTTATTTTTTTCTTTTTCTTATCAGTTTGTAGGCCTGCTGTGGCTGGTCAGCAGGATGAGAACCTGCAATTCAGTTTTCTGAACTACAGGTTTACGACATCCATTGATATCAGCCTACAAACATGCCACAAACCTGCAAAATCAATAAATATTTTTTCACACAAGTAGATACATTCAGACATCAATTCAATTCTCACATTCACACATGTAGAAACATTCAAATACATGTAAAAACATTCAGACATGTATAAACATTCAGAAATATTCATTTATAAAATATCATTCAGCATCGCTATCAACATCCCAATTATATCTTACAATCGCCACTGCTTGTATGGCTTTTTCCCATTCTTCTCTTACTTCGTTTAATGCTTCCATCGTATATGGAGCATGTACATTTTTAAGTGTTTACCTATAGTGTGGTCAGTTTTAAACACCTGCAAAGAGAATGATGTATATATATAACTAATAATATAAAAATAAGATTGATATATTTCATACTAACTAATGAGACTATATATAATACCTCATGTATGGTATTAATATCCAACGCGGCATGTCGGATAATCATCTGCATAAATCACATCACATAGTATGCGCATGCCCAGCCGTTGTCTTGTGTAGCGCACTATAAATTGAAATATACAAAATATTAAAAAATACAACTAAGCACAATTCACATAAATAATATATACATTGGAGTCGGGAACTTACTTTTACGTTCTCCCAAATTATTGGTTGATTCTTTCTCCTTGGGACATTTCCTCCAGCATTTTTGAATGCATCTAAACCCCTACATGTTAATGTAACACAGTAAATTGCATAATTAAATAGTAATGTAATAACATATGTTTACAGATATTAAAATGAAATATTTCTCACCAGAATAATGGCATTCTCAATGTGTGTCCAATTTTAGTGTTCAATGTACTTCCCGCATGATCTAGATAATAAACAGTGAACGTCCCGGGGACAATAACTAGTAACTCCCAATGTCTAGCACTATAGGTAAAAAAGTTAAAAATTAATAACTCAAAATGCACAATAAAAATGGAATTTTCTTAAGTCCAAATTATAAATAAAGTAAACTTACTTGACATTGAATGGAGCTATTATTATCGTCTTCTTTTACTGACCAAAAATTATAAAAGCATCTATACAGTATTGTTGAACACTATCATGGTCTTTAGCTACCATACTAATCAATGATGGAATCAAAAATCCCACATGATCAAATGCAAATTGTTTGCATTGATCTTCGACTAAGTAGCTGCAAAACATGTATTACGTATGCATTAATATATAAGAAACCAGATCACCGGATCTTACACAAGGTATATGGATGTATAAACAAGATCTCACCTTATCCATATCTCTATCATTGATGTATTCAGCCAATCATACATAAATAGCTCAATAATATCTTGTATAAATAAAGAGCTATTGTATGATTGACCTGCATAATCTGCTTCTAAAGAAACAATTATAGGGTAATGTATATTATGTGCCCGTATCCAACATGCCATTCCCCTATAAGCAGGACCTAATGGGTATTTTAGGTCAGTTGGAACCCAACTTGGTAATGCAGGAAGTGGAGGTGGAGGCCTAGGTGCTCCGGGTGTCTTCTTTTTAACCTGTACATATAATTTAAGATCAGTTGACCTCATATATACACATTAACAATCTAAAGTAATGTAAATTTATATTACAATTTCAGTAGTGTAGACGACATCTGCTTTGGGCCACAATATCACCCCGCCTTCTGCCTCACCAAGTGTATCAATATCTGGGTGGGCATATGGCAATGCAGCTTCCCTCCAATCGGGTAATACACATATCAGGCTCACACGAACGTAGCCTTGCGGCATTGGAGTCCCATGAAACGTTGCCCCAGGAAGGGACTGGTAAGCATGCGCCTATGCAACAACATAGTCTTACATTCTTAAGCTCCATGGCTTCAATGCCTACAAATTTACGTAAAGAATGTTATACATATATACATATCATCTTGAAAACATATCATCTTGAAAAGACTAGCTACAATGTCATAAACAATACTTACAGCAGACGTGCTAGGCGATGGGTCTCCAGGATTACTCGCAGTCTGTGCATCAGGAGAAGAGTGGGTCGCCATAGGCTGATTGGAAGCCTGAGATGCCTGCCACCACACTATTTTTCCTTGACCTTCTCAGCAACTATATCATTGACCTTCTTAGCAACTATATCCTCGACTCTCTTATTCTCCTATACATGGATAAAAGAAACATTAGCTTCTTATTATTGAATTCCCTTTTGCAGTAACATTCTAAAAAAAGAATAGGTTACCTCTTCTTGTGAAAGTCCCGCTCTGGGTTTGCGCTGGGATGGCCCAAAGAATGCTTTGATGCCCACACCAGCGCCTACACCCCTAACACGTCCAGGATGCTCTGGGTTACCCAGAGCAACTGTCAATTCATCCCTTGTGCCCTGAGGGATGAACGTGCCTTGTTTCCTCTGCTCGTGCAACTCCCACTAATCACCATCAACAGAGATTGGTAAGTTAACACCACAAATAATCAATATTCAAACGATTGCTCTAAGAGTTGTATTTTACCATTTTCGCAGCCGCCTCAGCAGTTACGGGCTTCTTTATTTCACCATTCTTGTTTTGCCTCCCAGTTATCCAGATATCATGGCGAGGCATGGGTATGGCAGACTCCTGAGTAGTAGCAGACTCCTGAGTAGCCGCAGACTCCGCCTGTAGTCTTTGGCGAATGCTTGCATAGCCCTTTGGACCCATAGTGTGGTCATGCACATTCAGTACATGCCTTGCTTTTTGCGCGTCACTGAGGGCCTAGTTAGTATGCACATTAATGATTTGGTTAGTAGCACTAAATGTTAATCTTGAATAGGTGAATACAACGTATATTAATTAAATTGGGAGTGACGCCTAATACCTTGAATTCTTCAGATTTTCTTGAAGCAACAAAATTGTCCCAATCTTCTTTGTCCAAGAAGTTCCACTGCTCAAGGGCTGACTTCTTCTTCTTATCACCATCTTTTATGTATTCTCTGTTCAGATTTGTCCTATAGTTCCTAAGCATCTTTCCAGTGCGTTGCATCACGCTTTTACGATGCAGCTTCTCATCCAATGCAAACAGATTCTGTAAAATAGAATTCTTATTAACTAGTATCCAAAAATAGAATTGCAAATAATATAATTTGTAATCTACAGAATAGAATTGCAAATAATAATAACTCACACATAAATCCTTCCATATCAAGTCTTTCTTCCCCTAAGGAACTGTATGCCAATTATCATACTTAACACCACAATGGCTTCGAGTGACACACCCAAGATAGTTTACAAAATTATTGCGGTTCACTCCAATTGCATTTCCTCCATTATCAAACTCAACAATCAATTTGGATCCACTGCCACTCAGCGCTATTAACTTCTTCAACAGAGTGATGCCCCTTTTCTTGTTAAGTGTTTGGTGCTGCGCATCAAGTTGCTCCAGTGCTTCAGTGGGTACATGTGCATCATCAACCTAAAATTTGACAAAAATAAACACACTGAATTAGCCCAATATAGAAATATAGGATATATGACATAACTAGAAGATAATGAATTTTATAGAAATACAGGATATGTTTTTAGAACTTACATTGGTATCCTCGCCATGCTCATCATAGACAGCATGCTCATCATGGACTTCATGCTCATCATGGACATCGTGCTCATCATGGTCAGCCATATGAAAATGTCATTAAAAAGGCAAACATTTAGCATTTGTATTAACTAGAAAAAGGCAAACATTTAGCATTTGTATTAACTAGAAAAAGGCAAACATTTAGCATTTGTATTAACTAGAGGATAATGAAAAATCAAATCTGAAAATGATATTGATATTAAAAAAGCAAACATTTAGCTTCAATAAAAAATATAAACATACATGTCTCTAAAATTGTGATCTTTTATCAATTAACAATCCTTCATTGTGATCTCCGCGCACATATAAGTCTGACATCCATGATCTATCCATTCTAACAAATCTAACAAATTGATAAAGACCAGATATAAACTCTGGGGTGCAGCGATTGCGAATGGACATCCATGATCTATCCATTCTATGATCAAAGAGAAAACAAGTATATATTAGGATTAGGGTATACACTTACATCCTATCCAAGATTTACTCCAACAAACACATGTGATGTCATTCTTATATATAATAAATGTGTACCACTTATCCCATCCTTGAACACCTAATCTCACTAGTAAGTGTATAATGTGTATTGGGTTTTCAAGAAAATTTCAGCAGCATTTCCCCGTTGTTCTCTAAGTACATATGTACTTAGAGAACAAATAGGGAAATGCTGCCGAAATTTTCTCAAAAACCCAATACACATTATACACTTACATCCTAAGTGAGATTAGATGTTCAAGAATAGTCCCAAACCAGGGACTATCCAAGATTTACTCCTAATGAGTAAATCTTGGATGGGTTTCTAGGCCAATAAACACAATAATAGATATCTACAATGAAGCCGGACTCCATACAAACAATATATAATTTAGTGATTGTTCATTCTAATTTATACCAATGTACAAGTAATATAAAGAAAAATGATTGTTCACTTTCTAGGCCAACAAACACATGTGATGTCATTCTTATATATAATAAATGTGTACCACCTATCCCATCCTTGAACACCTAATCTCACTAGTAAGTGTATAATGTGTATTGGGTTTTCGAGAAAATTTCGGCAGCATTTCCCCGTTGTTCTCTAAGTACATATGTACTTAGAGAAAAAATGAGGAAATGCTACTAAAATTTTCTCGAAAACCCAATACACATTATACACTTACATCCTAAGTGAGATTAGGTGTTCAAGAATAGTCCCAAATCAGGGACTATCCAAGATTTACTCCTAATGAGTAAATCTTGGACGGGTTTCTAGGCCAACAAATACAATAATAGATATGTACATGTTAGGGTTTCATCACAATTGATGTTAGGGTTTCATCAATGTTAGGGTTTAATCAAATCAAATTAGGATGTTAGAATGGAGAAGTGTAAATCTTATTTCAACATGCATCAAAATTTACTGAATTAGGTCAAGCATTAGGATTAGAAGCACAAATATATGAAAGCAAAAGATTTGTTCGTATCCTAGAATTTGCATAAAGCATTACATATAGATTTGTTCATATCCTTACCAACAGCAAACACGACCGTGGTAGGCCAACATAGCCACGACCGTGTTTGCTGCATGTAGGTAAAAAGCTAGGGAGAAAGGCTACGGCTAATACTTGGAGAGCAGACCGAAGCTAGGCGGCGCGGAGGGCGTGAGTAGGGAGGAAGGAGCGGGCGGCGTCGGCGACGCAGGACGAAGCTAGGGCGGCGGCGATGCATGATCAGTAGAGCAGGTGGCGGGCGGCGGCGGCGACGCAGAGCAGCAGCACCGTCGGCGGCGACGGCAAGGTGAGGCGAGGAAGCACATGCAGCGTCGGCGATGGCGAGAACCAGCAGGCAGCTAGCGGGCGATCGAGCAGCAGCTAGCAGGCGATGAAAACAATGAAATAGGTACCAGTGCGATCGGTCGTGGGTCTATTAAGTTCGTAAAGGCGTCGGTTATCAAATACAAATGACACCTAAAGTCTTCGGCGTCAGTTGATAGTAAAACACTGACACTCAACTAGACAACCTTTACCCTAAATTTTTTGGCGGGAACCATTATCATCGTCGGTTATCGAAGGATAACCGACACTGAAAGTGGGACTTTTCGCGTAAATTTTCATTTTAAATAGGCTTCGGTGAATTGTTAAAAAATCGACGTTGTAGGTGACCTAAAATGTTTTCGCACGAAAATTGGATTTCGCGGGTGATTTTAGGCGTCGGTCTGTTATAACCAGCTGACGCTAAATACAAAGCAGTACCCGTGTCTGGCTGGTCTTCGAACATAGACGTCGGTTTGTATAAATAACCGGCGTCTAATATTATAGGCGTCGGTTTTCCTAAATAACTGACGCCTAGAAAAGCGACACTAAACGATGTTTCTGTAGTAGTGACAAGACTGAAATCAAAGCACACATTGAAGCTATTGTTGGTCAATCCTCTCCATCCTCTCAAGTTGAAGAAGAGGCCATGTACTTCAAGGGTAGACTATACAAATGCAAGTCTACCTCCTCTATCAGGTACTTCAAGTGTGGAAAGAAGGGTCACTTCAAGGAAGATTGTCTGCAAGGCAAAAAGGCCCATCATCACAAGAGAAGAGAAGAGAAGTACAAGAAGAAGGAGAAATGGCACAAAAGCCCATGTGACTCCTCCAACTCAAGCTCAAGTGACTCCTCCAACTCAAGATCAAGTAAAGAATCAAGTGGAGGATCTACCTCAAGCTTTAGTGATGAAGGAGAATATCATTTTGCTCTTATGGCCTCAACAAGTGAAGACTCAAATGAGGTAAATATAAATTCTTTAGGTAAAGAATCTTTAATTGCTATTATTCATGCTACTCGAGCCTCTCTTAAGTCTTCTAAAAAGAAAAAGAAAAAAGCTTGCTGGGATTGTTGATAATTTGCATGTAGAAATAGATGTCTTAAACATGCTAATATTTGCTTGCTGGATGAAAACAATTCCAATCTTAGTGAAATAGACTATCTTAAACTTGAAAATGCTAGTTTTCTTGATAAGATTAGATTTCTAGAAGCTCAACCACTTATTCCTAGTTCTAATGTAGAGCCTATTAATATTATGAATTCTCTCATGCCTGATATTGATGTTCTTAAAACTGAAAATGAGGACAAGGATTTGGCTTTGCAAGGTTTAGAATATGAAAATAGTATCTATCGTTCTATGATTACTTTGTTTGAAATGAAATGTTTCCTTGCTTGCTAAAATCAATGTCCTTGAATCTTGTTCTAGTTTTACTAGTAGAAAGAATAATGTTGTTGCTCTTCATATTGATAGAGATTCCTATATGACCAATGCTTTCTGCTTAGAAACTGATCTTTTGCATGCTAGAGATAATATCAATTAGTTGTCTTCTACTATTGCTTCTCTTATGCATGGTAATCATAGTTTGATATTGATGCACCCCTATTTTATTGCTCCATCTTGTGTCATTTTTGCATTTCAATCACATCTACTACTGTTAGATTGCATGTTATTTCCCTCAATATGTGTTTTACTATCAAATGCACTTAAGAATGGTTTTTTCATGTTTTATAGGTACTTTGGCCACTACTTAATGTAATGGAGAGAAGATGGTTGAATCTAGGGTTTCCCTAGGCTTGGAGGAGCTCAAAATGAGGCCAAAACCACTCCCAACCTACCCCAAGTGGTCAAAGAATGTATTGAAGCAATAACATTCATGTATGGCCAAGTTCAAGACCCAAATGCATGGGAAGGACCCCTATCACGACAATGCTACCAAGGAACAACCATTATAGGGCATGCCCCAATCATAGACTCTTCACAAAACTTGTAGAAATTGATTTTTATGGCCAAAATGACCTTTTGGGCAGAATGGTCGTGCTGGGAGGTGGTCAGAACGAATGTGTTGACTAGCATAGTTGTGCTACCATTGAGACCCACCAATTTTATCACTTGATGTCCCTATTCCCCCCCCACACTTAACCCTAGACCCCTATATAAGCCTTGGAGGTGGCTGGAGGTTGAAGGTTGGCTTCCTTGAGCTCTCCATTTCGCCCCTTACCCATTCCACTCCATTTCCACCTCCATTCCACTCCATTTATCCATTTCCACCCACCATTATTCCACACAATTCCATCCAATAAGAGGGAGGAGGTTGACCTTACAATAGCTGGAGAGGAGGATTCACTCATCTACACTGAGCTCTATGGCTACTTCTTCCTCTTTATCTTCCCTTTTTGTATTTCCCATTTCCATGAGTAGTTAGGCCCCTTGGGTGGGCTGTTTGGGGTCAAAAATGTCACTTTGATACCATGTTGGGGGGAAATGATATGTAAACTTTGTAATTTCATTTTCTAATGATTATGTTCTATTTCTATTTCACTCTTCATGAATTGTGTGTTGGTTTGTGCTTGAAATCACCTAGGAATTTAGGGAAATTGCTTGTATGTGTGAATTTTGGGATTTGTTCGTAGGTCTAATTCTTGGATCCCTAGCTAGCTACCCGTCCTCCTACATTCTAATAAATTCTCCTAGTTGAGAGATCAAAGTAGCTAGTTTCGATGAATTTGGTGTGCTTAGCATGGAGCTTTCTCAAGGCTAAAATGTGAGTGATGGGAGGCCTAAAACCTCACTTCCACTCCCACTACTAGTCCCAACCCCTAATCATCCTAAAATCATCTAATCTAGAAACCTAGACTTGTTTAGACTCCAATTGAATTGCACCTATACCCTAACCCAATTGAGCCTCGTAAGGGTATTAGGAGGTGCTAGGGACTAGTTCCCCTGTACATAACCTAGTATACCCATGGCTAGTTAGTAGTCTATGGCAATTCATTAGACTCTAACTTGTTGTTTGGTTTGGTAATATAAATGAAATCATTATGTTCAAATGTCACCCCTAACCTAATTGACAAGTGCATCCCCCAAACAGCCCATGTTTCCCTTTATTGCTTTAAAACCTAATTGCCTTCTTGCTTAGCTAGTGTTAGCTTAGTTAGCTCTTTACTTGATTAGTTAGATTCTTTCCTTATTCTTGATTTGTTCTTACCAGTTAAATCCTTAATTTATCTTTCGCCATGCTTGCTAGTTTAGTGTAGTATAGACCTTTCCTTGCTTGCCTTAGTGTAGATTGTTCTTTTCTTGCCTTGCCCTGTATTTTCTTGCTCACTAGAATTAACTATATAGGATTAGCTTAGGTTTTATTCTTACTTACTTTCCTTTACTTTCTTTATTGCTCAACTTAGTGTAATCAATCAAAACATCACCTTTAAACCCTTCAACCCTAGACTCCACAGTAGGAACCTAGCCCAAAAATTAACCTAGCTCTAGTGCCCCCTTTTCTCCCTGTGGGTCGACCCTATACTTGCCACCTTACCTATACTACGACACAACCCCATGCACTTGAGGGTGTAGTGTTTTGGTTTTTGATAGTGTGTTAAGTTAGGTCCATTATAAATTTTGAAAGTGAATCCACTATGTGTTTCTATTCATGGGGTTGCGTCTATTCAAACTCCAATTGAGTAGTGTGTAACACCATTGGCAGAATCACACCATATATCTTCTATGCAAAGATTCTTAGATGATAAGAATAATATTCATCAAATCCTAGATCACATTACCGAACAAATGGGTAGAGATGGTCATGGACTTGATCGTAGCCAAAGGAACAACAAAGACAAAGGACCTTCAATTTTCAATGAAGAATCCTTTAGTTCCAAGTCTAGGAGATCATGTAATTATTGCAATGAAATGTGTCATTATTCTACTTATTGCCCTTTTAGGAAAGCACCCAAGAACAATAGGACTTGGGTTGCTAAGCTAACCCCTTTAGACCCAAAAATATGATTGGGGACCATTTCATCTTTCTTCTTGCAGATCACTTGCTAATGGGTTGACTTGAGCCATTGATTTGCAAATTGATTTTTCAATCCACATAAAAGAAGAAAGGTGAGTGTGTAAGGGGTAGCAATAAGAGGAAAAGAAATGGTAAGAACGGAGGTAATGTTATTCTTTCTCATATTCAATCCTTACTTATTTCTGTCAAGTTAGCATGCACTATGCATTTAATTTTTGAGTCAAAAGTGGAATTTTGTGATTTTCTTCACACTCTTGCTCAAAAATTATTTCTAATGCTTTCATAGTACATTTCTAACTTTCTTACAAATGTTTGGATATGGCTTATATTTTTAGCATGCCTCTAAATATGTTTTTATGAAATATATGTTCTTCTTGACATCATCTATATCAGTCGAGTGTATCCTACTAGAAAATCGACTATCAAGCACCAATGGGTGTTACCAACAGTTGTTATCGGTCAAATTTTGAAAACATAGAACTTGATTGACAACATTGTGCATAAAATATATAGTTGCCCTTTTGGATGAGAATTTCCCTCTCAACTAGACTTTCTCAACCAATAGACTTATTCTTTGGCACTCCCTTTGATACCTTTATATATGCATATTGACATGCTTTAAATTTTCTATAGTGCATACAACTCTATCTTTCAATTTGCTATATTTTGGTATCCCACAAGTGGTATTCCTATATATTGCAATTACTTGTCTTGAGTTGTTATGCAAGTTTTGATGGTTATCTCTTTGGATATCTTGGTTGTGTCTTAAATTGCTTCCGTTGTTCTCTAACTACTACATCTATCTAGGTGTATGTCTTGTTTTGATACAACCTTGAGGTTCTTAGTGGTAATCATATTTTGGTAATGATGCATATTTTCTAGTGAGTAATATCCTTTCATGCTTCTAAAACTGCATATGTTTTTGTTTGGATATACCTCTACATCTACTCATAGCTTGATCTATAATTTTTGCATCTCTTTATATGATCTAGACCCTACTGGTAGTCCTAAATTGTGATAATATATACTAGTAATTCATCTCTACATGTAGCTCTAGCCTTATGTATCTTTTCATCAAGTGGTTTTCAACTATATGCTATTCTTGTTTATTATTTCATACTTGCTCAAGCTTGTTACTTGAATTGTATACCTACTATCATGAGTTGCTTGCATAACCTTGTGATGAGCAACAGATATAGCTACATTGTATGTAGATATTGGAGCATCTTAAGAATTAATGTAGTTTTTCAATGTTCTGCACTAATGTTAGATTTTGGTGCAAAACTAGTGTTTTTTATGCAGAGCGGCCTTCTGAGTAAGACTCATGACTATGTAGTCATGAGCCCAGACGTTTTTTGGGTGAATTCCGTCATCTTGAGGGTCAAAATCGTGATTTATTGGTTTTCTACAACACATTATGAGTTGTTGAAATTCATATCTTGATTTGCTTTATATACTATGCTTGGACAAGCCCCTAGTTTTTGCTCTTCTACTCTCCTTTCTAACTTTACATATCCCCTTCCTCTAACATATTTTGTTTTAGCTCTTCAAACCCCTACTTTTTGAAATGACAAAGGGGGAGAAGGTATGTCTTATGTTAGATAGGGAGAAGGCATGTGTGAGGAGAGAGAGCATGTCTTATGTTTAGGGGAGAAGACATATATGTACAATATATATGACTAGAAGACATAGCTTCTATAAATGTTATGAAAGCTTACCTTACAAGAGAAATATCATCAATTGAGGGGAAGTATGAGAACTCCATGAACATTAATTAAGGAGGAGCATTTGAACTCAATTCTATTGAAACCCCTAGGTTTCTCCAAAGGTATGATTTTACTTAAAAGCTTTCAATACAGTTATGGAATGGTTTGTCATCTTCAAAAGGGGGGAGAATGTTGACTCAAGGTTAATGTTGACTCAAGGTCTAAATTGACTAAGCCCTTATTTTGATGATGACTAACAATTCCACTTATTTATGTCTAATGCTTATACTTGAGTGATTTTTTATTAGGTATATACACACTCCAAATGCCTTAACTTGTGCATCCTAACTTGGAGAAAAGATAAGTCAAAATCAATACAAGTGCACTTTTGTGGAATATAATGTAAATCCATTAGCATCATTTTATAGATCACTCGTAATGATTGTATGACTTATAATTAAGCTTAGAAAAAATTAGGAGCACTCAAATCAAATATATAAGCACTTTAAAGGCATTTTCTAAAATTCATTGCAGGGTGTTAATTGGTCGAGATACAAACTCGACTGATTCCTGGTGAATTTTGAAAATGCCCAGGTTTCGTCGAGTTTCCTATACACAGAACTCGACCGACACCAGCATTGAGAAACTGATTTCAAGTGATCGGTCGAGTTTCACACAGGACAAACTCGATCGATGCTTTAAATTGGCTTTGTTGCATAGTGTAATTGATCGAGTTACCTTGATGAAAACTCGATCGATCACATTGTACCGAAAAATCCAGAAAAGTTTAACCATTGGAGTATTGCAAAACTCAAAAAATATTCGTTGCAACACCCCAAACAGATAGAATTCATCCTTAAGTGTTCCCACTGGATACTAGGCATCCCCTACTATAAATAGGACCCCTTGGGCTTCATCTCATGGTTAGCCAAATACTATGAAGGTCCATATTCTATAGTTGAGTGCATCTTACAACCTCATGTCTCTCTCTAAGCTTAATCAATTACTACATCCATTAGAGTGAGTAGGGGATTCATTAGAGAGCTATTACTATATGTATATCTTATGAGGCTCTCACTTCCACCACCTCCCAATCTCTCATTTCTACCATGAATATGAAGATAAAGATTCTCTCTCTTGGCTAAGAGAGATGAAGAAGAAGAAGGGAAGGCGTCCATTGGTGAAAGTTTCTCCTTGGCGAAGGTGAAGTCAAAGGCGGAAGATCCAAGAAGAGTGGGTAATTCCTCAAAGGCTGAAGACTTGTGCAAGAGTGGGTAAGTCTTTGGTGAAGGTAGAAGACTTGTTGTAAAGTGGTAAGTCCTTGGTGAGGTAGAAGACTCTTGGTTGGATAGGTAAGTCCTTTAGTAGGTTGTTGGATCCCTTCTCCTCAAAGGGAAAGTTGGGTATCCTTTACCCGAAAAAGGAAGGTCATATGTTGTAACTCTTATAAGTGAATATAAGGAGTAAACATGGTTAAGAAATCCTAGAGGTTGACCTATCTAGTTAGTGGACTGACAATCTCCTAGTTTGGAGAATGGAATCACTCTACATAGATTGTATTCTTGTGTTGGTTTCAATCTCTCCCATCCTTTCTATTTATGTTTAGTTGCACTCAAATTCCTATTTAGCAACATTATCTTGTGATATATCTTGAAGGTCTAATGAATTTTGTTTAAGTGATTTTCATCTCTATTCAACCCCTAGATCAAATTCCCCATCCTAGATCCAACAAGTGGTATTAGAGCGGGTCTTCTCCAAGCACACTTCCACAAGTAGGAGAAGATGGGTGAGTATCAAGGTGGGAGGTACCTCATCAACATTCCAATCTTTGATGGGTGCAATTTCCTCTATTGGAAAAGAAGGCTAGGATTCTGCATCCAAGAATCAAGTTTTAAGCTATGGCAAATGGGGGGCCGTCCATACAAGCTACGGGAGACAAAGATAGAAGAATGGGATGAAGCTACCTTGAAGAAAGCAACCTTGAATGAAAGATCCATCAACATTCACTATGCATCCATGTCCCCCACCGAGTTCAACCAGGTTTCCTCTTGTGAGACAGTCTATGAGGTATGGAGAAAGCTATGCATCACTTATGAAGGGACAATCCAAGTGAAGAAAATAAACGTCTACATGATCAAAGGGCTACTTGAAAACTTCAAGATGGGAAAGAAGGAAAGGGTGGCCAATATGTACTCAAGACTCAATAGGATTGTAAATGGTCTTGCCTTCCTAGGTCAGATCAACTCAAAAATCCTTAGAACTCTTCCCAAGAGGTGGGAACCCAAGGTGACTTCCATTGAATAAGTAAAGTCTCTTGGTGATATCCCCATTGAAGAACTTATAGAAAATCCTCAAGCCCATGAAGTCAAACTTGACAAGCAAGATGAAGAAGAAAGAGAAGAAGAAAAAGAGCTCAAAAGAATCAATAAGGATGAAATTAAAGCACACATTGAAGCTATTTTTGATCAAGCCTCTACATCCTATAAAGTTGAAGAAGAGGCCATGTACTCCAAGGATAGACTCTACAAAGGCAAATCTACCTCCTCTATCTGGTGCTTCAAGTGTGGAAAGAAGGGTAACCTAGAGGAAGATTGTCCACAAGGTAAAAAGTCCCATCATCACAAGAGAAGAGAAGAGAAGTACAACAAGAAGGAGAAATGGCACAAAAGCTCAAGTGACTCCTCCAACTCAAGCTCAAGTGACTCCTCCAACTCAAGTTTAAGTGAAGAATCAAGTGGAGGATCTAGCTGAAGCTCTAGTGATGAAGGAGAATGTCATTTTTCTCTTATGGCCTCAACACGTGAAGACTCAAATGAGGTAAATCTAATTTCTTTAGGTAAAGAATCTTTAATTGCTATTATCCATGCTACTTAAGCCTCTCCTAAGTCTTTTAAAAAGAAAAAGCTTGCTAGAATTGTTGATAATTTGCATGTAGAAATAGATGATCTTGAAAATGCTAATATTTGCTTGCTAGATGAAAACAATGCTTATCTTAGTGAAATAGACTCTCTTAAACTTGAAAATGCTAGTTTGTTTGATAAGATTAGATTTCTAGAAGCTCAACCTCTTATGCCTAGTTCTAATGTAAAGCATACTAATATTGTGAATTCTCTCATGCTTAATATTGATGTTCTTAAAATTGAAAATGAGGACAATGATTTGGCTTTACAAGGTTTAGAATTTGAAAATTGGATCTATCATTCTAAGATTACTTTGTTTGAAAATGAAAATAGTTCCTTGCTTTCTGAAATAAATGTCCTTGAATCTTATTCTAGTTTTACTAGTAGAGAGAATAATGTTGATGCTCTTCATATTTATATAGATTCCTATATGACCAATGCTTTTTTCTTAGAAATCAATCTTTTTCATACTAAAGATAATATCAATCATTTGTCTTCTACCATTACTTCTCTTATGCATGACAATCATAGTTTGAGATCCTCTATGCAAAGATTCTTAGTTGATAAGAAGAATATTAATCCAATCCTAGATCACACTACTGAAAAAATGGGTAGAGGTGGTCATGGACTTGATAGTAGCCAAAGGAACAACAAAGACAAAGGACCTTCAATTTTCAATGAAGAATCCTTTAGTTCCAAGGCTAGGAGATCATGTAATTATTGCAATTAAATGGTTCATTATTCTACTTACTACCCTTTTAGAAAAGCACCCAAGAATAATAGGACTTGGGTTGCTAAGCTAACCCCTCCAGACCCAAAAATATGATTGAGGACCATTTCATATTTCCTCTTGCAGGTCACGTGCTAATGGGTTGACTTGAGTTATGGATTTGCAAATTGGTTTTTCAATCCACATAAAAGAAGAAAGGTGAGTGTGTATGGGGTAGAAACAAGTGGAAAAGAAATGGTAAGAACATAGGTAATGTTATTCTTGCCCATATCCAATCCTAACTTGATTATGTCAAGTTAGTGTGCACTATGCATGTGTTTTTGAGTCAAAAGTGGCATTTTGTGATTCTCTTCACACTCTTGCTCGAAAACTATTTCTAATGCTTTCATAGTGCATTCTAACTTGCCTACACATGTTTGGATATGGATTATATTTTTAGCATGTCTCTAAATATGTTTTTATGAAATCTATGTGCTTCTTGACAGTAGTTGTATTGGTCGAGTTTATCATGTTAGAAACTCAATTGACAAGCACCATTGGATGTTTCCAATAGTTTTTGTTGGCCAAATTTCTAAAACATAGAACTCAACTCACAACATTGTGCACAGAATATACATTTGGCCTTTTGGATGAGAATTTCCCTCTCAACTAGACTTTCTCAACCAATAGATTTATTCTTTGGCACTCCCTTTGGTACCTTTATATATATTCATATTGCCATGCTTTTAATTTTCTATAGTGCATACAACTCTATCTTTCAATTTTCTATATTTTGGTATCCCACAAGTGGTATTCCTATATCTTGCAATTACTTGCCTTGAGTTGTTATGCAGGTTTTGATGGTGATCTCTTTGGATCTCTTGATTATGTCTTAATTTTCTTCCATTGTACTCTAACTTGCTACATCTATCTAGGTGTATATCTTATTTTGATACAACCTTGAGGTTCTTAGTGGTAATCATCTTTTGGTAATGATGCATATTTGCTAGTGAGTAATATCCTTTCATGCTACTGCATATCTTTTTGTTTGTATATTCCTCTACATCTACTCATAGCTTGCTCTATAACTTGTGCATCTCTTTCTATGATCTAGATCCTACTAGTAGTCCTAGCTTGTGATGATATGTACTAGTAGTTCATCTCTACATGTAGCTCTAGCCTTGTTTATCTTTTCATCAAGTGGTTTTCAACTATATGCTATGCTTGTATCTTGTTTCATACTTGCTCAAGCTTTTTACTTGAATTGCATATCTACTATCTTGAGTTTCTTTCATAGCTTTGTGATGAGAAACACATATAGCTACATTGCATGTAGATATTGGAGCATCTAAAGTATTCATGCAGTTTTTCAATGTTCTGCTCCAATGTCACATTTTGGTGCAAAATCAGTGTTTTTATGCAGAAACAACCTTCTAAGAAAGACATATGACATTCATGAGCCCCGACTTTTTTGGGCGAATTTTGTCATCTTGAGGGTCAAAATCATGATTTATTAGTTTTCTGCAACACATTATGCGTTGTTCAAATTCATGTTTGATTTTCTTTATATACTATGCTTGGACAAGCCCCTAGTTTTTGATCTTCTACTCTCCTTTATAACTTTTGGTATCTCCTTCTTCTAACATATTTCATTTTAGCTCTTCAAACCCCTACTTTTTAAAATGGCAAAGGGGGAGAAGGTATGTCTTCTGTTAGATAAGAAGAATGCATTTGTGAGGAGAAAGTGTGTCTTATGTTTAGGGGAGAAGACATATATGTAGAACACATATGAGTAGAAGATATAATTTCTATAAATGTTATGAAATCTAACCTTGTAGGAGAAATAACATCAAATGATGGAGAGTATGAGAACTCCATGAAAATCAATTGAGGGGGATCATATGAACTCAATTCTATTGAAACCCCTAGGTTTCTCCAAAGGTATGATTTTACTTAAAAGCTTTCAATACATTTATAGAATGGTTTGTCATCTTCAAAAAGGGGGGAGAATGTGGACTCAAGATCAATTTTGACTCAAGGTCTAAATTGACTAAACCCTTATTTTTATGAGGACTAACCATTCCACTTATTTGTGTCTAATGCTTCTACCTGAGTAATTTCAGATTAGGTATAGACACATTCTAAATGCCTTAAGTTGTGCATCCTAACTTGGAGAAAAGACAAGTCAAAATCAATGCAAGTGCACTTTTGTGGAATATGATGTAAATATATTAAAATCATGTTGTAAATCACTTGTAATGATTGTATGACTTGTAATTAAGCTTAGAAAAAATCAAGAGCACTTAAATCAAATATTTAAGCACTTTAAAGACATTTTCCAAAATTCATTACAGGGTGTTAATCGGTTGAGATACAAACTCGACCGATCCCTTGATGGATTTTGAGAATGCCCATGTTTGGTCGAGTTTCCTATACACAAAACTCGACCGATCCATGCACTGAGAAAAACTGATTTCAAGCAATCGATCAAGTTTCACACAAGACAAACTCGACCGATGCTTCAAATTAGCTTTGTCACATAGTGCAATCGGTCGAGTTACCTTTATGAAAACTCGACCGACAACACTATATGAAAAAGTGTAGAAAAGTGTTTCTAACCATTTTAATGTTGCAAAACTCGAAGAAATATCTATTTCAACACCCCCAAATGGCTAGAATCCATCCTTAAGTGTTCCCAATGGCTACTAGGCATCCCCAACTATAAATAGGACCCCTTGGGCTTCATCACATGGTTAGACAAGCATTATGAAGGTCACTATTCTATAGTTGAGTGCATACTACACCCCCCCTCTCTGAGCTTAATCACTTGCTACATCCATTAGAGTGAGTAGGAGGTTTTTAAAAGAGCTAGGCCTACATGTATATCTTGTGAGGTTCTCACTACCACCACATCCCAATCTCTCATTTCAACCATGAAGATGAAGATAAATATTCTCTCTCTTAGCTAAGAGAAATGGAAAAGAAGAATGGAAGGTGTCCCTTGGTGAAATCTTCTCCTTGGTGAAGGTGAAGTCAAAAGTATAAGATCTGAGAAGAGTGAATAATTCCTCAAAGGCTGAAGACTTGTGCAAGAGTGGGTAAGTCCTTGGTGAAGGTAGAAGAAATCATTGCAAAGTAGGTAAGTCCTTGGTGAGGTAGAAGACTCTTGGTTGGATAGGTGAGTCCTTTGGTAGGTTGTTGGCTCCCTTTACCTCAAAGGGAAAGTTGGGTATCCTTGACCCTATAAAGGAAAGTCATATGTTATAACTTTTATAATTGAATATAAGGAGTAGACATGGTTAAGAAATCCTAGAGGTTGATCTCTCTAGGTAGTTGATTGACAATCTCTTAGTTTGGATATTGGAACCACTCTACATGGCTTGTGTTCTTATACTTTTTCAATCTCTCACATCCTTTCTACGTATGTTTACTTGCACTGAAATTCCCATTTAGTAACCTTATCTTGTGATATATCTTGAAGGTCTAATGGATTTTGTTTAAGTGCTTTTTAGATCTATTTACCCTTCCCTCTAGAGAAAATTTCCCATCCTATATCCAATAGTAAGGAGGGTATTGGGGTAGTCCATCTTCCCTTCGTACCACTTCTTATGTAGTACAAGGGTTGGAGATCGATGGATCTAGTTTCCATAAAGTTTCCTTATGCAATTGGCAACACATCATGCTAGGAAAGTAATAACTATATTTCTCCCTTTGGTCCTTATAATAACAATCTCATATCTTTTAGTTACTTTATAGACCCCAAAATTATGTAAAGGAAACTACCCTCATATCATTATTTGGAAAATTTTCTATTCATACAATTACCTTTCATTGGGGAAAAAATCCTTCATTATTCCCTTAATTAACGGAAACGTGGTTTCAAAGGCAAATTTATCTAATTGCCAACAAAATTATCTTGACCCTAAAAATATCTTAGAACTTCCTTGATTCTCTTCATTAATCCTATATTTGGATTATCTAACTCATAAATTATCTTGAGTATTTTTCATGAGTACGAAAATACTTATTACCCTATTTGGTATCTCAGGGACCCCTTTGTAAACCTTGTTTGTGGAAATTAAGTAATTCATATATCTCTCTCATCTTTACTCCAATGAATTCTAAATTAGAAAATTTCTTCATAATCTCATCATATTGTATTGTACCAAATTTGGTGTCAAAAGTATACATTTAAATACCCCTTTCTCTTTCTTCAAGTACGGGAAACAACATTTAATTATTACAAGACAGTCCCTCTCTTCCTGTCCAATTTTCCACATGCTACTAGGAGCGTCCTTTCACTATAAAATTTGGAGGGGAACTCATTAGTATCTTTATAAACTTATGTCTATCATTTTGGATTTATTGAGATAACTTTTGCAAATGAAACTTGACCTTTATGTATATTCTTAAATTAATTATTCACTCCACATGGAAAGTGCTTTTTTGCTCAAATTCTAGAATTATCTTATTCTCTTTATTATCTTTAATTGTCACTAAAGTTAGACCCAGATATTCTTGTTTGATGCCTCAAAATTTGTGTTGCCATTCATAGTTAGATAATTACTCCTTTTATTATCTAAAATATCGTACATCTCATTTTTTTTTTGGAAACTTGACAATTATCTCATGTTTCAGTTATCCAACAAAAAACGTCATTATCTTTTATTTATGCATGAATTCCTTTTATTTCTTAAACTTGTGCCACAAGGGCCTATTTTCAAATAACATAGTCTCATGGGCCTCACTTGGGCTATGGGTTGAACCCATGCCTCAGAGATATCATTATTATTCCATCAATTATGTAATGATAGAACATATCAAACTAAGTCTTACATTCATTGAATTCAAATTTACCAAATTGAAGGATCTAACATTCACCCCTCCCCAAAAGGAATTTTGTCCCCAAAATTCAAACCAACTTATATTAACGTGAATGATAAGTCTTATTAGCTACAGACCTTAGGGTTAGAAACCCTTCTTAGATATCTTTATCTAGATTATCTTTAACAAAATTTTATTGATATGTAAATTTATCACATTACTAAAGTTTGTATCCAAATTCCATTTCAGGGTACATCCAAATCCTCAACCATTACATGACATTATCACTTGATGATTTCATTTTCTATCTTGATTTCAATTTCACTTGATGATTACCCTTTTCACCTAAGTTTCCAATCTATTATTTGTTAATTTCACACAAGGGTGAGATAACACCTGAAACCTTAGAATATGACATTAAATTTCAACTTAGGTATTCAATATCATATGGAAACTTTTAAGCATAACATGTATCTACCCAATCTCTCTCACTCATAATAAGATGAAATGAATATTTGGTTTTAGTCCAAATACAAAGTTCATCTCATTCCAAGAGCAGAGATGGTGTACTCACACATTATATTTTAGTTTCTCAATTCAGATTGAATCACTCTCAATAAGACTTCAAACCATGAACACCTCTAGTTCCATATTTTTCTTAACTTGCATGCCATCACATAATTCTTGAGTTTATGCATAACCCCCTTTAAGATTTTATCAACCAATATTACATGACTTCTTCTATTCTCTTCATCTACATCTTATGTCTCATTAGCCTTGGTCATTACCTTAAGATCTCTAGGGGTATAGGTGCCTTTATAGTGATCTCCTCTTGAGTCCTAAGGGTCATATGCACTTATGAGGTGCCTCTCATACTGTCCCCTTGGGCACATCAACTCATGAAGGCGGTCAGTCTCCTGACCCCATGGGCCTTCAGTACACATTGACAGCTATCTCTCGATCTCACTGTCTTATGCACTCAGGACATGATCACCTCCTGACCTCATAATACTTATTTACCTTTGATCATCCCTACTTGACCTTAGGGTTGGCTTAGGATTCCACCCTCCCCAGGTTTTATTGAGATGTCATAATCTTTATTTCACTACACCTTTTTTTATTTTCTCAGATAATATTCAAGCACGTTATAACCTTTCTAATTCTCTAACCCAGATTTCCTTCATATCTTAGAGTTCACTTTATGTCCCATCATCTTTGGGCTCATGGCAACCTTCCCTTCCAGGCTTGGTCCCATACTATTATTCACTTCTATCATGACTTTTCCCATGTCTCTAAGAGATGGCATACTTGGGTCCAAAGAATTATACTCAATATATGTGCTTTCATGATTCATAAAGTTAGTTCGTTCAAGCTTTAGGTGACATTTAAGGTTACCTTGATTCTTAGACTAATTTGTGAATTCACCCCTCTTGTGAAGATCCTATCTGAGGACAAGATAAAACTACTACTTGGCAGGAACAAAAGTTAACAAAAGCATACTTGAACAAAGATATATATTAACAAAAGAGAACATGTCTTTAAGATTATTTTCCATTATATCATCCATGCATTTACTACCTTAGAGTTGAAAACATTAGGGCCTTATGATTTACTACCAAAGAATCGGTTCATTATACAATGGTGATATACTACCCAAAAGTTGGATCACTATCATGTACTTTTACTATCATAGAGCTGAAAGACTTTACTTTCCAACACCTTACTACCAAAAAGCCTAAGTGTTTTGATATAATGGAATTGGTATTATGTTTCCTATATTCAAGACTATATATAAAGAAATCCATCCCAATGGCACTAATTATTTCATCCCATATCTTATGCCAAGTATATTTTATCCACATAATACAACCATTCTATATAGTAGGCAAAGTAAGAGGAAAAGTGTACCTTGAAGAAGACAAATTTAATAGCCACATATACCTCATGTCAACTACAATCATATTTAATGTTTATCATGAATATTATCTCATTCCAGTTTCTCACATTAGGTTGTAAACTTTATTAAAGGTTCATCCTCAGGTTAACCAACTATTTCACATTATCATAATTCATGCACATGGCTAGCCAATTATGGATAGAGAACAATCAAAACATTTATATGACTTCCATCATGTCATATCCATTTATCACGTCTCAGGCTTGTCTTGATTTCATACATACATTTGTGTTAAAAAAACTATATGAGTGGTTTGTCAAACGTATACCAAAAAGTCCAATTTGAGGTTCCCCCAACCCATTACCTAAGGTAGGTTCCATGATCAATCCCTACGAGATCACTCAACTCTGTGAGTATTATATGAACTAGATCTATCTTCCCTCTTTGGTCTAGGGTTCTCAGGTCTACCTCATTGTCATTGGCCATCAAGTTCACAAGATCTAGCCACTCAAGCACCAACCGACCCAAAACATGATATGGCATTCTCTTCTTAGATCTCTGCTCATAAAATGTTCTTACCCAACTTTCTCTTTCTCATCAACAACCACTAGAGTCCTAAGTGAGGAACCACCAACCTGAGTATGATGCTTCACAATATACTATCAATCTCTCCTCTTTAGGATCTTAGGACTCTCTCTCCCTCACCTAGATGGTAGGTACTTATATCATATATACCTATATGTAAGCAACCTCTTTCTCTATATCTAGGGATTGGTCCTCCCAAGGATATCCAGGGCACAACAAGCCTCTAAGTATCATGCATAAAGAAACTCAATTCATTCATTCATGGGTAGTCTAGTTTAGGACACATCACAAAAAATACTTCTCACAATTTCTCATATCTTGGAGTTTAGGTTTTTGACCTTATCCCTCTTGGTCGCACTCTCTATAGAGTTAACCTTATATCTAGTCCTAACGCTAGAGGTCCACCTTTGTATAAGAGATTGAGGTACATGTAGATTCACATCTTATCTTCACCTAGCTTATCTTATCTCTGAAAAGCACACATGCTTGTATCATCAAATCTTATGTTGAAACCTCAAAACTAAAATCAAATTCTCGAACCCGACTGAGGTCATTATAACCCATATATGTCATCATGCAAAACTTAGATCATATCATCTAAACTTATACCACGTATTCTAGCAAGACTTTAAGTACCCAATGTAAAACCAATTCCTCTTATAACATGATGTCATCCACTTTCACTTAGGTGTGTGACTACCTTCTACTTGTACATGCATGGAGACACATTTCCTATTAGGGTGCCTATCAGAAAGATATTGGCCTTTTTAGCTATAACCTAACCTCACATGTTAGGGTTTTGTTTTTGCCATAGATGTTTTCCCCACTTTTGGATTGACTCACCCCAGGTCCAGACGCCAACCCTACAAGTTACACTAAGGGTTTTCATATTTTCCTTGTTAAGTAACCATTGATTGCCTATGTTTCACATGTCTATTGAAACCCTTCACATGTATCATGCATGCCTTACTCCATGCACTTGCATGCATGGATGAACTAGGGTATCCAAAGTCATTATATTTTCTCTTTCCTCTTTCCATTACTTAGGGTTTATATAGGTAGAGTTATGATTTTACCCACACTACTCCCACTACCCATGATTAGGGTTAGGGTTAGAAACTACACCCTACACCTTAGGGTTTTGGATACCCCTTGACCATTTTAGGGGTTTTCCTAAACCAACCCTAGCTCCATATAAGGTTTACCCTTTCAAGGAAAACCCCATGAAACCATTTCCTTTACCTTATCTTTATTCCTACATTACATGTACATTAATTGGTGGAGGATGCCTTGACCCTACTTCTCCTAAAAAAACCTAACTTTAGATGAGCAAGGAAGTATCTTTTCAGGTTTATTAAGAAAGAGGGCGAGAAGTGGATGAAATTTGAGATGAGAAGACTTAGAGGAAACATTAGTTAAGGCAAACCCTAGGTTCTGTCCATGCCAATATCACATTGTCTAAGGGAGTCCTCATATACCAACTTAATAGTATAGAGGAAAATATTGTCAACCCCCAAAACCATGATCCATTCTAGACGCCATTACCATCAAGTCACGCCTTAATAAATTTTCCTTATATTTATATGGATTATTTCAAATTATAAAATATTATTTGAAAAATGTAGGGCTCTGATATCAAATGTATTGACCTCACCTTTCAACATCCCCAAATTAAGGAAGGACCTTAAACTTAAGATCCATTACCTAAAATTTCCAAGATCTAGATTTTAACTAATAAAAAATAATAGCAAATAATTTCCATTAATTCAAATATGGTTCACAATATGCTTCTTTAGGGAGTTACATGAAATAGGGAAACTAAAGGTGCAACAAAAAGTAAATCTAGTTATCTATAATCCTATAGTAGACTTTAAGTATCTTGTCTTTTGGTGTCTTCTTCTATGGATATCCATCTTTCATATCAATTATAGTTTAACCTAATATGGCATGAAATAAAAATGCGGTAATTATATTGATATATACTAAGTACATCAGGGAAATAAAATATATGCATGTAGGTGTAATAGCATAAACAACCATAACAATAATTCTTTTTACATAATTGAACTTGCAGTTTCTTATTATGACTTCTCAACTCATATTTGTTCAATCTCTATGGTACACCCACTCGCTGGGGGCATCCATAATATGACACTCACCCATTGATTGTATTTTAATGATGTACCCAATTGTTGAGGGTAATCTTAAATCATACCCACTTACTGGGGGTATTCATAATATCATACTCACTCAATGGGAGTATTTCAACGACATACCCACTCTATGGGGGTAATCTTTATAACTTCTATGCATGCATCTATTTAGAGATAATATCTTGGTCTTGAGAAAGTTATGTTTGTATAAAGTGATACCCATATGGTCCTTATAGATTGTAGGAAGTAAATAAACAACTGAGTATTTTAATCGCAATCCATTTGGGAAACTTCATAAAATCACAGAAGTCGATAAGGTGAGTATTCATAGGTGTAACCATTTACCTTTGATTCCATGCAAAAACCATGCAACATGTACTTCAAGCATATATCCAAATATCCAATCATTCAACATAATCAACCAACATGATCTACATATATGTATGCTCTAAAGTGTCACCAATCATATTCAAAATACAAATCATAATTTAGTTTAGGGTTTAGGCTTCCTTAGTAATTAATTCTCATGTTCGTTGATCTAATGACTCAAGAACCCTAATTCATATTTGGTGTAATCATGATTATCAAAACAACCATGTTATTGCATCATGAACACTTATATCAGATTATGTACCTTAAGGTCATAGCAAGTTACATCATTGGTGTTCAAAATCCTAATTACACATGTTGATGATTATTGGTCTAGAAATCCTAATTACTCATCATCCTTATCATCATAATCTTATATCTCATTATTGTCAACTATATTAGTTTATATGGGCAAAGTAAACATTTTAATACACTCAACATGTTAATTATCTAATCTAATATTTCCATGTATTAATCATTACTTAATCATACATTAGCCCTACTTTTTGAATTAGGATCATATCCAAGTCATGACACTATTTTATTTAGATTCTACTCATTCTTTCGATCCATTTGGTATATAATTTTCCTATATTTGGGTAATCCTAGCAACCTCTGTGATTTTTGGAAAATAAACATACAAACCTCAAACACAGGGAGACTTAGAGGCCTCTTCCATGGAGACTCAGAAGGAAAAGGAGGAGGCTCAAAGTACTTCGAAAGATCCTGGGATTCTATGTCATTGTGGCAAGCACCATGTTACGAGACAAAACAAAACCATCATGGATGTGGAAGAGTATTGCCATGATGATGGGAGAGAGATTTGCTACCACACTATTGTGGAGGATGTGCATCAAGGAAGGAGAGGATGGGGTAGTCCATCTTCTTTTTACACCACTTCTTATATAACACAAGGGTTGGAGATCGATGGGTCTAGTTTGCAAAAAGTTTCCTTATGCAATTGGCAACCCATCATGCTAGGAATGTAATAACTATACTTATCACTCGATTGTTATAATAACAATCCCACATCTATTAATTACTTTATATACCCAAAATCTATGTAAAGGAAACCACCCCTCATATCATTATTTAGAAGAAAAAAATATCCTCCATTGGGAAAATGAAAATTCCTTCATTATTCCCTTATTGGCAAATCTACATAAGTACCAACCAAATCATCTTGGACACAAAAATATCTTAGAACTTCATGTATTTTCCACCATAATCATGTATTTGGATTATCTATCTCATAAATTATCTTGAGTATTTTTCATGAGCATAAAATACTTATTTCCCTATTTGGTATCCCAGGGACCCCTTTGTAAACCTTGTTTGTGGAAATTAAGTAATTCTTATCTCTCTCTCACCTTTAAATCAATTGGTCCCAAAATTAGATACTTTCTTTATAGCCCCATCATATTTTATTGTACCGAATTTGGTGTCAAAAGTATACATTTACATACCATTTTCTCTTTCTTCAAATTATTACAAGCAAGTCCCTCTTCCTTTTTTATTTTCCATAGGCTACTAGGAGCATCCTTTCACTATGAAACTTGAAGGGAAACTTATTAATATTTTTCTAATTTTTTTTTCTCTATATTTTGGGATTTATTGGAATAAATTTTGTAGGCAAAATGTGCGCTTTATGTATATTACTAAATTAATTATCCACTCCACATGGAAAGTCATTTTTGCTCAAATTCTACAATTATTTTATTCTCTTTATTACCTTTAATTGTCCCAAAAGTCAGACTGAGATATTCTTAGTTGATGCATCAAAACTTGTGTTGGCATTCATAGTTATATAATTGATCTTTTTACTATCTAAAATATCATATATCTTATTTTCTTTTGGAAACTTGATAATTATATCATATTTTAGTTATCCAACAATTTAAAATTTCATTATCTTTTATTTATGCATGAATTCTTTTTATTTTCAAACTTGTGCCACAAGGGCCTATTTATAGAGCAAATAGTCTCATGGGGCTCACTTGGGTTATGGGTTGAACCCATGCCTCATAGATATCATTGTTATTCCATCAATTATGTAACTAGAGAACATATCAAACCAAGTCATATATTCATTGAATTCAAATTTACCAAATTTCAGGATCTAATTCATACCTTCAAAATAATGCCATACACCTTATAATAAACAGTCCTTGGAAGATAAATGCAATGATGCTTAATTTCCAACCAAATTGAATGATCCTTCAAAGTACTACATATGATTATACTTCATAATAAAGCATGCAGTTGTATAATGATGGTTAATCTTGTGACATGCTATGCCTTATTCTAGATGGTGGTACGAGAATTCCTAGACCTTTTTTAAGGATGTCGATGAACAACTATAACTTAAAGGTCATGTGTCCCAGATGATACGTCCATGGCAAAGCTCCTAGTAAGCATAATAATGACTAAAGGCATGCAACCTATTGATGGTGATAAATGAATATAAAGAAATACATGATATTTCATGTTTGTTATAATATAACTCTTATTATTTCATATTCATATTATATGATTGTTCATCTATTTATACTTATTGTGTTGTTTTGTATGATAAAGATAAGACAAAAAAAACCTTAATTGGTTCAGATAAGCACAATAATTATTATTCCCACTGTTCAAAAGTTAGGGAAGGAAAATGAGTATCCTTGTAGCAGCCTAAGGGTTGTGATAAGGTAGTTAGAGTTGTAAGCTCTTGAGTATACACATGTGAACAACAATCCATATTGTGTATGGTGCCCTTGACATCATAAAATCACTCGTGATATGAGTGCATCCGAGACCATATCTCTAGTGTTTATGGCAATTATGCCAATGACTTGACAAATTAAAAAGAAATGTGAAATGTGAAAAATGATATGTAAATTTAATATATTATATGACAATGATAGGTGTCTTGACCTATATACCCAAGACCTACCTGATGTTGTAGGTTGTCTTTTCAACTCCTACTAGTAGGTTTCAGGACGATGAGCCCCTACTTATTATATCCATAACAACCAAGGCGTCGCAAGGTCCTTATGAGACTAGCTCCTTCTTGGATGTTTACATTAGAATTAGGGACTTCATCAAAAGTTTGAAATTTGGATAGTGTAATCCAAATCAACTAGGGCAAGAGTCTCACATAATATAATCATGAGTATTTTATAGTTGTTAATGCTAATTCTTTTATTTGCAGGACATCTAAAATGATCATCCAAAATACTATAGCTAATGTTATGTTAATTTACTTGAGATGGTTGATAAATGAGAATATTTCTACAATAATATAAAATAATGTATTTCTTATGGTAAATGACTTATTCTGATTTGTGGGATTCAATGAGTAGTTGGAAATCAACCTGAATAACAACATCTTTCGTGATTCATGTATTTCATTTAATATACTACATATACATGCTTATCTACCTTTGTGGGATCAATCCTCACACTGGAACTCATTATGTGTCTCAAGTGGTTCTTCCATGATGTTTTGGGTATAATGGCATAGCAAAAAGGGTGTGACGATCAAGACCTAACAATAGATAATATAGATAGGTATAGAGTGTCCATGCACTCTCACTTTCCTAAGTGACGGGTAGGTGGTTGTTCATGCATGATTATAATATTTCCTTGTAGTTTTCCTATGATTATACATTGTGAATTGGAATATAATACTTATGATGTAGTATCTTCATGATTATGGATCTCCTTGTAAATTATATGATGAGATTAATAGAGAGTTTTTTCGGGTTCTTTTCCTCTATCAAGCTTTCTCTTGAAAATGATATAGTGTTAGCTTACAAGCTCTAAAATGACAGTATGTGAGGTTTTATGGAAATTGTTTGCATTAGGAGCTTTGTGGGTCTTGCTTTATTTACTTTCTATTTTATTCAATTTTTTCATTTTCTAGTGTTTAGTTTTGTTTGGGAACTTGTCCTAGTGGTAGTTTGGGGTTTATAAGTAGGATAGGTCCTCACAATAATGGAGAAAAATAAGTCAATTGAATGAGGAAAATATGGAAAATCCTAATCATAAACTCAACAGAGACTAGCCTAGTTCAAGATGGTTTGGGATCATGTCCAAATTTGGTAAGGCTAGGTAAGGTTTCAGATCTACCTATATTTTCAATTATGTTCTTTGCTAATATTATAAAAAATAAATATAAATGGTTCATTGCATGGCATTAGTTTCAAGTGAGGTCAAAACAAATTCAGTCGATTCATGCTAGATATATTAGATTTTTTGCATCTACTCATGTATTAGATGAACTTATTCATGCGGAGTTGGTTAGAGTGCACAAAAACAAGAGCCACTATGATGCCTCCTAGAATAAAAGAAATGTGATATAATGGGTCCTGTGCACATTCTACATGGTTTTTTTTATCATGATATCACATATATTAGCTTCTATGTTCCATTTAGGTGTCTCAAATGGCATCCTAATTGATATATGGTAGCTACAAAATAGACATGTGATGAAATATGTAGATGATACTATCATTTTCATCAAAACACAAGATGGTAATGTGTTGTGAGATGGTGGCGATGAGAGACCCGAACAACAAGGCCCAACGAGCTTGTTGCAGAGATGCAGAAGCATGAGATTGAGCAATCCAAACCAAATACGTACGAATAAGATCAACAACAAATAAGAAAGCAACCACAAGGACAAGATTTATAGTGCTTCAACAAATTCCCAATGTGGGAGCCTACATCCACTAGCAGAGATGATATTATAGATAGAAAGATTACAGAGATGATGATTACAGAAGAGAGAAGAAGAACCCAATCCTCTCTTACACCCAAAAGCCAACTGTGGAAGAAGATGATTGCTTAGAGAGGAGCTCTTCGAGGCATGAAACCCTAAGGAAAGCCTTAGGTCTGTCTGTGGCTTTCGGTCTTCAAAAAATGATGTCTCTTCGTTGCTCTTCATGTTTGGGACGAGTTGGGAGGTCTATTTATAAGAATATGACCCATATCCAAATCCCGAAGTGATTAGATTATTTTCCCACCGCATTTATGGTCTCATGAGTCTATATGTGGTCTGTAACATAGACTATATTTCCATTTCAACAACATTTATAGTCCAGTACGGGACTGTATACAGTTTGGTTGGACCATAAAAGCAAATACAGTCCAGGTACACCATACATGGTCTGATGTAATGACCATAAATACACATGTAGGTGCCCAAAATGCATCCCAAAGATGTTGAGGCTTAGTGTAGATGTCCTACTCATCAAGGAATCTTTTCTAGAGAGTTTAATACACTCTCTCAACAAACTCCATTTTGTCTTCAACTCAAAAATGAGGGAAGTAGAAAAGCACTTGTAATCTTCTCCAATATCAAAAATTGATTAAGAATACCATCTCCTCCACATGCCCTACACGGGCAAAGCTCATGTAGAAAGAAGACCAACTAATTTTGAGCAAAGATCAAACTTAGCTAACGAAGAGTCTTTGTCATCATGTAAGCTGGATTCTCAGACGTACCAATCTTCTTTATTTAAATCTTGCCTTCAACTATGACTTATCTAATGAAGTGGTACTTGACATCAATGTGCTCCGTTCTCTCATGGAACATTTGATCTTTGCTAATATGTATAACACTTTGGCTATCACAATGAACAAAAATTTGTTTTTAAACCATGTCTAACTGATTCATGAATCCCTTGAGCCATAAAGCCTCCTTCACAACTTTCATTGTCACCATGCAATTTGCTTCAGTTCTAGATAAAGAAATAGTACTTTATAGAGTGGCTTTCCAACTAACAACTATAGATCCCAATTTGAACATGTAATGTGTGAGAGATATCCTCTTTTCGAGGTTGCCTGCATAATCTGAGTCCATTTGAATCTTCATACCAAGAATATTCTTAGCTTCACCTAGGTCTTTTCATATTAAATTCTCCACCTAGAAGAGATTTCACCTTGGCAATCTCAGATGTGTGTCTGGAAGCGATCAACATGCCATCAACATATAGTAGTAGGTAAACAAAGGAATTGTCATTCAGCCCTCTGTAGTAGACACAAGTGCCATAGATACTCCAAGAAAATCTGTTATGTGTCATGAAAGAGTCAAATCTCGTGTACCATTGTCTAGGAGATTGCTTCAGTGCATAGAGTGACCTCTTGAGCAAGCACACATGGTTCTCTTTGTCTTCAAAACCCTCTGTTTGTTGCATGTATAACTTTTCTTCTAGTTCACCGTATAGAAAAGCTATCTTTACATCTAGCTGCTGCAACTTTAGGTCTTCAATGGCTACCAAATAAATAAGCACCCGTATGGAACTATGCTTGACGATGAGTGATAAGACTTCCTTATAATCAACGCCTTCAATTTGAATGTAGCCTTTTGCAATAAGGTGTGCCTTGTATCTATCACCTTTCTTTTTATAGACCCACTTGCAGCCCACTACTTTCTTACCTTCATAAGGTACCACCAACTCCAAAGTTTGATTCTTGTGAAGAGATTCCATTTCTTCCTTCATTGCAACAATCCACTATGGAGCATCATTACCTGCATCTACATCACGAAAATTAATGGACTCATCACCAATATCCACATTAACAACATTGGAAAGGGCATATGCCACCATGGAGTCACCAAAGCCATAACATTGGAGTGGTTTGACATTTTGTTTGCCTTTGCCTTTGGCTACACTATAAAAACTCTCTAGAATCTCCTCTTTGTCTTCATTAGGAACTAAATAATCTGGCATAGAAGAGGGATATTATTCATTAACCTGTGAGCTGACATCTTCTTTGGTCTCCACCTGTTGTGAGATGCCCTGTAGAGAATCTATAGAAGATCTATTTGTGTCTTGCATAGTAGACACCATGGCAGATTTGTTGAAAATAACAGTTTTCTCTACCAAGAAAGGTGGTGAAGAAGGATCCTTGCACCAAACATGGTATCCTTTCACCCCAGAAGCATAACCAAGGAATATGCATTTGATAGCTCTAGGTTCTGATTTTCCAATATCAGAACATGCATAGGCAGGGCAATCAAATATTTGCATATTTGAATGATCAATAGGTTTACCATACCAACCTTCTTCAAGAGTCTTGAAATTAATAAAAGACGATGGAGAACAGTTCACCAAATAGGAAGAGGTTGATATATCTTTGGCCTAGAAAGATCTATCCAAGCCCACATTGAGAAACATGCATCAAGCCTTTTCCAACAACGTTTTGTTCATTCTTTTACTACATCATTCTACTGGGGAGTGTGATACACTATACGATGTCTTTTGATCCCATGATAACTACAAAAGTTATTGAACTTATTAGAACAAAACTCTAAGTCATTATCAATCCAAAAATTCTTTATGCTCTTGTCAGTTTGATTCTCAACAAGAGCCTTCCATTGCTTGAAAGTCGAGAACTCCTACTCCTTGCTCTTGAGAAAATAAATCCAAATATTCCTTGTCCTCATCAATGAAAGTCATCATATATTCAACACCACTGTAACATCCCTGACCTGGGTTATGAGTCAACCCTAGGTGTTTTGCCTAAATATGTAATTAAATCTTTGTGATTAACTCTGAGCATGTAATTAAGTTTCTCAGAAACGTATATTTCAGTATTTGCTCCTTTTTATTTATTTAAAGTTGTAGCATTGTTTTGATATACAGGGACCTATGTGCAATTTACCCAGTTAAAAGGGTTAGCTTGCAATTTGCACATGATGAGATGTTCCTCTGATGTTGAGACATCATGAGAAATCTGTTTAGCCAAGTTTGAGGGATTTTCCAAGCTAAGGCACCAAGGTGCAGCTGTGGAAGCAATCCCGGTGCTTAAAACCCTAATTTGGGGTAAAATGCAATTTACCCAAATTAAGGGATGCAAATTGTGAAATATGTCATTTAAAGTATCTTTTTAGACTCTTGCCATCATTTATAGAAGAAATGATGAGGAATTCACCTCAATTGAGTTATCAAGTTAAGAAATAGGCTTTGTGATTGAATAATTAGGGTATATGTGCAATATCCCTTTAAGTATGAACTTTATTATTAGATTGTTCTTCCTTGCCTTCTTTTCTATAACTTAAGATAAGGTTTGTCCTTAGAATAAAGAGGAAGGGACGAGCAAGTAATAAAGGAAGGACTTAGTTGGAATTAAGGGAAACTTATGAACTAATGTTGAAAATCCTACCCCATGTATATAAGCTCTCCTTCCCTTAGTTGCAAGGGAACTCACCCTTCGTTCCCTTACTGTTTCATTTCACCAAAGACGACGAAGGACTGCCTTGGAGCTAAGGAGGACGACCAAGGGGTGCAAGGTAGGTTTAAACCCCTCTTCTTGCCTAATTCCATGGTTAAAACTCGAATTCAAGGTCATCTTCATGGCTAACTCTTGAAACCCTACCTTTCTAGCCGTCTCTTTTCATCCTTCCTTGGAGTTTTCACCTTGGCCAACCTATAAGAACTCAAGGAAGCCATTAGAGCTTGGAGCTTGAAAGCTTGGAGCTCAAGAAGCAAGCTTTAGGCGGGTTTTATAACTCTAAACCCATGCTTTACTATGTGCATCTTTATATGCGTTTTAATGATAGCTCTTAGTATTTCTCTACTTTTCCCTGCTATTTTGCAAGCAAACCCGTGGGATATCCGTACTGTTCTTGAGCTAGAAGATGAAGGCGTGATTTCCAAGAAAAACCCACCGCTTTTCTTTTCCTTAAACGGTCCTAACAGTTTGCTCTCTCGGACTCAAGACCGCGAGGTGAGCAAACGGTCTCGAGACCGCGACAGGGCAAACGGTCTCAAGACCGTTTGGCCCCGTTGACCGAGCGTGGACCGTATAAGAAATCTGTTTCTAATTATATAGGCTAATTAACCTCAAAATTTGGGAGACTAACTCCAAAGTAATCGGGAGATATGACCTTTTTAAGTCACAACTTTAAATAAATTAATTGCTGATTTTCAAACGGTCTGAAATTGCCTTTTTGGGAAAACGGTCTCAAGACAGTGTAAGGTCGTTTACTAAGCGTTGACCGTATGAGATTACTGTTCAAAATTATGTTAATTAACAACTCACCAAGTTTGATGGTCTAATTCCAAACAGGCTAAGAGTTGAAGGGTGAATACTAGGGCTAACCCTAGATAAAATCAGTACTGAAATTATGGTGACCTAATTAGGGTTTTTAGGGTTGATTGACCTAAACGGTCTCAAGACCGTTTGGGGGTCACCAAACGGTCTCAAGACCGCGAGGGCAATCAACCAAGACCGTTTGGAGGTCTGGGGTCAAGATTTGTTGACCAATGGAAGGTACAATTACATCAAATTACATTGCAATTAAATATTGACATGATCATCAACTCAATGGGTCAGACCTTGATGAATCTGCACTAGAATCCAAAATTTGGATGGGAAAACGGTCTCAAGACCATTTGGAACTCATCCAAACGGTCTCAAGACCGAGAGGACAATCACCCAAGACCGTTTGAAGGTCTAGGGTTGAGTGATTTGACCAATTGAGGACCCAATTGCAAATAAGTTATTAATTTAATCAAAATTCTGTTTTGTGGTTCAATCATGGTTCAACCCCTATCAAATCACCTTATACTTTGATGAAATCTTGGGCAAACGGTCTTAAGACCATGTGGGGTCCACCCACATGACCTCAAGACCGTTTGGGCCAAGTTTGGGCCCAATTGGAGCTCAATTGAAGGGTTCAACCTTGAGTTGATGCACACTGTTGAGTGTTGATGGGTGAACATTGATAGACCCTAATTGAATCGATTTCAACCATAATTGGTTAACCATTATGGGTCAATTGAATGACCAAATGATCAAGCATAATCTTAATTGACTAAATCCATAAGTGGTCAACATAGCTTTGACCATTTGAGGGCTTCAGCATGGGTTGACATTATCGGTTGCATCTTTGAGTCTTGTTGAAGGACCAAGCGGCTGAGACCATGAGAGCCTCGCGGTCTCAAGACCGTGAGAGGGCTCGCGGTCTCAAGACCATGAGGGGGCTCACAGTCTCAAGACCGAGAGGAGGCTCGCGGTCTCAAGACCGTGAAGGGCCTCGCGGTCCTGAGGTCAAAGAAGGGCAAACGGTCTTCATGACCCTCGCGGTCTCAACTCAAATTGGTCTTCGCGGTCTCATCATTAACTTGAACCAATGGGAAGCTTCGCGGTCTTGAACCCTTGAAGAGGCTCGCGGTCTTGAAGCCTAAGGGGGCTCGCGGTCTTGGAGCTAGAAAGAGGCTCGCGGTCTTGGAGGGTCAAAGTGGGCAAACGGTCAACACTTTCAACCAATCTCAACCCAATTGATGATTAATGATTGAAATCAATCAATGTGATTCAAGGTTGACCTCATTCAATCATTTGATGATGTAAATGGTTCAATGTTACCCAAATCAAACCCTAATGATAATCTAGGATAGTAAGGGGTTATTTGACTAAGGTTTTTGACCATGATGATGATCAATGGGGTGAATTACCAAAATACCCCTGAAGGGTCAATTAAGTTATACCTTGCTCAATTCAAACCCTAATTACATGAGAATGATGTTTTTAGTCATAATGACTCTATCCAACTTGATCTAATCTAATGTTACCATCAACCATTAGTATGATGAAAGAGAGAGTACTCTAGAGAGAGAAAGTACCCTAGAGAGAGAAAGTAACTCTAATCACATAATGGTGATGCTTTTGGCTATGTTAGCCTATGATGACTCAATCTAACCTGTTTTAGAGTGATGTTGACATCACCTAACATTATGATGAGAGAGAAAGTACTTCTAGAGAGAGAAAGTACTTCTAGAAAGAGAAAGTACCCTTTTTAAGTGGAAACTCGAGTAAAGTATCTCCAATGCACATAAATGAGCATAATTAGGGTATGATCCACCTGTGTGAGATCATAGAAACCCTAATTATGATAAATGATGAACCTTCAACTAATCCAAGAGCATCAATGAAGATGTTACTCATACATGATGATGTTATGAGTTTAATTCACCTTAATGTGAATAGTAAACCCTAATTCAAGGGTAATGGCATGCTTTTGAGCAATAAACTCTATTTGATTTGAATTAAAGATTTAACTCTTATGACAAGAGTAGGAAGTACATTCCTTATTGTTGTATTACCTTTATCAGATGTATTAACCATGCAGGTTCTGATATGAAGGTAATCATATCCAGGTATGGATGTTGATGTTATATTCATTGAAGGCATGTTGTTAGCCTTATGAATAAGTAAAGTAATCTGATGCCTTGCCAGTGGCATCCTATGCTGATAATGGGCTATGAGAGCCATGAATACCATCAAGGTCATGCCTTAGAGATGACTTGTGATGAGGATAAGGAGAAATAATGATTGATATGAGTTAGGCCTGTTACATTTAGTATTCTTCTTTTATAGCTGCTATGCTATTGTTATTGTTTGAAGAACAATGTATGCTGTTAAAGAACACTGAATGTACCTAACTAATCAAGTATAATGTAGAGCCCTGATCATAGATCCATCATTGTCAGAAATTAAGTGATGGTGAAACAGGTTTTCCTCAGGGAACTCCTGGAGCACATACTTTTGAGTATGTGGGGTACATGGATGTGTAGAACCTTACATCCTAGTGTAGGAAAGTGATGTAGATGTGGAATCCATCCATCCTTCACTATAGTTCCATACCGTATCAGTGGTAGGTAAACATGAAACCTCCTGATGACGAAGAAAGCACAGATATCCGTATCAGTGGTAGGTAAATATGAAACCTCCTGATGACGAAGAGAGTACAGAACGCCACTGTGACTCTAGAATAGCGAAGGACCAATTTACCCTGGTGAGCTATAGTAGTAGAGACACGAGATGTCCTACAAGTGATCCTCTTACTGACTGAGGAAGGTGAAGGTCATGAGAATCCGGCTCTCTTAATGACCTATGTATGATACTGATGCGGCTTCTCAGCGATCAGTTGGAGTATGAGTGGTAAGCCTCATCTCCACAGGGCATAATGTTGTTTGTAAAACATAATCAACCATATAGTATAACTTGTTAGAGATAACTCCAAGTTAGTTGATTGATGTTACATTGCAATAGTGTTTATATTCTCCATATCTCCTAAATGGTTGAGATCTTGTTATACCTGCAACTGTTACAGAATGCTTTGAAGGTTTTACTGTTTAAAATATTCTTTGATGTTATAATAAAGCTTCTGGCGAAGAGTTATAACTCTCGCTGGGACAATTATGTATAATTGTCTCACCCCGTAGGCTTCAACTTTTTAGGTGGACGTCGGAGACGAAGGAACCAGCCTACAGGTGATCAGTCTCAGCAGCAGCACCAGGGGCAGCAGTAATCTCAGGTGGAGATTTGTCCTGCCATGTGGTGTAGTTAGAGTCAGTCCTATGTGTCCTCTGTACTCTCAGGTCTTGGAGTCTTTTGTATAAGTGATCTTGAGATTTTGTATCTTGATGTATATAATTACTCGAGAAGTAATTATCCTGAGATGTAAACAGTTTATCTCTCTTTATGAAAGAAGCTTTTATGGATTCAAGCTCTTATCTCGAAAAGTTTTAATTTCCCGTGATTTTTGTCTTCCGCTGATTACCGATTCGCTTCCGCTACGTTTTAATCGTGTTTATGTCATGGTTTGGAGATCAGAGCCCACAACTAGTGGTATCAGAGCTCCAGGTTCAGTTGAGTCTACAGAGGCATAGGACTTAGGATGTCGAGTCTACCTTTAGTACTCCTTCCTTATCTAATAGAATCTTCTACTCCTCAGGAGAAGAAGATACATAAGAATGTCAGAACATCATGATGAGCACATGGCAGAGAGTAGTGCTAGTGCACCTCGAGGCGGTGCAAGAGTTCCGAGAATAGAACAACCTGCACCTGAGTCGCCAAGAGAGCCACCCCAGTTCGACCCAGCTGACATGAGTGATCCAGCTGTACAGACGATGTTCGGGCAGTTCATGACTGCCATGACACATATAACCGATAGGATGCCCATTCCTACACCTAGGGCACCTATCCAGCCTGAAGCACAAGGTATCGGTAAGACATTCGAACGACTTCGTCGTGTCGGAGCTACCGAGTACTTCGGAACTGCTGACCCTGCAGATGCAGACTTATGGTTGACAGAGTTGGAGAAGGCTTTCAGGATTCTTATGATTCCGGAAGCTGAGAAGGTTAGACATGTCATCTATCTTCTCAAAGGCAGTGCTGGTCACTGGTGGAACATGGAAGAGCAGAAGAGACCTGGAGTAGAGTTCTCATGGGAAGAGTTTCGTCGGGAAGTTATCAATAGATATTTTCCAAAGACCTTCCTAGATGAGAAGATCTCTCAGTTTGAGAAACTAAGGCAGGGTATGATGAACATTAGTGAGTATGAAGCTAAGTTCATGGAGTTGTTGCGGTTCTGTCCGCACATGGCTGCTACGGATGAGGAAAGAATCAGAAGATTCGAGAAGGGTTTGAATTCCGATATGTCAACCCATGTGTCTGCCTTAGAAAACAGAGAGAGATTATCTACCTTCGTTGAGTCAGTCCGAAGGATAGAGAGATATGTGGTTGAGAAAAGACAAACCCATAAAAGATATCCACAGTTCCAGGGTTCTTCATCTAGGGATTCCAAGAAACCTAGATTCTCTGCACCTAACCCTCCACCACCCTGTTCAAGTTTTCAAACTCAATGGACACCAAGCAGAGGTAGAGGGCGGAGTCAACCGCTTCAAGGGACGCACAGTTCTGCATCAGTGTCAGTTACTGGACCACCCAAACCACAGCAACAGGAGAAGAGTTGCTACAACTGTGGTAAGGTGGGACACTTGATGAAGGATTGCCGTTCTAGGCCTGTCGGTGTGACACAACAACCTCCGAGACAGAATCAACAGGGATCTCAGAATAGACAACATCAAGGAGCAGCTCAAGGACGTGGACAAGCATCTCAAGCTGGATCATCAGCACCACCTCAACACCAGGCGACTGCGAGGTTCTATGCTATGAACCCACCTGAGGCAGTGGTCAATCCACGGGTAGTGGCAGGTCAGATGAAACTTTTATATTCTGATATGTCTATATCCGGTGATGTATCTGTTCTGATTGATCCGGGTGCTACACACTCTTTTATCACTCGTGAAGTGATTCGTAACTACAATGTGACTGTTAGCCATAGAGCAGATAGTTTGTTGTTAGAGACTCCGTTGAGTGGGTCTGTCGTTTTGCAGGAGGTATGTTCTCCCTGCATCCTTTTCTTTTCTGACCATCACATTCAAGTGGATCTTATACCACTTGATATGTAGGGATTTGATATAATCCTCGGGATGGATACCTTAGAAAGGTATAGAGTTGTCTTGGATTGTGAGTCCAAGTTGGCTGTGTTTGCTGATGAAAGCAGCACATGGATCTTTCAAGGAGAAAGAAAGATTCTGCCCACCTGTATTGTATCATCTATGGTTGCTGATAAGCTGTTGAGGCAAGGATGTTATGCATTCTTAGCCCATGTGGTAGATGTTACCAAGGAAAGGACCAATCCTGCTGAAGTTCCCATAGTCAGGGAATTCGAGGATGTGTTTCCTGAAGAACTTCCTGGTATACCACCACCTCGGGAGATTGATTTTGAAATCAATCTGATCCCAGATACGAAACCCATAGCTCAAACTCCGTATAGGATGGCGCCTGCCGAGATGGCAGAACTCAAGAAACAGCTTCAAGAGTTACTTGAGAGAGGTTTTATCCGACCGAGTACTTCACCTTGGGGTGCTCCGGTCTTGTTTGTTAAAAAGAAAGATGGGTCAATGCGGTTATGCATCGACTACAGACAACTCAATAAAGTGACAATAAAGAATAAGTATCCTCTACCGAGGATTGATGATCTCTTTGACCAGTTGCGTGGTGCAACAGTCTTTTCAAAGATAGACTTGAGGTCTGGATACCATCAACTTCGTATTAAGGATAGTGACATATCCAAGTCTGCCTTTAGGACAAGATATGGTCACTATGAGTTCACGGTTATGTCGTTTGGACTAACCAATGCACCAGCTGCATTTATGGAACTCATGAATAGAGTTTTTCGACCTTTCCTTGATCAGTGTGTTGTCGTCTTCATAGATGACATACTGATTTATAGTAAAGATGCTCAGCAGCATGAGCAGCATCTTCGCCAAGCTTTGACCTTGCTAAGAGAACATAAGTTGTATGCTAAGTTTAGCAAGTGTGAGTTCTGGATGCAGGAGGTATCTTTTCTTGGACATGTAATATCCGCCTTGGGAATTCGTGTTGACCCTACAAAGGTAGAATCTGTTCTACAATGGGAACAACCGAAGACACCGACGGAGATTCGAAGTTTCTTGGGGTTAGCTGGCTATTATCGAAGGTTCATTAAGAACTTTAGTTCTATAGCCTTACCTTTGACCAAGTTAACCCGGAAAGATGTTCCTTTTTCTTGGAGTAATAAGTGTCAACAATCTTTCCAGTTACTGAAGGAGAAGTTGACAAGTGCACCTGTGCTAGTGCTACCTAAACAAGGAAAAGGATATGTAGTTTTCTGTGATGCTTCCAAGAATGGACTAGGATGTGTGTTGATGCAGGATAAACAAGTGATTTCTTTTGCTTCCCGACAGCTTAAGAAACACGAGGAGAATTATCCAACACACGATCTGGAGTTAGCAGCTGTGGTTCATGCTTTGAAGATCTGGAGACATTATCTCTACGGAGAGACATTCCAGATTTTCACAGACCACGAAAACCTTAAGTATATCTTCTCTCAGCATGAGCTCAACATGAGGCAACGTCGCTGGATGGAGTTAATCAAGGACTACGACTGTACAATTGATTACCATCCAGGTAAGGCCAATGTTGTTGCAGATGCCTTGAGTAGGAAATCAGCAACATCAACCATGAATAGAGCACAACTAAACTCTTTAGTATGCTCTAGGAGAGATATGCTTATCTCTTTAAGGCAAGACAATGTACAGTTGAAGGTGTCATTGCTAGCCGGTTTGTTAGCTGAGATGCATATTAAACCTACCCTAAGAGAGCAGATTAAAGAAGCACAGCTAGGTGATGCTGCAGTTCAACATATAAGATCTGAGTATGGAAATGAGAAGCAAGATGGGTTTCATGACTCAAAAGATCAAGTAGCTTGTTATAATGGAAGAATGATAGTGCCGGATGTGGACAACTTAAGGAAGTTAGTCCTGGAAGAAGCCCATTCTTCCATGTATGCTATGCATCCAGGGAGCACCAAGATGTATCGGAATTTGAAGGATCTGTATTGGTGGCCTGGGATGAAGAAGGATGTTGCAGAGTTTGTTCTGAGGTGTCCCGTGTGTCAGCAAGTTAAAGCTGAACACCAGAAGCCTGCAGGAACAATGCAACCTTTACCCATACCACAGTGGAAATGGGACCATGTGACCATGGACTTTGTTGTTGGCCTACCCAGGACAAGCAAAGGACATGATTCCATTTGGGTAATTGTTGATAGGTTGACTAAGACAGCACATTTCTTACCTGTCAAAACAACCTATTCTGCTGAAAGGTTATCAGAGTTGTATGTTAAAGAGATAGTGCGTTTGCACAGAGTTCCTGTCACAATAGTTTCTGACAGAGGTCCTCAGTTTACCAGTCGTTTTTGGGAACAGTTGCACAGAGCCTTAGGCACTAAGCTGAGGTTTAGTACGGCCTTTCATCCACAGACTGATGGACAGTCGGAAAGGACCATACAAACCTTAGAAGACCTGTTGCGAGCATGTGTTCTCCAGTTCACCGGAAGTTGGGATCTACACCTAAGCTTGATAGAGTTTGCCTATAACAATAGCTATCAGCATTGTATTGATATGGCACCTTATGAAGCCTTATATGGTAGACGCTGTAGATCACCTTTGTGTTGGTTTGAGACTGGTGAGCACCAGTTGTTAGGTCCTGACCTGGTGCAGCAAACCACAGAAAAGATTAAAGTTATACAACATAAGATTAAAACTGCTCAGGATAGGCAGAAATCTTATGCTGACAAACGTCGTAGACCCTTAGAGTTCCAGGTTGGAGACAAAGTGTATCTTAAGGTCTCACCTTGGAAAGGGGTCCTTCATTTTGGAAGGAAAGGGAAGTTAGCTCCTAGATATATGGGGCCTTACCCAATCATTGAACGGATTGGAAAGGTAGCATATAAACTAGAGCTTCCCCCAGAATTACAGAGGTTACATCCTGTGTTTCACATTTCTATGTTGAAGAAATGTCACCCAGACACCGAGTCAATTCTACAACCTATGGAGGTAGAATTGAATGATGACATATCCTATGAGGAGGGACCAGTGTCAATCCTTGATAAACGAATTAAAAAGTTAAAGAAGAAAGATATAAGTCTTGTGAAAGTCCTCTGGAACCATCGTGGTATTGAAGAAGCCACTTGGGAGTTAGAGGATGAGATGAGAAGGAAGTATCCTGCCCTTTTCTCTTAGTATGTTTTATCGATTTCGAGGACGAAATCCTTGTAAGGGGTGGATAATTTGTAACATCCCTGACCTGGGTTATGAGTCAACCCTAGGTGTTTTGCCTAAATATGTAATTAAATCTTTGTGATTAACTCTGAGCATGTAATTAAGTTTCTCAGAAACGTATATTTCAGTATTTGCTCCTTTTTATTTATTTAAAGTTGTAGCATTGTTTTGATATACAAGGACCTATGTGCAATTTACCCAGTTAAAAGGGTTAGCTTGCAATTTGCACATGATGAGATGTTCCTCTGATGTTGAGACATCATGAGAAATCTGTTTAGCCAAGTTTGAGGGATTTTCCAAGCTAAGGCACCAAGGTGCAGCTGTGGAAGCAATCCCGGTGCTTAAAACCCTAATTTGGGGTAAAATGCAATTTACCCAAATTAAGGGATGCAAATTGTGAAATATGTCATTTAAAGTATCTTTTTAGACTCTTTCCATCATTTAGAGAAGAAATGATGAGGAATTCACCTCAATTGAGTTATCAAGTTAAGAAATAGGCTTTGTGATTGAATAATCAGGGTATACGTGCAATATCCCTTTAAGTATGAACTTTATTATTAGATTGTTCTTCCTTGCCTTCTTTTCTATAACTTAAGATAAGGTTTGTCCTTAGAATAAAGAGGAAGGGACGAGCAAGTAATAAAGGAAGGACTTAGTTGGAATTAAGGGAAACTTATGAACTAATGTTGAAAATCCTACCCCGTGTATATAAGCTCTCCTTCCCTTAGTTGCAAGGGAACTCACCCTTCGTTCCCTTACTGTTTCATTTCACCAAAGACGACCAAGGACTGCCTTTGAGCTAAGGAGGACGACCAAGGGGTGCAAGGTAGGTTTAAACCCCTCTTCTTGCCTAATTCCATGGTTAAAACTCGAATTCAAGGTCATCTTCATGGCTAACTCTTGAAACCCTACCTTTCTAGCCGTCTCTTTTCATCCTTCCTTGGAGTTTTCACCTTGGCCAACCTGTAATAACTCAAGGACGCCATTAGATCTTGGAGCTTGAAAGCTTGGAGCTCAAGAAGCAAGCTTTAGGCGGGTTTTATAACTCTAAACCCATGCTTTACTATGTGCATCTTTATATGCGTTTTAATGATAGCTCTTAGTATTTCCCTACTTTTCCCTGCTATTTTGCAAGCAAACCCGTGGGATATCCGTACTGTTCTTGAGCTAGAAGATGAAGGCGAGATTTCCAAGAAAAACCCACCGCTTTTCTTTTCCTTAAACGGTCCTAACAGTTTGCTCTCTCGGACTCAAGACCGCGAGGTGAGCAAACGGTCTCGAGACCGCGACAGGGCAAACGGTCTCAAGACCGTTTGGCCCCGTTGACCGAGCGTGGACCGTATAAGAAATCTGTTCCTAATTATATAGGCTAATTACCCTCAAAATTTGGGAGACTAACTCCAAAGGAATCGGGAGATATGACCTTTTTAAGTCACAACTTTAAATAAATTAATTGCTGATTTTCAAACGGTCTGAAATTGCCTTTTTGGGCAAACGGTCTTAAGACCGTGTAAGGTCGTTGACTAAGCGTTGACCGTATGAGATTACTGTTCAAAATTATGTTAATTAACAACTCACCAAGTTTGATGGTCTAATTCCAAACGGGCTAAGAGTTGAAGGGTGAATACTAGGGCTAACCCTAGATAAAATCAGTACTGAAATTATGGTGACCTAATTAGGGTTTTTAGGGTTGATTGACCTAAACGGTCTCAAGACCGTTTGGGGGTCACCAAACGGTCTCAAGACCGAGAGGGCAATCAACCAAGACCGTTTGGAGGTCTGGGGTCAAGATTTGTTGACCAATTGAAGGTACAATTACATCAAATTACATTGCAATTAAATATTGACATGATCATCAACTCAATGGGTCAGACCTTGATGAATCTGCACTAGAATCCAAAATTTGGATGGGCAAACGGTCTCAAGACCGTTTGGAACTCATCCCAACGGTCTCAAGACCGAGAGGACAATCACCCAAGACCGTTTTAAGGTCTAGGGTTGAGTAATTTGACCAATTGAGGACCCAATTGCAAATAAGTTATTAATTTAATCAAAATTCTGTTTTGTGGTTCAATCATGGTTCAACCCCTATCAAATCACCTTATACTTTGATGAAATCTTGGGAAAACGGTCTTAAGACCATGTGGGGTCCACCAAAATGACCTTAAGACCGTTTGGGCCAAGTTTGGGCCCAATTGGAGCTCAATTGAAGGGTTCAACCTTGAGTTGATGCACACTGTTGAGTGTTGATGGGTGAACATTGATAGACCCTAATTGAATCGATTTCAACCATAATTGGTTAACCATTATGGGTCAATTGAATGACCAAGTGATCAAGCATAATCTTAATTGACTAAATCCATAAGTGGTCAACATATCTTTGACCATTTGAGGGCTTCAGCATGGGTTGACATTATCGGTTGCATCTTTGAGCCTTGTTGAAGGACCAAGCGCCTGAGACCATGAGAGCCTCGCGGTCTCAAGACCGTGAGAGGGCTCGCGGTCTCAAGACCGTGAGGGGGCTCACGGTCTCAAGACCGAGAGGAGGCTCGCGGTCTCAAGACCGCGAAGGGCCTCGCGGTCATGAGGTCAAAGAAGGGCAAACGGTCTTCATGACCCTCGCGGTCTCAACTCAAATTGGTCTTCGCGGTCTCATCATTAACTTGAACCAATGGGAAGCTTCGCGGTCTTGAACCCTTGAAGAGGCTCGCGGTCTTGAAGCCTAAGGGGGCTCGCGGTCTTGGAGCTAGAAAGAGGCTCGCGGTCTTGGAGGGTCAAAGTGGGCAAACGGTCAACACTTTCAACCAATCTCAACCCAATTGATGATTAATGATTGAAATCAATCAATGTGATTCAAGGTTGACCTCATTCAATCATTTGATGATGTAAATGGTTCAATGTTACCCAAATCAAACCCTAATGATAATCTAGGATAGTAAGGGGTTATTTGACTAAGGTTTTTGACCATGATGATGATCAATGGGGTGAATTACCAAAATACCCCTGAAGGGTCAATTAAGTTATACCTTGCTCAATTCAAACCCTAATTACATGAGAATGATGTTTTTAGTCATAATGACTCTATCCAACTTGATCTAATCTAATGTTACCATCAACCATTAGTATGATGAAAGAGAGAGTACTCTAGAGAGAGAAAGTACCCTAGAGAGAGAAAGTAACTCTAATCACATAATGGTGATGCTTTTGGCTATGTTAGCCTATGATGACTCAATCTAACCTGTTTTAGAGTGATGTTGACATCACCTAACATTATGATGAGAGAGAAAGTACTTCTAGAGAGAGAAAGTACTTCTAGAAAGAGAAAGTACCCTTTTTAAGTGGAAACTCGAGTAAAGTATCTCCAATGCACATAAATGAGCATAATTAGGGTATGATCCACCTGTGTGATATCATAGAAACCCTAATTATGATAAATGATGAACCTTCAACTAATCCAAGAGCATCAATGAAGATGTTACTCATACATGATGATGTTATGAGTTTAATTCACCTTAATGTGAATAGTAAACCCTAATTCAAGGGTAATGGCATGCTTTTGAGCAATAAACTCTATTTGATTTGAATTAAAGATTTAACTCTTATGATAAGAGTAGGAAGTACATTCCTTATTGTTGTATTACCTTTATCAGATGTATTAACCATGCAGGTTCTGATATGAAGGTAATCATATCCAGGTATGGATGTTGATGTTATATTCATTGAAGGCATGTTGTTAGCCTTATGAATAAGTAAAGTAATCTGATGCCTTGCCAGTGGCATCCTATGCTGATAATGGGCTATGAGAGCCATGAATACCATCAAGGTCATGCCTTAGAGATGACTTGTGATGAGGATAAGGAGAAATAATGATTGATATGAGTTAGGCCTGTTACATTTAGTATTCTTCTTTTATAGCTGCTATGATATTGTTATTGTTTGAAGAATAATGTATGTTGTTAAAGAACACTGAATGTACCTAACTAATCAAGTATAATGTAGAGCCCTGATCATAGATCCATCATTGTCAGAAATTAAGTGATGGTGAAACAGGTTTTCCTCAGGGAACTCCTGGAGCACATACTTTTGAGTATGTGGGGTACATGGATGTGTAGAACCTTACATCCTAGTGTAGGAAAGTGATGTAGATGTGGAATCCATCCATCCTTCACTATAGTTCCATACCGTATCAGTGGTAGGTAAACATGAAACCTCCTGATGACGAAGAAAGCACAGATATCCGTATCAGTGGTAGGTAAATATGAAACCTCCTGATGACGAAGAGAGTACAGAACTCCACTGTGACTCTAGAATAGCGAAGGACCAGTTTACCCTGGTGAGCTATAGTAGTAGAGACACGAGATGTCCTACAAGTGATCCTCTTACTGACTGAGGAAGGTGAAGGTCATGAGAATCCGGCTCTCTTAATGACCTATGTATGATACTGATGCGGCTTCTCAGCGATCAGTTGGAGTATGAGTGGTAAGCCTCATCTCCACAGGGCATAATGTTGTTTGTAAAACATAATCAACCATATAGTATAACTTGTTAGAGATAACTCCAAGTTAGTTGATTGATGTTACATTGCAATAGTGTTTATATTCTCCATATCTCCTAAATGGTTGAGATCTTGTTATACCTGCAACTGTTACAGAATGCTTTGAAGGTTTTACTGTTTAAAATATTCTTTGATGTTATAATAAAGCTTCTGGCGAAGAGTTATAACTCTCGCTGGGACAATTATGTATAATTGTCTCACCCCGTAGGCTTCAACTTTTTAGGTGGACGTCGGAGACGAAGGAACCAGCCTACAGGTGATCAGTCTCAGCAGCAGCACCAGGGGCAGCAGTAATCTCAGGTGGAGATTTGTCCTGCCATGTGGTGTAGTTAGAGTCAGTCCTATGTGTCCTCTGTACTCTCAGGTCTTGGAGTCTTTTGTATAAGTGATCTTGAGATTTTGTATCTTGATGTATATAATTACTCGAGAAGTAATTATCCTGAGATGTAAACAGTTTATCTCTCTTTATGAAAGAAGCTTTTATGGATTCAAGCTCTTATCTCGAAAAGTTTTAATTTCCCGTGATTTTTGTCTTCCGCTGATTACCGATTCGCTTCCGCTACGTTTTAATCGTGTTTATGTCATGGTTTGGAGATCAGAGCCCACAACCACCTTTGGAAGGAACACGAGAAGGGCCCCATAGATCAGAGTGAACATAATCTAGAGCATCCTTGGAAGAATGAATTTCCATGTCAAAGCTATTGTGTTTGGCCTTCTCCATAACACAATGCTCGCAAAAAATCTAACTTTCTAATTCTTTCGCCACACAACAACCCTTACTTTCTCAAAAGCATCATCCCTTTCTTAGACATGTGCCCTAAACGCATATGCTAGAGCCTGGTGGTATCTTTAGATGAAGTTGTAGTCGTTGCAGAGCTTGATATAGTGGAACCTTGCAAGATGTACAGTTTTTGTGAATTTCTCACTGCCTTCATGAGCACTCGATCATCTTTAAAAACATCAAGAACTTCATTTTCACAGGAGAACTTGCCGCCCTTGTCTTCAAGTGTGTCCAATGAGATGAGATTCTTCTTCAACCCGACAACATGTTGGACGTCCGCCAATGTTCTGACTTCACCATCAAACATCTTGATCTTCACCATGCCAACACCAATTGTATTGGAAGGACGGTAGTCACCCATAAGGATATCTCCACCTTAATGTGACTCTTAGGTATGGAAATAATCCTTATGCTCAATCATGTGGTATGTGCATTCCGAATCAAGAACCCAATCCTTGTTGTAGTCGTAGGACGGAAATGAAGCAAGAACATAATTGTCATCTTCAAAACCTCCACGAGCCACCTTTGCATGAGTTGCATCATCATTTGATTTCTCATACTTTTTCTTGTTTTGCAACTTGTAGCATTCATCCCAAGTATAACCTGTCTTGTTTCAATAGTTGCACCTATTCGATTGATGCGACTTTGACTTGTTCTTCTTTTGCCTTGAACTTTCAAGGTCTTCGTCACATGGATGCTCCCTTCCTCTAGCGGCCAAAGCTTCACCCATTACTTTTGACGAAGTAAGATCCTTCTCTAATTTCTCTTGAGACGTCAAGGACCCTTTGACTTTGTGAAGCGAGATAATCTTAGATTCACATAATATCATCATATCTTGGAGATTCTTGTAGGACGGTGGAAGGGTACAAAAAACAAAATTGCTTGATCCTTGTCATCTATCTTCACAACGATCTTCATGAGGTCGTAGATGATTTTATTGAACTCATCGAGAAGATCCATTAAGGAACCGCCTTCTTCCACGTGAAGCATGAAAAGAATCTTCTTTAGCGCAGGCTTGTTGGTGATGGACTTCTTCATGTCGAGTGCTTCAAGTTCATCCCAGTCATATTTGACAGTCTTCAGATGGACGACCTCACAGAGGACTTCATCCTCCAAACACAGAAAGATGTCTGTACGTGCCTTTTGATAAATTTTCTCCCACCAGTCATCCGTCATGGATTTTAGTTTCTTCTTCTTCTCAAGAGGAGCTTTGTGGACTCCTTGCGCGATACAAGATTCATACTTGACTGCCAGAGAGAGAAGCTCTTCAAGCGATCAAACTATTTGATATTGAACTTCGACACCATGGTAGAGATCCAGAGGTAGAAATTGCTCTGATACCACTCGTTGGGATATGGTGGTGATGAGAGACTCGAACAACAAGGCCCAACGAGCTTGTTGCGGAGATGCATAAGAGTAAGGTCGAGAAATCCAAACGAAATACGTATGACGAAGATCAATAACGAAAAGTAATCAACTACAAATATGAGATTTATAGTGTGTGGGCAATTCCCAATTGGGAGCGTACATTTACTGGCAGAGATGATATTATTGATAGAGAGATTACAAAGATGATTACAGAAGAGAGAAGAAGAACCCAATCCCCTTTTATACATGAAAGCCAACCGTAGAAGAAGACGATTGTTTGGAGAGGAGCTCTTGGAGGCATGAAACCCTAAGGAAAGCTCTAGGTATGTATGTGGCTTTAGGTCTTCAAAAAATGATGTCTCTTGATGTCTCTTCATTTCTCTTCATGCTTGGGACGAGTTGGGTGGTCTATTTATAAGAATATGACCCATATGTAAAGTCCTGAAGTGATTATGTTGTTTTCCAGCTGTGTTTACGGTTCAACAGAACTGTATACGGTCCGCTACACAGACTATATTTCCATTTCAACAACTTTTGCAGTCCAACGTTAGACTGTATACGATCCAGTTGGACTGTAAAAGTAAATACAGTCTAGGGAGACCATATATGGTCTGAAGTAATGACTGTAAATACACATATAGGTGCTTGGTGTATACGTCGGTTCATCAAGGAAGTTTTTCTAGAGAGTTTAAGACACTCTCTCTCAACACAATGTCACAAGCACTATGGCAATCCTAGATATTTTTCAACATATCTTTGGATTCAAATAAAATTTAGAAAATCTTCCCTTATATGTATACATGTAACTGAATCAACACTTGATAGATATTGCCACATGTGCCAATGTAAGCATACGACATTTTCAATTACCTACCTTGCTCTATGTCTCATCTAATAGTCCAAAAAAATGTTTGGAAGCCAATCATTGATGAAATGATGACCATACTGGCCTCTTGGAAGATGAAAAGCCTCTATAGAGAAGGATGCCTCACCTTGATAAGTGGCTCACATACTAGGATCCCATCAGCTTATATCAGTTTTCTTCCACTTGCTTCAAAAATTGAGAACACCATAAACAAAATGAGAAGGAATTTCCTTAGGGGAAGCTAGGGGATACTGAAAAATTATCCCAATAGATTGGAATATTCTTTTTAAACCTATCATCTTGGAGGATGGGGGATCATAGATATTCTACTATATTCTCATTGTATTTTCAATATAGTCATAGCCTCCATCGTTGGAAAACATCCTTGCTCTTGGATTCAGTTTGTTCAAGACAAAAACTATAACACAAAGACTCCATGGGTTTATAAATATAATATAAAAATCACATTTTTGGCAGCACTTACAAAAAGGACGTCAACTATGCTTCTTTTTGGTCAAATATCAACTTCTAGTACGAGTCTTGGTATTATAACAAAAGAATAATTTATTACAAGAAAATGCACACATACCGACGAATATTAAGTCTATCACACTTGATGGTACATATAAATCACTCACATATGGTCAAACATCAAATGGATATGGGGAGACACATGCAATGTTCACAAAGCACATCAAATTTTTACAAACCATGCTCTTAGTTATCATTATTGAAAATAAATTTATTAAAATAAAAAGTATAAAAAAAAATAAATAAACATAAAAGGAAGGAAAACATATTAGCGTAATAGAGAAATGTGATTTGAACTTAGAAGAAGAAGAAAAAGAAAAGGTCGAACCGTTATATAACTAGTAAAAGATTGTACTTGGCAGCTAGCTCAACTAGTCAAACATGCTGCTTGTGAAGCACATGTTGCATGATCGAATCTCAACGAATCCTGTTGGCACACTAGAGGGTGAGACTAAAAATCCTTTACGAATTGTAATTAGCTATTGTCTCTCCTGATTACCTTGGATAGAGTGAAATTCCTAACTATCCAAAAGGAAAAAATAACTAGTAAAAGATGGTAACCGCATAGAGTTATATAAAATTTAGTAAAGGTTGGGGATTTTATTATTATATGAACTGAAAAGGCAAGGGTATGGGGAAAAAGTATCAAGAAAATTGGAAAAAAGCTCAAACATCCAATTTCGTCCCTCACCTCGATAAGTCTCCCCCTCTGCATATAGCGTCATCGTGTTCAGGTAAAAAAACAAAGCGGTTCCGTGTTTTACCTTATTACGCCAGCATGTGAATGACAACAGTCCACAGTTCCTTCCTGCTGAAGAAAATGGACAAGGCTCACTGCTTGAAGGCTAGGGCCAAGAAAGGGCACTGGTTTATTCAGCCTGTAGCCTGGAAACGCAGCAGGAGAGAAGCAGGGATATGGCAACAACAACAGCGCCGGATGTGAGTAATCGAAGCGACCACCTGAAGCGCTTCTCTTCTCGGGATTCTGCACCACGGCTGAAGAGGGAGGACTTCTTCCGCACAAAGCATGATTCGGCCTTCTCAAGATGGGAGGTATTGTAGCAACGATGTATCCTTCTTATCCTGCTTAGAAGTTCTTACGGGGGTAATGAAACCCGACTTCGATCATCCGACTTGAAGTATTTCTTGGCTGATCCTCTAGTTACTGACCTCAATATTAAAATACGGCTTCTATTTCTTTGTTAAAATGATATATTGACAGGATCAGCCTCCGTTATTTTGAGTCCCCCCAAAAAACAGTTGGGACATGTTTCTGAAAATTAGAGTTCAAGTAGATTAGATGTATGAAGATGGGAAATGACTATTTTGGCCATCTGAGCTTCACATGGATCCGGACAAAATGTTGATTTTTCTTCAAGTTTGTCTACTCGTTAGGCCTTTTGCTTACCGAATCCCAGTTTGTTAAGATACTTATATGCAGTTTGTTAAGATACTTATATAATTTGATATGCTGGGGAATTAGTGAGCTCTGCCTTCCTATGTTTAGCATGTGAAGGAATCTGCCTCAAAACTTCTTGTAAAGAAGGTAACTACATATATGACGAGGATGAACAGAAAACACTATTGCGAAGTCCACATAATTTATATTCTCGACCTGTTAGTAAATCCAATTAGGATCCATTTGTCTCCAACCATGGTAAATTCCAGTAGTGAAAACCATATCTGGTATTTCAGTTTAGGCTCCGCTTGGTTTGGTGTAAGTCATAAGTTATGTGGAACTCATTTTTTGGGAACTCTAGTTCAGTTTCTGGAACTTAAGTTCCATTCACTTCCATGTGATTGGTTTGTTGTAAGTGTAAATATGGAAATCAATTAAAAATTTGTTAATTTTACTATGTGATATATAAAAAGTAAGGAAGGCAAAGATATAAAGAAAGAATCATATCCGTGACTAATCAGAATAAATTTTAACCATAATAACCTCAACAAGTGGTCATGATGTGGATGTTTCTCATTTAAAAATATTTTAATGTGGTGTAGTTATAATTTTTATAAAAATATTATGGTTTGAACCATCATTATAATATATTATTTCACTTTGTTTGTACAAACTATTGTAACGATATGCACATTTTATGTGTTTGTAAATACAAGTTTTGGGTCATCATTGTTTAACAATATGTACAACATCAATTTTTTGTATAATTCTTCGTGTACAATTATATTTATTATAATTTTTCACATCATATTATGTAAACATGAAGTATAAAAATATGTTAGATAAATCATATTTTTGTTACATGGTGCGGTGTGATTACTTTTTCATAGTGTTTGTATATTTTTTATTTTATAGACCACAGTGATAATGGTAGTTGTAGTGTAAAATATTTAATATGGTGTCGTGTACAATATTTTGTCATATTATGTTATGGATTTGGCAATAAATCATATCCGCACCGCTAACATTCCTAGTCATAAATATTTTATATGTGTCATTTATAAAGAATGAAAAATATAATTGTACATGAAATGTTGTTAATTGTTCCGGAACTCGTTTTCCGTTCTTTTTAAGTGGGAACTCAGGAACTCTATTTTATATGTAACTCTATAACTCATTGGAACTCAAGTTCCAACACTTACTATAAACCAATCATTAAAAATTGCCTTAGGAACTCCAGTTCATAAGTTTTGCGGACCACTTACATCAAACCAATCGGAGCCTTAGTACAGTTGGGGTATAACACTTATAATCGAGCTATCAAGCTATCTGGGGAGCAATGCCGAACGGCATGAAGGGTATAGAGAGTGTGAGTTATCAATAGCCCAAAATTTGGGGGATTTATAAGTGTCATAAATCTCCCAGATGAAATGTTAGATTATATATGTGAATACCGTAACTAATTAATCTGAACTCCACTATACATATACAATAGCGGGAGTTTACATGAGAAAAGCAAAACGGTTCCTAAAAGTTAGTTAGAATGAAAACTTTTGTGGAAAATACACCCTGACATGCTTGCCTAGCAGCTGTCTTTTGGGACGAAGGTTTTGGTGGATGTACAAGGATAGAAACTTCAAACATGGGTGCATAAAACATTCTATTATGATTAGTCTCAGTGTCTAGTCTCTGCGATAACCACTTCACCAGCACAGCTATGTTATCTGTAAAATTTCCCCACAAGCTGAATAATCTGTTATCCAGAATTCCGCCTCGATTCTATTCATCTTTTCTGGAGCCGGCTACCCCTACTTTTGCGCCACATGTCTCTAAAATGAGGTACATGTTGTACCATCCTTCAAAAATTGAAGGATTTGGAATTGTAAGAATATATATATATATATATATATATATATATCTGTGGCTCTGGTTTAGAGATGAATGTGAATGTACTCGGCATCGATAGCACTGTGTATCTGAGGTTTATGTCTATCTGTCTTTTCGGCGTCCATCTTGACAATTTGTTTGCAGAGAACTTGAACATGCTTGAAAGTGAACACCATTTATCCCAAGGTATCAGACTCTCCAATTCTTTTTAAGATAATTGGTCCACTTCCTGGAAACAGGGATACACAGATACTTGGACAAAGTTTCGTTTTTTAGAATTTTCCTCTCTTGATGCTTTAGCTTATAGTGCGATAACCAAAGCTCTGTAAAATCTCCTTCACATATGCGACTTATGATAATAGTGTGAAAACAGGAACTATCATTGGATTTGAGTTCTTGTTTGGCTAGGTTGGTTCTACCTTCCGTGAAATAAAACTTTAGATACCTGTCATTCGTGTCGAGTCCTAGGACCTGTTACAGTAATATGGTAATGGCCTGTCGTATGTAATTTACAAAGCGGAATAGAAGAAAACAATCTAGTGTTTATTAGCTTTTTAGTTTGGATATCTTGTTCGAGTTAGAAGAGACATTAGTCTCCCTCCTCCCTCAAACAGTGTGGCAGAGCCACGATAACCACGAGGATGGTAAGTAAAAATGCTCTACAGGTGGATCGAACCCGGGTTCCCTGGGGAAGACCTACAGTGTTCGGGCCACCCGTGATACACTCGCCAGATCAGTTCGGATATCATTTTCATCTTGTTTGGTGAAAAAGTTTCAAGAGCTACTTTTGACACTGCCCTGAAATTTAAAAATAATTCTTCACTTTTGGGTGTGCGGTACTCAAAGCCACAAAGATTTATGAACACCCTTTTAGACATTCCATTGCATCTAGATAACTTTGTGCTTATATTTTACATCTTCCTTGAAATATCAAGTTTCTAGGTAATACTTAGTTTGGCTGATAAAAGTTTTTGGCTACGTATCATCTCTGTCTGATGTATGTTTTTAGATAATGTTATAAGTTTTTTTCTTCGAATTAGTTGTCCTGATTTGACTACTGAAATGATTCTACAACTTGCTTTCGTGGCATATTTGAAGCTAGGATGGTCTATACCAGATTGTAAGCCATTCTTATTGAAGCATTTTTTCTTTGTGTTATACCTGCAGATTCTGATTGGGCCATCAGACTGGGAAAATTATTCTTTGGGAAAAGATGGAAGTGAAAGATACAGAATCCATAATCTTCCGCTAAGTTGTTCATGTCCTGGTATTTATGAGCTTGGAGTGGCTCCCTCCATTACCACTAAAGGCCGTGACTTGAGAAGACTTGAACCAGAACGTATTATTGTTGTATATCTTGGACAAGCTGACAATGTCAGAACTAGACTCCAACAGTATGGCCGTGCAGGTTCACATTTAGAGAATGGGAGCTTCATTGCCTTATCAGATGGCAGCAATACCTCAGTTGAAGGGTCAGGACTATTCAAAGAGATATTTGCAAGAGGATTTTCAATTGTTTTTAGATGGGCTGCAGTAAGTATCTATTTCTTTAGTAGTCTGAGTGAAATCTAAATACTTAGATCAATTGCCAATGAAACTAAAACGTGTACTAATACTGCTCTCACAGAAAGAAATTTCTAATTTTAGTTTTGATGGCTTGAAAATGGGAAGTTTACAGAAATATTGATGGAAAACCAGACAAACATTTTCTGTATAATGGCAAAATAATGAAATAAATATATGAAAATTGTGTATTTACACAGTTTTAAAACTTATATCGGCATTATTAAGCAATAGTTTGCATTTTCTGTTTGTAATGGCAAAATAATGAAATAAATATATGAAAATTGTGTATTTACACAGTTTGAAAACTTATATCGGCATTATTAAGCAATAGTTTGCATTTTCTGTTTGCTGGTTGGTGCCGAGGGTCTGTACATGAGTGAAGGGTTGACTAGTTTCTGAAGATGGATTATAGTTGAAGTTCGAAGGCTGAAACTTTGATATCCTTGAATACAGAGACCAGTTCATGGAAAAGTACAATGACACATATTATTGTACTTAGTTATAAGACTCAAGTTTAGCGATAATAAAAGTTTGCGTTTTTCCATGCAAAACATGTATGTTTCAAACTTTCAATTTCTAAGTGCTGAAAATCAACTTTTTTCTACTTTCTAAATGAATATCACCATTTCCGACAAAGTTTCAGCCATGACTGCTAAGCAATGGCCTCCGCAATTGACACGTTTCGGAGTGCTGCAAATCCACTTTTTTCTTCTTTCTTAATGAATATCACCCCATTTCTGACAGAGTATCATGACTGCTAAAAATAGGCACTGCAATTGATATGTGCAATTGCAGTCCATATGTAAATGTAGGACAGGAAGGGAGAGATCCTCTTACATTTTGTAACATAGCTATTTTGATTAGGAGATAAAAATTATTAAGCTCTGTTTAGGTTTGTATCTAGTTACATCTTTGAGTCATATTAAAATCCCAAATTAGCTGATTTGTAGTAGAATAATCTTTTGGTTGTCTGTTTATGCTTCTGTACTCCCTCATTTGATGATACAACTCTACAGAATGAAAATTGATCAATCAATATACTCTTGGATTGTTTTTTAATTAGATGTAGATCTATGTAGTTAAGTTTAAGCTAGTTCAATTTACAATATGTTAGAATTATTATTGTTTAGATTATTATGTCATATGGGCCCAGTTGTCTTGGCCCATTAGGTTTATGTGTGCTTCCCTTGTACTTGCTTCCTTTCCTATATAGGAGAGGAAGCTGTTTTCTATCAATAACAAAATATCCCATTAGTCTCCCATCTTACTATCCCCATGGTGTCAGCATCAATCCTAACCTAGGGAGAAAAAGAGAGACCCTCTGCTCTTAGTTATCAAGGTGCCCGCCTAGGCGCCTAGGCATAAGGCAGGCCGCCTCAAACTGGGCGCCCAGCCCCCTAGGTCACCTAAGTGGCCGCCTAAGGCCCTTTAGGCCCAAATTAAGCCACTTCAAGGCTACTTTAGCAAAAAATGTTCTTAATTTGATCAAGTTGAGTCATTTTATGGTTGAAATGGGTCTGATTTATCCCAAATGTGGTCAAATTAGGGTAAAATAGGTATGGTTTGGGGAAAACAGGTCTGATGTAGGGGAAATAGGCCTAATTTCTGGGAATTAGGTCTAATTTGGGGGAATTAGGTCTGATTTTGGTCATGTAAGGCCTCATTTAGATCTATGTAGGGAAAATTAGGGCTAGTTAGGTTTGATTAGGTCATGTTATGCAAAATAAGGTTTGGTTTTAGGCCACTATTCAAATATAAGCATATTAGGTTTGATTTGGGAAAAACAAGTCTGATTTTGGGAAATTCGTCTGGTTTGGTGAGATTAGGTCTGATTTGGCCAAACTAGATCTTGTTTAGGTCAACATAGGGAAAATTTGGGGAAGTTAGGTTTGATTGGGTCATAATATGCAAGATTAGGTTTTATATAGGTGAAATCATGTCAAATTTGGGCACGTAAGGTCTATTTTGGGGAAAATAAGTATGATTTGGGGGAGAAAGTTCTAGCTTGGGAAGACTAGGCTTGATTTGACCAAATTTGGTCTCAATTAGGTGTATATATGAAACTTTTAGGGCAATTGGGTCTGATTAGGTTATTTGCACAAAATTAGGTATGGTTTTAGGCCAAATTAGGGTAAATTAGGTCAAATTTGATCAAATTTGGAGCAAATGAGTTCAAATTAGGGCCAATAAGTTCAAGTATAGGTCATTTTAGGTGTCATTTAGCCCGAATTCTAAATGATACTATATAATAATGTCATTATTTAATACTTGCATATATGAAAATATGAATGTAAATATAAAAAAATCATCATTTTTTTATAAAAAAGGCAAAACGCCTAGAAATGCCTGGGCGCCTGCCTAGGCGCTCCCCCAAAAACGCATAATGCCTGGCCGCCTTAACAACTATGCCTCTGCCTGCGGGTAGCCGCCGTCTCTTCTTGGCTTGGCTGCCCGCCAAGCATTATCATTTGGGCCTCCATGACCGTCTCATATCTTCTTCTATCATAAAAATTCAATCTTTTTGTCAGCGTTCTTCATCCCGACCGTCTCTATCTAGTCCTCGCTTCCTCGGATCCTCGCCCAAGTCTCTTCTCCAAGAAACAATGCTGTCATCTTTTCCCATCTCGGTTATCTCAGATCTGCTCTCTCCCACAGTCAACAATCTCCTGTTCCCAGATCTCCAGCTTGATAATTCACCCACCGCATCAGAATCGTTGAGGCTACCTAATAATTCACACATCACAAAGCTGTGTATGGGCTCTCCTTGATCATCTATTGCTGCTGCCCGTGGTTATTGGCTTGATTTCTGGTTCGCATTGGCTTAATTCTCGTCCGTGGCTGAGAAGTCAATTAAAGATTAGCGCAATATTGAGAGTCTAATCGTGGAGTTGAGAATCAATAAAAAGAAAATCAGCCGCGTCGTTGCTCTGTTTGCTGGTGCTGCTTCCATGTACGTTATTGTCTTCATGACTGTAAAAGCTACTGCGGTGATGATCAAGGACTTGTTTAGGAAAGAAAAGATGGCAACAATTAAAGAAAGGAAGAACATTCTTTCCTTATATTTAGATATACTCGTCCCTTCTGCGATGAATCATCTTCTTCTATTTGTGATGATTATTTCTACTATTCAATTATTGTGGCCGTCGACTCAAATCCACTAAGGCAATAAGAACAAATCAATAAGTTTCAATGGAAATTGATACATAATGTCAAGCAATACATTATTTTGTCGAGGCATTAGTCGTAAAGGGGCATCATGTTAATTTTTTTGCGAGTGTCTTGAAATTTTATATCCCATGCTAGCTTATAAAGCACAAAAAAGGGGATACCTTGCTATTTTTTATTCCTCTTTTTGACAATCTTCTTCCTTCCCCACCACCCATCAAGTGTGCATCTATTTCCACGTGCAGGGGGTATTGTTTCTATAAAATAATCTGGCTTTCAGAAGAAGTTTAGTGAAGATGTCTACAACTTGATCAAAAGTATGTGTATATGGAGTGGAGATCTTGCCAGATAAGATAGCTTCCCTCACAAAGTGACAATTTACTTCAATATGTTTGGTGCGCTCATGAAAATTAGGATTGCTAGCAATGAATATAGCTGCTTTGTTATCACCTAGGAAGCACGGACACAGACACAGATAGGAATACGGACACGGACACGGACACGGGACACGACAATTTTTAAAAATGTAGGACACGGACACGGCAAATTGTTTTTTCCACATATATATGTATACATTATTGATGTATAAACACATTCTATTATAGAAATTTGATTGTGGAGTTTGCATTTCATTTACTTAAAAGACATACAATCATCCATCAAACACATTCATCCAAATAGGAAAAACCCATCAGATACAACAAGCATGGCCTAGTGATATTTATAAATTTATGTAAACGCATCCATGTCCATGCTTCCAATCAATTAAAGCAAATTGTCAATTTAAATCATAACGCAATGACTTTTGAACAGTAAACAAACAATAATTAGACCAATTCAACAATAAAGAAATCCAACTCAGAATGATGTATGATTAAATACAGTAAATACTACAAATTTGTATAACATAACTGAACCAACAGCAACAATTATTGTTAACATTATAACAAAACAGAAGAAAAATACTTATTAGAAAAATTGGGCATAGATTGATAGAGGGGCATGATTACAGTAAGAGAACAACAAAAATTTGGAGTGAAATTGAGGAGAAGGGGAGCAAATATCGGTGGGTTAGGGAACATGGACGGGTTTAGTCTTTTTTCCTAACATAACTGGACCTGGATGTGGCTGGGCTGGGTCAGCCGTGTCCTAGCCGTGTCCAAGCCAAAAACTCTTCAAAAAAAAGTTGGACACTCCGGGGCCGTGTCCACCGCGTGTCCAGCCGTGTCCACGGCGTGTCCGCGTTCGACACGCGACAGACACGGCCATGACACCTCCCGGGAAGTGTCCGTGCTTCCTAGGTTATCACATTTCATGGGAATAGGTGTAGAATCAGAAATCCCAAATTCTTTCAGAAGACCATGGACCCATAAGAGTTCACAGGTAGTATGAGCCATTGCTCTGTACTCAGCTTCAACACTAGATCGGGCAACAACAATTTGTTTCTTGCTTCTCCAGGTAACCAAGTTACCGCCTAAGAAGCACGGATACGGATACGTATCGGATACGCGTACGGGTACGGGTACGCGGATACGACAATTTTCGAAAATATAGGATACGGGTACGTCATGGATACGACAATTTTTTTAATATTTATTTTAATATTTTTAAAAATAACCAATATTTATTTTAAGAATAGATGAAGACAATCAAATTTCATTCAAAAATCACAATATTTCTAAAGAAAATGGAAACCAATGCTATAATATCAAACAACGATTTAAAAAGGGATCTTTCATTCATATTAATGTGAGACAAGTTACAAAAAGACATGATAATATCATATTCTAAACCTTTCACATTTCATGTATCATGTAATGTTGTGTTGTAAAGTGAGTTGTGTCATCTGTGATACCAAACTATCTTCATAGCTAGCTACTATGAAGCACGGATATAGATACAGAAATGGATACGGGTACGGGTGCAGTACAGGGATACGACAATTTTCGAAAATATAAGATACGGGTACAACATGGATACAACAATTTTTTTAATGTTAATTTTGAAATTTTAACAGAAAATACCAATTTCATTCTCAAATCACAATACAATAGGGGGAGTCTAGAGTTGAAAGTCACATGGTTTTGGGATTTTGAGGGATCACGCGAGTGGGGGCTCTCTTGGCTGCTAAATGGGTTGGTTGTATCCTGGCTGCATTGAGGTCATTTCCTGCTAATAAAAAAAGGAATACGACTTAAGAAGTATTTGGTATGTATTAGAGAGTATCTAGGGAGTATTAGTATCAAATATGTATTCAATACTAGTAGGACACCTATTTTGGTGTATCGGTGCTTCATAGGGGGAGACATAAGGATGGGGATGCAATGATTATCTTCAAAGGAGATGAAATAGATAATCTAGATAGAAATCCAGAATAAATCACAATGGATTTCGTCACCAAAACAAGAGGCATGTTAACCCAACGATACTAAATTGAAGCCTTTCATAGAATATGGAGGACATCAACGTGCATAAAACTTGCACCTTAGCAGGGAAAGCATCCGGAAGTACCATGTAAAGGTGAATGAATTGGTTTGCAATAAAGGACAAACAAAAATCCAGATTACATATTAAAGTTCTTTAAAAAGTGAAATCCCAAAAAACATAGGAGGTAGAAACAATAAAGAGAAGAAGGAAGGTTGGCATTTAGCAAGAGGAATGGTGACTAACCTTGAACTACTTCAAGGAAGCAACTATGACCGCCTTGCTGCAAGCTACTACTTAGCAAAGAGGGTTGAGACATGAGCTGGTGTCAAATGCTAATCAAGCAATGTCATGCCCAAATTTTTTTTCTAGTTTTTACTGATTGGATACGGCAGGATTCGGATTAGGAGTATCCGATACGTATCTAGGAGTATCCACGGAGTATTGGTATCCAATACGTATCGGATACAGGTACGACACCTGTTTTGGAGTATCCGTGCTTCATAGGTTACCGCCTACAAAGGTGCAATAGCCAGATGTAGATTTGTGATCTACCTTGCTGCCAACATAATAAGAATTAGAGTAGCCTATTAGTTTACAATGCCCATGTCTTCTATAAAACAAGCCTTTCCCAGGAGAACTCTTCAGATACTTCAGAATGTGACATACAACGTCCCAGTGACACTGTCTAGGTTTATCTAGGTATATGCTGACTAGGCCCACTACAGAAGTGATATATGCTCTGGTAACAGTAAGATATATAAGTTTCCCTACCATCCTATTGTTGATGGTCAGGGTATAAACGAGAGCTATAATCATCCTGTTAGTATTGGGGTCTAAAGCAGTAGTAGCAGGTTTTGCCCCAAGCATTCTGGTTTCAGACAAGAGATCCAGAACATATTTTCGTTGTGATAAGCAGAGACATGAGAATGAGCGAGAAACTTTAATGCTAAGAAAATATCTTAATTTGCCCAGATCTTTGGTGACAAAATATTTTTCTACGTATTCTTCGTGGCTTAGATGCCTGCCTGATCACTACCTGATAATATGATATCCTCCACATAGACAATCTCGATAACAAGTCCCGATGGAGTTTATTTGATAACAACAGAATGGTTAGACTGAGATCTGCGGAAGTTGAACTTTTGAAGAATTGTACTCAATTTGTCAAACCAAGCATGGGGGCTCTGTTTCAGCCTTTCGGGCCATAAATTGCTTTCCGCAACCGACATACTTTGGACGACTCCCCCTGAATAAAAAATCTAGGAGGTTGTTCCATGCAAACTTCTTCATGTAGATCTCCATATAAAAACATTTTTAACATCTAATTGGCATAAAGGTCAGTCAAAATTTACGGCAACAAATACAAGCACACGAACAAAGTTTAGGTGAGCAACAGTCGAAAAAGTCTCAAAATAATCAACGCCATATGTCTGAGTATAGCCTTTGGCTACAAGACGAGCTTTGAACCGCTCAATGGTGCCATCTGGTTGATACTTGACCGTAAAGATCTAGCGGCAGCTGACAAGCGAGCAATTAGTAGGTGTGTCAACCAAGTCCCATGTTCGACGATCATGAATAGCCTGCATTTTAATTTCCATAGCTTGACGCCATGTAGGATGCTGAAGAGCTTAAGCAACAGTTTTAGGAATAGACACAAAAGATAGTGCAGAAATGAAATTGACAAAATTTTACCCCAGGTTAGCAGTAGAGTAGAAATTTCCAATGGGATGTTGGGTGTGAGGCCGAATCCCTTTGCGTAAGTTGATAGGAATATCCACGTTCAAAGTTACCTGAGGTGGATTTGCCGACAAGGATTGAGGAATTGGAGGGGTCATGGAGGGAGTTGGAGCTTTCAATCTTCTTTGATATACTTTCAACGAAAGAGTTGGTGCAACAACATTATCTGATAATTCTGGATCAACAATCACCGGTAGAGGGGTAGCAACAAGTAAATCAGATGTCAGAGTAGAGCCGACTGTAGAGTAGAATGGCATATGCTCAAAGAAGACGGCATCGACACTAACCATCCACTTCTTTGTAGAAGGATCACAACAACGATACTCTTTCTGGGTTCGAGAGTACCCTAGGAAAATACATTTGGTTGCACGAGGATCAAGTTTAGTCAATCCAGGACGAAGGTTTTTAACAAAACACATGCTTCCAAAAATCCGAGGAGGCACAACAAAGAGGGGCATCAAGATATAAAATTTGATATGGTACTTGATTGCCAAGAATAGAAGAAGGCATGCGATTAATTAGGTAACATGCAATGGATCTTGCTCCTGGCCAAGCAAATTTCGGTACGTTATAGTGAAAAAGCAGAGTGCGGGCGACTTCAAGGAGATGACTATTTTTATGCTCCACAACCCCATTTTGTTGGGGTGTGTATGCACAAGAGGTTTGATGAATAGTATCAATTTTTCAACAGAACTGACTGACAGAGGATTGTATAAACTCAAGAACATTATCAGTGCAAAAGATTTTTATCGGTTTATCAAACTGGGTACAAATCTCAGCAAAAAAAGATGTGATAGTATCAAATGTGTTAGATCTGTCCTTTAATAAAATAACCATGTGGTACTAGAGAAATCATCAATGAAGTTCATAAAGTACTGAAATCCAGTAAGTCTGGGAACAAAACAGGGGCCAAATGTCAGCATGTACAATATCAAAAAGTTGTTTTGAGCTGATACAATTTTGTTTTGAGAAAAATAGAACGAGTTTGTTTGACCAACTGGCATGTTTCACAATGAAAAGCAGATTCTGAAATATTAGGTAGTAAATGCTTCAACTTAGCAGGAGAGGGATGGCCCAATCTATAGTGCCACTGGAGGCCAGTCACATACGTAGTCAGTAGAGCAACATTCTTCGGCGTATCCAAGTAATATAAGCCGTCTGGTCCCTAATGGCCCGAACCAATCTTCATCCTCGTGCGTAGATCCTGAAAGACAACACCGTCATGATCAAAAGTAATAGAGCACTGAAGGCTCTTAATAGTTCTGCTAACCGATAATAGATTAATTGGAAATTTTGGAACATATAGAGCAAAACGCAATAAAAGTCGACCAGGAGTGCATGTATTCCCAATTCTAGAAACGGGCGTTTGTGAACCATCGACAAGGGTAACAGGTGGAATAATGGAAGTCTTATGTAGTTCAGAAAATAATGTAGGATTGTCAGACATATGTGAAGTGGCTCCAGAATTAATCACCTGAGTATGTTTACCAGATTGTACAGGAGAGGCGAGGAGAGCATAACTACATTCGGTAGAAGTTTCAGCAGAGGAAACTAGACGAGCTTGGAGAAGCTTCTCAAATTCAGATTAGATTCACTCTGCAGACGGTGGGGCGGATGAGGATGGAGCAGTGTCAGGCTGGTCCGACGTGTAATCAATTGTTCCTCCATTCTTCCGCCATGTGTGCACAACATTGGGTGGGGCGCCATGCAGGATATTGCTGGATTTTAAGACGACACAAGCCCTACCTTGCCATACTGTAGACACATTAAGGATGCCCTGGCAGGTGGTGCTAGATCTTCAACTCGCCATCCACACAACCCAGTGATCGTGATTGCTGCCCGTGCATGTCTACTAAATTGGCTCAATCCTCCCTTGATGCTCTTCCATGTCTACGCAGAGTTCGGCCAGATTCGTATTTGCCTTGTTGCTACAGAGTGGAACCTCCAATAGGTGTTGTTCAATCGCCATCATCTTAATATCAGTGACAATTTTTCCTATATCTGCATGAGTTTTATGACTTATCTTTCCCTTGAAAATCATCGTATACCTTTTTTTCCTGGGGGTTACGTCCCTAAGCCCCTATGAGGGGCGACCCCCTCCCCCGACTCCCACTCACCGAGGGGTAGTGAGTCTCCCTCACTGGGGGCAATGCCCCCAAGACCCTGAGCAATACTACGCTTAGTTATTTGTGAAGTTGTGGTGTTATGCTTCTTCATTGCGAGTTTCTTTCTTTTGGAGTCCACCTCCATCCACTCTCTTGTTTTTCATTGTTGGTGTGAGGGGGAGATGTATAGGAGAAAACAAGGTCATTCATCCACTCATGTCTGGTTCCTGCATATTCATCCGTGCTCTGTTGAAACCTGTTATAGTGCATATTTCCTGCAACAACACATGTCACAAACATGTTGACCATATGCTATAACGCAATACACTTATAGCAGTGCTCTTTTTACAACTATCGTGCATCACTTTTTTTGCTTCTTGTGGTGAACTACTTTCGATGGTAGTGGTGACTCAGATGACTTCTACAAATGTCTTCCACCATCTATAGCTCCAGATGCATGCTAAAGCTCCAGATATTATTTATGATTTCTTCAAGTCTGGCGATTATCAATTTCATATGCCTTGGTGTTATATTTGTCAGGGTAGAAGACCTGTTTGCTACCTACATCTTCTTCAGGGGGAATGTTTGAGTGTTTCAATTATTTTATCGCAAGATTTTTGAGGAGATCAAATTTTGTATGAGCTATTGTTATATATATTTTTTATTGGCAAGCTAGACACATGTTTCACCCACACTCCAACTTGAGGGGGATTGTTAGAGTTATTTGTTACTTAGTTAACAATGTATATGAAGCTAAGATATATGGCCTATTAGGGTTTGATCCAATGACTTGTATTTGTCCCCTCTCCTATGTATGGGAGCAGAGTTTTGTCTAATAGAATTAACCTCCATTGCCTCTATTTTTTCACACTATTTCTTGAGAAATAGATACACAAACCATCTTTAGAAGTCTAATTACATTTTGCAGAACGAAGAGTCACCATGCTAGAGGTGAAGAACTAGAATTATTCTCAACCTTAGGCTCTATAGCGGCCTCTTGATTAGCCCACACATGCTCGTCATGCTTCTTCCAATACTTGACTTCTGTCTGATTGTTGCATGTGTAGAAATTGTGGTATTGTGGAATATTGGAATAGGATTCACACCCTATACTTGGGGAGTGCCACATCCTCTACCACGCTGGTGGCTACATATGTATGTATTTAAGACATCAGGTTCAACAGGAGAAAACACATTCTTCACATGCACCCATAAACGTAAACGAGAGTAGGCAAAGGTTATGAGCTTGGATTGGTTGGTCTATGAGCGCATAGCTAACCGGTAACTTGGAAAGGAGCTCACATTTTACATATTTCGTCTTGCCGCTTTTCAATTTTATGTTGTCCATTAGATTCGATACTCGATAGAGATGGGATGATAGGACCTTATCTCTTCCAACATTGCTTTATAAGAATCATAGTGGGTTGCCAATGAAGATTCTTCATCCAGTAGGAGAGTGTTGAAACACAAATAAAATTTGAAAATTTCGGATGCAATGCTTCTATCAGAGTAGACCTTTGGAAAGATGGCCCCATGCTTCTTATTATGATTAAGATAAGACTACCAGAACAAGGAAGGTTCGCACTACTAAAATCCAAGATATTATGAAAATCATGTTTTGCCCACTTTTTCCACACAATCCTACTAGAGGAGTGGACATGAATATGGAAAGAACATGCTGACAAGGTGTAGTACTTCCCTGAAACGTCATAGCAGTCACACATTTAGCATGCGACTGAGAGAACGTTAGGCATAATAGATGATGCCATGGTCTCGGCAGTGAATGAGTTGCAATTAGGAATAGCTATAAAGAAGGCAATCCAGACAAACGAGAGTGTCTGAAAATAGGTGAAAATGTGCCAAGATCTACGCAAAGTCTAGTGAACAAAGCATGAAATAACTAAATAAGTAGCAGTAAATAAGAGCAACAACCACTAGTCAGAGATACTTGTTCGCAGTGGGGGTATGCAGTGCCAAAAAGGGAGATCATAAGCCCCACTTGTCAATAGCAAGGATTTCTTTGTCCCTTGGCAGCGGCTGGACTTGCCTGCCATTTAGTCGCACATCGAAATGGCTCAAATCTGGAATTAGGCACCTATTTAAAATGACTCAGGCCCAACTCAATCCATTTAATTTACTGGTCTAGTGGGTAGACCCACGGCTGACTCGTTCAGCTTTGTAAAAAATAATGTTTAGCAACATATACATGTGCTGAATATTACCTTTATTTCAACATTGTAGTTAAACAATACCTCAAATATTCACTTCAAATACTGAACATTTGTTTGCTAAATATTAACATCTTACATGAACTAGTTTCTGTATTAATGCAGTTTACATTAAACATATCATGTATTATCTTAAGCGCAAGGAATTAAATGCCGATACCGACACCTTATCGACGGCGTGAAAATAGATATTTACAGGTATACCGACGAAAATATCGACGCCTAAATGAACGAATTAAATCATGAAATTTTACAGGCGTGGTCTCAACACCTAGATGCAACGTTTTATGCAATAAAATTCTATATTGAGTATGTTGGGGGGGGTCAATCATGTGGGAGGTAAGGAATCAATCCTGTTTTTTAGAGATTTCGATGAAGGATTTCGATGACAAAATATAAGAATTAAGATCTGAAATTTTAGTAGCACAATCCATAAACGCATGTTTACACACTTATTCAACTTACAACAAACATATAACAACATAGTAAATTACTAAGTACTAACTCACATCAGTTGTATGTTGAGTGGCGCGCCAACTGCTGATAAGGATATTGTTATTCTACATATTGCTCCCATGTCATCAAAACTCTATACGATTTGTTGTATGTGACAACATGCTCCTCATATACTTCAGGATTCACATACTGCATCATCCCAATCTTTGGAAAATGTTCTTATAAATCTTTGAGATATTGAGCCTTGTTTGCTGAATTCCTGGGAGGCTGAGAAGAAGTGGGACGAGGTGCGGGTGCCCTTACTCGAGGAGTTGGAGGTTGAGGAAAAGGAGGTTGTAATAGAACTCCGACAATAGGATAAATTGTAGTATGCCCACCACTCCATGTTTGCCCGAAATCACCAGAGTATGCTTCAGTGTTCACCCGAAAGCATCCATAAGGGCTACAGACACTCAGACAGAGTATGCTTCATGATATCCCATACCAGGTCCAAGTTCTAATTGTAACCTTGGTTGTGGACCTTGTGGTTCAACTTGATATCCAGAATACCCATGTTGAGAAGTCTGAGATGGGTATGGAAGTGTCTGCCCAAATAACATATCTCCAAATGAATGTTGAGATTGAGATTGAGAGTCAGATATGCTCAATGCATCCATTGATTCAACAAAATCAAAATGATAATCACTTGGACTCTGGTATTGTGGTTGTGGTTGCGGATTGGATGGGTAGGAGTAGGGGTAGGGGCTTGGAGTTGTGGGCATTGCGGCATTTGGTGGAGGTGCACCACTGTAATCTTTCCCAGTTTGAGTTTTTCTTCTTTGATTTTTTTTTTCAACCATGGGATATTCTTGTTGTTGTGGAGGTGCACCCCTAGTAACATAAGGCCGATCATCATGTTGATGATCCACAGCTTGAGGATATTCTGGAGAGCGTTGACTTTGATTACCACCATCATTATCATTGTCACTATCATCAGACTTAGATTTGAAACTAGCTGAAGAAGAAGAATCTGAGCTACCTAACTGCTCTTGTAGTCTTCTATCTATTTCCATATCAACATTTACATGGGCAGCTTCAGGCTCAAGTCTTTCAGGTGGATTATCAAGAATAATATCATCACCATTGTTTGGCTCAAATTGATCTTCTATGTATGGATCTGGACGCCCATCTAAATTATCAAGAACAGGACGACCTATCTCATTCATCCATTCCTCTAAAGGATTTTCTGAATCTTCCTCCAGCCCTCTACGTCTGTTAGTGCTGAAAGTGTATGCGGTGTCAATGGGATCGTGGACAACAGCAAAATCCACTTCCCTATAGTTGGCATCTCGTATTGCTCTAGCCCTCAACCGCATGTTGTAGTGAACGTAGACAAGGTCCCTCAACCTGTTTGCCCCAAGCTTGTTCCTTCTCTTTGAGTGTATCAGATTGAATGTGCTCCAAATTCTTTCACAACCCCCTGCAGATGTTGTTTGAGCAAGGAGGCGAACAACCACTTTTCTTAAATGGGGGGCACCTGTTCCATTCCAAACCCACCACTCACAAGGATCACCTGCTTCACGACCAGAAACCGCATTTGGATGTCCAAAACATCCAGTGCCTTCACGGAAATGGTGCAACTGCAAAAAAACATCATTTCCGATATTTAGATGATGAAATCAAAGTGATGACTAATGACTAATGAGAAATTAAGAATGTAAGTAATATAGTTATCTTATACCTCTTCCAGTACTAGCAATCGCTCTTCTGGAGAGGTAATGAACTTGTTGGTGACATCTCTCACTACAGTCATCAGAGTCGGATTCAATCCAAGCGTTCGTGAGTATTGGAACCTCAGATTCAAATAGTAAGCTGTCACAAATATAAATTAGGAAATTAGAATGACATTTTAATAGGTAGACTATGAGTTAGACAAATAACTCAGAAGTTAGAAACTTAGAACATAATTGATTGAGATATATACCTGCTTTATGCAATGGATGCAAAAGCATATTTGTCCAACGATTCTCATAAATTCTGATGTATTGCTCATTCGACTTAGGAGCTGCTTCTTTGATGCGGTCCACCATTGAGGTCATTGCATCATATAAAAAAGGCATTGTTGCAGTTTTGTCACCATCTACCAGCCTCAATACCTTGACAATGAGTTCCATTATTCGCAGTACCCTAGTAACCTTATCCCAAAAAGGTCTGCTGGCAATCAACTGCTCAATTCTACTGCCAACTGGGGTATTGTGCTCCTTCATGGAGGTCCACTCCACTCCATTGAAGAGCCTCCTAAGTCCATCCTTTTTGGACTCTAATGATTGTAAGGCAAGAAAGTTTGTTGCAAATCTAGTTGCACCTGTTCTAATCAGATCACCTCCACAATACTCACGTCGCCTCATTGCATTCAATAGAAAAGAATGGTTGTAGATGAATCCTGTGATCAACCTACCATCAATGATAACAGATTTAATGAATTCAATTGAGCTAATGTCCTTGAGAATGAGATCTATGCAGTGGGTAGCACATGGTGTCCAGTATATGGGATATTTCTTCATTAAACTGTCCCCGACCTTCTTGAAGGCAGAACCATTATCAGTAACTATCTGCACCACATTTTTCACACCAACCTACTTCATGTATCTCTTCATTAGTTTCTTTATGAACTTGTGGTTCCTGACCTCACCTGAAGCATCAACAGAGTCTAGAAAAATTGTGGATCCACGACAATGTGCAAGAAAGTTGATAATTTGTCTTCTGTTGCCACTAGTCCACCCATCACACATAAGTGTGACACCATATTCAGCCCACATAATTTTTTGGCCTGAAATCCAGGCTTGTAGATCCTTCTTCTCTAGGGGAAGACACTTATTCATTAATTCATATGAAGTGGGGGCCTTGACGCCCCTCCCAGAATCCCCTATCACATCTACCATATGTTGCAGATACGGTTCAGTTGCAACATGTACATGTATACCATGAGCAAAGAAGAACTTACCCACTGCCTTGCCGACCTTATATTTTGCACCAGTGAAGCCTTGCCGACCTTATCTTTTGCACCAGTGAACATTGCTTTAATGCCTTTTTGCCTAACTTCAGGCCTCCTAACCCCTGGCTCATCAACATGCCTCAATCTCGTACTAGCAGAACGGAAAAGTGTATCAATGTTGCCTTTCTTCCTTTTGCCATGACCAACTCTGTCTTCATCGTCATCTAGGTCAACAACAGGAATACGTACAGTACCACTGCCTCCACCTGCACCAGATGGCCCATACCTCGTAATTCGAGCTGCCTCCTCTCTTTCCCACTCATCTCTGCGGGAATCTCTGAGGGCACGCCTATACGCACGACGTGAATAAGTTGTGTCACAATCAGGAGGATATGCAATGTCATCATCTGATTCTGCAGAAGAACCTGTGCCCCTAACATTGAATAATGTATATGTGTAACCCCTGTCAGCCTCCTTCATCTTTTGTTGTTTGTGTTTCTTTGCACCCATAATATTCCTAAAATCATCCCTAACACTTTGGGGACACCCTTGTGCACATTGCCACATTTTTGTCACCGCCAGTAATGTGACGTTTGAATCTAGTAATCCCCCTCCACCAATCGTCTTGTTGCAGTAATTGCAAACTATCTTTGCCCTATTGCCTTCAAGAGGCGTGCAATGATTCCATGCAAAATCCATCACATTCTTAGCTCCACCAACATTACCGGCCCCAGAACCCTCACCATCGCTTGAAGTCATCTTCTCAAAAGTCAAAAGTGGACACTGTCACACTGCAAAAAGACAAAGACAAAGACAAATAAAAATTAGGTGTATGAAATCTATAACCCATTAAGTTGCAAGAAATTAATCTATTTTATGTATTATAGAATCAAACACAACACTTTTAGGTGTATAAATGTTAAATGTATTCATAGAATCAAACACAATATTTTTTAAGATTTTTATTAACAAGAAAAAAGGCTTAAATAAAAAAATTAAAGTCTGAAATTAATTTAAAATTTATAAAATCTGATAATTATCTAGTATTAAGTCAAGTGATGTATTACAACTTTACTCATTCCATCTTACATAACAATAACACATACATTTCTGTAGAAAAAAAAATGATTTTTTTATTATTTTAAGCATTTTGAATAAATAAAAAAAGGAAAAATATAAATATTTTTACTATATTTTTGTTTGAATTTGTTCACATTGCTATTTGGTACAACTTCTTCTACTAAACCTATGTTAGATACTTATTATTTCTAGTACTTATTGTATTATTACGAATTTAATATTAATTAGTGAAATTATATGATAATACTAATTAAAAGTAGTAGATCTAGTTATACATTAGTAGATCTACATATAATATTCATACATCTACTGTTAAATAGTATTAATCCTAAGTTTTTTGAAGTAGATCTAAGATTTGGGTGTATTTAGAGATTTTTGGAGAGATTTTATGGTGAAAATAGAAGGAAATAGATAGGAGATGGGTTAGAAATGATGAAGAACGCAAGAAATCAAGAAAACATACCTTGATTACATCTGATTTGAGCTCCAACGAAGAAAATCGCCCCAAATGAGTAAGTTCTTTCTCTCCAACAACAGCAGCAGGCTCACGTTCGCAAATGACGGCATACCGGGGCGGTATACCGCCCATATCGCCCATAAGTGGGGCATTTTGCATTGACCCCCCTACCGCCGAAAACCGGTCGGTTTTACCAGTAAACCCACCGGTTTACCGAAATTTGCGGGAGCAGCGACAGATATGCGTAAACCGATGCCAGGTTGGCTCGGTATCAGTAAACCGAGCGGTATGCCGACAATATCGTCAGTATCTTCTTCCTTGCTTAAGCGTCACATACATATGGAGTTAATATCTCCATTTTCATATTAAATATATTACCTTATACCTTATTGGGATGTTAATGTTTCTTTTAAAGTTAATGTTCTAACTCTTATCAGAATTTAAATGGGCAAACATGACTCAACTGCTACCCACCAATTCGGTATGGTGATAAGACTGATTAGGAGTAGGCTATATAAACCCGGACCCGCCATACCCACGCTTGCAATGACTCAATTCAAACCCAAACCTAGCCCACCTTCCATTTCACATGTTCAATGGCGGTAGATAGCAACAAACCTATAGGGATAAGGGTCGGTGAGAACACCAACAGAGAGCGACATGGTGTCCCTATGTGATCTTTCTCAAAGACATGTAAACCGGCAACAATAAGGCCATGTGTTCGAGGAAGTGATCTTCTCCGAAGACAGTAAAGAGGCCACAAGAAAAGGCACAATTACAACCAAAGCGTAGCTGTTGTTTTTGGTCCAGCATGCGATATAAGGCGACAACCTGAAGGCTCATCAACAGTAGCTGATTGTTTGGTTCATTGGTGTCAAAAACACATCTTTAAGGGATATGAGAGGAGACCACAGTGCAAGTTTGGTTAGGGAGAGAGACAGAGATAGATGGAAAGGGCAGTGATAGCTTGGCAGAGAGAGAAGAAATGAGAAGCCTTAGCTTTTTAGGGTTCTTGCTCTAATGTCATGTGAAAAGTAAAATGTGTCTTGCATAGAAAGGAGTGCCTAGTTATTTATATGGATGGCAGGAAGTGGGCAAACCTGGATTACAAGATATGGGGGATGAAAGAAAGAGGAAAGACACAGGCAGTGGCCTGAAAATTAATAACACGACACCACAAGAAATAGGAGACTAAGATATACCACAATAGGTTTTATTATGTTTAAATATAGTTCTAAACATCCTCAACATCTGGAGATAAATCTTGATGGTGTCTGTATCTATAGGCACTGACATCGGAGCCTAGTAAACTTTCGTCTTACAACTTGTCGACCCATCTTGACAACTTTGAGCCAAAATATGGAGATAATGGCCCAACCTAATTCAAAATATCCAACTTGTCGACAAAACTTGTAGCCGTTGACCATCAGCATAATAAGTCTACTACTGTTGCTGCACAGTGGTAGCAAATGACAAATATTGGCAAAGCCTACTAAAAATGAAAAAATCTTGTTCGCATATTCTCTTAAACCAGGGCCCATGTTGTGTGTCCTGGTGCGGACAAGTCTGTCAGCAAAAAAAAAAGAAAAAGAAAATCAAGCCATACATCAGGGGAGCAGAAGCCTTACCTTGGCGAACCAGCTATGCTGGAATCTAGATTATGAGATGCATTGGCAAACCACATATGATGGAATCTAGATGATGGGAGGAGAAAAACTAAACATTATGGAGGAAAGATTTGTGTGTGTGTGGCGGGGCGGGGGGGATGAGGGAGAAATGACAGATTGATAACCTGCCTTTTCCGTCGTGTGGGCTGGGACCATCACCGAAGAGGCTCCCTCTCTATTGTATCTCGCCCTTGGTTGTGCCCTAGGATTTATGCTTTTGCCAAGCCCTTGTGGGGAATCACAAAAGGTCGTGTGGTTTGTATTCGCAAAAGGCTGCCAAAACAGGGACTAAAACGCCAGACATTTGCACTGTTCTGACTAACATTGAAGAAAAGAAAAACATGCAAGAAGCATGAATGCATGATAAAATCCAGATACACGTGATAATTTTGTGACTGGTGCAAATGTGGCCGTGACATGCTTGAGGGGGAAGCTGGTGTTTTATTCACAATTTTCTCAAAATTTCAATATTTACTGGAGCTATGTTCCCATCGAATCATCTAAATGATGATGGAATAGTAACTTTTTCTCGTTGATTATACTAACATCTGTTGTGCAGTTTTCCCCCCATCTATTTACATGATGAAGTTGCCTAATTATCTCGCATCATTTCACTATGCATTATTTACATACCTTATATATGATTGCTCAAACCATCGACCAGTCATCTTGCTCCATTATTATGGACACATTAATAAAATCTATGGTCACCATACGCTAATTTGTCGACTCTAACATGGTTTGTCTGGTATACCATTTCATATGAGTTGAAAGCGGACAGTGTACTATGCCCTGAAACTCGTCATTTTAATTAACTAGAACGCTTATGCCGAAAAAAGAACTTTCATGATATTTTTTTAGAAGTTTTTACTTGAGCTCTCCGTTGGTTTCCCTTTTACTTACTGCTTTGTGATTCTGGAGAGCAGATGAGAAATAAAAAAGATGCTGAAAACGCAGAAGCTATGTTGCTCGGCATCTTTGATTATGCATGGAACAAACGGTCTAATGGTGTTTGCAGAAGAAATGACGTTCTGGAGAAGTTGCAGAGCAAAATACCATCAGCCAACATTCTTGATAATCTAATGAGGAAGCTTCAATTCTTCAAGACACAAACGTTCAACAGGAAACGAGTTGGGATCAGGATCGAGGCAGGGGAGTCTATTGCTAAAATAGAACAATCTGTTAAGCAGGACGGTAGTCGAAGCCGCAGTGATGATTCCAACATCTGTGGTGTGATTGGTGCCAATGGCAATATTTGTAAGGAAAAGCCTGTTTCTGGAAGAAAGAGGTGCTTAAAGCATAAAGGGATGAGAGTGAAAGTTAATGCAGTATCATTAACTTCCAGAAGAGGCCGCTCGACAGTTGAAGAGCCTAGTGGAAAGAAATCCTTGATCTGCGGTGTGACTTCTAATGATGGTTCTGTTTGTATGGAAACGCCAGCAAAGGGTAGGAAGCGATGTGAATTGCATAAAGGTCGACGCATCATGCCCCCTAAATAGACTCTACGCTCTCTCCTTACGTAGAAACATCAAGACTGCCAAATGGAGAGCGTTTTAATTTATTCCATGTATTCTTGTTTGTTGTTAAAATGAATTCCGAGTGTATTATGATAATCGGCTGAGCTGTACAAAATGTTATCTGAATAGCTGACCTATATTGTACTTTAAGGCGTCTCGACTTTCTGTAAAACACATGCTCAAAGTTGAATTTAAACAATATTTGTGATGCAAGACCACTCATTTTAGCTTACAACCTTGGAAGACTATCCCTTGCACCCTTTTTTTGATATCTATTTTTTGTTAGTTGGAGATGTTTACAGTCACATCACAACCCCAATACAGAACCTTCAGTTGCTATATAAATCTTCCTTTCTTGTACCCAACGAGGTTTTGAACCAACCACCCGACCAAGACCACAATCGATTAGCTCAGCTTGTTGTTAAGTGCGCCTTGCATTTATCTAGGCCTGTCAAACTGGGTTAAAATCTGCGGGTATTCATTGGTCGACCTGTTCAAGTCAGATTTGAGTCAGATTTGAGTGATGAAATTTGTCATTTGTTAAAATTTGCCCATATTCATCCGTTTATTTAGTGGGTTTCACATATAGCCGCGACATCCATGGGTGATCCGTTTAAGTGGATTATTCATTTTAAAACAAATATAATGAATAAATAAGATGATCTACTACTAACTATTATTGTTAAGAAGTTTCAAGTTTGAATTTGCTCAACAAAATTTGATATGAGAGAGAGATTGATAAAAATAAATTCAACTCTACTACATTATCTATTTATTGTACCAAACTTAATATAAAGTCATAGTACAAGTTACTAATTCTAATATATATGTGCTTGATTAGTTGTAAAAATATAATTTTTTTTATTTGATAGTGACAATGTATAAAACTTGGTTGTTCTTGTGCTATATTTCATCTAAAACACTAGAGAATGGTCTTCTTTTATTAGCAACTTACAAAATATCTGTTTATGCACATATTGTATGGGCGTCCGTGTGTGACCTGCAACCTGCTGGCTCAGGTCTTTTTTGACCTATTTAAAACTGCATCTTTTTGACCCACCTAAACCCGCAACCACCAATCTACCCACTTATTTGACAGGTCTACACACTCACCTGCAGCAGCTGTTTTGACGAGTGTCCGGTGTGGTCAGGTGAAAAAAAGGATCTCTTACAGTATTCCACATGCTTTTTTGGTTAATACAGCTGTGCAACAACAGTCTACCAAATAACTGTGCACAAAATCTGCGTGTTCAAGCTGCATCCTACCAAATGTATTGCCTACACCGTAAAATCACTGCTTCCAAATACCATGCTTTCAGACCCATTCATCTCCATCGAATGACACCCAATCAAACAGTGCCTTAGCCGACTACACTGGAAGAATGCACTCACTTTCGAACCATACCTTCATAACCTTATATAGTATAAACGTATATGTTTTAGCCGATGGGTTATGCAAATATAATATGATGAACGTTTCACACGTTTGTTCATGCAAAAAACACATATCAGATCTTTGGCTTTGTGTGTATGCTTTAGGCATTTGTTTATGCAAGAAAACGCATATCATATTTTTGGTTGGTAAACCATAATAAATTGCTCGAAATAACAATTTCTTCTTTTGATAACCATTTTATATAGCGGAAGGGTCTATGTTTCTATGACATAATGGCGATCTAGGATGTTTAACTGTTGCGATATAAGCTCCCCTGATGTACCAGTTAGTTGCGAATCAACAGCCTACTATACAAGTACATGACTTATCACTTAAATCAGCTGTTAGGTCTAGGCATGATAATAATTTCTTTGATGGAATGCGTCAGCGGATATAAGTTAGTAATGGCATAGCAGATCGTATACGTGTATATCTTAAATATCGAAAAGGTGGTGTGTTGCGAATCCAGCAGGATCTAATCTTAGGCGGAAGCGTTTTTTTTGGTCTAAATCCTTGATCTCTTCTTCGGGTTGTCTCAAGTTCGTGAAACATTTCATGACTGATGGGGCGAAAATAGATTGTTTGCCCGTCTCACTCTGCATGTCCCCACAAATTCGTGGGTCTGGAGGCTGCTTCGCTCCTCACTGATTGCCGGTATATCATTACAGGTATCCTACTGTTTAATGGGTGCAGGTTATCCTGAACGCACACATAACATAGACCACCACGCATAACAGAGACCACCACGCTCTAAAACGACACTATTTGCTTGTGTGTGCCTATAGGAGGTCATCCTTACTTTCCTGTGACCTCACCTAGTACGATTTGAAAAGAACTGATTTCGGCTTGCATTTTGTCACTCAAGCTCAGATACGGGTAGGAACGTCGATGTCAAATTAGGCTGGTTTGGATTAGAATTTGTCGATATGAATTGGTTCTGGATTTTGTAAATATAGAAGATTTAACTTCTAACATGGGTCATAAACTAATATTATTTGCATATGTATATAAGATTATATAATCTGATTTTGGGTTCTGAATGATCAAAACGGGTTCATTTCAAACGTACTTCTTTGCAAAAAATCTGATTCCATGTTAGTTTTTAGTTGGGTAATTTTACATCAACCCAAATGTATACCTGATCCCAGACTGATCCCAAAATGGTTATGTTAAAGAGTATATATTAGCCTATTTAATTAATAGGTTAATTAGTTAGTGGGCCTTTAATGTCTCGGCCCGTTTAGATTACTTGGGACACAAGTCTTAGGATTTCTCCCTTGCTCCTATATATATGACAGGGTTGTACCTCTTATTCATCTAATCTAATCGAATCAGTTCAATACATTATTCTTTTACAGGTTCATTAACACCACACACAATGACATCATACATGTTGGTTTGTATTGCATGTTGGAGATCAACATTGAAGAGTAAAATTAAGCAAATTAGGGGTGGGATCCCCTTAAAACAAACTCCTCGTTATCGTGATTTAGTGGTCCGAGAGGGACCAAAAACCAGAACACAGTCAACAACAACATCAACTAGGGGAAGCAAGGCTTCAAATTTCTGAGGGACCCTCCCTAGAAAGGACAATGTAATACATCCAAATTGTGAAATATATCTAATCTCTAGACTTCCTTATGACATTAGATTTAGTATTATCCCTCCTTTCCATGAATCAAAATGATAATGGGAGTATTAAGAATGTATAAATTCAGTGGTTATGTTTAATGTTCCTAATAAGAAGTTTTAGTGTAAATGAACTACATGAGGTTAAGTAAGGGGTTATAATGCAAATTCACTATCTCATAAATTTTAGTGTTAAATAAAAATGGTAAGGAGTGAGACCCAACAAGGATCCACTCCTTACTCAATTGAATAAAAGGAATAATCCAAATGCCAAACACCAACATAAATTTTCATATGGGAATATGATTGATATATTCAATTTTGTATATTCAAAATACAAAAGACAACATTGAAAGAAAAAAATTTCGAACTATGAAATTTCATAAATTTTCAAGGTTGACACCAAAATGGGTGATTATATGAGATACTAAGTATTTCACTAATCTTGGAATGCATAGGGTAATCTGGCTACTCCAATTCTATTTCCCAAGGAACAAGCTACACATATGTACATCTTAGTCATCTTGGTCATCCTTCTCAAGCCATCTTTACCTAAGGGGTTGAAAGCAAACCCCACAAAAGAAGAAAGGTATCAATAAACACTAGTATGTACATATAATACAAAATTGAACAATAACAACAAAAAATATAACAAATATTATATCAAGACTCCCAATCAAGGAAATGAAAGAAATCATCCAAATGGATACCAAGAGAAGTATTTCAATAAAGATGAAAATCAATAAATATAATCCATTTTACAAAATAAGGTATGTCACAAAAGCATATACAAATTTATTAGCAAATACAACCTATCCAGTTAATCAGTAGTTTATCATACATGTGAGATAGACAAAGTGCTATTGCAAATATAAAGACAATGACAGTTAGGGCATATAACCCTAAACCTGACAAAAAAGGACACATAACCAAACTCTCAAATATATCATGATGGGTACATAACCCAGGTATGGAGACATAACCACTATCTCAAAATAACATGGACACATAGCCCCAGGAATGGGGCACATAACTCCATCCAAAAATGTAAAATGGGTACATAAACCGAAAAGTAAAACACAACCAAAACATTTATATAACTCTAGCTACTAAATTAACAAGTACGCAATAATGTAGAGGCAAGTGAAAGTTCAATCACATAATAGATTTCACAAGAGTTTCCATCAAAAAATGGAAAAGATATAAAATTTCCTCCACAAAAGTGGATTAAATAGACCATTGTCACAATTAGGATGCAACATCAAATAATAAATAGTCCATCACATGACAATTCTGTTTCCTTTTTACAAATTTAGCAATATAGTTGCAATTTCACAAATTAGGGTACAACTTCACATAATATGATCAAAACATTATATACATGCTTCAATTTTCAATTACAATAAATTAATAAGATCATATGATCACTTTTAGGATAAAATACTCACATGAATCAACATCATATGGGAGAGAGAGGGTTTATATGGTATCATGTCTCAAATAGATCAAGAGAAAGAAAACATAGGTAACTGCCCAATGTTTGATAATAGCATGCAACATACCAATTCTTGGATTTAAAGACCTCAACCAAACCCTAAGTCCACACCAGGATCACAAGATACCTATTAGACAAATTACAATACCAAAGTGATCAATACATGTACTTATCAAATCCTAGAAATTCACCTCTCTATTGTAATGGACCCATGTTCTGAAAATTATATGATTTGGTAGATGCTATTTTTCTTGTTTGAATGACTATTTATTTGTTCATTTCTGAGTTATTAGTAATTAGTTATGGGTTTTATAAGGTAAATACAATTAGTGAAGCTATAAGCTAAAATCAACTATTGTAATTATCCCTACATCTCAGATCAAAGATTGGCGTAGACAGGGAAAGTAAGTAATTGCTTCTCAAACAAAAGCCATGTGATTAAGAATCAAGGCAGAGGGGAAAAAAGATGGGAATGCCCATATACATCATTACAAAAATAATATGAAAAGTAGTGTAATCACTACAAAAAATTTGTCCTTTGTTGAAGAACATTTGTGAGGAACCAAAAATCATGAATAATGATGTCTATTTGTGAGGACTCATCCTTCAAATATGGGACCAAATCCCTCAACCGTGTTTTTAACATCCTTAGACCTTTTATGTGAACACTAATCCGTCAAAAATACATTACTCACTAATCACTCCGTGAAAAATGCCGTGTCAAATGTTTCCCTCCATCTCATAACCCTTTCCTCCATTCTCTACCATTTGTATTCCGCAGACTTCCCAAAATACGCCACTTTTGGCGAGATTTGCAATCACCAGAGTGAGGGTTTTGCCCCGATCGCCCCCGACTCCTCCCGACTTCCCCGACGCCCCGACCATCGCACCTCCTTCCGCGTCCCCTTCCGGGTCATCTCCTCCCCTATCCATCGCACCTTCTTCCGATCCCCCTTCAGAGCCATCTCCTCCCCCGACCATCACTGCACCTCCTTCCATCGTCTCTTTCCCCAGCAAGAAGCCGTTCAGGGGCCAACTCAGTGGCTGGATCAGACGGCAGTGGCGACCAAGCGGGAGCTTCGAGATCATCACGGAAGAGAAAGAAGGCTTTATTGTCAGGATGCCGTCTTCTACAGAGAGGGAACATATCCTCAATGAAGCCCCTTGGTCGATGGATGGAGCGTTGGTTATCGCTCAGGCGTGGGCACCAGGCTCTGCACTTCAACCCCTTTCCTTCTTACGGGTCCCTGTTTGGCTGGAGGTGGAAAATCCCGATGTTCCGTGGACTGTTGATGGAATTGCTAGCGTCGCCAGTACCATCGGGAGACCGTTGGACTTCAGGGAGATCACCCTGTCAACTGGATGTATGGATGCTGCTTCGCTGTGCGTGGAACTAACCTGCTCCGATAAAATCCCCAAATCTACTTTGGTGGAAGTTGACAGATCTAAGAAGCAACTGAGGGTTGAAGCTATTGTGAAGCCCCTCTTTTTCTCAGGATGTACAAGATTCGGGCATAGGCTGAGTTCATGTCCCAAAGCTAGCAGAAGTGTGGCTCCTCCAAAGGACGTCCAGTTCCGCTTCAGGAAGCAGGCACAAGGTGCTCGAAGATTTGTCAAAGAGAAACAAGCAGCGCCTACAGAACATAAGATGGCTGACGATGCCGACCAGGGGACGGATGTTGCGATGGAGCAGTCTATCGCACTTCAGGTGGTCAACACTGTCCTGGACGGTGCTATGAAAAATTCGCCACATAAATTGTTGATATTTTTATTTCCTAATGCCTACTTACTTCTCAAAGAATGCCTTATTCTTGATCATGTATAGGATAAATGTAGAGAAGGCAGAGTGGATAATATATGTTACTGATGCAGGCCAATCACAACACTTTGACATGGTATTCAGTGTAAGTATCTTAAAACTGGATCCTTGACAGGTTGTATCAATTATACGCCAATTGATATCTTCATTTCATTTTTCTTAACTCAAATACAGGCTGCAAAAATGGCTGGTTGGCTTCCTGATCCTAATGAAGCTTCATATCCTAAAGTAAACCATGTTGCATTTGGTCTTGTTCTTGGTTCAGATGGGAAGCACTGTCAGACAAGATCTTCTGAAGTGGTTAGATTGGTTGATTTACTTGATGAAGATGTTACACGCTGTAGAAAGGAACTCCAACAAAGACTTGAGAGTAATGGTAGGTGTTGACTCAGTATTATATCTGATCACATATTTACACTCCCATTAATCCTACACCTTTTTCATTTGAACGTCAGGTAAACTTCCTAAATGGATGGAGGAAGAAATTACAAAAACTGCTGAGGTAGTTGGTTATGGTGCTGTGAAGTAAGTTATCTTCTAGCTATTTATGACCTCTGCAAGTTTGTGATTAAATACTACATTATTGATTGACTTATTAGCATATACTTGCATACATGTAAATGTGTACTCTTGGTTTGGGCATAGACCTGTAAGACAATGTTTGCTAATCTACTGTATGGCGTCTTATTCAGAACTGTTTACTACAAGCAAGTTAATAATTGTTCTTTGCTTTGAGGCAATTCCTACTTTTTTGTTTAGAAAGTGCTTCAAGGAGAGTTGATTTGTTTTTTTTAGAAAGTCTATTTTTAACTACTAAGTCACCACCACTCTGGCAGTCAATACATGAAACCCAACTCTCTTATGATCCAGGAGGCAATCTTATATCTACTATGTTTTATGTTTTCTCCATATATCAACTTCCCTATTCTGTATATGATATATCTTGAAATCCTTTCGTACTAGGTAGTATTTTGAGTATTTTCCTTGAGTTTAGGAATTTTAATATTATTTCACTAATAAGGGTTTCCTATGATTGGGGAGTACATTGATGTATTTATTAATTGTCATTATACTACTAGTGCCATTTCCAGTACCGTAGTTATTTACTATGACTAGTCTAGGATTATATTACTATTCACTAGTAGGAGTGTATGAATATTCATACATAGGAGCTTGACAAGATCATAAATATTTATCTAAAAGTTCTAGTGTAGTTTGTATCTCAAACCATAATGTTGGTTTGCCACATGGGGGCATGATGTTTCTTATTCTTGATTATAATCCATAGTGGGTATTATCTTAACCTACTAGGGTGAACTTATCTATTCTATAGAAATAAAGGTTATTTATATCATGGACTTACATTTGTTGAAGGAACCCTGGAGTATTTACACACAAAAAGGACTAACATGGTATGAGTTTCCAACTATTAAGAGAAAGAACCACTAAAAATATGTACACATGAAAAGGAAAAGAGGATATCTCCACAACTAACTTTTACATCATCCATTTCTTTTCAATCATTATCTTACATGAAAATCTAGATTGATGGTTGACCTAATTAGTATTTTGGTTTCCTTTGAAAAATTTCATTGTTGTTCTTTACTTGATAATTTGTTCCATAAACATTAACGAGAGATAGAAAATATTTTTTGTTGTAGCATTATAAGGAAGAAAATTTATGTGAGAAACCCCCCCTACAAAACTGAAAACAATAATAGTATCAGTGTGAACATCTCTACTAACTTATAAATCACAAACATGGTCAAGTCCCACAAAGGTCATTGCACCTTATAATGTAACAATGGAGTCTCATACAAATACTAGCATCTAAGCTTGAAGATAATCTTAAATTGGATTGGCATCTCAATTGTTGCTTGTGCCTGTACGAAGGTGTTTATGAAGGGTTGTAATCTTTTTACTAATCGTTACTATAATTTATAAAGTCACGTATGTTTGTGTAGTTCTCCTATAAGAGTTACTCATAGGGAAATAAAGGGACTATATGTTTATCCATCCTTACAATATAGGAATCAATTTCCTACTACATATATGTCAATGTACCTTGTTCTCCTAGATCATGAGATATATTCTCTTATTGCATTACTCGACTCCACTGGGTGAACATGTTTTCTTAATTTGTTTATAGGATCATATAGGAATCAAAGTCACAAAGTAGGTGCAAGAGAAATAGATACCTACCAAGTTAAACACCATACATGATTTTCATTGCATATAGTATAAGTTTTATACACTATCTCTACTTTATAATTATTTGAAACTTATCAAAATGGGTAATTAAACCCCATAGATGGAGAGTTTTAGAGAACAATATATAGAGATAACTCCATGTTATTAGGGAAAATTTGTTTGATGATGATAGATGTAGGTCAGGGTACCATTGAATACCTTTTTAAAACTAATCCCTAATGTCAGAACCCCCGTTACATGTATAAGTAATTTCCATATCACCTCTCAACTCATATATAACAAAATACTTTGTCCTTCTACCTAGATCGCTACCCATCCCCCAACTTTATTTTTTTGCTCAATAACCATGATTGATGCCAATATATACCATGTCAAGGGTCTAGATATGATACACGTTTCCACATGAAGTTGTCGATTCCTCCATTTGCAACTAACTATAGTTGTTCTTGATTTCCCCCTCTGTCCATATGATGCTACTAGGACTAAGATCTGATTTCAACTACAAGTATCCTATTTCCTTTGCATTTGACAGCTTCATGAAAAATTCAATATGCCTCTACCAACTGTATCATGCTCTATTTTGGTTTTTCCTTGACCATGGAGAGTTTTATGAGATATCTACTATGCTTTTCATGGTAGAGATTGTTTATACTATTTTTGGCTTCCTACAACCCATGTTTGGTTTCATCATGACTGGAAGGGTCTAGGAAAGGTGGAAGAACCTCCAATAGGTTCATTAACTGAGGTTCAGTAACACCGACTAATAGAAAATCATACTTCCTAACATGTAAGTGATATCATAATGCAGTTGGGATTATACTAGTGTAGTAAACATGTTGCCTCTATCACATACAATATTCCTCTAGATAATGAATGTTAGTAAAATTCTTGTTACTGGCATATTGTTTTATATAACAAAAAAGGTCAGTTGTAATAGATAAATTAATACAAATTATTGTTATCACAAAATATGTAAGAATATAAGACAATACAAAAGAAATGAGTTACTTTAATCCTGTTGATTTTATACAAAAGGTTTGCTCATATGCAAAAGACATTTCTTGAGGTTTCAAATAAATAATGCAAATTATAGTAATAATTTTGTCTAAAACCTTTATGGGAGTTTTGAAACTCATCAAACATATATGTTGTTATTTCTTTTTTATTTTTGTAGCCACAAAACTAATTTGGCCCTAATTCTTCATTATGAATTTGACAACCTAATCATTCCATATGTACCTAAAAATATATTTTATAAATCCTAATACTGTTCAGATTTCCTATTATTGTGATTGAATTTCACATACCATTTATTTTTTAGCCTAATTTGCCATGTGTATTTGTATTTTCCCTTTTTTAATTGACTAATACCTAAAATATCTTGTGTCTCTTTCCTATGAAAGTTTAACTGAGTAGACTAGTATGATTTGACTGTAGTGGTGTACTCTAAGTGTTGGTTACCGGTAGACAACCATATTTTGAGTTTTGTTGTTTGTGTGTCAACCTAGGTGTTTGAGCAAGTGAATTAAAAAAAGGGAAAACCATATTTTGAGCTATTACACCTTTGACCACATCTACACATGTTCCCAATGGTTTTTCACTCCCAAGAGCAAGTGAAGTTTTCTCTACAAAAGCTTGGATCGTTATCCCTCATTGGGAAATCAAAATTCACCATTGTTGGGGACAATCCAAGATAGTGTAGGATGCCTTCAACACATGGACTTTGGTTAAGCTACATTAATATCCTTAAACTTCTATAATGTTGTTTTTTCAAGTGATCCATCCATTCACAAATGATAATAAAGTCATAAATTTGGAGCTTAGTCATACTTATTAGAGTTTCTATGATTTTACCTATATTTATCTTATAATCTCAAATAAAATTAGCGCTGTTCTCCAAATATTGTGAGATTACACCTTTTTGAAAATTTAAATAGTTACCAATGACTATGCAATGCATTATGGAATGAACCTTCAGTCTTGACAGATCATACTTGGAAATTGTGGAGTTGTTCTTCGAGTCAAGTATTAATATTGAAAAAAATTGGTCTGAGGATGTTAGTATAGTGAACATTGCATTAAATAGGGGTGCATAGTATTTCTTTGGTCTTCAAAATGAAAAGTAATTGGAAGTAATTGAAACAACTATGAAAATGAAGAGAACAAAAGAAGAGATATAGACGCAAAGCTATGTCTTATGCAGGAATTTATTTAGTATATTCTTATGTAGAAACTTATTTAGTATATTCTTATGCAGGAATTTTGACACAAAGCTATGTCTTTATGTTGTACTGTTGTTCTAATTGTTATCTTCAGACCACAATATTAATTTGTGTACTCACGAACTGCTTAGGTTCATATGTTGAGAAAAGAATTTGGTGGGATTAAAAAGCTAAAAAAGACTGTAACTTTGGATTTAAGGGCTGCTTTACAGAGAGCTGCACAGGTGCGACTCATGTAGAAAGAAAAGAATAAAAGTCCTTATGCTATGAGGATTTCTATGCGGATTAACAAAGTTGTCTGGAGTATGCTTGCTGATGGTAAATCATTTACTGAAGCTGAAATCAATGACATGGTACACATTACTTCCTCAAGACTTAACCTTGATTACTATATTGTATTGTCTGTATTACATTGTATTAAACTATAAAGCATGGTTTTAAATTTTGGTAAAAGATATATTGGATGAAGTTACCCAAACGGCTAGTGGAATTAACTGCAATGCAATTATGCATATATTACAACTTGGCTGACCCTAAAAAGTAGCTACTGTGTTTGCATATTTCTGAAGAACTTGTTGGGAAATATAATGATTCATTATAGTCTTAGTATCATTTTAGGAATATGTGTTTATAAATTTGATGTGTTAATGTTTATACCATTTCATTATAAATAAAAAATTCAAATATATGCAAAGCTTGTGGAATCCTAGCCTATAGATGGATATTATGCAAGTTTTCACAGACCACTATACTTGTTTAAAGTTGATGCACGTTATGGAGTTTGAACATGGAAATTTCAGGATAATATTAGTTACTGCTGAATTCAACCTTTCATTATACATGTATTAACAATGTAACAGGTTTGAGTCATTCGACAACAATCCAAATTTTCTCCTGAAGCATGGATCATTCTTTAGGTTGTAGGTATTTATTGGTTATTGAATACCATATACACTAATGCACATAATTTGCAGATTGAAGGAAAATATACAATTTCAATTTGAGTAAGAAATAGAAAAAATCTTTGGATTTTGGGCATTATTATGGGCAATTTTTAGATCCATGTAGCATTGTATGTCATTCTAGGTGAATATGACTGATTTAAAAAGTGGTTGACTAAAATAAAAAGAGAACAGATGTGTATGTTTACAGCAGTTACTGTTATGGACTGAGATTACCCAATTTTCTGTGGGTGGCCAAAACATTTATTTACAATTATCTTTTCCTGGTTCGTCTCACTCACCCTCCTCCATTATTCTTACTATTATGGACCGAGTTACTGTTATTCTGTTAGAGTGTTTTTTACAATTCTTCTTCCACATCTTCTGAATGTTGCTGTATTATTATCTTTTCCTGGTTCGTCTCACTCACCCTCCTCCATTTCCTCTACTGCTTACAACCTCTTCCCACCTCTTTTTTCTGTTTTCTTCTATTCCTCTTTTACACCTCCTGCTTCTCCAATTGTTGCCGCGACAGTTGATTTTCTTTTGTCTTCCTCCCCCCTCAACCTCCTGCTGCTATTGCAATCTCCTTTTTGCTCTCTATTTTTGTGTTTCCTTTATGGAATCATATATAGTATATATGTATAATAGGCAATGTACCATAAACGCCCGTTGTCCTAGCAAGTCTGCAGCTGAAGCCTATTTCAGTGTGTAAAAATCCGAATATGCAGCTACTCTTTAATTCTGTCTTGTCATTGTTGATTTACATTACAAAGCTGAGCTATAATCAAAATGGCTATGTCTTCGAAAGAGTCCATATATAAAATCCAAGATGAACTAGATATCATGAATCATATTCTGGTCTATGAAATTGACTAAATGAGTAGCAAGAACTTATTTATTCATTATGAAAGTCTCCAATGTTTACTGAAAAAACTACATCAGCATGTTAATATCTGCTTCGTATTGTTTATACTACATACAAACACAGACATATCACTACATTTGATTTCACAACTGCAATTTGTCTTATTGCACCAATTCACTTCATGTCCCCCAAGAGAAGTGAACTATCTGTATTAGATTACTTACCTAAACAACTGTTTGCATATTGCACTTCAGTACTAGAGAGCAATGCCAGTATGTCTCCTTTTCTTAAACATTAGTCCTTCAGTGGAGATTCTTCAAGGCCATATAACCCACTGAGTTTTTTTTAAATATGTACTATTTACTAAGTTCAATCATAATTTTAGTTTACAGGTGCATGTTGCTGTTATGTTGGTTCACTTACATTTATCTCTACTTCGCACTCACTCTGATTCCTTTTTGTATTTATATTGATAGGGTAGAATTACTTTTAATGATGGATTTCGATGGACAATGCACCTTGGAGTAGACTAAAACCGAAATATAAGGGTAAGTTGTTTGTTGTACTATGATTTATGTATAAACTTTAAATTCTATTAATATAATGATTTGTCATTTTTAGGAGAAGAATATTCAAGTACCTAACCATATGAGGCCTGGCATTGATGAAGAGCACCACACCATTTGAAGGAATATGGAGACATTATAGATCTTAAGAGTTTCTAGCATGATATGTTGATTGTCATCAATCTCAAATTTTATAACCATATGTACTCTTTATTTATATCAACGTTGAGCACGCAATGTATGGATAATATTTTGCTTCAATAACAAAAATTGATTTGAGGTGATTAAACATTTTTATGTGTCATTTTGGTGTTGGATCTTCTTATGATGTCATGTGAATTAGTATTAAAATATTGCTTGAGGTTATGTATACAAAGTTTTCATTTAAAATTTGATATTCACTATAGTAACAATTAATTAACATTTAATAAATCATTCAATAATCAATAACCAAATCGTTTACAGTAGTCCCTCATAAATATATTGATGAAGGTCCAGATTGACCATCAAAATTGCATTGATGACGACCACATAGCCCCTCAAAAATAATATAAATGAAGGCATTATCCCTTCAAAAATATATTCTCCAGGACCATCAAGTCCCTCAAAAATGTATTTATGAGAACTAAACATGCCCTCAATAATGTTATTATGAAGGCTAAATAGTCCCTAAAAATGTATTTATGAAGGCTAAATAGTCCCTCAAAAATGTATTTATGAAGGCTAAATAGTCCCTCAATATAACATTCTTGAGGGTCAGTTGGTCTGTGACAATTCTATTCGTGAGGGCCACTGGTATTTGTCACGTGAGTTCTCTTCACGGACCATTTGTGAGGGCCAAACTCACAACCGTCCCTATTTGTGAGGGCCTGTAGAGAGGGGTTTGTGACATGACTCACTCGTGAATAATGGCCCAATTTTTACTAGTGAATTCAGTAAGAATGCAGAAAATCACCTTCCTCTCCTAGTTTGTCCACACGATGATGTAGCAAAACAACCCAAAGATGACTAGATCAAGGAAAAGACCACCACACAACATAGATAGAGAACAATGTTGTTGGGTTGCCCATACAGTTCTGGTTCCCACAACTCATGGAAGGGACTCTGTGGTGACCTGGAGCTCCAACACAGACACCAACCAAACTTGTTAGAAGGAAGAAGCCACTGAATGATGGCCAATGAGAAAAATATAGGGTATTGAGGTTGCCAACAACTCTTTGATCAAAATAGCAATGATTGGTAGAGAAACTAGCAATGATGTTGCGAGGAACTCACAGATCACCCTACTGATCAGAACATGAAGTAAAAGAGAGATTTGTACATACCACAAGGGAGGAATGATTAATAAAAGGGAGAATTTTTTGAAAACATAGGGAGACATGCCTCATAGTCTCAAACGTTCATAGGGGTACAAGAAACTAGGCCTAAGTCTTAGTAGTAGGTGGATGTATATCCAATCTAAAGGAGGTTGGGGAGAAATATTGGTGACATTATGAAGGTGGAGATATTTCCTCAGGGGGTATCGATTTAGAGGGCTTACCTTTGTACCAGAAGGTCATGGGCAAGTTCTACATTCACTGAAGACCAAGAAGGGTACAAAAGATAGTCAGGGCTTGTTATGGCAGTAGGAGCGGTGAAAATTTGAATAGTCAGGGATCAACCAACTTGGGAGAAGGAGTAGGAGACAAAAGAGAAATAATCTCTTATTTTTTTACTAGAGAGAGGGAGGGAGAGAGAGAGAGGGAAAGTGATCATAGTAAGAATATTTAGTATACTTCTGACAAGAAAGGAAACACGATGGGGGTAGGTGATGAAAAATCTACCACATAATTGGGATCCAAAGGCTCCAGAAGGAGTCCTAGTTTCTCTAAGATTAGAAACAACATGTACATAGTAAATCATTGACTTTAAGAAAAACAATGGTATTGATTAGTTATTTGATATATTAGTTATTAAAAACATACTACTTTCAAATTTTATAAGAGAGAACAAACACGATCCGATCAGGGTGGAACTTGACATGGTGGATAATTAAATAATGTATTTTCCAAATTTAATATTTTCCCTACTTTTTATTATTATCTTCTATGTTATTTAATATTTTTGAGTTAATGCTATTACTCATACATACTATCCTAATTAATAAATTTCTCTAAATATTTGGGAATTGATTTGTTTTGGGTTTTCTATTCATTAACAATCTACTTAAAGCCTATTTCCAATTATCATAATGTGTTTATTCAAATTTTATTTTAGGCCATTTAGTGGCATTGTCATTCAAGTAAGCATAATCTAATATCCAATGGCATATATTTGATTATTTATATTGATACGTTCCATCTTGTTATGAAACTCATTATTAGATACATTATTGGGGGTAGTGACTTTTGGATAATTTTATGCATTTATCCTAATCGAGAACTTTGTATAATATTTTTGAAACTTATTTTTTTATCATTATCTTCTCATGGAATAAATTCCTTTATCCCTATTTAAAACTATTATCATTATTCTCAAATTCCCCTATTTAGGTTATATAAGTAAATACAATGTTCTCCTTTCAACCTATTGATGCATTTTGCATGATTCCCACTGGTATGGATAGTTCAATCTTATCCTAGTAATTATTACGCACATTAGTTGGATTAATTATATTGATATACATGTATTAAGACTGATGATCACATTAAGTTCCATTTATTAATGTGTTTATCAACCTAGGTGTAACAAACATCTTCATCAAGCAAATTGGGATTTAAAAAACATGATATATTATTATTTATCCATAATTTAGACTCTTATTATCACCCTATTAAGATACAATGGGGTATATCTCACACCATGTTCGTGGGTTTCTCCTTAACTTATCCCAAAGGCTTCTTATCCTTGAGATTAGGGTTTTAATGAATATAAATTAAAGTTTTGGTATGATATAAATATATTCTAGATCTTTTCCTAGCCTTCGACTCCTCCATGGATAGAGGAATCCCATAACACCTTCCTTCTCTCTCATCCACCCAAGGCATGGTCTAAGTACCTGAAAAACATGAAAATAACATCCATAAGTGCATTTGAAAGTAATATCCATATTGAGGGAATTAAATTGCATTCTACTATATTCATATGTGATTGAGATGCAAAAAGACACAAGAGGAATCCCTAAAATAGGGCTGCATTAGAAGAGAATCACTACCACCACCTTGATGCATTCAAAAACATCTACAATACCCCCAAGATCTATAGGGTCCCTTAGGAGGTCATCAATTGCAAATGTTATGGGTTCTCTCTGAGGGACAAGGCCCCTCACTTGGTATCTAGATCTAATGGCTTTAATGGATGGGAATCCCTAATTGATGCCTTCGTGACCAAGTTTCACCCTACAGAGAAAACCATACACTATAGAATCAAGATCACTAGATTTACACATAAACCCATTGAGAACCTGAGTGAAGCTTGGGAAAGATATTGGGAGTACCAAAGAAATGGATCGCACCACAAATTTGTGCTAGGAAATCTTGTGAATATCTTCCACAACTGGTTGACTATGAGTGAGAATTTCCATCAATGTTGTTGCTAGAAGTGACTTAATGAGATATAACCCGAAAAAGGTCAAAAAATATAACTGATACTATGTCTTCTTTAAAAGTTGGTCTGCAGTATGAAAGAGGGCCAATCGATAATGTCTTTTTCTTGGGGATTGTCATTGAATCTCTTATAGTCAAAATTGACAAGATAGTTATCAATGTTTGTACGATGAAAGACACTGGGTATAATCGAAAGAATCAGGTTGAAACCGTGATGAATTATGTGACTTCCAGAGAGAGTGGTCATGGCACTGACTGTTGCATTTACACTCATGAACAAGAGGATAACCTAGGTGGTTCAACTAGACATGTCTCTTACACCATCTTTAAGAAACCAGACCACCCCATATTTTCCTATGGCAATAAGAATTCTATAAAAATTCCTCATCAACTGAATGTTCCTAACAATCCACCCCTAAGGCCACCTAGATTTAGGAGGGGCGGTGGATTGTCTGGCTTAACTCATAATACTACTTATCATCATAATAGGAACAAGTTTCAAGGCCAAGGTCATAACTATGGCTAGAATCAAGGTTAGGACACCATTACAACAAAGCCAAAATTAATGATTGAAATGTTCAAATTTGTGAAGAGACAAGTATCCATTAATGATAAATTCAATCGAAGAGCAATAAAAAAAATAACATGCTGAGTATGATGCAAGGGAAAATGGATTATGTAACTGGGAAAATATATGATTTGCAGACCCATACCAAGATGATTGACCAGTAATTGGTGAATTTTTCCAACTTGATCAATAATCTCCATGGAAGAATTCTATCTAGAACTCAACAGAATCCTAGAGGGCAAAAAATAGAAAAAATGGCTACTGTAAGGTTAGGAATAATTTTGCAAAATCAATTATACAAATCTCACTAAGAGAGCATTCCTATTCCTGAGTCTCAGCCTAAGATGGTAGAGTTTGAATAGGAAGCTACAGCCGTAGTTGTCCCTAAAAGGAAAAAGTACAAGGAGAAAGGTAACATGAAAAAATCTATCAAAGAAAAGCAACTTGATGCTACCAAAGAAGCAATTGATAATATAGATTATTATTCCCCAAGTATACCTTTTCTATACAAGCTCATCAAGGATGATTTCAATAAGAGGTATAAAAGGTTTATCAAGTTGATGAATAAACTACATCTAAGCATCCCTTTCTTGGATGCTATAGAAGAAATGCCCACTCATGCCAAGTTCTTCAAGGATCTAATCACAAAAGGAAGAGGAGGTGATGAGGTAGAGATCATCAAGCATTCTAAGATGTCTAGTGCTTTTGTACAAGCTAAAGTTTCATTTAAGTTGGAAGATCATGGAGCCTTCACAATCATGTTCAATGTGGGAGACACAATGAAGAAAGGAAAGGATTATCTAATTTGGGGCTAGAATCAGTTTGATGCCTCTCACTCTTGCCCAAATGCTTGGTCTCACCCACATGATTAAAATCAGAATGCATATCCAACTCGGGGACCACACCTTTACTAAAACATTTGGGATTGTGCAAGATGTTCCTATAAGAGTTGGTAGATTTTTATCCCATGTGATATTGTTGTAATCGATACCATTCATGACTCAATCTGCCCTATGATATTTTGAAGATCCTTTATATCCACATGGAGATATTTGATATATGTCAAGTCTAGAATCATCATGTTCAAGGTCAGAAATGATCATATCGACTTCAATGTCCAAGACTCTATGAGGGGTCCATCTCTTTTGGGTCAGTTTATTTCATGGACAACTAGAACCAGTTGTGCAAAGAAATCCCAAAGCAAAATGCTATAGTTGATTTGTTGATGAGAGCACTAAATAAGAAGAGTCCAAGTGTTGAAGACCCTCAAGTGGTCCAACTTCTTGTTTACCTAGATGATGATGAAAGTGATAGTGAAGTTGAAGAGAATTGATAATACATATAGTCAAATATGCTTCCCTGGAGAAGACCCCTACTGACTAAGAAGTCCCAAAACCTAAGCCTAAGCTTAAGTGATTTCTTGAAGGACTCAAGTATGAGTTCTTGGACACTAAGGTCTACTCTATATAAATAACAAGAAGAGAAGCTCCTATTTGAGTTAAAGCTAAGAAGAAAGTCTATATGCTATTATATGGATGACATCAAAGGATTGAACCATGTCGATTCCACATCAACCTCAAAGTAGATGAGAAACGTCTAGACCAAGGAAAAAGGTGGTTAAATCAAAATCTAAGAGAGGTAGTAAAGAAGAAAGTCATAAATCTATGTGATATAGGGATTGAGTACCTAATCAGTAATAGAAAATGGGTAATTCATGTACATGTGGTACCCAAGAAGGGATGTATGACAATTTTCAAAGGAGATAACATAGATGAAATAGACATAAGAACAATAATAGGATGGAAGATGTGTATTGACTACATGAAACTAAATGCTACAAAAAGAAAGATCATTCCCCTTCCCTTTTGTCAATCATGTGTTAGAGTGTCTAACCCATCACTCATAATTCCGTATCTAGATGGCTATCTAGTTTTTATCAAGTTTCCATACATCTCGACGACCATGAGAAAACAACGTTCACTTACTTTTGTGGTGTGTACGCCTTAAGGCATATGTCTTTCAACATATGTAGCACACATGCAACCTTTTAGAGGTGCATGATATTGATCTTTTTTGACTTTTTGGAAGATATAATGGAATTTTGGATGACTTTATATATATGGCACATCATTTGATAATTGTCTCACAAATCTTTCTCTTGTTCTGAAATGCTGCAAAGAGAAACATCTTGTTCTTAATTGGGAAAAATTCCATTTTATGATGCAAGAAGGGATTGTCCTTGGACACGAAAGTTTTTGAGAGAGGAATTGAGTTCGATGTCAGCAAAGTCAAGGCAATATCAAAACTACCACCTCCCAAGCTTGTCACGGAAGCATGAAGCCTTTTGGGGCATGCCAACTACTACATACGATTTATTAGAGACTTATCCAAGATTTCAAAGTTGTTGTCAAGTCTCCTAGTAAAGGACATTGTTTTCAATTTTAATGAGAATTGTCTAAAATCCTTCAACACGTTCAAGAATGCTCTTAATACTACACAAATTATCCAAGCTCTGGACAAGGATCTCCCATTTGAGTTGATGTGTGATGCAAGTGACTATGTTGTGGGTGTTGTACTAGGGTAGAAGAAGGATAAGAAACATTATGTTATATATTATGCAAGCAATACCATAGACTAGGGCCAAGTTAACTAAACTACTACTAAAAAGTAGATGTTGTTGATAGTCTATCATTTTGAAAAATTTCAACTATATTTGACAGGTTCAAAATATATTATGCACAAGGACCACAGAGAAATCAAGTACTTAATGACAAATAAGGATACTAAGCCAAGGATGCTAAGATGGGCAATCCTTTTTAGGAGTTTTATAATGGAATTGCAAATAAGAAAAGGTCAGATAATGTGGTATCCGATCGCTTATCAAAGATCAATCTGGGGAAGAATAACTCCCTACTCATAAATGGCAATTACCCAGATGAAGCCCTTATGATGGACAAGAGCGTCGATCTTGTTGGGTTATGGTACACCAACATCAGTTATTATTTAGCATGTTAGAAGTTTCTTCCAGACACCACCTATAATGAAAAGAAGAAACTCTTTTGTAACCTTAAGAGCTACTATTGGGACGACCCCTTACTAAACAAGAAATGATCTGACAATCTATATATAAGATGTGTACACGAGGAAAAAGTGCCTTAAATCTTATATGAATGCTACTCTTTTCCTTACATTGGACATTTAGGTGGTGAAAAAGTGTTGCAAAGATAGTAAGGATTTTACTGGCCTACCCTATTTAAAGATGCTCAAGAATATGTGATGTCTTGTAATGCATGCTAGAGGACTAGCTACATATCAAGAAGGAAAGTAATGCCTTTGTCAGATTGGATAGAGGTAGAAATCTTTTCTGTATGGGGGATTGACTATATGGGACTTTTTCCTTCATATTATGGAAATCAATACATATTAGTTGATGTAGATTATGTTTCCAAGGGGGTGGAAGAAGTAGCAACCCCTACTTGTGATTCAAAGTTCATGATGAGGCTCTTTGAAAAATATATTTCCAAGATAAGGCGTCCAAATAATTCTCATAAGTGACGTTGGATCTCATTTTGTGGAAAAGCAATTTCAAGAAATCCTAAAGAAGCACAGAGTGAAACATAAGGTCACCACCCCATACCACCATCAAACAACAGGACAAGTTGAAATATCTAACAAGAAGATCAAGCAAATCCTGGAAAAGACTTTGGATAGAACAAGAAAAGATTGAGCAATGAAGCTAGATGATGCTCTTTGGGCATACATGATTGCATACAATATACTATAGGGACCACTCCTTTTAGGCTAATTTATGGAAAAGTATGTCATCTTCCAATGGAGAAATAATATAAAGTCTTCTGGGAAATCAAGTTTCTTAACATGGACCCTGACATGGAAGGTAAGAAGATGATCTTGCAACTTTAGGAACTTAACGAGCTATGACTACTTGCTTAAGAGAATGCCCACATCTATAAGAAGATGACCAAGGTGTGGCATGATGCACACCTGAAGAGAAATGATGTAAATGAAGGATACACGGTCCTCCTATTAAATTCCATAATCAGACTATTCTAGGAAAAATTAAGATCAACATGGTCATGCTCATTTATAGTGACGAAGATTTATCCTTCTGGAATGATAGAACTATTCACCAAAAAGTCAATAACTTTTTCAGTCATTGGACATAGGGTGAAAATATACTATAAAGATGAAGAATTCACTAGGAGGGATGAGTTATAGCTTGAGGAACCACAACCACCCCATGATTAGAGATGAAAAAGAAAACCAAACTAAAGACTATAAATTAGTGCTTCTTGGGAGGAAAGCTAAGGCTTTCTCAGTCATTCTACAATTTCCCAATCAAACATGATACCAAAATCCCTACTAATCATCCAAAAGGCAAGTCCATTAGAACCAAAGACAACCCTATCATATCAAGAAGGAGGCTACAAAGTAACATTGAGAAGGTTTGACAAAAGTATAGGGCCAGGATGCTAAAATGGGAAAAAGAGGAGATAAACTTCATGGGCCAATGCATTGCGATTTTTCCAACCATTTTTTTGGATCCATTCTATGATGACATAAACTTCTCTTCATAGCATACATGTGGGGATATAATATTCCATGATTCAATGATGAATTTCCCCCATATTCAAATAAATAATAAAACGACATTCATGCATATATTTATGGTACTGAATCAACTAATTAACTTATTTTCTGAGTTAATAAGTATTTTTTGTCTCATGATTTCATGCAAGTTTTTCCTCTTTAGAGATGTTGGTTTTGTTCCATGTTCCTTTACTCACTTTATGTCATTCACATACTTATTGTATTCACTTGTTAGAAGTGTCCCAATGAATTTTGATGATATGCAAATATGGAGTCCTATTTTGACCATTGTTGAAAGCACTCTTGTAGGTTGTGGCCTTTCCAAGACTGTAAAAATAATATACAAAAAATTCAAAACACTTGTAATCAGGTTGTTGAGATACTACTACAACTTCCCATGTATAGATTTGCTAATCATTGATGTGCCTAGCCATATGCAAATATCTCTACAAGTCCGTCATTATTGATTCCCATAATGGTTTCTATTTGGATCATTTGCCATATTGTGGTGAGTATTTATCTATAAGAACATTGTTACTAGAATGTCAACATAGAAGGAAGAAAAATTAATACCATACAAAATTATAATGATGCATTGTGCATATCAATAGTACCAAATGAGTGCAAAGGATTTGTAACAAAGTTTTTGGGGACAAAATGCACTTACATATATACATGATCTTTCATCAAACTTCTTATCTACATAGTAATCTCTAGTAATTACTTTGTGGATGATCTTCCCTCCACCATATACATTAAAGGATTTAGCATACTTTTGGATGTCATTGGTAGCATATCTATACAACACCTAAAATAGTGAATGTCATCTAGGACAAGAAATACTTCCAATATGTTGTGATTAATGCCCTGTGCAAACACAAATGTCGGATACAAGGGGAACAAATATTGGTTCTATTTCAAGCTAAATGTGATGTATATTGTAACGCCCGGGCCACTTCCCAAGGCTCTAGTAGAGTTTTAGGAATGACGACTGGTCCCACAGACCACCACTAGCCTCAACTGCGTGCTTTGTCCTCATGCACGTGCAAGCCGGGGTCAACTTCCCGACTGGTCACCCATCCTAGTACTACTCCAAGCTGAGCACGTTTAACTATGGAGTTCTTTAGTGATGGGCTCCCAAAAAAGAAGGTGCACCTTGGTGATATGGGTAGTCAAATCATTCCTTTTAAGATCATGTTATCCAAGGCCTCAAATCCTGGGATTTTACAATCTCCCCCACTTAGATTCTTGACGTCCTCATCAAGGCTCAACTATATGGCCTCATAATCTGACCCCATTTCAGTGCAGACCCACAATGGCCCATGGACACCCAACTCCCGTCCACGGCTACCAGCGCAAGGGCGGCTCCATCTCGTCTCTACGGATAGCCCTTTCCAACTTGCCTGGACCGCACAGCTCAAGACTGGCATGTCACATGCCCATGTGGGCCCCACCCACTGGAGGGGTTATGGCTCTGATACCATTTGTAACGCCCGGGCCACTACCCAAGGCTCTAGTAGAGTTTTAGGAATGACGACTGGCCCCACAGACCACCACTAGCCTTAACTGCGTGCTTTGTCCTCATGCACGTGCAAGCCGGGGTCAACTTCCCGACTGGTCACCCATCCTAGTACTACTCCAAGCTGAGCACACTTAACTATGGAGTTCTTTAGTGATGGGCTCCCGGAAAAGGAGGTGCACCTTGGTGATATGGGTAGTCCAATCATTCCTTTTAAGATCATGTTATCCAAGGCCTCAAATCCTGGGATGTTACATATATATATTCTTATATGGTTTACATAACATAACAACACCTCAAATGGAAATAGCATCATGTCAACCTTCCCTTTGGTTTGTCCTATCTCCTGCCGATTATCTGAGAATGTCCAAGTTTTATCCTAGAAAAGATATGATGCCCTTTTTGTAGAATTTATTTGAGCTAAATATGCAAAAGAGTCATTCAAAACAATGATTGACAAAAAACCCATACACATTAAAAACTTAATCATACATTTTGCTATTAAATGCAAAAGCAACCATTCTTACTCCAAAGCAGTTAGCTTGCATAATTAATCCTGGGTTCTAAATTACATAAAGAGAAAAACATGCAAGATTGGTTGGGGATGTTTGGTTTTGTGTACTCATCATCTGGTGGTTCCATCTTCACTTTTGTCAACATCAAGACCTTCTCATCATCCATGGGATCCTTCTTGCTTGATTTTTTCCTCATCATTCAGCACCCCCATCTTCACTTTCTTGAATACTGGGATATTCTTCTCATCATTCATGGACTCCTTGTTTTGTTTTTTGTCCTCATCATTTGACAAATCTATATCCACTTTCTTCAATACTAGGACCTTCTTGTCTTCATACATTGTCTCCTTCATCACCTCCTCCCTTTCATTCGCCGACTCCTTGAATACCATGAGCTTATTATCATAACCCATGGACTCCTTCACCTCCTCTAATATCCAAATTCCCTTGACTAAGTCCTTCATCACCTCCTTTGTATCACTAGCCCACTCTTTAGAAACCATGACTTTTTCCTCAACATCCATGTGCTCATTCTTCACATCCTCTACATCAACAGGGTCATTGATAACATCCTATGCATCATTATCCTATTTATCCCTTGGGTCCTTCATCACCTTGTTATCATTGTCCTTCTTTGTCCTTTTGACCCCCTTGTCACATTATTCATATCTTCATCATCATTTGTATCCTTATTGTCAGTAAAAGCAACATCAACAAGACATTGGTATTACATGATTCATGCTCAATACCGTGGTTGGTGAGTACATTGTCTTCTTCAAATATTATAGATGGACGATAGTCATTTCTCCTTCAAGATGACCATAACCCCCCCAAAAACTGTTCAGTGTCCCCCTCATTAATTATTTGCAACCTCTCTCTTGTAGCGTAGTCCTCCTACTCTTTCCACCTCATCTACCTTTTAGAACAATTATCACTTTATTTTCAAACAATTTCTGTTCATTGTGAACCTTCTTCTTGAACTATGCACCCTCTTCCCAGTCTTTTCAACCAAATTTCATCTATTGTGAATCATTATTGCTATAATGTTGCTGATCTTTACTTTTCTATCATTCATCTTTCTTTGTTTACATGTCTGTCTAACATTACTTTTTTCCATAATTGATCATAGAGTCATGTATTAGGTAGGGGCTTCAATTTTTTTGAAATTACTTTCAAATTCTACTACTCATTTGTCCTTGTTGGAATTACAGTATTCTCAAACTTTCACTTCTTCCTAGAGATAGACCCTGAGGAAGTTACTGATCCATCATGGGTATCTAACTTTAGTAGTCCAAAAGAAGCCTATTCTTCATGTCCCCCTCCCTTTTATATGTTTTCTTCATCTCCAAATGATTTTCCATCAGATACTAGTTAGCTACCTTCCTTTTCGTACTGAATGCAATCTTTTTTTTCTTCATATTCTTGTAGTATTAGTTGCATCTGACATTTCAATAAGCAAAATAATATAACATACACACAATATGATTATAATGCAAAACACAATCCTTACAATACAAACATTAGAAATCCTTATATCCATATTTGCCTCATCATATTTCTTACAAATTTTGAATTCAATTGGGAATATATGCAATGCTTCTAGCTGCTCGTGCTCATCCACAAGGTTATGTTCTCTCCCATCAATGAAGGCTTTCAGTTCATATGTCATTAGAACATCCATCCATTTTTTGCATGTCAGGGGATTTGCTTACCCTCATAACCATAGATGTAATCAAGATAGTGCGTCTAAGAATCATTATGAGTGTCAACCTAATTATTGGCAGAATTGTGGGTACAAAAATCAATAATAGCTCAATAGGGAAACACTATGACCAATACTACATGAACGTGATATCTTACCACCAATATATGCATGTCAAAAAGTGTTCCCTTGTAATTATTCTTGCCAAATTTCAAAAGGCCCCTACTGATATAATTTGCAAATAAACCTACCCAATTCTACATCCAACCATTAGGGCTAAGCACAAAAAATAGTTGATAAAGAGTCGGAAAAAGTTGAATCCCTTGAGAAGATTACAAATGAAAATTAAGATGTACAACTTTGCAAGAAACTCAAAACGGCCACAATGCTTAAACATGTTTTTCAATTGTGCTAACTCCACACAATACTTGTGTTTGGGTTCTTAACCCTATTTCTCATCCGTTGAATTAGCTCTCTTCTTATCTGTCAGCTTTGTATCATCTTCCATGATGAAAATATTTCTGATTCATAGCATGTTGTCCTTAGGGAACGACAAGCTATCTGAGTTGGCATCAATTTTGTTTCACAGAAATCACAACAACATGCTTGGTATGCTCTCATATTAATCTACATTAGGCCATTGAATCTCATGCCCTTCAACAAGGCCCATGTGACATACATCCAATCGTATTCCGTTAGGTACCAATTTGCCTCATGTATTGCAAAAATGTTGGACTTATACTGGAAATAAACTTCCACTTGGATTGTTGAGATGAAAAATATTAGTTTCTAGAATGAACCTATTTTGGCGATAGTACCTTCAGCGGGTAGGATGTGTATGTTGGAAAAGGAAGTGGGAACAACAACATGGATGACTACTCTGACGATCAACTAGTGATAGTCCAAGAAAATGATACATTGAGGATCACTACCACCAGATTAGTATACTAGCTTGAGCTAGATTGCAAAATAGGACAAGTATGTCAAGAGAGAGATGGAATGAGAATATATGGTGACTATGGCCTTTCATTTTCAAATCACCTCATACAAATAGGAATCCAACGATCATTTGCAGTAGACGGAGAGTGAGAGCTATGATAGTACTTCAACTATTAGGCTTAATGTTGGTTACTACTATATTTGTTGAATCCTAGTTAAGTTACCCCATTTCTGGATCCTAGTTCTTAACTCAAGGAATAGTGGGTAATACCATGACGTATACATGTTACTTAAAGTTCAAATCCTAGTTCTGATTATAATGAATCATAATCACCAAATGATGAATACATAATAGTACCATTTTGAACCCTTCTTCATACCCTATTGAATGCTTGGATATTGGTTAATGCACCATACAAATACAAGCTAATAATAACAATACATTGAAATCATAATAAACAAATCACTTCAATTCACTAATTTCATTATATACACAAATATTTACAAATTCATAAATGATTCAAATGATAATGATTACATAACCAACACAACTTCATTTTGGGGCATATAACATAATATATAATAACATCTTACCCAGTCCCTTAGGTTGTTATGTGTAGCATCAATCATACATACAACAACCTACATCCCGATCTCAGTGATGAATGATGGAGTGAGACATTCCTAGAAATATCCTTGGATAATTTACATGTTCTAATATTCCATCATCAATATTAGGAGCATTCCAGACTTAATGGAATCACACTGAATCGACACAAGAAGAACTTCCAAGTTCTAGTAGTTCTAGTTGGGGACGTCCCTGAGCATCTCCAAGAACACATTTTTGCCTGTCATAATTGCTTCCCCTATCGATCTGTGCTGAGTTGCTAAAGTATCATGACAAGGGACACTATTGAGGCAGAGGAACCTCCAACTGAGGAAGTTGATACAGATAGGAAAAATGACGATTCTCCATACCAAAATCATATAATGAATACATTTGAATGTGATATTATTGCAAATAATATTTATATCTGTAAATAGTCAAAAAACTAAATTGCAACTTGCATAATCACAATCATTGTGGTCAAATCATGAAATGATGCTAAATAAGCAGTTTAAAAAAAGGAATTATTGAAGTTCCATTCTACATTAGGATTCACATGTTTGGCCATGTCGAGTTGGGCGTTCCAATGTATATAGGATGAAGGGTTATTCAACCTTGTTTTAGATTTATATAATATTGTACACATTACTTGGGATCATGCATCATATACACAGATAAAACTAGTCCACAATAAGGTATGCATTTAAGTAAATAATGGATAGAAAAGGTAAACACCAATTAATAAATACAAAATTTGGAAGAGGGGAGATGGTGCAATGTATAAAGCATTATGTCATTCCTATCAAGAAACAACCTAGTGAGGTTGACTTATGAAAATGTTGAATGGAAGGAAAAGTCTTTTCACTCTATTGTGCCTCTACTGAAACTCCCATTTATTCAACAAGTGGACACGTGCGTCTATGATGGTGTCCAAAAGACAATTATTTCACTCTAATGACATCATCTACCACATATGGAGGTGAATGTAACCATCATGAAATAGAGTATAATATCTACACAAATATGCTCATTATTCTATATTACTCTTAACAAAAAGTATATGTAAATGTGCAAATGTACTCATTCCTTCGGTGATTCCATGCTAATATTACAAACACCCCCAATGATAGGTGAATGGTGGGCCACGTAGTAGTATCTGAAGAAGACTGCCTCCTCACTATCTTTATATTATAACTATTATGCCTCATATTCCCCATTTGCACATATACTATAATGTATGATAAGGAGAGAAGATGCAGATGATGCACAACCATGAGAATCAATGGTAGCAAAGATGTAAATGTAATTTTTTAACGATAAAATAAGCGGGTGATGGATTTTACCGTAATCCATTAGGATTTAAAAGACTACATCACTATATAGATCCTTGATCTGATATTGAGTCTAATACAATTAGCATATGTAGAATCACATTCTTTGAGTCACGATAGGATAGTTTGGGTAGACATCAAATGTAGATGTGATAAAAAATTTAATGGAAGAAGGATTCAAAATATGTATTTTAGTACTTCTCCCAAACAACCACAAGTTATTGTGCTTTTTGAATGCTAGTGAGTTCAAACTAATATATATATATATATATATATATATATATATATATATATATATATATATATATATATATATATATATATATATATATACATGCATCACCCTAAAATCGGTTTTGATGGTTGATGTTTAGCATAATTATGACCAATAACACTAGATATGTGTGTGCTTAGTTGTGGTTGTTTATTCCTATCTATATCTCAACTTACATACCAAGCCTCTCTCTCCTTTCTAAATGTAAATTGATTCCCTTCTTCCTACTTATCCTCAAATGTAACTTGAGGTTTCCCTTTATTTATCCTCAAATAGGATAGTTTGTATTTATGTTTTGCTGTAAGAAGACATTCTACACTAAATGAACCGATCAACTTGTGAGACGAACTGATTGATTGGAGAACTGAGGAGGACAAACAATAGGAGAAGAAAAACCAATTGATTGGTGGTTCAACCAATCGGCTGGAGGAGTCCAGAGATCGGTGAACTCAAGACCATATGAGCATTCCAAAACCCAACCGAGTGGACATGAGTCGAGACGACCAGTTCAAGTGTTGAACCAATCAACTATGATTGGTTTGAGCATGGATCTTCACCAACAATAGGTTGTTACATGTGATGTAGATCTTAGGTGGTAGTAATTCCTTGTAGCTCTAATGAATTACAATAACCATAGCTTGTGTTTATAATTGCATGTTTTTGTTGTGGTTATAACATGTATATGCTACGTACTATAAGTTTATGGTGATTGGGTATGTATATGTATTTATATTAAATCCATCAATAAAATATTAAGTCTAAGATGCTTTTCATTAGTAACACACATGAAAATCTTGATCGACTAAGCCTGGGCACCCAAAGGGTGGTGCGTTGTCTACCTCATGGAAGTGTGATGGTAGTTATGTGGGCCTGCCAAGTGGGGTGCATTACTATCGTACTGGCTTTTGGGTCAGACTTAACTGGGTGTCCTTAATGAGATTAAGAACCTAGAATCATGTAGATGGACTATGGCAAAGAGTTGTGCATACCATCCATCCAAGAATTACATGAGATGCAAGTGGCAAAAGTTGCCTACCTTAATAATTGATTATGGATATGCCGTTGGCTGAGTAATAATTCAATTGTTTCGGGTCTTGGCTCACTAGAATATTGTATTTTTGTAATATTCTAAATTGATACATGAGGGTTATCAATTTGAACAAAATAATGGGAGCAATAGTCAATTAAAAGCCTAATTAATATCACCAAACTTATCAAATCATATTAATTAAAAATGTTATGACTGAAGTTGCAATATCTTTTGTAGAATCTAATAGCAAACACAAATATGTTATCAATGTGATCAATGATTGAGTAGGTCAAACTAAACATGATTAACTTCTACATATGGTTAAGGATTTTTAAAAATGTTCTCAATCATGAGCGCAATCTCTATGTCCTTAAAAGACTAGTGCCAGAAGAACCACTCCAAAATGCACCTAAGGCTTAAATGGATGCTTACTTGAAGCATGCCAATGATGTCGTAGACATTGAGTGTGGCGAACCATTCGAACAAATCGTCATTAATTAAGCGGAAGCGATTATTAACAGTGTATTAACAAAAATCACTTAAAATTAAAACCTTTTTGCAAAGATATCCAATTCTAGGAAACTCTTAACAACAAGAACCAAAGTATTACATATACATTTTGGTCCACAAATACATACCATGTACCATATCTTCTCGAGGATTACATACATCAATTTCTATGTTAAGTCTACACATGAGAAATACAAAACCTTGAGGCATTCAAGCCAAGATCTCAGATTGATTATAAAAACATTAAGTACTGACTCCTAGGACCTGAGAGTACAGAGACGACACATAGGACTCATATCCACAAGACATGACAGTCAATATCTCCACCTGAGATGTTACTGCTATCCCTGATGCTGCTGTCCTTTTTCCTACTGTATGATTTCTACTCCTTAGTCTGCATCCACCTAAAAATGTTGGATCCCACAGGGGTGAGACAATTGAAAATTATCCCAGCGAGAGATATAACTCTCCGCTAGAAACATTATTATTGCAGTTTAATAGAATAAAATTGAGCAGAGGATAAGTAGTTTAGAACATTCTCATCTTTTAAAGCATTGCAGCTATATATGATAGAGCAGTAAATCATCTATTCTCTTTATAAGGAATAGAAAGAATAGGTATATCATTTATCCATCATACTATATCAACATCTCAAGCTTATCCTGTGATACTCATTCTCATGGTATGTCATCCATGAATCATTCTCATTTCTATCTGTTGGCCTCAGCCAATCTGCTAACCAAATATTGAATTGTATTATTCATGTGAGTATACATCATCATATTCTGTTCAGGCATTGGACTGTGCCAATCCTGTGCAACCATTCTAGGCATTGGTCTGTGCCAATCCTATGTAAACATTCCAGACATTGGACTATGCCAATCCTGTGTAACCATTCCAGGCATTGGACTATGCCAATCCTGTTCCATTGTTCCAGGTATTGGGTTATTACCAATCCTGTGCAGTTATTCCAGGTATTGGGTTATTACCAATCCTGTGCAATTATTCTAGGTATTGGGTTATGACCAATCCTGTGACATTATTCCAGGTATTGGGTTATGACCAATCATGTGCAATTATTCTAGGTATTGGGTTATGACCAATCCTGTGCAATTATTCCATGTATTGGGTTATGACCAATCCTGTGCAATTATTCCAGGTATTGGGTTATGACCAATCCTGTGCAATTATTCTAGGTATTGGGTTATGACCAATCCTGTACAATTATTCCAGGTATTGGGTTATGACCAATCCTGTGTAATTATTCCAGGTATTGGGTTATTACCAATCCTGTGCAATTATTCCAGGTATTGGGTTATTACCAATCCTATGACATTATTCCAGGTATTGGGTTATGACCGATCCTGTGCAATTATCACTGAATACCACATCACCTTTACTAGGTATTAAACCTTGGCCAAGCCATCATACTTATTCACATCCTTTATGTAATTCAAGTATTTCTCTCATCTCCTTTAAACTTATTCAAAACACAATAGCCCTTATTTGGCTATAAGCATAAAGCATGTATGACCAAGATTTCATTATTATTATTGTATCCATTAGTTATTATTATTATCTTACTAAGTTTCCATTGTCTATTTTGTACATTATCATTTCTTACATGAGACTTTATAAACATCTTATTAGTTCTCACTAGGCAACAACTACTCTCATGGCTCACAATGCCCATTACACACCTTGTCACCTCTCACTAGGCAACAACTACTCTCATGGCTCACAAGGCCATTAAACATCTTGTCACCTCTCACTAGGAAACAACTATTCTCATCATTTATCATTAAATAATTATCAACACAAGGTATGAGTTTCGCTCTCATCCTTATGAGAATATAAATACATCATACTTTATTAACTTGGCTTAACCCTTTCTTAAGGTATGTTCGCCTACACTTATCAAAGTGCATTAGGCTCATTACACCTCAATGTAACAATTGGCATGACACACTTCATGTGTTACTCACCCATACATATTAGATTTAAGGTGCATCAAGGTGTATCAACCTTAAGGTGCTGAATATGATGTCTATTATGTCTTGAAGTATCACTTCCCTCATCACTTGTAATTTACTTAAGCATATCAACTTATCTTGTATTAGGGTATTTTCCATCCTAATACTTTATGCACCAGTTCATCAACGGTCTTGAGACCGTTTGAGCCATTCAACTTAGAGATTGACTCAATCGATTTAGGGTTTCAACCATTCAATCCAATTAGGGTTAGCAATCAATGGATCACCCATACTTGAATCCATTAAATTAAATCAATTTGAACCATTGGATCTTCATCATTCACATCAACAATTAAACCCAAAGTTTTGAAGTTCAATTTACCTATTCGATCTTGAGACCCATTACCCATTCGGTTTTGAACTCAATTACCCATTCGATCTTGAAGTCAATTACCCATTCGGTCTTGTACTAAATTACCCATTCAGTTTGAAGTAAATTACCCATTCAGTCTTGGGTTCAACTACCCATTCGGTCTTAGGTTCAACTACCCATTCGGTCTTGAACTCAATTGCCCATTCGGTCTTGAAACCGAATCAATTCAATCAGTTTTGAAACTGAATTAGCTCAATCGATTTTGAAAACCGATTGCCCCTTCCTTTGTTGAGGTGTGATCTTAAGATGACATCATCATCTTCAAGCTTCAAACCTTCGAAATCAGTTGTGATTCTTATGGTGATTTCAACAACTAACAAAAAGGAAATCAAGAAGGAAGAAAAGTTCAACATATAATGAATAAATTGCAAGCAATAATGACATTTAAGGGTTCAAGTTATATAACCCGCCTTCAAAATTGAATCCAAGCTTCAAGATTCACGTCCTCAATGGTGAATGAAGCTTTTTCAACTGTCTAAGGTCCGTTCTCAAGTCTTTGAGTGAAAAGAATGGCTAAGATTGAAGATTGAATGAAGAAAAGAAGAAATTAAGCATTGAATTTCGATTTCCACCATGAAATAAAGGTTGAAGATGACTATGGAGCTTACCTACAGGTTTGGGCACGTCCTCCTATTGCTCCTAAGCTCCTTTGTGCATGGCCAAAGCAAGGAAAGGAAAAGGGATAAAAAAAGCCTTTCATGTGGGTTGAAAATGGAATGTATATAAGGGAATTTCAATGAGAGAGAAAGTGATAAACAATTCCTTCAAATCCCAAAATTGGTGCCACATACTCCCATAAATCCCTTTCATACAAATCCATATCCCCCACCTTGTAATTACTCTTCATTATCCATGAATGAAAAGAAAGCAAATTAAGCACCTTAATCAATATAATAATAATATGCAAAATTGAGTGGATATTACTTTTCCTTTAACTAATGTGAGTGGGCTCTCCACTCACTTTAGATATTTCGTTGCCTTTGTAAGGCAAAAGGACGTCCATACTTATGTAATTTCAACCATATCATTTTTGGTTGAAGGGCATTTCCATTAATATATTTATTTTTGCATTAATTTGAATTAGGGTTTCAATTATGCTTAAATCTTGATTATTTTAATATCAAGATTCTCTCTCCTCCAAAGCGATTCAAATGATACACCTCTCTGATTTTATTGTCTCTAATTGATACCAAGAAATATTAGGGATTCTCTAGAAGTGGTATTTTGCATATTGAACCCTAGGTTTTGGGTAAATTACACATTACACCAAAACTAGGTTTTAATGGACAAACATTGCTTTATAAGCTCTTTCTTGGTGCTCAGGCTACCACAAACCATACCTCTGCATCATTATCATTCTTATGATGATTCAACACATGAGGAACATTTTTCATGTAACATTTGCAAGTTAACCCCTTAAATTGGGTAAATTGCACTTTAGTCCAAAATAAGCAAATATTATTTCAACATTATTCAAACAAGTTTAAACTTGGAATTTGGGCTTTCCACCAGCCACCACCTTGCATAATTTTTCTCTTATAATGATGCTAGAACACAAGAGGCATATTCAATCATGTGACATATTGCAATATAACCCCTTAACTTGGGTAAATTGCACTTTGGTCCAAAATAAAGGAACATTGCTTCAAATAGCATTTAATCAGGACCAAACTTGGAACATAAGTGTGTCACATGATAATAAAACACCTTAGAAGATTATATTAAAGTCCTAAGCAAATCATTTAGCCAAAACAAATAGGGTTACCTCATAACCCAAGTCAGGGATGTTACATTGAGTACCTTATGATATGTTGTATGAACTATGAGTTGCATGAGAAACATGAAAACATGGACATTCTCAAAATGGTAACACATCTTAAAGAATTATGTAAAGAAAGTAAGGTATAATGTCTCCAAAGTGCTATATAAGTGCAAACTGACAAGGGGAGATCCAATAGAGCCCCGTGTACTCAATATGATTGGGAATGTGGAGTGACTGGAATTTTGTTTAGGTCAAGAGTTGGCCATGGGTATGATTCTATAATTGTTTCCTGAATCATATAGCCAATGATTGACACTTGCCCAAACTTTTGTCAGAATTGCTTAGCATGTGATTAATGCCGAAGGACGACTGAAGAAGGACAAATATGTGACGGTGATAAGAGGAAGTGAGTCCAAGAGAAAAGGCAAGTCCAAGAAGAATTATCAGTCTAAGCTGAAGTCCAAGTCCTATGTACTCAAGATAAGGAGATAGGTAAGTGCAATAGGAATTGTCCTTTTCAGTTAAATGATTAAGGAAGGGAAGTACCACCCCCGTCACCAGCTGGACACTAGAAAAGGAACTGACCTCTTTATATAGAGGATCTCAAGATAGAAAAAGGAGATAGAGATCTCTACTTCAGGAGAAGAAATCGAGAATTGCACGGAGCAAGGGTTGCTGCAACTACAGTTTAGAATATGTCATTCATGGCATGCAATAGAATTGGCGAATTGCTATTATGTATCTGCCATCGATGAAAACATCATGTATCTTATATGGACAAGAATTAATGTTTCAATCTATAAGATAAGATCTTATATGGCAATGCCCTATGTCTCACAAACTAAACTTGATAGTTCTAAAGTCAAATATGTGTATGAAACATATACTAAATGACTCGATGAATCAAACAATGAATACCTATAAAATTGTCATCTAAAGTGCGTAAATGAGAATTGCATTTCTAGAATCCATAATGATGGTTATCTAGACTCTTTTGATTCTTGAACCGATAGAGACATGCGAGTCTTATTTATTAGACAATATGACAAAAACATATTCTCTAGATGTAGTGGGAGAGTGACTATTCTATTAGGGCTCATACATACTGATGTATATATTATAGACCTTTTAGAATAAATGCTAAAGGTAGTTACATGTACCTCATTATATTTACTGTTCTATCAGTAAATATAGAACTTTGTATTTAATGAGATACAAACATGAATATCTTGAAGTGTTCAAGGAGATCATGAATGAAGTATGTAACTGACTTGGTAAACATATTTAGACACTTCGATGTGATCAATGTTGAATTATTTAAACGAAGGGTTTAGGGACCTTTTAAGAACATGATAGTGTATCACAATGGACTCCACATAAAACACAATGATAGTGTATCAGAAAGAAGGAGTCACACCTTGCTAAGTCCTGGTGCAATTATCAATAAATCTAGCTATTCTTCCAATTTCCTTTTTGACACATACTTTACACTAAAACAATGTACCGTCTAAAATGATTCAAAAGACACCATATGAGATATGGTATGAGAAGTGTCCCTATATGACTTTTAATAGTGATAAAGGGTGAAACCTTATGTAAGAAAATAGTTTCTTGAAAATCTTTGTCCATAAATCACATAAGCTTATGTTGTTAGTTGTGAAGTTAAAAACTGGGTAGTCATATCAACGAACGTTGGCTATCTGTGCATTATATAAGAATTATGTAGTGTGTCAACAAGAACTAGTTAGTTGTTTCAAAGAAGTTGGATAGTTGTGCCAAAAAAATTGGCTAGATAGACCATGAAAGCTAGTTGGATGTATAAATGAAGGTTAATTAGAGAACATGGACATAAGATCCTATGAAGGGAACTCAAATAATTTTCTTGGATTCTATGATAATTGTCATTGATGTGGTACGAAGTAAGGCATAAATAAGAATGCAATGTACATGTAATACTCATATATCCTTCTTGGGAGATTCCCCTCCAAACATCTGATTGAAATTTCTTGCTCGATCACAAGTGACTCTTTGAAGGAATCCCTCTCCACTTGTGCTACTTCCAAATAAGTTTCGTTGTCATCAAATGGAGCGGGCAGTTTTGACAGGCATTCTGAAAGGTCAGAGAGAAGCAACAGTAGAGGATATGTTGAGAAGTCAAAGAGAAGATCAATGTCGGAGGATGATGAAAAGTAATAAAAAAAGGAGAATATCTCATCAAAAAATGAAGAACAAAGATAGTAATTGGTAGACATCACTTGGGTACCGTATTGGAGCAATGTATCTACCATGTGGCAAAACGATGGGCCTACATGCATGTCAAATCGTAGTGAAGAGGCCTAGTTTGACGTGGTGTACTTGCATGAAGTATATGTGTTCAAAAATATCTCTCGTAGATAACTCGGGCTGCCATACGCCCGACATACAAAAAACGTCCGGATTGCACTTAGGACGACCTGAGAGAAATACCCGTCAGAACCTAGTTTGAACCCAACTCCAAGAGCCAAAAGTGTATGCGGCAGCGAGACTTGTTAGGTTTTTTAGAAGGTGGGAGATCATGGCATGCTTAGACACCACATAAAAAGGCTTATGGTGTGAGAATATAGCAATACTTTCTGTTTGGAAGGGATGAAGGAGTGTTAGACAAGCAACAACCGAAAAAACCTTTGGTTGTTGTATTTTTGTTCCCGTTATCGTGATGTATCTTACTCACGGTGATGATCTTCTAATGGAAAATTGTCAGTTAAGAATTGTTTTATATTTTTTTTCGTGACCTTTGACCTTAGTTATACTTGTATTTTTTAGGAACTTCCATTCCTTGACTTTTCTGAATCTAATAAAGTTAAGTGACTCCTCCATGAAGCTCGATTGAATTCCTGTGACCTCTCTTCTATTACGAATTATATCAATCTCAATCCAATTCCTCCGGTCATTTCAAATGGTTACAATCCTTCCTATAAAGCACCTGTACTATTTTTCTATCAATCCCAGACTTGTTGATCCTCTAACACTTTGTACCTGAAAGATCAAATGTCCAACCTCTATTATCTTGTTCTCGTTGTTACTTATCAATAGGAAACCATTTTTGGCTCTCTTCGGATGAATAGGGATTTTTCAGATCTCACATATGTCTCTTTCACTTTAACTCGGACAAGATGATTGGTCACTCCATTTTTTTATTATTTGGTTGTTTGCCAGTTGTGGATTTGTTTTCATCAGCCGTCTCTCACACTCTCCGCTCCGTACAAAGGGATTCATTTCTATTTCTTTAGCGCCTCTCCCATTTTTCCCTATTATGACTTTTACTTTGATACTTTAGGAGCGGCCATTCTTTAGTTTATTTAAAAGGAAAGAAACAACATATATTGTAATAATGATCACCACTGGTTCTCTGTGCTTATTGTTTTGATTTTTCAAATTTACTCTGTTTGGTTCATTTCTTGCAAACAAGCTGGAGATTGATCATCATTCATGGTCATTTAAGCTGCTGAAGAGTAAGAGGTTTTGAGCCCCTTCTCCCGTAGCAACCTATCCCGTTGAAGCCGACCCTTCTCTTGGTGTTAACCCATTTTAATCCATGTTGGACGGTTCTGATGATACATCTGAAGATGCCCAGCTGCTTGTGTTTTCTGCCTCATTGTCCTTGTTTAATTTTATTATACTCGCTTATTGTGATGTTTGTAAAGGGTTTCCCCTCAGGTAATCTTTTTCTTGCTTTGCCCTGGGTATTCCTCCCGTACCTTCTTACTCTATTCTTCCCAAATCATCATAGTTGTTGGTGTTTAGTTATTTTATCTGATACGATAACGATTATAGAAAAAAGAATTATGTTGATGTTATATTGAAAAAGCATTCTGAACACTTCACTTATTATTTTTTTTTTTATATTACCATTATATTTTAAACCAACACTCTAAATTTTCCAAGGCGGTTTTATAAATATTTTAACACCATCGGTCCTTCCTCAGAGACAATGTTATCATTCTTTCCAGCCTCTCAAAATCGTACCCCAAGGTCGTCCTTACAATCATACAAAAATGGATTATTTAAAGGCATGTGACGTGGTTCTACATTAGAACACAATTATATTTCGAAACTTGAAATTAAATACATGCTTGGTAGTGCGACCCCTTTACTTCTTTCTTTCAAATTCTATGCTGCAAACATTCTTAACTCTTAGTAGAAAGATCATCATTTGATGAAATTCAAAAGTAGCTTCATCATTGCCAATACTAGAGCCCTTTACCGACAACAAAGTTTTTTATCATTAAATAATTCCTTAAAATGCCACAAAATAATTGAAAGATTAAACCCTAACTAAATATCTAATGATCTAGGAAAACATTCATAACCTCTTACTTAGAGTTATAAATGGGCAGGGTAAAGGCTTATACTTTTATATGTGTCAATGTTGTGGATAACAGGTAAATTATTATCCTTCTCCTAAAAACCTTTACCCTACCCTTATCATTTATCCTCAGGATGAAGTAGGTAAAAAATGTAAAGATAGACACATGATATTTTCAACAATATTTTTCATTATATTCCCTAAATTAAAGACAAGACATTCTTGAAACTAATTTTAGATAATAATTATCATATTTTGGTGATATACATAACAATCCTAATATTTCATCCAAAATGTATTTTTACAAAGGTCTAACCTTTTTCATTACGTTATTTTTTCATTGTAAAATTCTTTTATTGAAAATATATGACTACAAAAATTGTGACATGTTACTATATTTAAAAACATTTATGGAATTTTAGTATGAATTAAAAAGCATTGTGGTAAGAGTTCTTGGGCTTTTAGTAGGTATTAATAAATTTATGGTAGTCTAAAATTATTAATTCAACATTATAGTAATGGAAAATTGGGTGAAGTGTTCGGTGAATAGGGTGGGGTAAAGCTTCTCCCTTTACGTTATCCTCTTTAAATGGGGGCAAAGGGGATAAAGGTTTAATGAGTAGATGGTAAGAAAATTCTTACACTTACCCTACCTTGTAGATATGGGTGGGAGATGGATAATACCATACCCATTTGTAGCCCCGCTCTTAGTAGGCAAATCCTAATATGATGAAATTAACTTAGCTTCATCATTTCCAATACTAGGTCTTCACTGAAAAGAAGCAACTTTTTTATTATTTTGATCAACATATAACTCATTATTGATGCCTCCAAATAAGGAAAGGGTTAAGCATGTTTAACAATCACGTGATCTATATAAATACTCATGTAATTTTTTTATCTATAGATATCATAATATAGCTCAAGAATTGGTTTGAAATCATTTCTACTCACCAATAAATGATATTAGTTTATAGTCCACATGTGAGGTTAAACTAAACACATCCATAATCAGTCAAGATAACTTGATCCCACAACAATGATTTTTTACCGCTCACTACATCTAGGGATATGGATTTATCCTCTTATCTTTATGATCCCAAGAAAAATCCTAAAATCACCCTTTCTATTAGTCCTACCTTGTTCATCTCACCTTAATAAGGTAAATACACGCCTAAAATCCAGATCATCACACAAATATGACTCAACCTGATGTATCTTAAATGCAAACACCCTTGCCTTTATAAGATTAATCTCATGCTCAAATATGGATTTGCATAAACACCAATTTTTTGTACTTAATGTCATACACTAGGTTCTTTTTACATGTTGCATAACATTATCTATTTGGGAATAATTACTTTATGGAAATCATCTTTAGCCCAATTTGAGGTCATTTCTTTTGCAGTTTATTATAATTAAAACATCATGCTTAGTTTATGTTTTCGATATCATTACAAGATTGATCTGATTATCATTTTTCACTATGATCTTCTCAATAGTACCAAACTTTACCTATATAATTTTTTGAGACTATCTATCCTATTTGGTAGATTATCATCGCGTAGACAATTTCCATGTTGAAATATACCTTGGCCATGAGAGTATACTTATCATACAATTTCTTATGGTCACACTGTCAATATTGGACTAATATGAACTATGGAATTTGCATTTAGAGTGATCTCTTGTACTGTAGTTACCATTTTTCCTATTAGACTCTGCTCAAGACTTGACTATATGAAATGGTTATAGATAATTTTTTTACAACACATTTTTTATCTTCTCATTGTGATTGGAACACAATGGAGGATAGATTGACAAAAGCATTTAAACATGATGGCAAAACATTCTATTATCTACCTTCAAATGGGTTAACATTGGAAGTTTTCATCTACATATACCTTTTACAGTTTAGCATTAAAAGATCTCATCTACATATTTTATGATGACTAAAAATGAAAATTCGATGCATTTACTATTAATAACATATTTCATGTCATACATAATAGATGCATCTATCTTCTCAACAACTATCATGAATTATGTGTATATTCAATATCTTTTTTGAAAAATGAAATTATGTGTATGTTCTCTTTCAAGGAGAATATTTTTTTTATTGTAGAGCTTTACTTTAATACTTTTGGGATAATATTCTTGACAATTGATAAATCCTTTTATTATACTCAAATTTATATCTTTGAAACGAATTCAAATTAATGTTCTGATACATCATTCTTGATTTGTTACTTTAGTTTGATATTGTGTATTTTTCTAAGCAAATCTACAATATGGGGACAATCATAGTTGGAAATAACCTCATGAGACAATTGATAAATGGACAACTCGTGTAGAGGATCATTATTACATTAAATTCCCTAAAAGAATTTATGAATGCTATCTTCATTTTTCCTCAACTTACTATCAATTGGTATTTTCAAAATCTATTACATGTCTCTATCCTTATTTGAAAGTATTTCAAATCATAATATCATATTGCTCCAAATAATGCTGATTGGATTCTAGATTTTAAGTAGAAGACATATTTACAAAACCTCTCAAGCTCTTTATAGAATTATCATTGACTTTATTGATAAGTGGACTACTCGTAAAATAAATAAAGCATTGTTTAATAAATGGATAATATTTTTATGGATTTGAGTGTAAGTAGATACCATTTCTTAGTTCACTATAATAATAATCCTTATTATACAAAAGAAATTATTCAATATTTTTTAACTACACAATTGTAGGGGAAATAAAACTAAAAATTATTTTTCATATCCACTATAACCAACATTTTATAAGAATATTTAACTTGTATGTGTCTCATAAACATGATATTGAAATTTTCCATAATAAATTGTAGTTTATAATTTCTATAATTTAGTCATTTTATAAATGTACATCTCATTCTTTCAAATATTGACCATCATATTAACGGATGTACACATGCAGTTTTTGCAACTCAAGATTGTTATATATGTTGATGTGAGACCATGAGTCTAGATAAACCTAGATTTTCCTCTAATCTTCCTTTAGTATCATAATGGCATGTTTGATTAAGATTTTATATCAATTGAGAAATAGGCATCTCTAATTTCGTTCCATTTGCACTTTGTTCGCCATAAATCTAACTTTTCTTGCAAGTAGTGAACTTAATGGTAAATGCAATATAGTATGAGGACCTAATTAAAAATTATGCTACAAGTATATAAACTTGTGTTTTAATTCATACTCACACTTTTAAAACCTTGATATAAATCCTTTAGGAGATGACTCTAATATGAATTGAATTGTACCTTGTTTACCTTGATTTGCAATTTCATGTACAACTATGGACAAATATACAATTTACCCTAATCACGAACCTGATTGTAAATTTGAGTACATTTTATCCAACTTCATGCTTTCCTTCATAATAAAACATAATTTAACGAACCTTGAATTTTTTTTGAATGTGTTTCCATCCTAGGGTTTCAATCCCTAATCCTAGCTAGTGTGGTGGTTAATGAGGACCAACAAAACTCTTAACTGATGAGAATCCTAGAACTCTCAAATAGTGGAGTTTCTAGACCTCTCAACTGATGGAGCTTCTATTCTTATGAACCGATGAGACCTTTGGTACTGAGAGAGGATGGAAACCTTGAACATGGCAACCGTTGACAAGGTAGGTTTACAACTAACAATGTTTCTAGGTTACCAACCGACTTCTACGTTCTCAAACTAATTTAATTTATGACCATGTAAGTTCTATATCAATGCAAATGGTGCCCAAATCAATGATAATGCTAGGAGGCTTGATGAAAGGGGTGATTTGACCACTAAAAGTATTCCTTTGACTGATGGAAATTCTAGAAAATAGTTATATGAAGTTTTAACAATGTGCCCACTCTAGTATTAATACACCTCTTGTTCGGTCTTGAGTCTCAGTTGACACTCCATGTTTTGATGGAAATTTTGGGTGATCGATAGACGTCGATAAAATCCCCTTGGAGGAAGATGGCCATGGATGGGATATTTCATGTGCATGCTTGGCAAAGATCAAGCAACTCCATGGTATTTCTAATCTTGCCAACCTTGTTTATTGCATAAAAAATGTAAGATCATCTCACTAATTTTCTTCTTTCTTATTTACTTCAAACCTTCTTTTGCCTTGGACAAATTCCATGATTTTCCATTGTAGGACTTGCTCATTTAGCTAAAAGCCCTTTGATGCTCATCTTTTCCCCTTATTTTCTCTATCCACCATGGAGGAGTCATCTTGGAGCTGAAGAGGTGTTCTTGGGTGTGGAAAGGAGGTTTCTTGGAGGTTTTCTTGTTGTGACTCATTTTAATCACCAACCTATGTGAGTGAAATAGCATATAATCCCTTCCTTTTCCTACAATTCGTCTACAATCCCTAATATTTCTCTAAATGTGCCTAACTTGCTTAAAATATGAATATATTATGTGCATGCAATTTTTTAGTCTTCTTTTTTCTACTATAGACGTTTCCATTACATACAAATCCATTATTGTAAATGTTTGTGAACTGAATGATGAAATACATGCTTAAGAATTCCAGGAGTGTATAACCAAAGAAAGATCTATGAAAGTGCTCATTTTGGAGCTTTTCGATAAAATTTGCATGACAGTTGAAATGTAGCTGCAATATTAATGATTACGAGGTGTTTTGAAATGGTTATCATGCCTATACTTAATCATTATGCTTCTGGATACATGTTTGGATGAAACCTTACAAGTAAAGTATGGATTGTTTGTGCCCTAAGATATCCTTTTTATACCCTCATTAACCCTTATATAAGCATAATCGTATATACAACATGAATTTCACATCCATTGGAGTTTTGAGATGTAATTTGGGGAATGTCCTAAACTCTTTCTCATAATAACATGTACAAAATTTTAGATGAAAATGGTACTTGTACGTTTGTTCATTAAAGGTGATTCACCTTTTATGTCCCCTAATTTGGTGTTTTGGGTCCTCCTTTGACAATGGCTACATATAATATTGTTGACATTTTAATGAGAATAAACTTGATTGTGAATCCACGTGTCACTGTATCAATATTCATAACTCATATAATGAACTCAATTAATAATACATGTCTGAAGTGGTATGAAATCTAAAAATCATATGTGAGCTTTATGTAATAAGGGAAACCTTCATTATAAAATGACACATAATTAGATGTATCACCTCCTCATATTAAGATCAAGACTCTCTCATATTATCTTCCTTTGTTTTTGAATTTGACATAAAACCACAAAACCATTTTTTTTTGACATAAGACTGTAACCTTAAAAGATGAAGATTGGATATGGAATATACAACGAGGTATGATGCTGTGAGAATTTTGTCTTATGGGAATGATACATGTTTTGTAATTGGAATGATGGAAGGGCCCAATGTTAAGGTGAATCCATAATATTTGTATAAAATATAAAATCATGAAAGGGTCTAATGCATGGATTTTAAATTTATGTTTGGACCTAAGTTAATTAGAACGTAATGGAAAGGATTTTTATATATTTAATATGGATAATTATTTTGTCATCTATTTTTGAAACACTTACCCTTGGAATATTGAGATATGATATAGTATGATCATGTAATCTGGAGAGGTTAAATGTCCTTCATGGTGATGTACTCTTTATGATACTAAAGTAGGGTCAAAATATACATGACGTGATGAATCGATTGATTCACATTAAATATTCTTGAAATTAATATAATATTCTAGTTATTCACAAAAATCCATTGTACTAAAATATGAAATAGTTATTCAGGCTTATTCTAAATGATGATTGTGAAATTCCTATGTACGGTATGTAGTCTATCTCTTATGATACTAATTATATATTGATGTAAATATTGGAAGTTGAGATATCCCATTTTGATGCCTTGTTAAAGGATGATGTACACTAGACTAATGTATTGGGCCTTGTTGTGACTGTGGTTGACATGTTGGGCCTTGTTGTAGCCAAAATTGGCATGTTGGGCCTTGATGGTTGAGTTTGGTATGTTGGCGTTGTAATGCCCTAATTTTATTATTGGGATGGTTCATATATGTAAGTATATTTTATATCTTATGGAGTTGTTAGAATTGATTTATAGTGTAATTACATTTATGTGTCTTATTTGTAATTTGTTTGATGCAAATGAAATACAAGTAAGGTTCTTATTTAATCAAGTGTAAACCTAACCAGGAAACACCTTGAATTTGTAGATATATTTTCCTGGGTCATATAGGAAAATAATAAAAGGAGTTAATATTGTATTTGTAGGATTTTTAGGAATAGAGTGCAGCAGAATAATAAAAAACTTCGTGTTATGCCCTAGCCACCATATCCTTCTCAACTAGACATACAAAGGGATAAAGGTTATACCTTTGTGTAGACTAGTTACCCAACAACTAGACACATCCTTTTTGGTGAATACATCGATCCTTAGGATCTAGATCCAGACTGGATGCCAATAAATCTAGATAGATGAACAAGAGATCCTGATCATTCACCAACTTGTTGCATGGTTGTCTTCTTCATAGTAGCATGCTGTCGTCTTATCTAAGTGCTTCTCCAAGCATCTGCATGTGTGTCTTGGCCTCTTCTTCATCAGTGCAGATGAGTGAGAACATGGTGCACCACCTTGGCCACCAAGTTGAAGTGGAACATGATTTGTCAATGTGCAAGTCGTCCCTGAATTCCCATTCTTCTCCTATCTTAGGCAAAAACCCTTTCGATTTCTACCTCTCTCTAAGAGATATATGATGCCAACTTGTCTTACAAGTTGTCTCAGAATATGTGTCAATCCCTTTGGGACATTCTTCCTTTTTATAGGAGAGTCATGGGTTTGGAAAATCCAAATTCTAATCCATCCTAATCACAATCCCAAAAACTATCCAATATTAAAAAAAATCAGACTGGAATTCTGATTAGTTGATCGGATTACCCGATCGGTCAATCAGATGCCTGATGGGACTCAAAAAGCATTCTGATCTATTTATCGGATTACTAAATTGGTTGACCAGGTCAGTTCAGATCTAGTTTCTAAATTTCTTTCCAATTTGAGATCTCCACTGTTGAATTCCAATTGGATGACTAGGAAACCTGACCGGACAATCACACTAGTTCAATGCAAAACTCAATTGACCAATTGGAAATCAATTGATCCATTGACCCAACCAATCCAATCAGATAACTAAATATTTTAGGAAATTGGTCAGATATGATATCAATGAAATTTATGATTCAAAACCATTCTAATCATTTATTTTATTGTGTGTATTCTTATGTGTGTAAACTGATCCAAATACAGTGGTAGTAGTGTTCAAAACCTTAAAAGAAAAGATTTATCTCTAGCCACACATCATTGACACCCAAGTAATATGAATAAGTTGTAGAACAAATTTATCCTGAAAAGTGACCAATGTTATCATGATTGTATAAATCCTTTGTCCCATATTTCTAGATTGAAAATGAGGCACGTAATGACATGCTCTTAATATTCACTCTATGTTTCTTTAACCACATTAGACTATTTGAGATATTGTTTGCACAATATTATATATTGACCCACATGAGTAAGGCCACACATTTCATATTCTCACACATCAAGTGGCTAGGATATCATTCCAATAGAGGGACAAATTTCATCAACATAACTCAAAATATTTTCAATGTGTCACAGTGCACCCAATCACCACCTCTTGGTAACTCTTATTCAAAGCATGTTGGGTAAGTGGTCAAAGCACACACAACAACATGTGATTATTGTAGCAACTTCAGGTTTAAAGATTAGAATCACAACTTTCACATTGAGATATGACTCTAACACGTCATTACGTGACTTCCAAGTGTCGAACTCAAGGTGGGTCTATCCAATACTTGTTCTCTAACAAGTATTCATATGTCTGAGTTGATATCTAGTATCATGATTGAAGACACATAATCATCACTCAACATACATCTAGTCTTGCGTATTATTGTTTTCCCACACTATCCAAAATAATAATCAACTATAGACATAACCAGAATGAATTATCTAAATATACATATGATCTATGTTTAGATCTTTAACCCAAACCATATGTCATTGAATAAAACACTTAGGACATAGTTAGGTTTATTCATTATCTCATTACTGAAACAAACATAATAAGTGGAATTTCACTTTATTAATAAAAGATTACAAAATATCCCTTACATTCATCCTATAATGGATCTAAAGGAATATCACCAATAGTTTCCCACTTGCACTAGATCCAATACTCATGCACCTAAGTTCAATTGATCTAACATAACCATCATGCTTCTATTGTGAAAGTGCTTTAGTTAGAGGATCACCAACATTGTGTTTTAGTCGGTGCTCTACAAATATTTACATCCCATCATTATGGGATCTCGTATATAAGATGGTAACACCTGTGTCTATACTTGGAACACTGATGCAATCTGGATTCCTTAGTTTCTGCAATAGCTCCATTGTTATCGCAATATAGGTCTACAATGTATTTAATGCTTGGAACCAACCCAAGTTCATTAATGAACTTATTGATTCATACTTCTTTTTTGGTTGCACTAGAGGGAGCAATGCACTTGAGTTTCATTTTAGAATCAACCACTGTCTCTTAATTAGAACTTTTCTAGCTTACAACTCTACCATTTAGGCAAAACACAAATCTTGACTATAATCGATAATTGTCCTTGTTGGTTTGGAAGCTTGAATTAGTCTAACCTTTTACAACTAACTCTTCCTCACCACCATAAATTAGGAATTGATCCTTAGTTCTTATAAAGTGCTTAAGGATGTTTTTTACTACTACTCAATGACCATAACCGAAATGTAACTGATACCTTCTCATCATGTTCAAAGCATATGAAATATTAGGTACATAAATATCATTGCATAGATGATAGACTAATTTTCAAGGAATATGGAATGTTACACGTGCCCACCCTTCGAAAGATCTAGTGAATTAGGTTTATAGAGATATGAGTAAGTTTTCTCACTTAGAATCATGCATGCTACAACTTTATCATACTTTGCCAATGTATATACTTTGGCTTATGCCAAGAAGCCTTCTAGATCTATCTCATAGATCTTGACTCCTAGAATATAGGATGCTTCACCTAAGTCCTTCATAAGAAGGTATTTCCCAACTAGTTCTAAACCAACTGTAGAGTAGATATGTCATTACCATTACCCATCAATAGTATGCCATCCATATACAACATGAGAAATACAATCTTGCTCCTACTAACCTTATAGTAAACACAAGATTCATCTTTATTTTAGATAAAGACAAACTATATAATTGTCTCGTCAAAATAAAGATTTCAACTTTGAGATGCTTGCTTCACTCCATAGACTGACCTTTGAATCTTATATACTTTTTTGACTTCGTTTGGAGTAAGAAATCCTTCAGGTTGTGTGATCTGTGTGATATCGCACCAGCAAATTCACTAAGGATGAAATCCCTAGAGTTTTCCTTAACCAATGTACAATAGTCACCACCAGCAAGCGGATGGATCTTATTATAGTATATTTCATGATCAAACCCAAAGGACAACATATATAAGAATTAACTTATTAATTTAACCAAAAATAGAACCCGTATCTATCAATATTGATGGTTGTTCATTATTCTAATTGCGGATAATATATATTTTAGATGAAGTCTAGATTTATCAATGGATGGGAACACTAGGTTGGAATGAGTTTCACCAAGACTACCTACCACTAGATATCTTGCTGCATCATATTGAGCATGAATTATGTACATCTCGAGGTCAGGGAAATTCCCTCTTTTAGCATTAGGACTAAAACCGAAACAAATATCATTCTAAGCTCGCCATCACGTTCCCTAGATGTCATACTTCTATTGCCTTAGAAAACACCTATTGAAATTCTCATTAGCAAGAATCTAATCGATATCCTAGATTTAGGATTCAAATTTATTTACACCCAAGAGCATGATAAACATGTAAACCTTCTTATTAGACAAGCATACAAGCATAAAATGGTTGTTTCTAAACAAGTAATGGTTCATACAATAGTAGATTCTATAAGAAGATAAAACTGGGTAGTAGGGCTGCTCCCCGCACCTGAGAAAGGGGACTACTCACTCATGGTATCATATATAGAAACAACAAGAAAGAAGAGAGAAGAAGTCATCATCCCAAACTAAGAGGTATTTGTGGATGTGGTGTGCATGATTGATTCTCCAGACTCTAGAATAGTGTGTCGAAAAAACAACAAGACACCTCCTAGATGTTCATTGGAAATGAACATGGAGTTGTTGATATCTCTTTCTTATAGGATAAGTCTATTTACATGGATGTGGAGTAGAGGGATGATGGATTGATGGCAGAGTAAACACCTTGGTTCTGACTTCCTTCAAGGTCAAAACTATAGAGCTTCAGTGAAGGCTGGAATCCCATTGACCAGTATATCGGTGAAGGCAGTCAATGGGAGGGGTTGATGGGGGCTGGAGGTAGATGTTGTGGAGTCAAAATGATACCCTGGAGGTGTTAGACTGGATCCTCTTCTTGGTGGCTATGGTCTTCTATTTATAAGCATGGGATAGGGTTTAGAACCCTTCCCAATTGCTTGATATAGATATCATGGATATGAGGGGTCAGTGATGGGAGGTAGATGAAGGTCTCACGCCCCTCGAGTGAACTCGTCAGGGGTCTATCATTAGGATGGAGTGTAGGTCGTCCATGGGACAATGAATGTAGGAATCCCATCTGTCAGCAAGTCTTTGTCAGGAAGGTTGCCTGTCAATCGAAGGGTCTTCGTCAGGGGATGAGGAAGTAGACTCGTTGGACAAAATCATCATTGGGTATTAAGTTTCTATCAGGCACTTCTCTCTCATTGGGCAAGAGGATTGCCGATTGATAGGTGGTCAGGGTGTAGGTCTCTCGTCCATCGACGGATGATGGATTCCCATTTGACCATAAGTAGAAATCCCATCAGGTAGGGTTTTCATTGGGTGCTTCTCGCTCATCAGGCAAGAGTACCATCATTCAATGGGTGGTTTGGGTGTAGGTCTCTCTTCGATTGAAGAATTATGGATTCCCATACGATAGGGTTTTTGTTTGGGTAGGATACTTGTCAGGCCGACGAGATTCCTAGAAGAAGTAAACCCACCCAAGGGAGGGGGAGTTATTGCTATGGGTCATTGTGATTGCCTCGATGACCAAAGAAATGTTGGTTGACTATGTAGCCCAAAGAAGGCTCCGATCATAAAAATTCTTGTCCATTTTATCAAGTGTGGGCACCACCACCTCCTACACTCCTCACACACAATGAAGTTCAAGCCTTCCATGTAACTCAAGAATTTGGATCAAAACTTTAAAAATTATCATAAAATTGAGAAGACCTAAATGCAAGTTAGGTTTAGACTAAAATAATGAAGATGAAAGTAAAAATAGACTAAAAATGCAACTGAAATTAGGAAGAATATGAATTCATCAAATAACACCAAATTAAACATTACTCATCCTTGATAACCCAAAATATGAAACAACCACCAACCAAATACTTTCAACCCATGTGATTGCCTCACCTTCATATGATGCTCCTTTCCCTACCACCTGATATGGACAATCTAATCAACTTCCTGAGATCATAGAACACATCAATCCGTGTCTTTATTTCCATTTTGGCTTCCCAAAACACTTCCTCATCACTATCCCATTACCATGCACCACTAAGAGTTTTCATGAAAGTTCATAGTGTCCCACAAAAGAACAAGTGTTCATATGATTCGACATTGGGGCACATGAAAAGGGTATCAAAATGACACATTTGTTATGTCTTTGGGCAGAAAAATGGAGAGAAGGGGGTTGCAGGAGGAAGATGCAAATATCTCCTCTTACTCGAGATTGCTTTTATCTATGCAAATACATATATTGTAGCATTTTTGGTGTGCACATTGGCATCTTTTCTTTTTGGTGGTACACCCCTATTACATAGAGAGGGGTATGGAAGAAGTTATTAGAGTAGTCAGTGGGTGTGCCACCCCAAACTTGGAGTTTGGCTATTTTTTTCTTTTTGTTTTATTTTTTATGCATGGAATGTAATAGGATGGAAGAAGAAGTGTAGAAGAGGGGTCATATTAGCATGCAACTTGATTAACAGTCCAATACACCAGTTTATTCTCCTAGTCTCACTATTCTCAAATAGTGTCATAATAAGGGGAAAAGTGATGATTCCATGAATTTCACTAACATTTAGAAGAATGACGTGTTTGATCCCTATGAGCTCCTTGTATACCTGCCATCTTTTCCAGGGAAACATGGTGTTTAGTTTTCTAGGCGACATAGATTGATCTTTATCCATTGGCTAGGTCATTATGAGGCTTCACTTTGAGTAAGGGGAGTTAAATGGTGATGGTATAAATGGATGCTAACAAGAATTTGAATCTAAGCCAGCTAGATAATGGCTTGAATTATTCAATAAAGGTAAATTAAAAAGCTAAATGCAATGCATGAATGCCAAGATAAGATAATAAGTTATATACAAATAGGTATATGTTGAAAGTAGAATACATACCACCCACCCACCAACCCAAACTTAGATATTTGTTCATCCCTAAAAAACACTAAATTGAAGATGGAGGGGAAGAAATTTGTTATTTGATCCACAAGTGTGGTTTCTCTTTGTTGAACAAAAACCATTCACCTACAAGCAAAATTGTTAGAACTAGTGATCTTTTCATGAGATGAAAATAGCTAAAAATTAAAAGTAAAACTTGGGTTTTCTCTTAAGAAGTGCCTTTGTTTAATGTTGATGGCTTGACGCTTAAAATTCAATCATGATATATTAGAGGGAGAAGTTGAGAGAGGTTGATTGGTCTTTATATATGTGATATTGAAATAGTGTTTGATTCATTGGCCATTGATTGTGAATTCACCAGTCTTCTTGCTTCAAATTATAATAGCTCCATGAGGGAATATATGATGTAAAATGAATTGACCCGACCATCGTGTCTTGAGATTTCTTGGAAAGAGATGGAGATGAGAGTTGTGCAGTAATACTTCATCTCCAACCTAGATATTTTCCCTCCTTAGGTGTCCATCATGCCACATCTCTGTTCACTCCTTGTAGATGCATGCATTTTCATAAACTATCAGATGGAGATCTTCTGACTCTTGTAGTTGAAGTGGACTTGAGTTTAATGATATCCCATTGAGCTATGTGTTCATGATCCACTAGTAAATGACAAGACTCCCATATATCAGAATGAAAGGTGTAGTACTCGTGGGAGACTTGTATGCAATTTGATATGCCCAAATTGCGTCATTCAGTTTGTGGGCCCAATCTTGTTGTGTCCTTCTAATTGTATTCTCCAGGATGGCCTTGATTTGATGATTGAAACCCTCCATGTGGCCACCCATTTGAGGTTGATATGGAGTAGACACATGGTGAGAAACATCATACTTGTGAAATAGTGCTTCAAAGATGCATTAAATAAAATGTGATCCCCATCATAAATACAGTGTGGGGGACTCCAAAGTGTGGAGAGATAATATCTTTGAATCATTTGATCATTGGCTTGGAGTCACTAGACTTTGTGGGGATAGCTTCAACCTATTTATAAACACAATCAATAGCTACTAGGAGTAAGAGAACCCATCAGAGAGGAATGGACCCATATAACACACAACCCAAACATCAAAAATCTCCACTTATTGCCAAAGATTGAGGGGCATCTTGTCCCTATTAGAAATATTGCCAGATTTTTGGCATTGACCACACGACTTTACAAAACTATGAGCATCCTTAAAGATATAAGGCCAGAACAACCCAAATTAGAGGACCTTGAATGCAATTTTTTTGAGAGCTCATGTGGCCCCCAGCCGGGCTTGAATGACATTGTTCAAGAATAAGGGGAGCTTCCTATTTAAAGATGCACTAGCAGTAGAGGCTGTCTGAGCATAACTGGAAAAGATAAGGCTCATCCTAATAGTAATGCAAAATGTTTGACATGAAATTCTTCTTTTTGTTCCCTATGCAGTATGGATGAAGGACTCCCATAGCTAGATAGTTCAAAAAATCGACATATCATAGAGAGAACATCTACTTGTCGTCTAGCATCTTGCTTTCATAGTAGATGGTGTGATGCTTCTTATCAATACACTACCCCAGGACTAAACCAACAACATAGTCAGTGGCACCACACAAGATCTCAAAGGGAAGAGACCAGTCTGGGGAAGAAAGGATTGGGCTGGAAATTAGAGCATCCTTTAGAGTTTTGAAGATATTCATACAGTCAAAGTTGAAGTTGAAGCCCACATCCTTTTGGTTCGTAAGAGGCTTGGTGATAATGCTGAAAATTATGTATGAATATCTCATAGAATCCACCATGTATAGGAAAGCCCATACTTCTTTAACATTGGTTACAGGAGATAGCTTAGCAATCACTTCTATATTTGCTTTTCCAACTTTGATGCCTTTGGATCTAGAGGCCCTCCTTCACCATGACGTGGAATTTTCCCAGTTGAGCACCAAATGCACTTCTTCATAATGTTCAAGGACACATGAAAGATGGTTCATACATGATTGTAAAGAATGTCCATAGAGTGAGAAGTCGTCCATGATGATTTCCATTATGGTTTCAGTGAGGTCGGAGAATATGGCAAACATGCAATGTTGGAAAGTAGTAGGTGCATTGCATAATCGGAAGGATATTTGAAAAAAAGCATATGTGCCAAAGGAAAATGTGAAGGTGGTCTTTTCTTGATTGCTTGGATGAATGGGAATCTGGTAGAAACCAAAGTACCTATCCATGTAACACAAAAACTCCTAGTGAGAGAATCACTCCAAGACTTGATAAAGGAAGGGAAGGGGGAAGTGGTCCTTCTGAGTTGCATTGTTGGGCTTGCAGTAGTCTATGCACATGCGCCACCCAGTCATAGTGCTGGTGGGAATGAGATAATTATTCTTGTTTTGAAATAACAATAGTGCCTCCCTTATTTGTCACCACTTGTATAGGACTCACCCATAGTGCTCTATGGGGTCCTATACAAGTATGCCATTACAATCATCATATGTCATTACAATCCCAGAAAGTAGTAGCAAAATCACCTCTTGCACATGACTTCCTTTAGGATGGGGATCAACTTGCATTACAGATCAATGGAGGGCTTATAGTTTTCAACCATGTTGATTTGATGAGTGGAGAGGTATTGGTTCACTCCAAGCATATTAGTCATCTAATAGGCCAATGCCTTTTGGATCTTCCTCAATTCTGTCAACAACTTGTCTTCTTGCTCAACTGTGAGGCTTGAATTGAAGATGACTGCTCAAACTTTCTTTTCATCTAAAAATATTTATTTTATCCCCTCTGGTAGATGCTTCATATTTGGTTTGATGGGCTCCTTGTCTTCTTCTTCAATTACATATAAAGATTTAGGCTCTTCAAACTCCACTTCAAGGTCTTCCTCATCATTGTTTAGGTGGAAGAGGAAGTGATCCACCTGTTCATCATTTAGTTTGTGAGTGTTGGGGTATATGAGTGTTGTCTCAAGAGGGTCTGTGGAAGTAAGATCCTCCTATTGCAGTTGTGCCATTTTGTCAATGCAGTAATTGAGGTAGCATTTCTCCTGGAAAGAGGACTCTTTGAGACTGTCAAAGACATTGAAGTGAATAGTGTTTGTCTCAAGCCTTAATGTCAAGATTCTAACTTCAACATCAATGACTGTATAGGAAGTTGCAAGGGAAGGACAGACAAAGATGAGAGGGTATACTAGGTCTTCCTTTATTTCCATGATGACAAAGTCACATGGAGTATATGATTTAGATCCCACCCTCACATGGATGTCTTCTACAATACCCATAGGGGTAGCTATAGAAGAATCACCAAGTTGAATCACAATGTCAGTAGGAAGTATGTTAGCGGTAAAGCCTATCCATTTACATAATCCATGGTTTATGTGTTGGTATGTATCCCCGTAGAGCCAGTCATATGATGATTGTAATGACATACTTTGTAAATGATTTGAATAATAACAAAGGAAATTTCTGTCTATATGTTTAATCTATTTTGAGATAATGCTATAACATGTTATATGTCTAAAGAATTGTATTACTCAATGACGTATGTCTTTAGGTTAAGGACCTAAATAATGAGATCATATAGATGTTAGAGTATACATTCTTGTTATGTCCCTAGTCAGTTGCTATTGTGGAAATAACCATAGACATCAATAACACAAAAGACTAGAGTGTGTGCTGGCTGATGATAAAATCTGATCAGTCATGATTTATGATATCAAACCAAGCACACATATACATGTTAGAGAACAGTGTATCGGACAGACCCACCATAAGAGTGACGCATGGAAACCACACTTCATTAGTCAGGATCATCTCTTATAGTATTGGTGGTGACAATGGTTCTTAGACCTAAAATCACTGCACTCATCACATGTTGTTGGGTACACTTTGACATCATCAAATGCAGTCCTAAAATATGGATTGTTATAAAGGTGATGATTGGGTGGCTTTGACACATGGGGTTTTGACTGTGAGTGATAGATATGGAATTTTCCCCTCCTAAGGGAGTGTGATATCCTGGCCACTTGAGGAGTGAGACTGAGAAATGCACGGCCATGCACATGTGAGTCAATGTATGACATTGAGCTTACATATATCTTAGACAGTCTACTCTGAGTCAAGAAACATGGATTGAATGTTTGTAGAGGATGACAGGTCCATGCCTCGAGTTCAATTTAGATATCAATGACAAAGGGACTATACATTCACTGTAACACTGATAATAGATTGTAGGTTGAAAGTTGTTCTCCAACTTTCCTCTTCACTTGGGTAGCACTGATGTGCGACTAGGCACGACTCTTTTCTTGTGAAGTCATAAGTTAGTGATGGACATTCACTACCAGTGTGAAATGGAACCGATAGGGTCACACCCATAGGATTAACCTGGAAGAGGAGTTTATCAATGAATGATGTTTAGATTGATTACTAAAGTGTTTAGGTACTCAATTAAACATTCAATCAATAGGCTTGACTCAGAATCATCAAGTTCAAGTGTTGAACGAATTGATTAGTGTCAGATTGATTGAGAACTACATTGACTAAGTTCTGCACAACCTGGACCACCAACCGACCAGTTCACTGGGTGAACCGATCAACTCATGGTTAGTGAGACGACTGGTTCACACTGGTGAACCGATTGGTTCACATGGTTGACCAACCAAATAGGTGTTGGGTTTCCCAGTTTGTGAGAAAAGATTTTCGTTTTACTTGTTCAATTTGATTGGGACAAGAATTAATCTTTGTATTAATTAGAAACGAACAAGGAAAGACAATTGCGGGAAAGTCAGGGAAGTGAAACGACCGATTACACTACCAACTGATCGGTTCAAAAGTGAACCGATCAGCTCACTTGACCAAATGACTGGTTGAGTTGTAAAATGACCGGTTCGCTTACCACCGTACAATCAGTTTGTGGAAAATCCAAACCCTTCCACTCCCACACAGACTGGGAACCCTCACCCTACCCTCTACTATAAATAGAGGGGTACATGGGGCTTCTCAAAACACACAACTCAGAACATTAGTTGCTCTGCAAAGTTGTTGTCCTCTTTGGTTGTGATAACCGAGAGAGCCCAAGAAAGTTCTACCCATCCAGGGAGGAACATTGAGGGAAAGACAACTACAGAAAAACAACTGGTTATGGGAGAGTGTGTCGGTGACTAGTACACTGACATAGGGGGATGACTCCTTCTAGTCTATCCATCTCAGGACGACTAGAGTTCTTGATGGTCTGTGTGGACTATCTATAGAGGGGGGGGGGGAGATTTTTGTCACTTAGGAGGACGACCATCAATCACATTCTGGGTCTACACTAAGAGCTGCACATATATCATTGAACACTAGGTGGTTGAAGATCGCACTAGCTGTGAGGTATTTTCACTGAGCAAGCCTCATGAATAGGTATATCTTGCTAAACCATCTTTCCTATTGCATAGTTGTTGATGCGATTTGCTGGTTATGGGTTTGTGGTTAGATAAAGTTTTGTTTCTGCTACCAGTTCTATCCCATAAAACCCAACAATGGTAATAGAGCCACATCAACATACTGTGTTTTAGGATTAATCAATGTGATTGTATTTTGTTTTTTTGCCTTTTATTTATTGCATGCGATGCAAATACTTTAACTAGCTAATGTGCATATCTGATTAAACACCACAAATCCCTATATACATATATGATATGGTATATATATGCAATCGATACATGTCACCCTAAAATGGTTTTGATGGTGGATGTGTAGCGTGGTTATGGCCTATAAACCCCTATGTGTCTGCTTGGTTGGTTATGGTTGTTTGCATCTCGGTCTACGTACTGAGTCCTTTCTTCTATTTCAGATGTAACTCGAGATAACTCGAGCCTTCTCTTCTACCTTTGCTCTGCTCGAATGTAACTTGGGTTTTCCTAAAGACATATGTAAAAGTAAGATAGTTTTATTTCCTGTTATGTAGAAGAATGGTGGGTGCCGAGACGAGCGAGACGGCCAGATGATGGTGTGAGATGAGCGGTTGGTGGCTTGACAAGGAGAGTTTGGTGCCCATCCTATTTGTAATTCCTCTGACGAACCAACCATCTGGAGGAGCCATACGATCTATTGGTGACAATCAACCGACTGGCCAGGAGGTGATCCGATCAGTCCTAGGATGAACTGATCAACCTGGAACAACCCAAGCATAGATTTCCATCAACTACAGGTTGTTGCATGTGATGGAGACCTAGATGGACATAATTCCTTGTGTCTCAAGGAATTACAAATAGGATGGGCATAATCATTGCTTTATCACTTTGCATGTTTTCTTATGGGATATAACATGTATATGATACGTACTATATATGTGGTGATTGGATATGTATATGTATATAAATACCAAAACCTTCAAATACAATATTAAGCCTTAGATTCCTTCCATTAGAAACACACATGAAAAACTTGATTGACCAAGCATAGATTTGCACAAAGCATAGTACGTCGTCCATCTCGTGGAAGTGTGATGGTAGATATGTAGATTTGCACAAAGCATGGCGCACACCTATCGTGCTGGCTATTGGGTCAGGACTTAACTAGTGACTTAGAGAGCCCAAGCCCAGAGGCATGAAGATGAATATGGCAAAGAGTTGTGCATATCATCGATCCAAGAGTTGCATATGATGTAATTGGCATGATGGCCTACCTAAATAGTCAAGTTATCGGTGATCTGCCAAAGCTGAGTCATGACTTGGTGAAATATGGATCTTGGCCCACTAGAGTATTGTACACTACAATATTCCAAGTTGATAGTGAGGGCTATCAGTTTGATCAAAATAGTGGGAGTGATAATTAATTAAAGGCATAATTAAATATCATCAAATTTTATTCAAATCAGATCAAAAGGAGTTTTGACAAAATGCAAATGTTTTCTCTTATAGAATCAAATGGCAAAGAAATCATCATTGAAATCAGACAATTTAATTGAGATAAATTTTCATAACTGGTTAAGGACTATGAGAAGTGTTCTTCATATTCCTAAGATACTAAAGCCTGTAGAATCCACTCTATGTATGCTTAAGGCATTGTTTGAGGCACAAAAGAAGAAGGATAGTTCCATGATTGTGATCAGTGGAATGGAGTCTAAGGACACATGCAAGGCAGAGAAGCGTTCTCCCGCCAAGTTGAAGTCCAAGTCTTCTGCAGTCAAAATATGGAGGGGATTAAGGGGATCAAGGAAGATGAAGTAAGAGATAGAGATCTCTACTTCTGGTGTATATGTTATTGAGATTAACTTTACTACTTCTTCATCATGGGTACTTGATACCGTATGTGGATCACACATTTGTTCAAATGTGAACGATTCAAAAAGAAGTAGGCCTTTAGCAAAAGGTGAGGTTGAACTACATGTTGCTAATGGAGCAAGAGTTGCTGCCAGTGTAGTAGGAACCTATGAGTTATCTCTACCAAGTGGGCTGATAATAGAGTTACAAAACTGCTATTATGTACCTGCCATTAAAAGGAATATCATTTCTGTATCTTGTTTGGACAAGGATGGATTTGAATTTCTTATTAAGAATGGAAAATGTTCCATTTCTAAAGATGGGATCTTTTATGGCAGTGCCCCAATGACTTATGGTCTATATTTGATAGATCTATAGATAAGTGTATACAACGTAAACACCAAAATACAAAAACTCAATGACTCAAACAAAACAAACCTTTGGCATTTTCATCTAGGGCACATAAATGAGAATCACATATCTAAAATCCATAATGATGGATATCTGGACTCTTTTGATTATGAATCAATAGAGACATGTGAATCTTGTTTATTGGGCAAGATGACCAAGACTCCCTTTTCAAGAAAAGGTGAGAGAGCCAGTGATCTATTAGGACCCGTACATACTGATGTATGTGGGCCTTTTAGAACAAATGATAGATGTGGGTATTAGTAGTTCATTACCTTTACTAATGACTTCAGTAGGTATGGTTATGTTTATTTTATGAAACATAAATCATAAACCCTTGAAAGGTTCAAGGATGTCATGAATGAAATACAGAACCAACTTGGCAAAAGTATTAAGGCACTTCAATCTGATCGAGGTGGAGAATACTTAAGCCAAGAGTTTGAGGACCTTCTGAGAGCCCGTGGTATTGTATAACAATGGAATCCACCTAGAACACCATAACACAATGGTGTATCAGAAAGAAGGAATTGCACAGTACTGGACATGGTGTGATATATGATGAGTTTTTCCGATCTTCGAACTTCCTTCTGGGGACATGCTCTAACAACTGTCGCATTTACACTAAACCACGTACCATCTAAATCAGTTCAAAAGACACCATATGAGATATGGCATGGGAAGAGTCCCAATGTGTCTTTTATGAAGATTTGGGGTTGTGAAGCTTATGTCAGGAAAATGTTTTCTGAAAAGCTTGGACCCAAATTTGATAAATGTTATTTTGTTGGATACCCTTTGGAGACCAAAGGATATTACTTTTATTCTCAATCTGACAACAAAGTGTTTGTTGCCAGAGATGTTACATTCCTTAAAAAATAATTCGTTTCCAAAGGAATCAGTGGGAGATAAGTGGAACTCGAAGAAGTTCGAGATCAACAAGAAATTATTGAATTGATAGATGAACTAGAGGAACATAGAGAATCACAAGCTATTGGGGAATCTCAAATTCCTCAAGTAACACATGGACCTCATAGATCTAGTACGAAACACCTTGAGCCTAAAAGATTTGGATATCTTGTGACTCCAGAAGGCAGTGAGTTGGTCATAGATGATGAACCAACTACCTATCTAGAAGCTATGTAGGGACCAAATTCTGGGAAATGGCTTGAGGCCATGAGATCTGAGATGGGAATCCATGTATACCAACAAGGTATGGACCTTGGTGGATCCACTTGAAGGGGTAAAACCCATAGGGTGCAAGTGGGTCTTCAAGAAGAAGACCGACATGGATGGCAATGTGCAAACTTATAAAGGCAGATTGGTTGCAAAGGGTTTTAGACAAGTTCAAGGTGTTGACTATGATGAAACCTTTTTTTGTCAATTGTCATGATTAAGTCCATCAGGATCATGCTTTCTATTACATCCTACTATGACTATGAGATTTGGAAGATGGATGTTAAAACCACATTCCTTAACGGGAATCTTACTGAGGATGTGTACATGACACAACCTGAAGGTTTTATAAATCCAAAGGATGCAAATAAAGTCTGTAAGATGCAAAGGTCAATCTATGGATTGAAGCAAGCATCTCGGAGCTGGAATCTTTGATTTGACGAAGCAGTCAAAGAGTTTGGCTTTAGTCAAAATGAAGATGACTATAAGAAGGTTAGTGGGAGCATAACTACATTCCTCATATTGTATGTAGATGACCTACTGTTGATGGGGAATGACATCCCTGCTTTACAAAAGGTAAAGGCATGGCTTGGAAATACATTCTCAATGAAAGACATGGGAGAAGCATCCTATATCTTAGGAATCAAGATCTATAGAGATAGATATACAAGGCTTCTTGGACTAAGTCAAAGCACATACATTGACAAAGTCTTGAAGAGGTTTAGCATGGAGAACTCAAAGAGAGGGAACATACCCATGGTTCATGGAGTTCCCATCTCTAGAGATGAATGTCCCAAATCTTGTGAATAGAGGGGACGCATGAGTGAGATTCCATATGCATCAACAATTGGATCCATCATGTACACAATGTTGTGCACACGTCATGATGTCTCATGTGCACTCAGCATGACAAATAGATACCAGTCAGATCCCAAAGATGCTCACTGGATAGTCGTGAAGAACATCTTAAAGTACTTGAGAAGGACTAAGGATCAGTTCCTCATCTACGGTGGTGAGGTAGAGTTGGTGGTAAAGGGTTACACCAATGCAAGCTTTGAAACCAATAAAGATGATTACATATCACAGTCAGGATTTGTATTTTGCCAAAACAACAGAGCTATGAGATGGAAGAGTTCCAAGAAAGAGACATCTATAGATTCTACAATAGAGGCTGAGTATATTGCTGCATCCCATGCGGCAAAGGAATCTACGTGGATCAAGAAGTTCATCTCTAAACTTGGGGTGGTTCCTAGCATCTGTGATGCAATTGAGCTTATTGCGATAACAATGGAGCTATCACACAAGCTAAAGAACCCAGATCACATCAGCAGTCCAAGCACATACAACCGCACTTCCGTCTCATATGAGAGATCGTACAACGAGGAGATGTGAAGATTTTTAGAGTACCAACCGAAAATAATATTGTTGATCCCTTGACTAAGGCACTTTCATAGTAAAAGCATGATGATCATGCTATATCACAAGGACTGAGGTTCATGGGTGATTGTCTCTAAGTGCAAGTGGGAGTCTGTTGGTATGTATGTCCGTAGAGCCAGTCATATGATGATTGTAATGGCATACTTTATAATTAATTTGAATAATAACAAAGGCAATTTCCATCTATATGTTTAATATATTTAAGATAATGATATAACATGTTAGATGTCTAAAGAATCATATTACTCAATGTCGTATGTCTTTAAGTTAAGGACCTAAACAAGGAGATCATATGAATGTTAAGAGTATACATTCTTGTTATGTCCCTAGTCGATTGTTATTGTGGAAATAACCATAAACATCAATAACACAAAAGACTAGAGTGTGTGTTGGTTGATGACAGAATCTCATCAGTCATGATATATGATATCAAACCAAACACATAGATACATGTTAGAGAATAGTGTATCAGACAGACCCACCGTAAGAGTGATGCATGGAAACCACACTTGGTTAGTCAAGATCACCTCTTATAGTATTGGTGGTGACTGTGGTTCTTAGACCTGAAATCACTGCACTCATCACATGTTGTTGGGTACACTTTGACATCATCAAACACAGTCCTGAAATATGGATTGTTATAAAGGTGATGATTGGGTGGCTTAGACACATGGGGTTTTGACTATGAGTGATAGATATGAAATTTTTCCCTCCTAAGGGAGTGTGATATCCTGGCCACTTGAGGAGTGAGACTGAGAAATGCATGGCCATGCACATGTGAGTCAATGTATGACATTGAGATTACATATATCTTAGACAGTCTACTCTGAGTTAAGAAACATGGATTGAACATTTGTAGAGGATGACAAGTCCATGCCTCAAGTTCAATCCAGATATTAGTGACAAAGGGACTATACATTCACTATAACACCAATAACATATTGTAGGTTGAAAGTTGTTCTCCAACTTTCCTGTTCACGGGTAGCACTGATGTGCGACTAGGCACCACTCTTTGCTTGTGAAGTCATAAGTTAGTTATGGACATTCACTGCCAACATGAAATGGAACCTATAGGGTCACACACATAGGATTAACCTGGAATAGGAGTTTATCCATGAATGATATTTAGATTGATTACTAAAGTGTTTAGGTACTCAATTAAACATTCAATCAATAGACTTGACTCAGAATCATCAAGTTCAGGTTTTGAACCAATTGATTTGAGTGTCAGATTGATTGAGAACTGCGTTGACTGAGCTCTGCACAACCTGGACCACTAACTGACCGGTTCACTACGTGAACCAATCGGCTCATGGTTAGTGAGACGGCCGGTTCACATTGGTGAACCAATCAGTTTGCATGGACTAACCGAGCAGGTGTTGGGTTTCCCAGTTTGTGAGGAAAGATTTTCATTTTACTTATTCAATTTGATTGGGACAATAATTATTCTTTGTATTAATTAGAAACGAACAAGGAAAGTCAATTGTGGGTAAGTCTGAGAAGTGAAACGATCAGTTCACTAAGTGAACCGACCGGTTCACACTCCCAACTGATCGGTTGAGTTGTAAAATGACCAGTTTTCCTACCGTAATACAATCAGTTTGTGGAAAATCCGGACCCTTCTACTCCCGTACAGACTGGGAACCCTGGCCCTGCCCTCTACTATAAATAGAGGGGTATAGGGGGCTTCTCAGAACACATAACTCAGAACATCAATTTCTCTACAAAGTTTTTTTCCTCTCTAGTTGTGGTAACCGAGAGAGCCCAAGCAAGTTCTACCCATCTAGGGAGGAATAGTAAGGGAAAGACAACTGTAGAAAACCAACTGGTTGTGGGAGAGTGTGTTAGTGACTAGTACATCGGCAGAGGGGGACAATTCCTTCTAGTCTGTCCATCTCAAGATGACTAGAGTTCCCGATGGTCCATGTAGACTATATATAGATGTGGGAGATTTCTGCCACTCTGGAGGACGAACGTCAACCGCAGTCTGGGTCTACACCAGTAGCTACACAAATGCCGTCAAATACTAGGTGGTTGAAGACCACACTAGCTATGAGGTATTGTCACTGAGCAAGCCTTAGGAGTAGGTATATCTCATAAAACCATCTTTCGTATTGCATAGTTGTAGATGCGATCTGTTGGTTATAGGTTTGTGGTTAGATAAAATTTTGTTTCTGCTACCTGTTGTATCCCACAAAACCCAACATCATGATCAAAATGCTTGCCCCAAGATTGGTTATACCTTTTCTGCACGTCATGTACCCAGAAATAGTAAAAAATTCTGAATCTTTTTGGGCAACTTGCTTTGGACTATATCTGATGTTGTCCATCCTATTTTCACAGGTCGACTTCTCCATTAACTATTCACTAGTGAGGAGAGTTTTGAAAAATTTAGTCCAAGAGGGGATCTTTTCTAGAGTGTGAAGGAAGGGAACATTGGCATGCAACTTCTTCATCACTTCCTTGAACTTCATAAATCTTGAGTCTAGCTATATATGAGCTAGATGACTCTGATAGGGGACTCAAGGTTTATAGTCATGCACCATAGGTATAACAGGAGTGGTTGGCATGTATTTGGGTACCTTCTCTGGTTTAGATGAGCTACTTATTTTCAAAGGTTCAACTACTAGTTCTACTATTATGGTTATCAGTTTAGGCATTGGGGAGACTTCCTCATTGTCTTCATCTGCACAAACCAATCTATTGTTCATAACTAGGGAGAGAAGATCTGATAGAACACATCTAGAGAGTGTGTTCACATCGTTTAACTACTCATCAAAGTGATAGGGGTTACCCTCAAGTTGACCCACAAATGATCTTGCTGGAGGATGGACAACTACAACTATCAATGCAAGTTGCACCTCCACAAACTTGTTGTACGTTTTTTGGCTCACCAATATCTTTTTAATGGTATCTAGTCAGCTTTGAACATTTGAAGTAGGCATACTTTGCTAGATTCATTGCCCTGGTAGAAGTTTACCTTGTTGTTTGTAGAGTTGTTGTCCTGAATTGTAGTTGTTACCCAGTTGAAATTTTTTGTGGTGTTGGCAAGGATTATAATTGTTCTTCTAGTAGTTCTGCTATGGTTGGAAATCAGGAGGATCACAAACTTAGTTTTGACAATGGTCCTGCTTGAGTTGATGATAATTTGCGGCTCTGTTAGGGTTTCCATATTGGAAACTTGGATGATTGCTTGCCATGTAGGGGTTTTAGTACCCCTTTCCTATAATGGAGTTGATAGCATTGACTTCTTCAATGAATGGACTTTTGTCAAGAGCTGGTGTGTATTCAAGGTGGCCTGGTATAGGTGGTTGCACTGTGGACTCATGTGCCCCTCCTTATTGCATACTTAGCAGACTTCTGGGGTTGACCCATCCTAAAAAGAGGATTGTCTTCTCTATCCATTCATTAGAAGGGTTGACTCGAAGTTGTCTTGTTTGAGAGTGAGCATCCTTAGGGATTAAAAATGACATTCATCTCGGATTTGTCTTCTACCAAGGTCACTTTGAGAACTCCTTTGTTTCATGAATAGCCTCAATTTTCTTAGGTTATTGACTCCTCTGCTCACAACCTTTTATGCATCATCAAAGCTTTTCAGAATGAAGTTTCCATTGAAGGTGTCATCTAAGAACTGCTAGACATCATCATTGAGTCCCCTACTGAAGGTTTCTATATGTTGCACAAAGGAGATGTCGTGATGTGGGCATTTACACAACATCTCGTTATATTGTTCTTGGGCTTCAAATAGGATTTATCTTGGAAGATGTTCGTATTGAGTGATTTGCTATTGGATTTGGTAGGTGAGTGAAGGCGGAAATAACTTCTCAAGGAACTGGTTCTAAAATTCCTCTCAAGTTATGATGCTACAATCATGATAGGAGATGTACCACACTGTACCTTGTCGGCATGGGTAGTAGAATAGTTTTAGCTTCATGGCTTCAGTGGAACCACCGACTTTCTTTCTTAGTCCATACGGATCTATGAACTTTTATAGGTGATTTTGTGTGTCCTCTCTGGGTCATCTTGTAAAATTGTTGTTTTGCATCATCATCACCCATTGCAACTTTATCTCAAAATCGGGCGCCGCAATGTATTGTTGAATGATCAGGTGGCAGATGCCTATGGCATTAGGGAAAGTGTGAAAACCCTGATTTTTGGGTTTTATGAAGTCAAATATTAATTTAAGGTACCAATGGATTCAATTGGATTAATTTTGAACAATAAAGTACATTAGAATCACTAGAAGTGTTTTGTACTCATTTGATCAAAGGTTTGGTGATTAAGTGCATTTAATCTAAAGTTTATGCACATATTTATAAGGTTTTTGAAGAACTTATTTGAATGGTCAATGTTGAAGTTTTGGTCTCAAGTAGGGTAATTAAGGGCTTTGTGCAATGAAGGACCCATATTTTCAATTTTGATTGAGTTGAAAGTTCATGCTAGAAGTTACGAGTATTAGAACATATGTTTCATTTCTTTGATAATGCTTTGGACTTTGGTCCTTTTGATCTTTTTGACTTTGGGGGCTATGGGTTGATGTACAATGCCCAACCAGTTTTTGGGGTGCCATGTTACTGTTCAACCCCTACCTTAGTCATGATAGAGGCATGGGAAAGACACCAAGTCTCCCTTAGGATTGGCTTTTTGACTTTCCACACACCTTGCATATACTCCCTTTCTCTTTGCTTGGTTGGGACCATTTGAACAAGCTAGATATAAGGAGGACAAGGTGTCATAGAAGAGGAGAACCACCCTCCCCCATGTAGATTTCTTTGTTGCCATGAGAAGAGAAAGAAGGAGGACAAAGAATGGGAGGGAGGGGTCGTCCCTTAAGCATATAAGCCTAGAAAGAAACCATCACGGAGTTGCACCTTCCACCCACGACCATCCCTTATTACTGACAATCTGAGATGCCAATTGACAATCTGGGTAGAGCCACCATAGTCAGGCACCCTTGTTTGAAGCACATTTCTAACCTCATTGCCACCCTTAGGAGATGGAAAAGAGTTCCATGGTTGAGGGTGGAACTTTCTAAAGAAAGACTCCTTCTTGCCTCCTCATAGATCATCTATTCCATTTGAGGACACCCTTGAGTCTGATGAGGGTCGGAAAAGCATTGTGAGATCTGGATCGAGTGAGACACTCACATGGGAAGAAATCCCTAATCTTCTCATCGCCCACAACCACCCCTCTCTGAAACCTCATCAACCTAGGGCTTGGAGGAGTCCCACCGCTAAGGAGGAAGTTTCACATCCTACAACCGCCACCACGGTGGTGAGGGACCAAGGACCGCAAGGTCGGAGGCCCTAGAGAGCGTCCTGCCTCACCTTTATTTCTTTGTGCAGTGACAGTGGGTCTTGATTTTAGAACTAGAGACCACATGAGAGAGAATGCGGGGATCGAGTCTCGCAAGAGAGATGCTTAAATGGTCAACCCCAACTTTGACTGGGTGAGCATGCCGTTAGATGGGCCAATCAGGCATGAGCCATCCTGGCAGAGAATAAGGGACCCACACCCTTGGATCGACCTGGAGGAAATCTAGAGATGTAGGAGAGTGTTGATCAATGACTCTAATGAATAAATTAATGGTGTGGTAATGCCCACTTTCGTTTCCCTAAGTTTTTAATCAAATGTTGAAATATACATAACTTCCAGCTACCAAGGACAAAATAGGCAAACCTATATACTCAACAAGATCTATAAAATGGAATAGGTTTCAGGCTCTACATCACCTTTATATATCCATGTTTTCCCTAAATTATGAACTTCAACCTCTTTTTATATACGTAATGAGTTTATATGTTTTATCATGGATGAATAATGATATAACATCCTCCTAATCATTGAATCAATAATGTTTATGAAGCTTGAGTTTTATGATAGTCCTAATCACTTCATATGTGCCTTGCATGTGTGAGAACCCATTACACTAAACGAAATTACTCAAAATAGAAAACACAATCAATCACTAATTAATCACATACCCAAAAATATGGGTAAATTAAAACTGATTTCAACATCAACACCCACTCAATAACATTTGCATAAGAGCCCAACATCTTTCTTGTATCCATACTATGCCAAGAATTTGATACAAATTAGTCTATTGCCTTAGCCACAACATATATACATAGGAGAACAATATTCATATTTGTCACACAAATAAGCATTAACATGCTAACAAAATACTGATTCATTTGAAACACCATATACAAACTTTTCCATCCAGGACCTAAGAGTACAGGGATAACTCTAGGACACACTACACATATAATCAACTTTCTCACATATTCATTACTATAGCTCCTCTTTGCTGCCACATGTTTGTATTCGTCACTTTCGATTACCTAAAAAGATGTGGCAAACCACAAGGGTGAGACCCATGTCCCAACAAGAGATATAACCTCCAACAATGCTTATTGATTACAACATTTTAAATAGTAGATAACTAAGCAGTTGGAGTATTTAATAATCAATTTAACAGATCGAACAATTTAAGTATACTAAATAGATTAAGCAAATAATCTTAGCAACAAGTATGATCATCAATGCATATATAGGTAACAAATAAATCCATTTCTCTAGATAGATATCTACTCAAATATCATCAAATTGCATCTAATAACAATCATTATCATTAATCTGACTATCATCATATTCCTTAATAACAACACAAGAAATCTAGTAGCATAAGTATCCTTGACATCATGAGTATGTCTAGTAAGATAACATGGCTATAAATATTGGCATCTCAGATAAAGGGGACAAATCTATATCATAAGTAGAACTAACATCATAACAAAATGAACTACATAGGCATGATTAGTGGTTTTAGAATTTCTAATTACATAGGCATGGCTAACAATATTGAACATAGATAGCATCATCATCTTAACCATCAGTGTCAATATATTTGACAACAGAAGCATGTTTACAACATGAGAATAACTACAACATAAGCATATTTATTATCTCTTATTGTACTATACATGATCTCAGTGAAATGAAAGCAAACAAGGGTTATCATCCAATATGAAGCATTGTGTATAACCCTAAACAGATTTGCTAGACGGTTGTCTTACATCTTTTATTATGTCCTGGGGAATTTGAATCATACCATCCAAAGTCCAACCGACCCCTACAAAGGGCTATTCAGTTCTGTACAAGATCTAGGAGCTTCAGTATCCTAAGATCTCTTCCCCTCGGTCAGTACGAGTAAAAAGGCAGTGACATATCAGTCAAAGCTGCCACCACAACGACATATAGTCAAGTTGCTCACCAGTCACCACTAGTCTGCCCTTGGTAGAGGTCAGGACACTAGAAACCAGGGTATACAAAGCCCTCTAATATGATGTACAACCACAGTTGTCCTCAATCACATCAGATGTATGAAGTATGACCATAGCCATCCTCCATGACCTAAATTGTGGATGACAATGATATATCCTCAACTTGCCACCCCCACATACTCAATAGTATGCACTCTAATTTTCCCTTAGGAATACTCATTTCACCATCCAACAAGTTCTGATAGTGAAGATGGATCTACAGAACAAGGCACTACATGCACTTGATTAGTTATGCCAATTGGGTGAATTAAGGCTACATCAAACAAGTGGACATACAAACCCTAATTTACATATAACAAGCATATAAATATCATAACTTTTAAAAGATATAAAATGTGTGGAACATAATTTCTCATCTCATCATCGCATGGTACTATTCACTTGCCATTCATGAGACCACACTATTCATCATACTATCACATGATATAAATCCTTTTCACAATATCACAGGGTATCAACCCTTATCAACACAAGAGGATTACACCTCATTTAAGGCTCAACCATGCCCAAAGGTCATTAAGACCATCATACTATCACATGATATAAATCCTTTTCACAATATCATAGAGTATCAACCCTTATCAACACAAGAGGATTACACCTCATTCAGGGCTCAACCATGCCCAAAGGTCATTAAGACCATCATACTATTCCTTGCAAGATCATCATTATCTTTGCATGCCTTATAACAAGTCTCAACAACATCACTTACATATAATACATCAGACCAACTCAATTTTGCATTAATGAGCTAGGAGATATTCATAAACAATCATAGTAGGGTTATATTAACATTAATAACATTCCTTAATTACATCAGCATGTAAGGAATTTAGATATGATTAACCCTCATCATATTCATAATGCACATGTTTAGCATAAGAAAGTATCAACCATGTGGCTCTGATAACCACCAATTAACATATTAAGGTTATGATCATATGAAGGAGGTTATTTCACCATCATTCCATCATATAAGAAGGTTATACATGAATACTCATCTTTATCTATTTGCATTAGAGTTAAGTTCACCAAGATAAATTATATTAATGTTACTAATCAACACTCATACCCAAACACTAACTCACGACATCTCCATTGGATCATGGATGCATAAGGTGAAGCATCACCATCACATTCCATACTATTCTCGAGTATGAATCCACACATAAATCAAGGTGTAACCATTGGGTTATAGCATACTAAGGTTTCAAAAATAGTAACAGAGTACTTTGTGATTGTATTAGTCATTCAAGGACTATTCATACCCAATTACCATCATTTAGTTATGTTAAAGCTAGGTATAACAAGATATGCCTCATTATGGTTACCCATTTATTCATTATGGTGATTATAAATCATAATTATATGATAGAAAGGGTAATACTACAAGTTTAAGGCATTGAACCATCAAATTCTCATCACTAGAATAATAACATTACACTACACACTTCACCCAAAACAATGGGAATATTGAGGCATCAACTTCTAACCATGAAATGTTGAAAAGGTAAAGCCATTGGTCATTTACATAAGTAAACATCTTAAAAAAACCACCTATGAAGTCATTGAGTAGTGCTCTAGAAAGAGTCACCATCTAACCCTATACATCCCTTGATTAACAACATAAACAATTCCATTGAGAGTAGGGTAAAACCCACAAGCGATGTTTATTTAAAACAAGTCGTCAATAAATGAGATTCTTAAGTTGATCTCATAAAGGAAACCATCTAAATCACTTTATTAGGAACAACATATTACATTAGGCATCATTCCAATTTATTGGATGAAGAAACATTAGATCTTAACAATTAGGTCAAGTTCATATATTGAAACCATCAATTGGAGTATAGGTCCGACCATTGCATCAAATGACCTACGAAACCATTGGTTTAAGGCTTAATTGATGCCACATCTACATGCTTAGCTCACCATAGGTTGTGGAGACCTAATCCACCATCACTAGTGAGCATTAAGTCACTGTAGGTTGTTATATCAACACTATATTCATTAATCACCATCGAATATCAAACTAATATCACCATTGATTGATAGCATCATTAGGGTACTTAGTTGTTAATCACTAATCTCATAATTAAGCCAACACCTTACCTAAGGGATTAACATCAGTTGACACCCTTGGTCACCATCATCAGTTGTCATGAAGACAACAATATCTGTTGTTGCAATGGTACCACCATTGAGTCATGTGTTTATTGAAGAAATCAACTTTAAACCCTAAAATTGACCATTGGTTGATAGGTGTTTAGCACCATCGGTTGTCAAACCAACCTGATCCAAGTCATATTATACCTTATGAATAATGTACAAATGAATACAGGTTCATCTAAAACTGAAACCAGAACATGAAATATTATAAAAATCGAAATCCAAGTCAGCCATTGCTTTTTAGTGCATGGATCATCATTTTCAAGCAAGAACATGAGCTAGAAAGCTTATGGTAAGCAATAAACGTGGAAAAAGTTATAAACTTGCCTCTAATTAGAATATAAACTCTCAAATAGAAGAAAACACGAGCAGGTAGGGTAGAAAATCCAAGCATAAGTTGTAAACTCGTTAATCTAGAACCTTTGTTCATCAAATGAGCAAACCCTAAGCATAAGGAGCAAGAAAGGTAGGGTTTAGAGCAATTTCTACCATGGAACAACAAGGTTCCAACCTGGAGAAAGGTAGGAGGAAGGATAACAAAGAAATAAACGAAGGAAAGAAGAGGATTCTTACTCTTTTAGGTCAAGATCACTAGAAGGAAGCTTTTCAAACCCTAAAAGGAAGTCAATTGCAACCCTAGATTATTTTTCCAATAAGATTCCCTCTTTCTTATTCCTTGGAAAGGAAATTCACAACATCATAGAGGGAGAACAAGGTTTGTAGAAGGAGGGAAGTGGTGGAGATCAAATGGCTCGTTTGGGTGCTTATGGATAAGTATATGAAACTTTAAGATAAAGAAAAAGAAAAAGTTGAAGTTATAGTATCTTTCCAAGTGTCCATGGCCTTAAACTATTAAGAATATACAAGTACACACACAAGAAGCTCCTCCACCATCCATATAGACCTGCTTATCTTGCTCAAACAATGTCAAAATTGGACCGAATTTGAAACTTAAGCTTGCCTTATGATTTCAAAGCATATCACAAGGTTATATTAGGGTTATAAGAATTCAATTACGATAATTAAGCTTGTTCAACACTTTAGGCAAGGTTAGGGGTCTCACAACCATAAACCCCTAATAGGGATTTCACCCCCAAATCCAAGGTACACATAGATGGACACTTATCATGCACCTCATCCTCAATCTTCTACATTGTTACGTTCATCACATGATGATGTCACATCTTTCTCATAGAAGACATATTATTTTCTTTTAATTCATACATATGTTATCTTAGGTCAGCACAACCCCCCCCCCACATAAGAAGACATTTGCAAATATGGAACATAGAAACTTGTTGTGCCACCTGTACAAATCTAAGAGTAACTTTCAACTTTAAATTCTAGATTCATCCTAAAATATATCTATTGTGTCAACACATTACTCAAAAGTCATACTCGTTGTCTCTTATCAAACATAGAACATTATGTATCGCTTATCATATGTAACTTCACAAGGTTTCATCTCTATGCTCCTTTAATGGCTGTTTTAATTAACAACTCAATCAACCATGTAGGCATCCCCTAATTTTCAATAACTATGAGGAATATGTTTTTAGAGGATTCTCCAATCATCTCAATGGTGGACTGACCATCTGTTTGGTTGAAGAATCATACACTTTTATGTAACTGTTAACAAATATAACTTCCTAATTGACCTTGTTAGGGGTGGAGCAACGAAATTATCTTCATCTTATCATGATTCACATAATATACTTAACAGAGGTATCATAACTCCAAGAGGATACTCTAGTCAACCCCCCAACTCACTCTTGCTAGAATTGTCACACATAAGTATAGTTGCTTCAACATTCTTAAGATTTAGCAAAGATGTTAACCATGCTATTAACCATCTCTGAAATACTTCGAGATGTCATCATTCAAAGATTGTCACAACTTATGAGACATAACCTGAACACTCTGTTCCTCCTATTCATAAATTCTATTGGTACATTGGTTAGTCTACATGACGTAACCCTAAACTCATCACGGTTATGTAACTTATGTCATCCACTCTAACTCTTATGCATTAATATTTGATCATAGGTTTATCTTAAAGGAACATGGTAGCACATGTCTATTGATCAACAGACCATCTATCCTTGATAGTGGTCTTGTCCAACTATCATTGAACCATATACAACATTATAGAATCACTTTTTTTTTTCCTTCCAAACAACATTTACAGGGTCATCATCAACTATATTTCTCTCTAAGGGAGAGGAATACTTGAATGTTCATTTAATAAACATCTCCAACCTTCACATACTTCCCATATTGTTGATACATCTTGGATACTAGGATTCATTACCTTGGTATCCACCTCATGTGCTATGAGGAACTCACATCCTTATCCCATCTATTTTTACCAACATAATAAATCTCAAGACATATAAGAGGAGTCTTCCTAATTATTGGAAGGCTCAGAAGAAAACTCATCACAAACTTTATGATCTTAGAACCATAGTCCAAGCAATCAGATATAATAAGCTATCCACCCTCATGTTTACAGCGAATCCACACATACCAAGTGGCAATGATCCACCTGAAAGTTGTGCCCTATAAATGAAAAACACAAAGGGAAACACACTTCCCACATCATAGTAGTATTTTTCAAGGGTCACTAGTAGAAAGGTAACCAATTCTATTTTCATTATGTAGGTTACAACTTCTTATGTATCATTTTACCTTTTTCATTCTGGGTTCCTTGCCATTAGAATAGGAATCATCATGATTAACATATCTCATTACTCCTCCCTTGATGACTATTTATCACATTTGGGTATGTTCTCTTGTTTTATTATGTTTTTCAACCACTTTTCAACAGGTAAATCATCATATTCCACATTTTCTTCATTAAATAGGGATCATCTCCCTTAATTTCTTTCACATGCCATTCTAATTTTACATTAACACTTTCTTACACACATAGGCTGGTTTGAGATTAACTCAGGTTCCACCTTATTCCTTGTCATTGTTCCCATTCATCTTCTCATTTTGTACTTTTTATAGTTCTCTCCATCTTATGTGGATTTCATACCTTGAATCACTTTATTAAGAACATAATTATCTATCTTTTACTTTATTATCTTCTTGATTCACATCTTTAAGAACTCCTCTTTTGCTTATTTGTATTCAGATTTAGATTTCATGGTGTTGTGCCTTTCTCTTTAGCTACCAAACATTCAAGTTTTGCTAGATTGTGATGCAATTTTAATCTTCTTTAAGGTAGGATTGAGATATTCACACCATGATTTCTTATTCATTATGCTCTTTAGATTGTTTTAAAATGACTACTTGATCATAGAAATAAAAAAAGATAACAATCTAAGAGTTCCATACTTACCTTTTCTTCAATAATTGAATACTTGGCCAGGGCATCCAAGTACTGAGATTAGGTAGTATGCACCATGTTTTAATGTCATATTCCTAACTTCGACATCATCCTAGTCCTAAGTCCTAGTGTCCCTATAGACTCAGTGAACCTAAAGATCTGATACCAACTTGTGAGAACCCGTTACACTAAATGAGATTACTCAAAATATAAAACACAATCAATCACTAATTAATCACATACCAAAAATATGGGTAAATTAAAACTGATTTCAACATCAACACCCACTCAAAAACATTTGCATAAGAGCCCAACATCTTTCTTGTATCCATGATATGCTAAGAATTTGATACAAATTGGTCTATCACCTTACCCACATCATATATACATAGGAGAACAATATTTGTATTTGTCACACAAATAAGCATTAACATGCTAACAAAATTTCGATTCGTTTGAAATACCATATACAAACTTTTCCAGCTCGGACCTGAGAGTATAGGGATGAATGTATGACACACTAGACATCTAATCAACTTTCTCACAAATTCATTACTATAGCTCCTCTTTGCTACCACATGTTTGTTTTTGTCACTTCCGATTACCTAAAAAGATGTGGCGAACCACAAGGATGGGACCCATGTCCCAACAAGAGATATAACCTACAACAATGCTTATTGATTAAAACATTTTAAATAGTAGATAACTGAGTAGTTGGAGTATTTAATAATCAATTTAATAGATTGAATAGTTTAAGTATACTAAACAGATTAAGTAAATAATCTTAGCAACAAGTATGATTGTCAATGCATATATAGGTAACAAATAAATCCATTTCTTTGGAAATATATCTACTCAAATATCATCAAATTGCATCTAATAACAATCATTATCATTAATCTGACTATCATCATATTCCTTGATAATAGCACAAGCAATCTAGTAGTATAAGCATCCTTGACATCATGAGTATGTCTAGTAACATAACATGGCTATCAATGTTGGTATCTCAGATAAATGGGACAAATCTATATCATAAGTATAACTAACATCATAACACAATGAACTTCATAGGCATTATTAGTAGTTTAAGCATTTCTAATTACACATGCATGGCTAGCAATATTGAACATAGCTAGCAACATCATCTTAACCACCAGTGTTAGTATATTTAACAACATAAGTGTAACATCCCTGACCTGGGTTATGCCTTAACCCTAGGTGTTTTTCTTAATAAAGTTAATTATATTCTTTCTCTTATTTCTTGGTAATTAAGGTTCAAGGGGAACTTATGTTTCAATTTTAGTCCTTTTCAAATAATGTTGAAACATTGTTTTGCTTGTTTTGGACTAAAATGCAAATTACCCAAGTTGAGGGGTTAAATTGCAAATGTTGCATGATAAGATGTTTCTCATGTGTTGGAGCATCATGAGAATGAATATGATGCATAGGAAGGACTTGTGGAAGCCTGCGTACCAACAAAGGGCTGATAAAGCAATGTGTGTGCATTAAAACCTAGTTTTGGTGTAATATGTAATTTACCCAAAACATAGGGTTCAATATGTTAATTACCACTTCAAAATGGTCCCTAATGTTTCTTGGCATCATGTATAGCAAATAAAATGAGGGGGGCGCCTCATTTGGATCACTTTGGAGGAGAGAGAAGCTTGATATTAAAATAATCAAGATTTAAGCATAAATTGGAACTTTACTTCAATTTAAAGCAAAAATAAATAGATTAATTGAAGAGACCTTCAACCAAAAGGATAGGTATGATTTTGCAAAAGAATGGACGACCATGTGACTTGCAAAGGCACGAAAATATCTCAAGCAAGTGGATAACCCACTCACATTATTAAAAGAAAAAGAAATATCCACTAACTTATGGATATTATTATTATAAGGGTTAAGGTGCTTAATTTGCTTTTCTTTAAAACATGGATAATTGATAGGAATAAGAGGAAAAGAAGATAACCTCGTAACCAAGGAAGGGAAGGGGGAAAGTGGCAAGGAAATGGAGGAGATAATCCCTACTTTCTCTCTCCTAAAATGAATTTTTAATAAAATTCATATATATGCTCCTTTATCCATGAGTTGAAAGGGAATTTCGAATCCACTTTCACTTCTTACTTGCAAAAACGACCAAGGGAGCTTGGAGAAATAGGAGGACGACCCCCAACCTGTTGGTAAGCTTCTTGACCTTCGTTTACCTTGATTCCATGGTGGAAATCGAAAATCAATGCATGATTTCTTCATATCTCGATCCCATCTTCAATTCTAACCATTCCTTTTCACTCAAAGCTTGAGGACGAGCCTTGGGACAGTGAAAGGAGTTGCATCCACCATTTTTGATGTGAGCTTGAAGCTTTGAATCTCAATTGGAGGCGGGTTTTATAACTTGAACCCTTAAACTTTGTTATTGATTCCATATCTTTATCAATTGTCGATTCCTTCATTATTCCCAAAACTTTATTTGAATGATTGGTGAGATCACCATGGAAATTATAGCAAGTTTCGTGCGTTTGTAGCTTGAAGATGATGATGTCATCTTAAGCACACACCTCAACATGGGAAACTGGTTTTCAAAACCGATTGAGTTAATTCGATTATAAAATTGAATGGATAATTGATTTCAAGACCGAATGGGTAATTGCTCTCAAGATCAAATGGGTAATTGATCTTAAGACCAGTTGGAGATACTTGATGATGTAGTTGGACGTTGATCCAATGGTCCTAATTGATTGGTTGAAGGAAACCCTAGATGCCCAAACAGTTTCAAAACCATTTGGTGTTGAAATGCCAAAACCGAATGGAGATCTAAAGTGATCAAATCGTTTAGAGATTTAAGGTGATGATTGAACAATTGATCCAATGGTTGATAATAATGATTATCAATGATAGGTACAAAGGTTGAAATCCTAAAGTACCTATATGATCAGTCCCTTTAGAATGGTTAACCCTAAAAGCTTATGAAAGCAATGTCTCAATACACTATGTCAACCATAGTTGTACATATTTGATTGAAAGGTTGATGTAACCTAATGAAGTTGAGTGGATGATAGAAAGGAATTCATACATGAGTATTAATTATGAAGAATATGTGATTAGGGTATGATCCTTAGTAAAGAGACCATGAAACCCTAATTGAGTGGGTTAATAAGCCATAATTCTAAAAGTTGGGCAATCCTTAGTGAAACCCTAGTCTAGAGTAATGATGTAACCCTAATTTAGGGTGATGATATAAGAAACCCTAATTATGGGTAATGGAAGATGAAACCCTAATTGGGATAAATAGTAAACCCTAATTATGGGTAATTGAATGGAACCCTAATTAGGATGAATATCAAATCCTAATTGTGGGTAATTGAATGGAAACCCTAATTAGGATGAATAGCAAATTGTGGATAATTGAATTTAAACCCTAATTGAGGGCGATGTCATGTGAAACCCTAATTGAGGGTGATGTCATGTGAAACCCTAATTGAGGGTGATGCCATGTAAAACCCTATGCAATGGTATGATGAGGAGCCCTAATATAGGGTGAAGGTATGTGAAACTCAAATTTTGAGTTATAATAAGTGAAGCCCTAATCTTAGGCAATATGATGATAAACCATAACCCTAATAAGAGAACCCTAATGATAAAATAGCGGGTATTACCTTATAAAGATGAAATATCTCAAATGGTTGATCATAGGCAACTTTATAGTAAGCAATGCCTTAACCTGAAATAAGTCCATATCATTGAAGATAGTTGAACCATTCTTGTGTGTGACCTATGCACTTCATGGTAAAAGTGATAGGTTAGTGGATGAAAGCATTAAGATGGGAAATACCTTAATCCAAGATAAGTTGATAACTCAAGTAAGTTGGAAGTGATGAGGAAAGTGATACATCAAGATATGATTGATATCACTTTTAGCATCCCAAGGTTGATAAGCATTGATGTACTTCAAATCCAATATACTTGGATAGGAAACACATGAAGTATGTTATGTAAATTGTTACAATGAATTGTAATGAGCTTGATATACTTTGATAAGAATAGGATAATATACCTTGAGAATGGGGTTAAGCTAAACTAATGAGTATGATGTAATCATACCATGATAAGGATGAGAAATGAACTCATACCTTGTATTGATAATCATTTAATGATAAATGTTTAAAGTAATAAACATGATTGAATACTCGAGATGTTAATGGATGCTCCTAGAGGTGTGGAGCAATATATTAAGGTTGATTTGATAAATATGAAATCCTAATTAATGTGAGATGAGAAACCCTAACCCTAAATTGGGTAATGGGACATGAGAAACCCTAATGTGACGTGAATAGTAAGCCATAACCCTATTGAGGGAATAGTGGTGTTACTATTGTATTACATGAGGTGATATGTTATTGTTTCCTAGTGAGAGGTGACAAGATGTGTAATGGCCTTGTGAGCCATATGATTAGATGTTGCCTAGTGATAGGTGACAAGATGTTTAATGGCCTTGTGAGCCATATGATTAGATGTTGCCTAGTGAGAGGTGACGATATTTTATGGGCCTTATGAGCCATGAGAACAATTGTGGCATAGTGAAAGGTACCAAGATGATTATAAAAGTTTATTGTAAGAAATGATAACGTTTTAATAAACATAATAAAAGGAATAATTGTATTCAATAAAGAATGTGAAAAGCTATGAAGGCTAACCTCAGGGTTCAGAGCCTAGAGAAGGATGTGATGATCTATGATGAGTTAAAGGAATTTATATCCCATGACCTGTGTAATCAGGATTGGTAGAGTCCAATGCCTGGCGGTGTAATCAGGATTGGTTAAAGTCCAATACCTGGCAGAGGCATGAAGCCTTTAATCAGGATTGGTTAAAGTCCAATACCCGGCAGAGGCATGAAGCCTGTAATCAGGAGTGGTTAGAGTCCACTTCCTGGCTGTGTAATCAGGATTGGTAGAGTCCAATGCCTGGTGGTGTAATCAGGATTGGTTAAAGTCTAATACCTGGCAGAGGCATGAAGCCTATAACCAAGGGATTGGCATAGTCCAATGCCTAGATAGAATATGATGATGTATACTCTTATGTCTGGAATAATTCAATATTTGTTTAGCAGATTGGCTAAGGCCAACAGATGAAAACAAGAATGAATCATGGGTGACATATTAGGATAATAAGGAAAAGCTTGAGATGTTGAAATGATATGGTAGATAAATGATATACATGTTCTTCCTATTCCTTATTAAGAGGATAGATGATTTATTGTTCTATTATAAATAGTTGCAATGCTTTAAAAGATGAGAAGGCTTTAAACTGCATATCCTCTACCTAGTTTTATATCATTAAACTACAATAATAATGTTTTTGGAGGAGAGTTATATCTCTCACTGGGGCAATTACAATTGTCTCACCCCCATGGGATCCAACATTTTTAGGTGGACAAGCACGGAGGAGACTGAGAATATCTTGCAGAGGAAGAACATCAATAGCAACAAGGACAACCGTGACATCTCAGGTTGAGTGTACTGTCTGTCGTGTCTTGTAGATAGAAGTCCTATGTGTTGTCTCTGTACTCTCAGGTCCTCGGAGTTAGTAGTTAGTTCTTTTAATGTATCGATCTGAGATTTTGGCTTGATGCCTTGAGATTTTGAGTTACTCAAGTATAATTCTGACAAATTAATTGTTGTATATAATTCTCGAGAAGAGATAGTACATGTGAGATGCTTATGAACCAAGATGTAGATGATATACATTGGTTCTTTATAAAAGAGTTTTCCTATGTATGGACCTCTTTGCAAAAGGTTTAAATTTTTAGTGATTTTTGTTAATCCGCTGCTAATGTTTAATTCCGCTTAATCAATAACGATTTGTTTATCGATCATTACAATAAGCATGTTTACAAAATGAGCATAACTACAACATAAGCATATATATTATCACTTATTGTACTATACACGATCTCAGTGAAAAGAAAGCAAACATGGTTTATCATCCAATATGAAGCATTGTGTATAACCCTAAACATATATACTTGATGGTTGTCTTATATATTTTATTATGCCCTGGGGAATTTGAATCGTACCATCCAAAGTCCAACCGACCCCTACAAAGGGATATTTGGATCCGTACAAGATCTAGGACTGCCGGTATCCTAAGATCTCTTCCTCTCAGTTAGTACAAGTAAAAAGGTAGTGACATATCAGTCAAAGCTGCCACCACAGTGGCATATAGTCAAGCTGCTAACCACTAGTCTGCCCTTGGTAGAGGTCACGACACTAGAAACCAGGGTATAAAAAACCCTCTAATCCGAGGTACAACCGCAATTGTCCTCAATCACATCAGATGTATGAGGCATGACCATAACCATCCTCGATAACCTGCATTATGGATTAGAAGGATATATCATCAACTTGCAACCCCCACATACTCAATAGTATGCGCTCTGAGTTTCCCTTAGGAATACTCATTTCACCATCCAGCAAATTTTGACACTGAAGATGGCTCTACGACACAGGGCACTACATGATTAGAGTTGTACTTGATTAGTTATGCCAATTGGGTGAATTAAGGCTACATCAAAGAAGTGGACATACAAACCCTAATTCACTTATAGTAAGCATATAAATATCACAACTTTTAAAAGATATAAAATGTGTGGAACATAATTTCTCATCTCATCATCACATGGTACTATTCACTTGCCGTTCATGAGACCACACTATTCATCATACTATCACAAGATATAAATCCTTTTCACAATGTCATAGGGTATCAACCCTTATCAAGACAAGAGGATTACACCTCATTCAGGGCTCAACCATGCCCAAAGGTCATTAAGACCATCATACTATCACATGATATAAATCCTTTTCACAATATCACGTGGTATCAACCCTTATCAATACAAGAGGATTACACCTCATTCAAGGTTCAACCATGCCCGAATGTCATTAAGACCATCATACTATTCCTTGCAAGATCATCATTATCTTTACATGCCTTATAACTAGGCTCAACAACATCACTTACATATAATACACCAGATCAACAAAATATTGCATTAATGATCTAGGAGATATTCATAAACAATCATAGCATGGATATATTAACATTAAGAACATTCCTTTATTACATCAACATGCAAGGAATCTAGATATGATTAACACTCACCATATTCATAATGCACAAGTTTAGCATAAGAAAGTATCAACCATGTGGCTATGATAACCACCAATTAACATATTAAGGTTATGATCATATTAAGGAGGTTATTTCACCATCATTCCATCATATAAGAATGTTATATATGAATACTCATCTTTATCTATTTGCATTAGAGTTAGGTTCAACAAGATAAATTATATTAATGTTATTGATCAACACTCATACCCAAACCCTAACTCACGACATCTCCATTGGATCAGAGATGCATAAGGTGAATCTTCACCATCACATTCCATATTATTCTCGAGTATGAATCCATACATAAATCAAGGTGTAACCACCGAGTTATAACATACTAAGGTTTCAATAATAGTAACAGAGTACTCCATGATTGTATTAGTCATTCAAGGACTATTCATACCCAATTAGGGTATGAATAGTAACATAATACTCCATGATTGTATAACAAACTATACCTCATTAGGGTTACCCATTAATTCATTATGGTGATTATAAATCATAATTATATGAGGGAAAGGGTAAGACTACAAGTTTAAGGCATTGAACCATCAAATTCTCTTCATTAGAATCATAACATTACACTACACACTTCACCCAAACAATGGGAATATTGAGGCATCAACTTCTAACCTTTAAATGTTGAAAAGGTAAAGCCATTGGTCATTTATATAAGTAAACATCTTGAACAAACAACCTATGAAGTCATTGAGTTGTGCTCTAGAAAGAGTCACCATCTAACCCTATACATCCCTTGATTAACAACACAAATAGTTAAATTGAGAGTAGGGTAAAACCCACAAGTGATGTTTATTTAAAACAAGTCATCAATAAATAAGCTTCTTAAGTTGATCTCATATAGGAAACCATATAAATCACTTTATTAGGAACAACATATTACATAAGGCATCATTCTAATTTATTGGATCAAGAAACATTAGATCTTAACCATTAGGTCAAGTTCATATATTAAAACCATCAATTGGAGTATAGGCTCGACCATTGCATCAAATGACCCAAGAAACCATTGGTTTAAGGATTAATTGATGCTACATATACATGCTTAACTCACCATAGGTTGTGGAGACCTAATCCACCATCACTAGTGACCATTAAGTCATCATATGTTGTTATATCAGCACTATATTCATTAATCACCATCGAATATCAAACTAATTTCACCATTGATTGATAGCATCATTAGGTTACTTAGTTGTTAATCACTAAGCTTATAATTAGGCCAAAACCTGACCTAAGGGGTTAAAATTAGTTGACACCCTTGGTCACCACCATCAATTGTCGTGAAGACAACACTATCAGTTGTTGCAATGGTACCACCATTGAGTCATGTGTTTATAGAAGAAATCAACTTTAAACCCTAAAATTGACCATTGGTTGATAGGTGTTTTGCACCATCGGTTGTCAAACCAACCTGATACAAGCCATATTATACCTTAGGAATAATGTACACATGAATACATGTTCACATAGAACTGAAATCAGAATATAGAACATTATAAAAATCGAAATCCAAGTCAGCCATAGCTTTTTAGTGCATGGATCATCATTTTCAAGCAAGAACATGAGCTAGAAAGCTTATGGTAAGAAATAAACTGGAGCAAGTTATAAAACTTGCCTCTAATTAGAAGATAAAATAACAAATAGAAGAAAACATGAGAATTTATGGTAGAAAATCCAAGCATAAGTTGTGAACTCGTCCATCTAGCACCTTTCTTCATCAAATGAGCAAACCCTAAGCATAAGGAGCAAGAAGGGTAGGGTTTTAGAGCTTTAGAGCAATTTCTACCATGGAACAAAAAAGTTCCGACCTGGATAAGGGTAAGAGTAAGGATAAAAAAGAAATAAATGGAGGAAAGAAGAGTATTCTTACTATTTTAGGTCAAGATCACTAGAAGGAAGCTTTTCAAACCCTAAAAGGAAGTCAATTGCAACCCTAGATTCTTTTTCCAAGAAGATCCCCTTTTCTTCTTCCTTGGATAGGAAATTAATAGAAACACAGAGGGAGAATGAGGTTTGTAGAAGGAGGGAAGTGGAGGAGATAAAATGGATCGTTTGGGTTCTTAGGGATAAGTATATGAAACTTTAAGATAAAGAAAAAGAAAAAGTTGAAGTTCTAGTATCTTTCCAAGTGTTCATGGCCTTAAACTATTAAGAATATACAAGTTCACACACAAGAATCTCCCCCAACGTATATATAGACATGATTACCTTTCCTTTGTCTAATTTCCAAGCCAATAAAATAATTCATTAGTTGATAGCTACTAAAGGTAGCTCATCCGTGAAGGGGTAAACCCTAAAATATCCTTGAGGAAACACCTTCAAACCAAGGTTTAAATTGGTGCCCCATGGCTCAGAAAGCTCAAGAATTATGAGGGAATATCCAAGGAACATAATGCAAGTGATAAATTGCAAGGAAATTCTCTCAATTTGGTAAATTGCATCAAAGTCCAAAATGTGCACAAAAATTGCATAACTTGCTCAAACAGTGTCCAAATTGGACCAAATTTGAAACTTAAGCCTGTCTTATGAGTTCAAAGCATATCAAGAGAATATATTAGGGTTATAAGAATTCAATTATAATTATTAAGATTGTTCAACACTTTAAGTAAGGTTAGGGATCTCACAACATGTACCTAATGCATAAGTATGAACCTTAGTTGGCTTTAATGATGAATCTTGTTTGTCTTGTTGCTAGTCTTGACTCAAATTACTTTGAAACGCATATTGACATATAAATCAGCAACTTTATGCCACTAAAAGGAACACATATCCTCCTATGGTCCCCCTTGTGCACTTATTTGACCCTTATGACATAAATAGTAATATTGTAATTGAATGTTTGTTGTAATGGTGTATCCTCTGTTGTATCTCATAAACCACCACTTAGGTGACTATTCACATATCTTAGATATGTGCTAATATTTTCCTAATATTTCTGACCTTCATCACCTTCCATGGTTGGATCTCATGACTCAATGAACTTTAGTCTTGTTTGCTCTATTATGAGTCTTTTAACCCCAAAATGTGCATAACTGAGCTAAATCTTGAAACGATCATAGAAAATAGATGGAACATCAAAATGACTTGAGACTTTAACCCCACCTTCATGATGGATCCTAAATCAATATAAGATCATCTAATGTGCTAAGAAGCAACTTGAACTGAACTTGACCCAAAACCCTAATCATAGAGTTAGTTAGGGTGAATGATGAGAATCTAATACATGTATGCAATCTTGTTCTTAACTAGGTTTGGATTGTGATCTAGATGGTCAAGAATAGGTTATGAATCTTTGAACTCAGGTATGAGCTTTACTAATTATATGACTATGGCTTTCTTATTTGAAATTAGATACATACGTATGCTTGTTTATTTGCTCAAATATTGTCATGTAGTATTCTAGTATTGTGCTCAATGCTTTTCTCATTATTATTATTTTATTAATTGAACACATAATATATATCTCCATTATACAAACCTTGCACACCTACTTTTAGTTTTGGGGTAAGAACACAATGTTGGGCGTCCTACTTGAGTTGCAAGATAGGAGGACCATGTTGATACAAGGGATAGCTCTTGGTGATGGCCTTGAGGTTCCTTAAGAATAGGGTTAGCTAATTTTAAGAACCCTCATGGACCCTTCTGATGGGAAGCTTTTCAAAAGCCTTATGATATGTGTTATTGTTGGTATTATTGGAGTAAATTTACTAAAAGATGGGTTCTCACTTTGCTAAGTAATTAACTTATTTATTCTTGCTTGTTTACTTATGCAAATATTTTTAAATTATGCAAAGCTTATGTATATGTATCTTTTATCCCTGTACTTAGCACCTAGTGTGCTTGACCCGCCTTGTTTCATGTATTTTATAGGTTCAAAGATGGCTAGAAGTTGATGGGATTGGTGAGCTATGTCAGGTGTACTTGTTGTAAGATCCCTAGTGTCATGAGAATACTTGTAAAATGGTATTGAATATGTAATTGTAATCTTGTAATAAAATAATGTTGATTAATAATACTTGTTGAATGTTGAGATTATGATTGGTGCTTTTATATTGTTATCTATTCATGTATGCTAAGAATTTCACACTTTCTCATGTTGTCTTTGGTATTCATTTGGCTCGCGAGATCGAGATTCTAGTTCTGTGACAGATGGTATCAGAGCATGAACAATAACTACACCAAAAATTTCTCACATGAAACAAAAACTAAACACAACCTTACATCTCAAATTTAGAAACTTAATGAGTTCTGCTTTGTGGACTAAGTTTGACTTAGCCTCTATGTTAGAACCTACATGTTCTAGAACTAGGTGTAGACTTGTGTAATCCCTAGAATCTTTCATTTCCCATCATTTTGTCCTATAGTATGGGCTATAGATTTAAAAGTGTGAGAAAATAAAGACCTTATTATAACCCTATGCACATGTTCGCAACATGTGCTTAGGGCACCTACACAAGTGTGCACCATGTTCTTACTAGTTCTCTAGGTGTCATGGTAACGGACTACCTAATGAGTATGGTACTCACTTTTGGTTTTGGTTTTATTCAAATGGAGTATGGTGGTTTCAATCTCCCAATTCAACGTTGAAGAAAACCTATTTCAAGTATTATTATATGTATATATGAAAATGTTACCACACATAGAAAGGCAATCAGTACCTATGCAACCTAAGAGAAAGAGATGTAAGATCAAGTCTATATGAGAGTGTTTAGATGCTAGTTGTAGTCTCTAGAGTTATATAGAGCCAATATAAAGGTTAGACTAGTTATAGCATAGATAACCTAAGATGATGATGATGGTGATAATGATGATGATGATGATGATGATGACAATGATGATGATTATGATGATGATTTTGATCTTGATCTTGAACTTGATGTTGATGTTAATGACATGAGTTTGCTTCTTGATGACCTACGTTTGATGTTGGAAGTTACAAGTATGTTTTATGGCATGAAATGATCTTTATCATGCAACCCTAGCTAAATCTAGCATCATGTGTGGAACATGTGACTTGATTGATGTGCTAAACATAGCTAGTGGGCTGACTTGTTTGTTTGTTCCTAGTCTTGTATATGTTGAGATATGGATAATGAGTTATGGTTTTGGACCAACATGGGCCTCAACCTCTTTACAAAGAATGACCTCTAGTATGGGACATACGATAAGGAGAACTTTTGTGTGGGAAAACATGACACGGGAGAAGGTCAGAGCACCTAACCTCCAAAATATGTGAAATTTGAAATGCATGCATGATGTAATACATGATGACGAGTCCTTATCTAGAATACTTATAAGTATATGAGTTGAGTTACTGAGTGTGTGGTTACTTTGTTTATGTTGAACCCTAGATTTCTTATGAAAAAATCTAGCCCTAGAGAAAAAGGCATTTGAAAATATGCATGTTTTCCATCTAGATGAAGGAGACGTCCCAAAACCCTAGATGATGTATATGATGCGTGATCTCTATGTTGAGCCTCATACTTGGGTAGTGGTTCCATGTGAAGGAATCTATTGGTTGTCTTCATTTATGAGAGAATGCATAAAAGTTTGATATGGTAGATTTATGTGGATAACATGCTTTTCCTTGACATAGATAGGTCTTAGCTCGAGTGGCTTCATCTTGTGAAGCTCTTTTTTATATACAAGTGAGGTACTTATGAAATGTCGATGTTGATAATAATGTTGTTCCAAAAATAATGTATGATACATGAAAGAATATCACTAAGTTATAAGCTTGATATGTGTGTTAAGACACTCTTATAAGCTTGACCTGATATGAATCCATACCTTACATGAGATATAAACACATCAAAATATGAGCTTGTTATGATAATGCAATTGATATATTAGTTTGAATAATCATAATGAATACATGCTTAACCCCAAGTCTAATGAAAGATATCTAACATAATTTGTGAAAATATGTAGAACTTTGGGATGAAACTAAACCATGCAAGTAATTTTCATCTTAATGATGATGTATAAGTGTAACTGTTATCTTAATTGATAATGGGGATGATGGATGTGCTCAATGAGTAATTAATGACATGAATCGGGTTACCCCATCTCGAATTGTATATGTGTATGAATAAAACTCCCAATGTTTTGGGAACATGGGATGTAAAACCACATGTTAAAAGATGGCATGTCACGAATCAGGCCCCACACGATGCTTTGATTTATATAATCTAAGATTTGGGCCATACATGCTCTTCAAATCCCACGATGACACCGTGTGAGTGCATAAACTAGTTATGGATTCCTTGACACCTAGAAGTGATGGCTTGAGTGTAGTAGAAATCATATTATGTCTTTTTTATTGTGGCATTAGTTAAAAATTTTGAGGACAAAATTCCATATAAGGTAGGGTGGATGTGACGACCTTGATTTTTGGATTTAATGAAGTCAAATATTCATTTAAGATACTAATGGATTCAAGTATCTTAATTTTGAACAATAAAGTACATTAGGATCACAGGGAGTGTTTAGTACTCGTTTGATCAAAGGTTTCATGATTAAGTGCATTTAATCTAAAGTTCATGCACATATTTATAAGGTTGTTGAAGAATTTATTTGAATGGCCAATGTTGGAGTTTTGGTCTCAACCATGGTAATTAATGGATTTGTGCAATGAAGGAATCATATTTTCAATTTGAATAAAGTTGAAAGTTCATGCTAGAAGTTATGAGTATTAAAACATATGTTTTGTTTCTTTTGCAATGCTTGGGACTTTGGTCCATTTGATCTTTTTGAATTTGGGGGCTATGTATTTGATGTACAATGCCCAATAGTCTTTGGGGTGCCCTTTTGCTGTTAAACCCCTACCTTAGTTGTGATAGAGGCATGGGAAAGACACCAAGTACCCCTTAGGATTGGCTTTTTGACTTTCCCACACACCTTGCTTCTACTCCCTTTATCTTTGCTTGGTTGGGAGCATTTGAACAAGCTAGATATCAGGAGGCCAAGGTGTCATAGAAGAGGAGAACCACCCCTCCCTCGTGTGGCCTTCTCCATTTCCGCTACCATCTCTTGTTTCTGACAATCTGAGATGTAGACTGACAATTTGGGTAGAGCGGCCACAGTCGGGCACCCTGGTTTGAAGCATGTTTCTAACCTCATTGCCAACCTCAGTAGATGGAAACAAGTTCCATGGTTGAGGGTGGAAATTTCTAAAGTAAGACTCCTTGCCTCCTCATAGCTCATCTACACCATTTGAGGACACCCTTGAGTCCGATGAGGGTCGACAAAGCATTGTGAGGCTGGGATCAAGTGAGACGCTCACAGGGGAAGAAATCCCCAATATTCTTGTTGCCCACAGACACCCCTCTTCGGCACCTCATTGAGCTAAGGCTCGGAGGAGTCCCACCGCTAAGGAGGTGGCCGCACAACCTACAACCACCACCGCGATGGTGAGGGACCGAGGACCGCAAGGATGGCAGCCCTAGAGAGCATGCTACCTTGCTTTTCTTTCTCTGTGCAGTGACGATGGGTCCTAGTTTTTGAACCAGAGACCACACAAGAGAGAACACGGGGATCGAGTCTCACAAGAGAGATGCTCGATCGATCAACTCCAACTTTGATTGGGTAAGCATGTCCTCGGATGGGCCAATATGGCATGAGCTAGCCTGGTAGTAACGTAAGGGACATGCACCCTTGGATCAACCTAGAAGAAATCTAGAGTCGTGGGAGAGTGCTGATCGATGGCTCTAATGAATCAATTAATGATATGGTAATGCCCTCTTTCTTTTCCCTAAGTTTTTAATCAAATGTTAAAAAATACATAACCTCAAACTACTAAGGACAAAATAGGCAAACCTATATATGATTTCGATCCTCTCAACAAGATCTATAAAATGGAATAAGTTTCAGGCTCTAATTCACCTTGATATATCCATGTTTTACCTAAATTATGAACTTCAACCTCTTTGTATATACCTAATGGGTTTATATGTTTGATCATGGATGAATAATGATAAAACATCCTCATAATCATTGAATCAATAATTTTTATGAACCTTTATTGTTATGATAGTCCTAATCAGTTCATATGTACCTTGCATGTACCTAATGCATAAGTATGACCCTTTGTTGGATTTAATGATGAATCTTGTTTACCTTGTTTCTAGTCTTGACTCAAATTACTTTAAAACCCATATTGACATATAAATCAACAACTTTATGCCACTCCAAGGAACACATATCCACCTATGATCCCCCTTGTACACTTCTTTGACCCTTATGACATAAATAGTAATATTATAATTGAATGTTTGTTGTAATGTTTTATCCTCTATTGTATCTCATAAACCAACACTTAGGTGACTGTACACCTATCTCAGATATGTGCTAATCTTGTCCTAATATTTCTGACTCGGGGTAAGGACACAAGGATGAGTGTCTTACTTGAGTTGTCAATTTAGGAAGACCACGTTGATACAAGGGTTAGCTCCTGGTGATGGCCTTGATGTCCCTTAAGAATAGGGTTAGCTAATCTTGAGCACCCTCATGGGCCCTTCCAATGGGAAGCTGGTCAAAGGACTTATGATATATGTTATTGTTGGTATAATTGGAGTAAATTGACTAAAATATGGGTTCTCACTTTGCTAACTAATTAACTTATTTATTATTTCTAGTTTACTTATGCAAATCTTTTCAAAATATGCAAAGCTTATGTATATGTATCTTTTAGCCCTATACTTAGCACATCGTGTCCTTGACCCACCTTGTTTCACGTATTTTATAGGTTTAGTAATGGCGAGAAGTTGATGGGATTGGTGAGCTATGTTAGGTGTACTTGTTGTAAGATCCCTAGTGTACATTAATAGACTTGTAAAATGGTATTGAATATGTAATTTTAATCTTGTAATAAAACAATGTTGATTAATAATATCTGTTGAATGTTGAGATTATGATTGTTGCTTTTATCTTGTTATTTGTTCATGTATTCTAAGAATTTCATGTTTTCGCATGTTTTCTTCGGTATTCATTTGGCTCACGAGATTGGGATTCTAGTTCTATGACAGAAGAGAACTCTTATATTTCTATCTAGAGTTCAACTTTTTCCTTTGCTTGTAATTCTACTTGTATTGTAGCTCTGTCCTTAGCCATCCATCTATCATGTTGTGCTACCAGTGCTGCTTCAACCTTGTGGTTGATCTCCTCCTTGACCATTTTAGCTTTTTTTTTTGAATTCGGACACTTTCATTCATATAAATTCAAGGAACAAAGAATACATCATTCTCGGCTGTCTCCTTCCAGAAGACAGGCAAAGAAGCCCATCTAGAAGACTGCCCGTCATACAAGAGTGCATCCTGAGCAATGAGATGAGCCAAGGAGTTTTGAGCCCTTTTTACATGAATGAAACTACAAGAAGAAAAGAACGATGCTACACTACGAATATCCGCAGCTAGCAAACCAAGATAACCGAAGTGCTTATCCCGATCCCTCAAAGCATATATCACATTCAGAGAATCCGAACATAGATAAATATGGTTCTGTGGTGGCACCGTATCCTGAGCAAACAGTATCCCCTCTCTAGCAGCCATAGCCTCCGCAATATCCGATGACCAATCAGCTCTCATGCAACGTTGTGTTGCACCCAAGAAAGCTCCATCCATCCCCCGTATCACTCCCCCGAAAGCACACCGTCCGTCCACCTTCACCGCTGCGTCGACGTGCACAAACGTGCAGCACTGTGCCCGCCCGTCCGCCTGTATGATCCTCCCCGCAGCGCCACCCTCCCCGCCTTCCCCCCGTCGTCCCCTAGCTTGAGAGTCTTGCTGTCCAACCTCGCCTCCCCAATTGACACGTCGGTAATCAGCTATCATTGCTCGGTATGACTGTAGGATAGGTCTCGGAAAAGGGGGCTCATCATCGAAGACTTTGTTATTACGACACGTCCAAATGGTCCACCATACTGCTGCTATCTCATCCCTTTCTTCCTCCGTTCTATTCCCAAACAGCTCGAGGAGGTCATCATGTAGATTGTGCGTATTACCAAGACGTGGCATAGGCTGCAACCAACTCTCCCTCATCACAACTTCCGCCCCCGTGCAGACACATAGCATATGTTGGATTGTTTCCTCATGTTGAGCACATATCGGACACACTCCATCATCCGTAACGTGTCTATCCCGAAGCCTGCTCCTCGTAGCTAAGCACCCCATAGCGATGCGCCATAGAAAATGTGAAAGCTTTGGCGGCCACCTCCTTCCCCATATCACTCTCCACAGGTCATGCGGAACCACCCTATTTCTCTCCCGTAGAGCAGCTCCCCCCATTCTCCCAAGCCAATAAGCCGAACGAACAGTGAAGCAACCCTTTGTATTTGGCCACCAAAAGATGCCGTCCTCCTACTCAGAGATAGGAATAGGAATTTCCCTAATCCGAGCAGCCACATGCCTAGGAAAAGTGTCCAGAAGCTTACCCACGTCCCATTCCTTCCGCCCCTCCACCATCAACTCGCTGACCTTGCTCATCTCGACAACCGCATCCGTTCTATAGCATGAAAGGACCCCCTCATCTCCATGCAGCCACCTATCCTCCCAAATGTCCGTATCCTTGCCGTTTCCAATACTACGCAAGACACCGTGCATGAGTAAAGCTTTCGCCCCCCATAGGCTGCGCCACGTATAGCTTGGAATGAGGCCCAGTCGAGCGTTCAAAATATTTCCTGTCGGGAAGTACATGGCCTTCAACACTCTAGCTACCAATAACTCTGGTTTTGTGAGCAATCTCCATAACTGACGTGCCAACAAAGCTTGATTAAACGTCTTCATATCTCTGAAGCCCAACCCCCCTTCCCTTTTCATCTTGCACAACCCCTCCCAACACAACCACGGAATCTTCCTTTCCCCCGCCTTCGCCCCCCACCAAAATCTGGCCACCATAGAATTAATCTCCTCAATGATCCCCGTAGGAAGCTGGAACACACTCATAACGTATGTAGGGATGGCCTGCACCACTGCCTTGATAAACACTTCCTTGCCTGGCTTGGACAAAAGACGTTCCTTCCATCCTTGTAGTTTATTCCGCACTCGACCAATGATGTACTCGAACACCTTCTTCTTGGACCTCCCTACGGCTGCCGGTAAGCCCAAATAAGATGCTTGCTTGTCCACCTCTTTGACCCCCATCAAATCCCGCAGCTCGTCTTTTTTGCCTCTTGGTATCTTTTTGCTAAATGCAATTTCGGACTTGGTGAGATTGACCTTTTGACCCGATGCCTGTTCATACTGGCTGATAATTTCAGCTATTTTCAGGCATTCATTCCTTGTCCCTCTAGCAAAAAGAATACTATCGTCTGCAAAAAATAAGTGTGAGATCCGTGGAGCCCCACGGCATACACTCATACCACGGATGGTATTCGTAGATACCGCAAGGTTCAAAAGAGTAGAAAAAGCATCTGCACATAGAATAAAGAGGTAGGGAGAGAGCGGGTCACCCTGTCGAAGTCCTCGTGAAGGCTGAAAAGCATTTGATCTTTCCCCGTTGGCCGTGAAGGTGTGAGAGACCGAAGAAACACAATCCAGCACTCTATTGCACCATCTACTTCCAAAACCAAATTTCTCCATCACCCTTTTTAAGAACTTCCATTCAATTCTATCATATGCTTTCATCATGTCGAGTTTCAAAGCAATGTGACCCGTCTTTCCTCCACCCCCTCTTTTCATAGCATGGAAACACTCATAAGCTATCAAGGCATTGTCCGTGATCAATCTTCCCGGTATAAACGCACTTTGATTTTCAGATATGATACCATCCATGAAAGGCTTCAGGCGATTGGTGAGCACTTTAGTAGCAATTTTATAAATCACATTACACAGGCTAATCGGTCTAAAATCAGCAACCACCCTTGGTTTTTTAACCTTCGGAATTAGCACAACCAAGGTGTCATTGTACTCCTCGCAAGAATGTTCTCCTTTCCACCACCCCTTAATGTAATTTGAGATATCCTTCCCCACCACCTGCCAAAATTTCTGATAAAACAAAGGTTTCAGCCCATCCGGTCCGGGAGAATGTTCTCCTTTCCACCACCTTGACCATTTTAGCTTGTTGCATGTGAAGGAGTTTGAGGTTGGGTTTGTTTTATCTTAGGATCAAAATTTAGTATTGGACCGCTAAAAATTACTCCTGAGGAAGAAGGGCTACCAAGAGTAAGATGACAGAAGTGGAGTTGAATTTAAGAAGATTTGCAATGTTGTCAATTGTAAAAAAAATCCCTAATTAATTCAAGATTAAAATTAGAAAATTTATTTATCCCCAACAACAGTCCCCAAACTTGACATGTGTGACATTGCACTGACAAATTCACTAAGGGTGAATTCCCTAGAGTTTACCTTAACCAACATACAGTAATCACCACCCACAAGTGGACAAATCTTATCATAGTATAGTTCAGGATTGAACCCAAAGGACAATATATTTAAGAATTAATTGATCAATGTAACCGAGAAAGGAGTATTTATCACAAGATTGGTGGTTGTTGATTATTCTAATTTTAGATAATAAATAGATAGATTAAAGTCCAGATTTATTAATAGATGGGAACACTACGATGGAATGGGTTTCACCACTGCTACGTACCATTCACTCTCTCATTGCATCATATTAATCCTAAATCATATATATGTTGAGGTAAGGGAAAATCCCCATGTTGGCATTAGGATTAAAACTTGGACAAATATTACTCTAAGCTCATCCTCATGTTACCTAGATATCATACATCTATCACCTCAGAAAACATCTATGAAAAGTTATAATCAAGGGTTTAAAAATAATCTAATACATATCCTAGATTCAAGGTTCAAAGTTTTCTACATGAAAAATCATGATAAACATGCTAATTAGACAAGCATACAAGCATAAAATTATTGATTATAAACAAGTAATGGTTCATACAATAACAAATATAATAATAAGAAAAAAAACCAGGTAGCAAGGTTAATCCAAACACCGTAATGAGGAGACTACTCGTTCATGGTAGAATATATAGAAACAACAACAATAAACAGATAAGAAGTCATTGTCACATAAGAAATGGAAATCATATCAGTTATGTGCAAGAATGATTCTTCAGACTCTAGAATGATGGCATCAAATGAACAACAAGACACCTCCTAGACGTTCATCAGAGATGAATGGGGAGTTGTTGATCTCTCTTGCTTACAAGCTAAATATACTACTATGGAGGTAAGTAGGGGGTGATGAATTGATGGTGGAGTGGAAACCTTAGTTCTGACTTCCTTCGAGTTCAAAAAACTATAGAGGCTGGAATCTCAGAACTAGTTGTTTGGCAAACATAGATAATGGTAGAGGTCAACATATATTGGAGGTAGATTATATGGAGTCAAAATTTAAGTTTGGTTGCATTAGAGTGGATCCTCTTCTTGGTGGATCTAGTAATCTATTTATAGGGGTGGTCTAGGGTTTGTAACCCTTCACAGTCACTTTGTACTACTACCATTGATATGAGGGGTTGGCGGCGGGAGGCAGATGAAGGATATTGCACCCCTTCAGTGATCTTGTTGGGAGTCTATCATTGGGATGGACCACATGTCATATGTTGGTCGATGAATGTAGGAATCTTGTCGGTCGAGGGGTCTTCGTCAAGCAAATCATCCGTTGGTCGATGAGTCTTTGTTGGGGGATGAGGTATTAGACCCTTCAGGTATAATCGTCGTTGGGTGTTGAGTTTTAGTCAGGTGTTCCTCACTCATCGGGTAAGAGTACTATCCGTTTATGGGTGGTCAAGTCGTAACTCTCTTTTCTGTCAATGAATGATGGATTTCCATTGGGCAAAATGCATAAATTTTGTCAAGAATAGTTTTTGTCGGATGTTGTTCACTTTTCCGGCAAGAGTATTGTCGGTCGACCAATGGTTAAGGTGTATGTGATGGAGTGGACTTTTTGAATCCCTGATTAACTAATGACATAAGTGATTTCATACATGATGAGTTAATTATAAGAGTTACAAGTGCTTTGGTAAAGTGTAGGTGTTGATTGATGTTGATTTCAAGATTAATATTCCAAAGTTTATGTCATTTTGAGGAATTTAAATGAATGATTAGATCGCTGAGTTTGGGCACCAAAATTTAATAGAATGTAGTTTGAGGGGTAGGAAAGATATGGTTAAATTTTGGTGGCAATTGGTTCACCCTAGAGGGAGTTATTGAGGTTTGAAATTTGGGAATTAATGTGCTTTATTGATGGTTGATAGACCTAAGTGATGGTTTTAATCAATGTCACATGCCCTAGACCTGGCTGAGCCACAGATTGGCTGAGTGGGCTCTTTTCAGCCCTTGGATCTGAAAGATCGGATGACAACCGGTTATCCCCTACCTTACAGTTAGAGAGAGATAGTGGAGATGCTTGCAACCACAACCAACCCATGATTTCATGGTGAGGAACCAAGGCTTATGTGCGAGATTGACCAAACAGTTATGCACGTCTCATCTAAAGGAGGCCCTCAACCCCTTATTTGTGGTTAGTGAGGAAGCAAAGAGGGAGAACAAACTTCCAGTCCCTTTCCTGTCTCCTTTGCGGTGAGTAGCTCGGGCTCTGAGGAGGAAGTAGAGGTGGAAGAGGTAATAGAAGGAGAGGAGAAGCTGAAAAGAAAGTAAGAGCTAGAGGAGATGTGTTTCTTACACTTCGTACACCCTTGCGGTGGTTCTGCTCTCCAGCCAAACCTAGTTGGCTGAAGATAAGGACAGAGTTCAAGGATCAATTTTGGAGCATCCTAAATACAAATCAAGAAGAGGAACAAGTTTTTGGGGGCTTTGCAAAGCTTTCCGAAGCTTCACACCAGTGTGAGGACGAGCAAAGGCCAGACACCTATCCTGCACCTCTACAGCAACCGCAAGTAGTGGTGAGCTCATGAGGATGGAGGTATAGAGGCACCAGGGCTGACCTGGGTAGTTGTGGAGTCAAGAAGGATAGGCCGAAGCTCATGGAGGAAGGCACCTAATGGTAGGAAGACCAGAACATGCTCGATTGCTCACAAGAGCTTTTCTGTTACGACGGTGCTCTACAAAATAGAGCACACAGACTCTCGTGTTGGGCGAGGAAGCGAGGAAAGAAAGGGGGGAGGATGAACCAGAACCAGACTTGGTCTAGTAGCAATGAATCAAGTGGGTCTAGGAAATAACGAGCCGCAACCCTAGTGACCACATGGCGAGTCCTGATTCGCCGAAAAAGGTATTAATCTCAAAAAATTGTCAGATTTTATATAATTCATAGAAATTAGCTTGTTTATCTGAAAACTACAAACAAGGTACCAATATGTTCATAAAAATGAGTAGAACACAGTGGAATGATCATATCAGGTTTTTGATGCACTAATCTTAGTGATATCATGTAAGTGGTGAAATGCTTATTTATTAGATAATAAATATCAAACAATGACCTAAAATAATGATAAAATGTCAATAAATCATAAATCATGTTTGTAATCCATATAAGGTAAATTATTATGATGTTGATGCATGAAATCATGTAATTTGTTTAGAATGGCTATCTAGAGCTAATAACCCTAAACAAAATGTAGAAAATACATTAATGGATAATAAATGATGAAATTTATAGAATGCCATAATATATGTAATTGGAAGCTAATATGTATTCCTAAGATCATAATTATGCATATAAATCAGGTTACATGTTAAATGATCCTAAAATGATGAGAAAACCCTAATACGACTAATGAATGTAACCTAAGTTAATATGTTCACATAAGAATGTGACACATGGGTATATCCAGTTAATGAACCATAATCTAGAAAATGACATCAATAAGATAAATCAAAGACAAGAATGCAAGTACTGATGCACATATCCTAATGAACCAAGTGAAACCCTAATATGAACACAATTAGGGTTAAGATCAGATGCAAGATGTTGAGAACCTGATGGTGATAGTATGTGGTCTTATCTGAATCAGGGATTGTCTGAGGATATAGTTGACATTAGGAATGTGGTTTAGGATATCTTGATTAATGTACGCCATTACTTCTTACTTGGCTTATTATACAATATGCTTGTGTTATATGTGTAGTAAAATACTTGGCATATGATATTGGATGAAATGATTTCTCTTGTATGATATCTTGCTTGATTTTCCATACTTATGGCTATTGACCACATGAAACACAATATATCTATTCCATTATATGAAAGAACTAATTCTCTTTGGTAGCATAGTGCTGGAAAGTGATCATTCTCTTTGGTAGCAGATCACATTGTACAATGATCTAACTATTTAGTAGTAGATCATAAGGCCTTACATCTCAAACTCTTTGGTAGATGAGATGATACATTATTCCCTCAGGTGGCATATGCATGGATGATATAATGGAAAATATGCCTAAAAGATATGTACTCTCTTTTGCTAAAAAAACACTTTGCTCAAGTATATCCTTTTTGTATATTTCTTTATAACTGCCAAGTATTAGTTTTATCTTATTGCCCAGATATGATGAGAGGTATATAAAAGACACATAGGCATACTCAGTGCAATATTCTTGAATATTGTGCTGACATGTACCACATGTAATCTTTTATTTAGGTTGTAGACATATGATCTTGAAGATCCAAGATAGTTGAGAGTTGAATGGCAAGCTGATGTACAAGTGGACCTGTTGTCTTCAGATCCTGTAGTTTAGTGGTAGTAAATGTATATGTATAAGTTTGTTGTTCAATATGTAACATCAAATGTTGTAACAATTCATGTTGTAATTATATGTTGAATGCTGAACATGTGTTGTATGGTTTTATTATTGTTCATGTGCATGTGCTACTGTTATTTCCTTCTGACTTCCTCTGATTTTATTCTTCTTAGCCTAATGAGTGGTGTTTGAATTGGGATTCTTGCTGAGGTGAGGTTTCAATTTGGACATCACACATCAGATTAAGTTTTAGAAAATCCGGGGACGTCACAATGTAGGTCTCCCTTCGGTCAATGAATGATGGATTTTTCATCTGACAGAATTCTTGTTAGGATGAGAAGATTCCTGGGAGAAGTAAACCCCTCGAGGGGGCTATTGATATGGGTTGTAAGGGCTGCACCAATGGAACTTCTAATTGACAAAATGTTGGTTTAATAGTTAGCCTAATGAAGGCTTGAATAATCAAAATTCTTATCCACTTTATCAAGATTTTATTTGGCTAGCTATTTAGTTAGTGGGACCACTGCCTTTGACACTCCTTGGATGCAATGAAGTTCAAGTCTACCATGAAAATCAATAGTTTGAGTCAAAACCTTATAAATTATCATAACATTGAGAAACCCTCAAAGCAAGCAAGTACAAAACTAAGATGATGAAGACGAACACAAAACTAGACTAAAAATGCAACTATAACCAGGATGAATGTGCATTCATCATTTTGTCATGTACACATCCTATAGAAGATGCCTATTAAGCTAAGTAATTTTAAAATCCATTTGTCAAGTCTCATTATCATGATAAACTACAATGTCAAGCATGATTCGTACAAATATCATGGAAACTAGTGAAAAAGTTTCACCATAGTCAACACCTTGAACTTGTTTGAAAACCTTTTAAAACCAATATACCCTGTAGGTTTTTACATTTCCATCCATGTTGGTCTTCTTCTTTAAGAACCAATTGAACCCTAGGATTTACCCCTTTAGGTGGATCAAATAATGTCCAAACCTTGTTGATATATATAGAGTCCATCTCAGATCCCATGGTTACATGCCATTTCTCAAAATCTGGTCCCTCAATAGCGTCATTGTAGGTTGTTGGCTCAACATCCTAAAAGAGCAACACATCATGTTCTTGAGTCATAAAAATCCATACATCTTCAGATGAAGATGTGCCCTACTAGACCTCAAAGGTTCTTATGTTACAAGAACATAGGATTCTACAATAGCTTGTGAAGAAAGTGTTTCCTTATCTACCTCCATAAGTTCAATGCAATATTGTTGGTCTTAACTTCTTCAATTTCTATTTTCCTCCCACTAATTCCTTTGAAAATAAATTCCTATTCTAGAAATACAACATCTAGTAGCAAACACTTTGTTGTTAAAGGGAATATAGAAGTACTAACTTCTTGTTTCCTTAGGGTACCCAACAAATTATCATGTTTAGGTCTAAGATTTTCACAGATTTACTTCTTGACATAAGCTTCACATCATCAAACTTTCATGAAAGATATACCGAGACACTTCCATTCAATATCTCATATGATGTCCTTTTAACGGACTTGAAAGGCATTCAACTAAGTGTAATTGGGGTGGTTTTAGGAGCATGTCCCCAAAAGAAAATGGGAAGATCATCTAAACTCCATAGATTGTATCATGTTCAAAAAAGTGTGATTCCTACTTTATGACAAACCATTATGTTATAGTGTTCCAGGTGGAGTCCATTGTGATACAATACAACAATCCTCTAGAACAACCTCAAGCTCTTATCTTAAGTATTAACCACCTTGATCAGATCACAGTGCTTTAATTCTTTTACAAATTTGTTTTTTTACTTCATTTATGAATTCCTTGAACTTTTAAAGGATTCCAATTTATGTTTCATAAGATACAGATATCCAAATCTAGTGAAGTCATCAATGTAAGTGATAAATCTGGTCTTTTTCCTCTCTATCTTCTTGTAGTTATCATCTTGGATTTACATTCTCATATGTAAAGCTTCCACAAATATATTTCTTTTTAGTTTCCTCGAGGTTGCATAGTATATTTGCACATATTCCTCATCAACAACCTATCAACTTATTTTATAATTATACGATTAACTATTATATATTGTCATAGTGTTGACATTTGACAACATATTGTACATGTTAGAGATATGTTTGTTGGAACAACTCTCAGGTTCATATACATGAACTTATAGATCCATACAATACTCACTCCTGTGTTCATAACACCAAGACATACAACTTCTATTGTATAATTATAACAATGGTCTATAGTTTGGAACCCTTTACAACTTATAACTCTTCTATTAAGATTAAATATAATTTTATATTGTGATCATTCTTTGTCATTTTGGAAGCTTGCGTCGATGTAACCCTTTACATATAACCCTTCCTTATTACCACAGTTCAACAACTGATCCTTTAGTGCTTCTCAAGTGCTAATGGCTGTTCTTTATGGTGTTTGAATCACCCTCATTGGAATCTAATTAAAAGCATCTTGTCATGTCCAACACATACAAGATAATGGGATGAGTACATTGTATTGCATACATGACAGATGCAAATGTGAATGCATATGACATCTCTTCCATTCTTCACAAGAATTGGAACACTAGGTTCTTGAGAGATCAATCCCATCTATATGGATAGATTATCTCTAATTGAATCCTTCATGCTGAATCCTTTCATCATATTGCCAATATATGTGCTCATATTTAGATTTTGAAACTTTCCATAACTATCTCTATAGATCTCAATTCATATCACATACACTAGTACAGAAATGGGTTATAACGTCACTACCTGTAGGGTCGGTTTTTCCAAATAACCGACTTTATATGTCTAAAAAAAATGCGGACACCACTTAAGACCTCTTAGGTCAGTTTTTTAAAATAAACCGACCTTGTAGTGTAACTCTATAGGGTCGGTTTTCCAAATAACCAACCTTATATGTCTATAAAAAATGCGGGCACCACTTAAGACCTCTTGTGTCGCTTTTCTTAAAATAACCGACCTTGTAGTGTATCTCTATAGGGTCGGTTTTCCAAATAACCGACCTTATATGTCTATAAAAAATGCGGGCACCGCTTAAGACCTTTTGAGTCACTGTTTTTAAAATAACCGACCTTGTAGTACATCTCTATAGGGTCGGTTTTTTAAAACAAGCAACCTTATAGACAATTTTTCCGGCGGCAAATATTTGCTTGGTTTTGGCTTCCCGCCTCGATCTATAGGGTCGGTTCTACATTATAACCGACCTTACAGGGCTCCTCGGTCGACGAATTCGTTGACCGAATAAGAGCTGCATTTCACGTATACAAGCACCTATAGGGTCGGTTTTTTCTTTATAACCGACTTTACAGTCCTCCTCGGTTCAACACCTCTAAGGTCGGTTATTCCTACAAAACCGACCTTAAAGGCCTCCTCGGTCGACAAATTCATCGACCGATTTCTATTTTGGATCCAGATAGTTCACGCATGTATAAGCAAATCTAGCGTCGGATTTGCACTTATAACCGACCTTAGAGCCTTCCTCGGTCGACCAATATTTCGACCGATTAATTCGGTCAACAAATTCGTCGACCGATAATTACCTCTAAGGTCGGTTTTTCCTTAAAACCAACCCTAGAGGTACTTATGCGAAGGAAATCTGGCTCTTTCTCGATTGACAAATTCGTCGACCGATATCTATTCTGGATCTAGATAGTATTAACCACCTTGATCAGATCACAGTGCTTTAATTCTTTTACAAATTTGTTTTTTTACTTCATTTATGAATTCCTTGAACTTTTAAAGGATTCCAATTTATGTTTCATAAGATACAGATATCCAAATCTAGTGAAGTCATCAATGTAAGTGATAAATCTGGTCTTTTTCCTCTCTATCTTCTTGTAGTTATCATCTTGGATTTACATTCTCATATGTAAAGCTTCCACAAATATATTTCTTTTTAGTTTCCTCGAGGTTGCATAGTATATTTGCACATATTCCTCATCAACAACCTATCAACTTATTTTATAATTATACGATTAACTATTATATATTGTCATAGTGTTGACATTTGACAACATATTGTACATGTTAGAGATATGTTTGTTGGAACAACTCTCAGGTTCATATACATGAACTTATAGATCCATACAATACTCACTCATGTGTTCATAACACCAAGACATACAACTTCTATTGTATAATTATAACAATGGTCTATAGTTTGGAACCCTTTACAACTTATAACTCTTCTATTAAGATTAAATATAATTTTATATTGTGATCATTCTTTGTCATTTTGGAAGCTTGCATCGATGTAACCCTTTACATATAACCCTTCCTTATTACCACAGTTCAACAACTGATCCTTTAGTGCTTCTCAAGTGCTAATGGCTGTTCTTTATGGTGTTTGAATCACCCTCATTGGAATCTAATTAAAAGCATCTTGTCATGTCCAACACATACAAGATAATGGGATGAGTACATTGTATTGCATACATGACAGATGCAAATGTGAATGCATATGACATCTCTTCCATTCTTCACAAGAATTGGAACACTAGGTTCTTGAGAGATCAATCCCATCTATATGGATAGATTATCTCTAATTGAATCCTTCATGCTGAATCCTTTCATCATATTGCCAATATATGTGCTCATATTTAGATTTTGAAACTTTCCATAACTATCTCTATAGATCTCAATTCATATCACATACACTAGTACAGAAATGGGTTATAACGTCACTACCTGTAGGGTCGGTTTTTCCAAATAACCGACTTTATATGTCTAAAAAAAATGCGGACACCACTTAAGACCTCTTAGGTCAGTTTTTTAAAATAAACCGACCTTGTAGTGTAACTCTATAGGGTCGGTTTTCCAAATAACCAACCTTATATGTCTATAAAAAATGCGGGCACCACTTAAGACCTCTTGTGTCGCTTTTCTTAAAATAACCGACCTTGTAGTGTATCTCTATAGGGTCGGTTTTCCAAATAACCGACCTTATATGTCTATAAAAAATGTGGGCACCGCTTAAGACCTTTTGAGTCACTGTTTTTAAAATAACCGACCTTGTAGTACATCTCTATAGGGTCGGTTTTTTAAAACAAGCAACCTTATAGACAATTTTTCCGGCGGCAAATATTTGCTTGGTTTTGGCTTCCCGCCTCGATCTATAGGGTCGGTTCTACATTATAACCGAACTTACAGGGCTCCTCGGTCGACGAATTCATTGACCGAATAAGAGCTGCATTTCACGTATACAAGCACCTATAGGGTCGGTTTTTTTCTTTATAACTGACTTTACAGTCCTCCTCGGTTCAACACCTCTAAGGTCGGTTATTCCTACAAAACCGACCTTAAAGGCCTCCTCGGTCGACAAATTCATCGACCGATTTCTATTTTGGATCCAGATAGTTCACACATGTATAAGCAAATCTAGCGTCAGATTTGCACTTATAACCGACCTTAGAGCCTTCCACGGTCGACCAATATTTCGACCGATTAATTCGGTCAACAAATTCGTCGACCGATAATTACCTCTAAGGTCGGTTTTTCCTTAAAACCAACCCTAGAGGTACTTATGCGAAGGAAATCTGGCTCTTTCTCGATCGACAAATTCGTCGACCGATATCTATTCTGGATCTAGATAGTTCACGCATGTATAAGCACCTCTAGCGTCAGATTTGCTCTTATAACCGACCTTAGAGCATTTCTCGGTCGAAAAATTTGTCGACCGATAAGGAGTCAGTTTTCATGTGTATAAGCAACTTTTAGGGTCGGTATTTTATTTAAAATCGACCTTAGAAGTCAATTCGGTCGACAATATTGTCGACCGAAACATATCGGTTGACGTATTTGTCGACCGAGGAACGACTAGAAAAACCAACCGTCGTAACGGCTAAAAAAACCAACCGTCGTAACGGCTAAAATTTCAACCGTCGTAACGGCTATAAATACGACCGTTGACCGTCGTAACGACTACTTTTTCGATCGACCGTTGGCCGACTGATAGACGACCGTTGCGGCCGTCGGTCGACAAATTGTCGACCGAAATTGGCTCTGTTTTTCTATAAATAGCACCCAAAACGATCCATTTCTTCACACCTTCACATTCTCACTTCTCTAGCTCCTCTCTAGTGTATTCTTGTGAAAATCTTCAGCTTCTCTACATCCAATTCTTGCTTGCTATTTCTCCATTTCAAAGCAATGAAATGGCTTCATCATCTACACACGGAAAGAAGCAAGTTGCAGGTAGGAAAGGAAGGACGGGCCTTGCACCACTGCCATTCATCAACGACGTCCCTTTCATCGACCAAGCTGCAGGCGACCGCTACCTCAGGCTCTCCTAAAAAACTCCTCTTCCACGACGGCCAGTCGACGTCATGGACTTCCAAAGCATTGTCGATTTGGAGGAACTTTTCGAGGTGCAACATTTGAATGATTTTCTAAATCCCTCCTTCCAATCCTACTCCTCTAAACTAGTTAATGAATTCTATGCCAATTTAGTCGAACATCCTGAACATGATTCCTTCTCCTCTATGGTTGGTGGGTATGGATTCCATTTTACTGAGGAGGGTATTCTTGAAATGCTTGACATAGATATAGAAGAATATAAAATTTTTATTGATCTCACTAGAGGAACTCCACTCAACAAACTCTCCCAAGATAACACTACAATTAGCCTTAGTGATGTCAAAAGAGCCATCTTTCAATCAAATACGACTTGTCATGAAGATAGGGGTACCTATTATGCCATAAATTTAAAACCTGAAGCTAGGGTCATAAATCTCATTGCGGCCACCAATATCCATCCTAGAGCAAACAAATATGAAGTACCCACCTTTCGTATGTACCTTATCTATGCCATTCTCAAAATTATTCCCATAAACTTTATTCGTATCATCATTAAGAATATGTTTGAGTTTTCTGGCAATCCACCTTATGCTGACTTTGTATGCCAAATCACTCAACATTTTCTTAAGAAGAATATTAAGGACGACTTAGGTTACACATGGAGAAGAATCTAGTACAACTCAAGAGAAGCAATCATCTTCTGGAGAAGAATCTAGTACAACTCAAGTTGAGCGACCACCCCAACACATGACATGGATTGATGCTAGAAAGAATCGAGCCGGTGAAATTGTCAACCCTGCAACTAAGGAGGTGGCACAAAAGATGGTAGGTTTATCCCAACTAAGTAAAGAGTAACTTCCACAAACTTAGATTTATTTATATCTAATTGATATTGTGATTTAATATTTTTATTAACTATGAATAGATTGATCTCCACAAGCAAAGGAAGGAAGGAAAGTTCATCCCAACTAGCTACATGGATGAACTAGCAGTTGCTCTTAGTATGAAGGAGCATCCTGGCCGTGTTAGGGGATTAGGAGCTGGCATAGGATTCAAGTCTTATTTTGGCCCTTCGCAATCTAAAAGAGGTCGTGTAGGAGGTTTTACACAAGAGGATCTTGAAGCATTAGTAGCGCAGAAAGTAAAAGAAATAATGTCTTCCTTTCAACCTACTCAACCTTCTCAACCTATTCATACTACACGTCTCTCAAGTGATGAGGTACAAGCCCATGCTACAGTTGTAGAAGGTCATGGGAGGACTCCCGATGAACCACCACAACAATATGTAGTACATTTTTGTTCTATATGTTGTGTTATTAGTATGATAAATATATGATAATATATATAGTTGTAACATGTATATGTTCTACTGTTTCTTATATAACTTATATTATTTCAATCTAGGTTGGTATGAACTGTAAACTTGCAGTGGAGGTTCCAGAATATAATGTTGTGGCAGCGGGCAAAGTGTACAACCTTGGTGGTACATTGCATTGCCAACAAATTACTGATGACATCTGTCGTGTGTCCATCCATCTTGTGTATGACGGAATGAGGGACAAACCACTACCCATACCTAATCATGAATATAGTACAGTTGAAGAAGCTGAGGGTGCTATGGTGGGTTGGCCTAGACACTTGGTTATCAATGACAAGGTATACCTTATTTCTACCATATTTTTCATATTTGACTGCATATATGAACTCATGTAATATAAGTATGTAATTTAATTAACAGGTTTGTAAACCAAAAAGTAAAACTTCTACTAGTCGTCCTCCTATGCCCAAGCCATCTTTCATTCCCGAAACTACATTCGACGAATTGGGAAGCAAATCTAAAGGTTTGTGTCGATACTTAGCTAACCAAAGATCAGGATCAAATATGATGGTCAAGTTAACAGAAGATGCAGTTGGGAGGGACTTTGAGAATTTTATTTTTCTTGACGATATTATAGAGTTGTTCCGGTATGATTGGCTGAACACTTCGATAATAGAAGTATGGATAAGGTAAGGATCTATCAATATATATAGAAAATCCCAATACAAATTTTTAGCTTATTTCTACATATGAAAATAATTACAAATGTTTATCAGCCATTTATATACCGAGGTCACCAACTTTGATATAAAGAATATTGCATTCTTAGTTCCTTCAGTCACTAGTCAGGTGGAGATAAATATTGAGGATGTGAATGAGTACTTCTCTGATGCATTCAAATATTTTGCTAGTGAGGGGAAGGAAATTATCCTAATTCCTTTTAACGTCCAGTAAGTATTATTATTCAATATAGTTTTAATAATGAATGAAACTATTTATTTTAATGTTTGTTTTATTCTTACTCAGAGCTAGCCATTGGGAATTACTGGTGATTGTCCCAAAATTGATGACTCTTTATTATCTTGACCCAATGGGTAAAACAACCAGGAGTCACCAACTGAAACTGTCAGCTATGGAGTAAGCATAAATTTAATCAATTGCTTCAACATGATATTTTATTTAGAATTTCTATTTTACCAACTATCGTTTAATTGATAGGGGTATAAAGGCTTTTCGTGAAGCTGGAGGACAAATACCCACAAAATTAAAGACATTGACTTTGAAAAATGTCAAGGTAGCTACTTTGACAACTGTTTAGTCTTATATGTATTAATTTTTCAATTCTAATATGTCAACTCTTATATATACTCTTATCTCAATTGTTGTTTATAGTAGTTTACTAACATTAAGTATAATTCGTTATTTGTAGTGTCCTATGCAAAATAATGAATGGGCTTGTGGCTACTATGTAATGAAATACATGCAAGCTATTGTCAAACAAGCATCACATGACATTCAGACTATAAGTCAGGTAATAAAGAATAACATCATAAATTTACAAGTGATTGTAGTCATTTTTATAAAATATTAGCATGTGCATTTTCTGTTACAGATCTTTACAACTCAGCCTTACACACCTGTGGACTTGAATGAATTCTGAGAAGAGTGGTTAGAGTGTTTTATAAGTGAAGTCGAAATAGCATTGGATTAAATATGTCAGCTCCATTTATGTATGTGGTTTGAGTACGTACTCTTTCATATTTTTACTTTTGTAATATGCCATCTCAGACTTGCACTCTATCATTTTGTAAATTATGATATTTATTATCATTTTTGTTATGAATGTGTGGTTTTGAATGGTGACGGTTGAGCATCAATGCTCCCCTCTCCCAGAATATATGAATCTTCTTGTTCTTCTGTTCTATAACAATTTCTGCAATTTTTTTTAAAAAAAAATTGTAACTTCTAGCGTCGGTTTTTTAAATAACCGACCCTACAGATTGAATTCATTGTACACTCTTCGGTCAAAATTTTTTTGACCGAAATAGAACTTCTAACGTCGGTTTTTGTAAAAAACCGAGTCTACATGTCCTCTATAAGGTCGGTTTTTTTGAAAAAACCGACCCTAAAGATTGAATAAAACATTTCAGTGTAAGACTCGGTCGACAAACTTCTCGACCGAAATACTATCGGTCGAGAAGTTTGTCGACCGAGTCTTACACTGAAATGTTTTATTCAATCTTTAGGGTCGGTTTTCTCATAAAACCGACCTTATAGAGAGTTTTCGGTCGAGACCGAAATATTTTCGGTCGACAATTTTCTCGACCGAGAGTTACCACTGAAATGGTATTCAATCTTTAGGGTCGGTTATTTCATAAAAACCGACCCTGTAAACATTCTCGGTCGACAAGTTTCTCGATCGAGAACGTTTATAGGGTCGGTTTTTATGAAATAACCGACCTTACAGGCTCCTTTTTTCTCACCTAGGTCAGAATTTTTACAACCTCTTGCGTTAGTGTTTACTCTGTAAGGTCAGTTTTATTTGGTTAAATAATCCGACGCTATAGACCAAATTCTATAGCGACGCCCACCTAGGCGTCGGTTAAAAAGTGACGCTGCAGGCTTTAAAAAACTGACGCTACAGACCATTTCTGTACTAGTGATAGGATGTTTCACCTAATCCTCCATACTAAAAGTGATTTCCATTCCAGGATTCAATACTTAGTATTGGTATGTTATTCCTCATCAATATGTGGTATATTTGTATGCCCCACTAAATATTCTATAAACACAGATTCCATCTTTTATCTTGACTCAAGTCACATTCTTTGACTATTTTGTCAAATCAAAGATTCCAGCTCTGAGATGCTTGTTTCAACCTCTAGATTGGACATTGTAGCTTATAGACTTTATTCACATTAACATAGTTATAAGACCTTTAGGTTGTGTCATGTACACATCCTCTCTATTATTCCTATGAAGGAATGCAGTTTTAATCTCCATATGCCAAATATCATAGTCTTAACAAGTTACAATATTAAGCATGCCAATTGGTGATGGGATTTCATCATGTTCAACAATTTGAACTGGTTCGACAACCTTTTCAACCAATTTGTCCTTTTATGTCATCCATGTTGGTCTCCCTTATGAAAGTCCAACTGCACCTTATGGTATGTACCCCTCTAGATGGTACCACCAAGGTCATATCTTGTTGGTGTTCATGGATTCCATTCTAAATACAACGGCCTCAAGCCATTTCGCATACTCTGGTCCCTCAATAGTTCTTAGTTGAATGTTGGCTCATCATCTTATGACAAACTCACAACTTATGTGAGTTATAGGATTCACACTCCTTTAATCTTATATGTGTTCTACTAGAACTATGAGTATTGTGTTGCAGATGGAATTTGAGTTTCCACAATAATTTGTGATTCTCCAAATTCCCATTGTACATCCTTAGGTTCAAATGTTTTTATTGTTGATCTCAAACCTTTTGAGTTCTACTTTACTCCCACTGATTCTTATAGAATTCAGATATCCTAGCAACAAACACTTTTGTTATTGTATTGAGATAGGTAGTAAAATTCAACAACCAACATTTATTTGATTAAAACTTTCCAAGAAACTATTTTCTTGTATAAGTTTTCATCCTTATGAAAGACATATAGGAACATTTCCAAATCATTTCTCATATGGTGTCTTTCAAATCATGGTACATTGTTTTAGTGCTAAGCATGTTCCTTTTAAGGAAAATAGAAGATTAGATTAAATGATAATTATATCAAGACTTATCATAATGTGATTCCTTCTATCTAATACATCATCATGTTTCAAGTGGATATCATCTTGATACTTTATCACAGTCTCTCTAGAAGGTCCTCAAAATCTCCATGTAAAGTATTTCAACATTGATCATATCAAAGTATCTTAATACCCTTTTAAGGAATTAATGTACTCCATTCATGTAATCTTCTTGAACACTTTAAGAGATTTGTATTTTACTAAATACATATCACCATATCATCAGTAAACATAATGAAGTATAAATAATTGTCTGTAGCATTTATTCCAAAGGTCTTTGTTCATCATTTTGTACATGTCCTGATAGAATTTTTATTCTTCCACTACACCTAGTGAGAGGTGGTTTTTCATGTTGCTCATATATAAGACTTGCATGTCTCTTATTGGTTCAATGACCAAAAGAGTCTAGATAAACATCAATATGTTCTAGAAATCCATTCCTCGCATATGTGCTCTAGATGACAATGATATACATATTGATTGTTTGATTTTATCAAGTTTTAATCCTTTAGGTATTTACATTATAAGCATTTACCTTTTGATCCTTGACATAAGGATCACAAGATGTTCTGGGCATTTCCATACAAGATCACATCTTTGAAATAGAACCATTAACAACTCGTTATTTATAATCATCCTTTTTTTGGAGAAGGTAAAATATTACTAAGAGGCGAGCGCCAAAAAGTATAGGGCTGAAACACCCGTATACTGTACAAGTGGGTCTACTCTACAAAACCCCACTGTAACAAGACAAACCTATCCAACCCAGCCCCAATCTTAGGTCTGGCTTTAACTGCCCAACCAAGATTTTGTACAATGAACTCAAACAGGTCCAACACATCAGTCTGCCTCTGGCCATGAAGCCTACGGTTATGTTCCCTCCATACAACAAAACAATTGACAGTGAGACAGAGACCCGCAAACTCTCTCAACATCTGGTTGTTCTTCATCTTACATAGAATCCATGAGCTGGCTTCAAGCAAGCATGTAGGTGGACAACCCCCCATCCCAACTTGAGGGCCGCCCTGCACCAGAGGTACCTAGATACCTCACAACCAAAAAACATGTGCTCTTGGCTCTTAATCTCCCTGTTGCAAAGAAGGCATATCATGTTGGGTCTAATGCCCCATGCCTTCATCCTGTCGAAGGTGGGCAGGAAACCTAGCAGGGCCCTATACGCACAACAATTCCATTTGGGGGTGTGACTATTATTCCAAAAAATAGGATCCCAAGGCACCTGAGCTGAACACAAAGGTTCCAGTAACCAAGGTTTAGCCCCTGGTTCCTGAGCACCCATCCTCCCGACGTCAGTAGGTACTCTTGTGCAACGATTGACCAACTTCTGCTAATCTCCCTCCAGGTTCTGAACGCGTTAACATTGAGGTTGCCGAGGTCACAACCATATCTCCTTTTCATCCAACCACTCCAGCAATACGAAGTGCATCTAAGAAAGCGATCAACTTTGGCAAGGGTGGTCATCTTCGCAATATCACCAGCACAGTGAACGTTCAGGCCACCATCAAGAAAGTGTCTGGTGATTATGGCCCAGGCAACAGAGTGAGACCTGCCCCCCAGATGAAAGACCCGCATATGTTGTTGAAGGTGTCTAGAATGAAACCAGGGAAAGCAGCCTGCCTGCACCAGAACCTCACTTTACCCGCAATCACAGTCCTTACCAGGACCAATCTCCCAACGATAGACATCTTCAGTCCATTCCATTTCGCCACCGCGTCCCTAAGGTTGTCCATACAGGATTGATAATCACTCCCTCTAGCCTTGCCCCCACTGAGCGGAATGCCCAAGTATTTGGTGGGGAAGGTACCTTCATCAAGGCCAATGGATTCTTTTAGTCTCCCCCGCCTCGAATCACAAGATCTAGATAAGTAGATTCTGGATTTCAAAGTGCTCATGAACAAACCTATCAGCTTGCCGAAGATTGCCATGATCCTCTTGAAATTCTGCAAGTTTATGACATTCCCAGCCATAAAGATAAGGATGTCGTCAGCAAAAACAAGGTGTTCCCTCACCTTCACGCCTCTCTGTCGGAAAGGCTTAATGTCACCCTTCTGCACAATGTCATCCATAGCTTTGGAGAATGATTCCAAGATCAAAGTGAAAAGCAGGGGTGATAGAGGATCACCCTTCCTCAATCCATTACCAGTGGTGAAGAAACCATACGGGCTTCCATTCACAAGGACAGAGAAAGAGGTCGTCGAGACACACTCCTTCACCAGTCCAATCCACTTCTCATGAAAACCCATAGACCTGGAAATGTCCCAAAGGGTGTCCCACCTTACGTTGTCATACGCCTTGGCTAAGTCAATCTTCACACACACTTTGTGAGAGTAATTTATCATCTTGAAATTGAGCAGAAACTCGAAAGCTAGAAGAGCACTGTCAGAAATAGAACGTCCTTTGATGAAGGCAGACTGAGTCGGGGAGATGATCTCAGACAAAATCCTCTTCAACCGCCTAGCACGCAGCTTGGAAATGATCTTATACATCACAGAGTAGTAGGCTAAGGGCCTAAGATCAGTCACTAAGTTAACCATCTTCTTCTTAGGTATGAGCCGCAGGAATGAATGGTTTATGATCCTAACCATATTCCCACCAACTAGGAACCATCTAATAGCTTTACAAATATCGTCTTTGATCACAAGCCAAAACTCATGGAAAAACTTGGCATTAAATTCGTCTGGGCTGGGTGCTTTATTGGCACCAATAGAGAAGAGTGCTTCATTTATCTCTGACTCAGAGGTAGGACCATAAAGAACCTGATTCATCTCTGGGGTCACCCTCAAGCCAGGCAGGTTGCATCGCTGTCTGTCTTCCACATAAGCTTTGTTGTACAACATTCTGAAGAACTCAACAGTAGTATTACCCACATCCGTTGGGTCATTGGTTGGGTTACCATCCGCTTTGATCAAAGTGTGAATCGAATCTCTCATGACATTCCTTTTCATAGCCGTGAGATAGACCCGAGTGTTCTTGTCACCATCCCAGATCCAATTGAGCCTGCTCCTCTGCCAATAGCATAGCTCTTCCGCCTTCTCAATTTGAAGCAACTTCTTAGTGGCTCTATCTTCTTCCTCTATGACTGTTGTCGATGTTAGGTTTCTTCTTAGAGCTTCAACAGCCATGTCATAGTTTTGTTTTGCCACAACGACCATGCTACGAATATCATACAGTCATTTAGACCAAGCTTTCAGTGCATTTTTGGTCCTCTTCAGTTTTTGTGCAATGACAAACAAAGGGTTACCCCTCACCTCCTCCCTCCAAGCCTTATGGATAGTAGAAGTACATCCTGGCCATTCAAGCCACCAGTTGAAGAATCTAAATGGCTTGGGTTTACGGATCTCATTGTTCATCTCAATCAAAAGAATGACGTGATCATTGTTTGGATGCACACCCAATTTGACATTGGACATAGGGAAGATGTCCAACCACTCATTGTTGACAATGGCCCTGTCAAGATGGCTCGAGATTCTTCTATTGATTGCTCTCTTATTATTCCATGTGATAAAACCACCATTCAAATTCAACTCCATAAGATTAGCAGCAGTAACCACATCATTAAATCTAGCCAGGCAGGAAGCAGGGAGAGGCAGTCTGCCCACCTTCTCATTGGCTTTCTGAATGTGATTGAAGTCACCTATAAAGATCTGCGGTAATTCCCTATGATTCACATTGGCTAAAACCTCCCACAAACTTCTCCTACACATCTCAGAATTATGTCCATACACTGCCGACATGACGATATGTAGGCCTCCATGATTTATGCAGCTCGTAGTAACAAGCTGATCCATCTCAAAGATAACCTGTACATCCCACACTAATGGATTCCACCCGATACAAATACGACCCCCTTCAATTTGGTCAAGGTTGGATGCAGAAACCCACCCTCCAGGGAATAGCCTGCTGATTCTATCAGCAACCTCATGTCTAATTCTAGTTTCCACACATACCACAAGTGTAGCTTTTTTCTCCCTAATCCCCTCTCTCAACCTTCTTTGTTTATCCGAACGAGAGGCACCCCTCACATTCCATGCAAGGATGCACATCATTACTTCCTTCGATGACCACCCCGCCAGGGGTAGCCCCTCCTCTCCTTGTCTTCCTGGGCGAAACTTGTGTGGATACACCAACCTCCAATAGATTCTCAACATCACTCTCCAACCCATCAAGGACTGAAAACTGGTTCCCTGCTTCAATGTGCATTGCTTGGTCTGGGTAACTCTCTCTATTGAGCAGAGGTGACTTGCCCCTCCTTCTAGCAAATATGAAGGATTCATTGACTCCTACCTCACTGCCTCTTTCTTCACTGACATCTTCACCAACAGCCTCCTATATTTCTAGTTCTGGCATTTCATCCATAACCTGGGCCGCAACGTCTGCCATAGTCATAGATTTACTAGTCACCTTCATCGCACTGTCAGCCACAACGGCCGGGGTGCAAGTGCCCTCTGTAGCTTATCTCACAGGAGCTTGGTCCGTCTGATCTCTACTCGCAGGTCTGGACCTACCTCTCCCTCGGATACCTGTGCTGGCCCTAGACCTCCTAGAGAAGTGCCTAGCCTCCTCCTGCACTCTCTCCGCCTCTCTACCTCTAACAGCGGGCAAATAAGATAGAGTGAGTCTCTCCCCAGGGCAATGTCCCGAGGCATGGCCAAAGATAGCACATTTGTCACACCTGTCCGACAGGGCGTTGTAAACTACTCTGATAGCTAGCTCAGACCCGTTCTACATCTCAATCATCACCTCCGGTGGAGGCTTCTTGTCCGTTGTGATCTCGATACACAGGTGCGCAACCCCCTGGTATCTGCCCTTATTGATGAACTCAATGACTTTTGGGGTGCCAATACCGTACCCAATAATCGTGATGGCTCGCGCTGTCCAATGTTGTCCAATGTCTGACAAGGTGACCCAAATAGGTGCATTCATGAGTGCCGCCCTACAGATGTCTACTTCAGGTGACCATCTCCTAATCAGTATCAGCTTGTTGTCAAAGAACCAAGGCCCACTCTCCAAAGTGACATTCAGGTCATCTTCATTGGCAAATATCACTAGAAAGATGCCCTCAGACAGGGGCGACAACTGTAACTCACCCTTCGGCCTCCAATATTTGACCATCCATCCATACAGCTAGTCCAACACAGCCGATTTTCCCAGAATCTGAATGATGATGGAGTGTTTATGGAAGGCATCCATCGTCTCAACCACTGGTTCTAGAAACTTCAACCAGGGTCGATCATCGCCTGGTTTGAACTCTGGGCACTTCAGATCTTCAGGTAGGGATACTGGCACAAACCTCCTACCAACCACCATGGACTTCAACAACGTGCCTGCCCAAGATCTCCCTTTTGTCACATCGACCTTGGGGTCGGACCAAGCTGCCTTAGCACCAACACTCGGGGAGGGGGGAAGGATGGGGGACGGGATGGTGGAGCTCGTCCTGCCTTGGGCTACCGCCGCCATACCCACAACTCCTAGAGATGAACGTGAGCCTTCTAGAGAGAGAGAAAGGGACGCGAGCTAAGGTGGATGCAAAAAAAATAACTGTTCTTCTAACTCTATTACATGCCCAATGAGCTAAGATAAATTCTAAATGTAGAATGAAGTTGCATCAACTCTCACTCCACACAGTCCATCCATGTGATGCATGTGTTTTTAGTCATTATTTCTGGCACATTTTCCCTTGATTTCATGTCTAGATTCATCATTTATTTGATTTATTATGCTTGAAATGAGATAGACAACCTCTTTCTATTAAATGCATCAAATTATATCATTTTAACTATTTTATGTAATATTTTACACATCCCAAGTACTTATGACATATTTGTGCATTTTAGGTACAAGGAAGATCCACAAACTCAATGCTACTGACCTGGTAACAGTCGGTGGTACTGACTTGATGTCAATGATGGACCCAGAAACTTGCCCAGAGTTAGTTCTACTGGCACCCAAAGTCAGTGGTATTGAATCATCATCAGTTAGCCTTGACATGAATCAAGAAAACTTGGTGCTACTGAGTTTCCAACTCAGTGCTACCGAGTGGACGTCAGAGAGGCAATTTGAAAACCACAAATCTCAGTGCTATTCAGTCCAGTCGATAGTATCGACATGATTGGGATCACATGACTAAACCTAAGTGATTTGGTATGACTGACTTACCTAGTCAGTACTACTGAGTCTGCCCGATCAGGCCATCTGCATATTTCACTCCAATCTAATGGTGGATGTTATTTTGTACCCTTAGTGCCGTCTATGACTTAGGGGGACGAAGGCCAGACAAAAGGAGGTAGTTTTTTTTCATTGCATGACAACTGAAGAGAGAGAAGAGAAGAATTGAGGATTGAAAGCTTCAACTGAGGAGATTTGAGCACCTCCAGAGGATGATTCTACAGTCAGAAGATAGAAGAACGCATGTACGATGGAGGGGATTTTCTAGATGGGCAGAATTTTAGGGGTTACCTTAGTTTCCTAATGTTTTCTAAGTTTTTCTTCTTCCTTTCCATGTATTCATTGATGAAAACCATGCAAAGCTAAAAACCTTTATTTCTTAGGATCTGGGAGCATCCTGGATATACACTGTGATAGATTTCTATGCATTAATATCAATTTAATCTCTTTTTATGGATATAAATCTATGAAAGCTTTGTTTTCTACTTGTGCTTGATCACCATGAGTGGATTGATAGATTCTTAGTCATCTCGAGAGAGAGGTTGAGGGTCGGAGAGCATAGATTTACTTGTCTACTGTGCCCTTTGGGAAAAGTGGAGTGTAAATGGGAGGAGAAACCTAGAGAATAATCATAAAGCATCTAACTAATCAACGAATAACTATGGAACTGGGATTGGCATTAGATTAGGTAGTGAATTACATTGCGGGAGCAGGTAATTCTGGCTATAGGCTCCTTATCCAGGGATTGAGATAATATATGTTAGTGTGTGTGAGGTCAACTATTAGTGTTATCCGTGGTGAAACCACTGTCCTTTGGAATTCATTCCATCTCTGATTAATTCAACATTTAAATTCACTTTGTTTCTCCATTTGTTCTTTAACTCAACCCAATTCAAGCTTTTACAACTGGCTTAGCTGATTTGATTGTAGTTAGTAGTAGTCTACTGGAGAAACGCTTCCCCGTGTTCGACTCGAGCCTCACAAGGCCTTATTACTTCGATATGTTCACTTGCGTACTACGCAAGGTAACTTCGTGTCAAGTTTTTGGCACCGTTACCGGGGAAGCGGCAACATCCATCACTACGAGTGCTGTGGTCGGCCAGTCTAGGCCAATTGTTTTTGTTTTTACTTTTACTTTATTCTCCTTTCTTTTTAATTTTTTTAAGTTGAATCATAAGATATTTTTGATACATCTTAAATTTCTTGTGCTAATACCTACTTTTTACTGTTTCAAGGAAACTAGTGTTCATGGTGCATACCAGAGCCACAAAATATAGAGAACTGTCCTCACCGGGCTTTGGACAAGCATAGCTTTTACAAGGAGAAAGGGAGTCTGACAGATCTGTGGATAGGTTCAATCGAACCCCTCCACCTCCACCTCCACCTCCACCTGAGAGACATGCGACACCAGAAGAACCAGAAATAGAAGAAATGGAGGGAGAAGAAGAATTGACAATATGGGAAAGATTAAAGGCTTCACCATCTACGACCCAAAAAGGGGCCATCAAAAGGCAAGCCATCAATGTGGGAAGCTACAAGATATATCCTGGACTTATCACCTTAGTCAAATCTCAAGCGTTCCATGGCCATCCTTCTGAAGATCCAATAATGCATATAAGCAATTTTGTGGAGAACTGTGATATGGTCAAGATAGATAGGATCCCAGCTATTACAATATATCTTAAGAAATTTTTATCTTTACCGACGGATTGTACAAAGTCATGGTTCAACAATCTTGATGATGAGATCATCGAGACATGGGATCAGATGATAGATACATTCTTTGATTACTACTTCCCTCTACAAAAGACTAATGACCTAGTGAAAAAGATCCACAACTTCAAACAGCAAGTTGATGACTCATATTCAGAGGCATGGGAGAGGTTTCAGAATATGCTGAGGAAAGTGCCTCATCATGACATTGATCTACTGGGGCAGGCCAAGATCTTCTATTATGGCCTACACAAAGGGGAGACAACAACTCTTGACAATGCAGGAGTCGGGTTCTTCGTCAACAACAAGCTCGCTCGCTGCCATGAGATCCTCAAGAATATATCTAAAAACCAATCATGGGGAGAAGAAAGGGATCCACTGGCAACCATTAAAAGTGTCAGGGAATCCAAGGAGATATCTTCTCTAAATGAGAAGTTAGATCTGATTACTAAGAAACTATGTGCTATAGACAGATTTCCTGCTGAGGAAGAAGAAGAAGAATGCAAGTATGTGCGCCAGGGGAAATACTGAAACAATGACTATTCTTGGAGGAAGGATCCCAAATTCTCTTGGAAGGATCCTAACAACTTCCAATAGGAGCCATCACAAGAACAGTAGCAACATCCAAAGCCACAACAGTATGACAACTAAGCACAATATTAATCGAAGTAGTAGAAAATTGACAAGATTGAAGAAATGTTGGACAAGCTGTTGAGTCAGAATGAGCTGCAGATTGCACAAACTCAAATGGATATTCAAAATCAAGGGGCACATATTCACAACATAGAGACACATATCTCTCAGATAGTGGTAGATGTGAGTGCATTAAAGCAACCAACCCAACAACGATTTCTGACGAACACCAATGTACCTTCCAGGAATCAACATGTGAAGGTTGTTCTACTACGTAGTGGCAAGAAGCTACTAAATGATGCATCACACCGTGCATATGCAGAAGAAGCTACAAATCACTCTATACCAATAGATGTAGAAGAACCAGACATGGCAACACAGGAGAAGACCATAGAGGAGCAAGTTGATGAGGTTGGGGGTAATAAAACCCAGGCTTATATTCTACCTCACCAGAGGGAACCTGTAGTTCCTGTGCCCTTTCTGAATAGTTTGAAGGTGACTAAGATGGACCGATGGTTTAAGAAATTTCTAGATAATTTTTGGAAGTTATCTGTGAACATTCCCTTGATAGACGCTATTGAGAAGATAACATCTTATGGGAAGTTTTTGGAGGATATAATTACAAAGAAGAGAAAGATATAAGAGTCTGATGCCGTGATTCTGAAAGAGAAAGGTAGTGCTTTCATCTTGGGGACACTTCCTCCTAAAAAATAGGATCTTAGATGCTTCAATATCACATGATACATAGGCAAGACAAAATTTAGAGAGGCTTTATGTGATTCAGGGGCAAGTATAAATCTGATGCCCCTATCTACCTTCAAGAAGCTCAGACTTAAGGAATCTAGTAAGATCAAAATGACAATCCAGTTGGTAGACAACTCAGTAGTTAAGCCATATGATATATGCAAGGATGTCCTGATCAAAGTGGATAGGTTTGTCTTTCTTGTAGATTTTGTAGTGATGGAAATACAGGACGAGCATGGTAATGAGCTTCTACTTGGAAGACCATTTCAAGCCACTACAAACATGATACTTGAGATGGGAAGAGGACATCTAACTATGGGAATCCAAGATGATAGGTTCGAGATCAAGATGTTGAAGCATTCTCAAGCCACGGGAGATAAGGTGCAATGCAACATGCTTCAACACGTGGATAGCAAATTTTCTCTATTTCTAGGGAAACCGTTCCTAGATATGGCCCATGTTATGACTAAAGTAGAAAGAGGAACTCTAGTGGTTGACATCCTAGAAAATACAAAGGTGATCTCACTAACTCAAGCAATGCGCTACCTAGACGATGAGGGAGAGGACTATGACCGAGTGGCCGAAGAAGAAGCCATAGATGATTCTATGATACAATCATCACCCAAGCTACCCCTTAAAAGCATTCTTGATGAATAGAATGGAGGACAGTATCTGCAACAACCATCTAGAGGAGTGTGTTTTAATGCTAAAGTACATTGCTACTATGCAAGATGTTTTGAAGACCTTGGACCACTGCCCCCACCATTGGTCCTGTCTCTATTGAGCCTGCCGGACCTGGAACTGAAGCCATTACCACCACACCTGAAATATGTCTTCTTAGCTACAGAGGGAAAGCTCCCAGTGATCATATCATCTTCTTTGAGTGGTGAAGAGGAAGGAAAGTTACTCACTATGTTGAAAAACCACCGAGATACATTCGGGTGGTCCATAACTGACATAAAAGGGATATCTCCAACCTTGTCCCAACACAAGATTTGGCTTGAAGAAGGAGCTAAGGCAATTGTTAAACCTCAGAGGCATCTTAATCAAATTATGATTGAGGTGGTGAAGAAGGTAGTTGTCAAGCTACTGTCGGCAGGTATAATCTATGTGATTACTGATTCAATGTGGGTTAGTCCTACTCAGGTAGTTCCTAAGAAAGGGGGGATCACGATCACTACTAATGCGACTAATGAATTGTTTTCCACTAGGCTGGTGACGGGATGGTGAGTGTGCATAGATTATCGTCGTTTAAATGCAGCCACTCTTGAAGATCATTTCCCTTTACCGTTTATTGATCAGATCTTGGAACGATTAGTTGGCCATTTGCATTTTTTTCTTGACAGGTATTCTGGGTATAATCAAATTTCCATAGAGCCTAAGGATCAAGATAAATACACTTTCACCTGCCCTTATGGCACATTCACATACCAAAGGATGCCTTTTGGTCTTTGTAACACCCCTATTACGTTTCAACGTTGTATGCTCGCCATTTTTTTGACATGGTGGAGCAGTGCTTAGAGGTTTTTATGGATGATTTTTCTATGTATGGGGAATCTTTCAATGATTGTCTATATAACCTTGATAGGGTGCAACAGATATGTGAGGACACTCACCTAGTTCTAAACTGGAAGATGTGTCACATGATGGCAAGTGAATGGATTGTTCTTGGACACAAGGTGTCCAACAAAGGCATGGAAGTGGATCCAGTAAAGATTGGAGTCATCTCCACACTACCTCCACCAACATTGGTGAAAGGAGTAAGGAGCTTTTTAGGACATGCTAGATTTTACCGCTATTTGATCAAGGATTTCTTTAAAATTTCCAAACCATTGTCTGAAATTTTAGAGAAAGACATCAAGTTTTCCTTTGATGAGCACTGTCTAAAAGCTTTTGAAATTCTTAAAGAAAAACTGATCTTTGCGCCTATTGTACATGCTCCTAATTGGAGCCTTCCCTTTGAGCTGATGTATGACACATCAGATTATGCAGTAGGAGTTGTGTTTGGTCAACACAGAGACAAGACTCCAACTGGCATATATTATGCGTCAAGAACTTTGAATGATGCATAGATGAATTACACTACTACTGAAAAAGAACAGCTAGCGGTAGTGTTTGCTTTTGAAAAATTCTGCCAATACCTAGTTGGAGCTAAAGTGATAGTTTGGACTGACCCTGCTTCCATCAAATACTTTTTACAAAAAAAAGATGCCAAACCCAGATTGATTAGGTGGATTCTTTTGCTTTAGGAATTTGACATTGAAATTAGAGACAAGGCAAGGGTAGAGAATGTTGTAGCAAATCATTTGTCTAGGTTAGAAAGGACGGACAAAAAAGATATAGCCATCCCCATTATTGGGGAAGTCCCATATGAGAACTTGTTTGCAATTATAACTGAAGATCCTTGGTTTGCAGATATTGTAAATCACCTAGCTTGTAAGAAATTTCTTGCAGATTGGGGGTATCAAGAAAAAAAATGATTTTTCCACAGATTGAAGTTTTATATTTGGGATGACCTGATTCTTCTTAAGTAATGTAGGGATGAGCTATTAAGAAGATGTGTACCGGAATGTGAGGTAGAGATCATCTTTTCACAATGTCATTCTCTACCCACAGGTGGACACCATGCTAGCTCTAGGACTGTAGCTAAAGTCTTAGAGAGTGCATTTTATTAGCCTACCTTATTTAAAGATGCTCACAACTTTGTTCATCATTGTGACAAATGTCAATGTGTAGGTAATATCTTTAAGCGACATGAGATGCCCTTAAATCTATTTTAGGACGTTGAGGTTTTTTATCTTTGGGGTATAGACTTTATGGGCCCATTTGTGTCATCTAATTCCAATCTTTATATATTACTTGCAGTTGATTATGTGTCTAAGTGGGTGGAAGCAATTCCAACCTGCACCAATGATGCACAGGTCGTGTGCAAGTTAATGAAGGAATGCATTTTCTCCAGTTTTGGTGTCCCCCACCTAATCATTAGTGATGGTGGATCCCACTTCACTAATATGCAGTTTGGAGCTTTACTGAGAAAATATGGGGTGAAGCACAGAGTGGGTACTCCATATCACCCACAGACTCAAGGGCAGGTTGAGGTGTCCAATAGAGAGGTGAAGAAAATTTTGGAAAGGACGGTCTCAACCAATAGGATGAACTAGAGTTATGTGCTAAGTGATGCTCTTTGGGATTATAGAACTGCCTATAAATCCCCAATAGGAACAACACCTTTTAGGATGGTGTATGTCCGTTCATGTCATCTACCCATAGAGCTTGAGCATAAAGCTAAATGGGACATGAAGAAGCTGAATTTCAACATTGAAGAAGCGGGTAGAAAGAGGCTTTTGGAGCTTAATGAATTAGATGAGCTTAGGATGGATGCTTATAAAATCTCTAGGATATATAAAGAAAGGACTAAGAAAATTCATGATAGACACATTCTAAATAGGGTGTTTCTCCTAGGTCAGAAAGTCCTCCTTTTCAATTCTAGGCTTAGGCTGCATCCGGGCAAGTTAAGGTCCAAGTAGAGTGGACCATTTGTGATTGAAAAAGTCTTTCACCATGGTGCTATGAACATTGTAGATGGGAATAGGTCATTCCTTGTAAACGGCCAAAGATTAAATCACCATTTTGGAGGGGAGGTAGAGCCACAAATAGAGGAGGTGCAACTTTGCAACGTTCCATAGATTCTTGCCCTAAAGACCATCTAGTCTAGGACATTAAACAACGAGGCTTGTTGGGAGGCAACCCAATTTTTATTGCATTGTTTTTATGTTCAATTTCCATTTTTAGTTATTACTTTACTTCAATTTCTACAAAAATGGTACCTTGACTCATTTTTGGAATGTTCAAGGCTTAAAAGTTGGTACCACTGAGTTTAGCAGTCGGTGGCACCGAAATGAGGTCAACGTTTTGTCTGCAATAGTAGTAGAGACTCGGTATTACCGACTCAACTGCTCAGTACCACCGAGTCTCTAAAGATCTTTCGATCGCTCACTGATAAGGACTCGGTACTAGCAACTTTTCAGTTGGTACTATTGACTTTTGGATGCGCCTAGGATTGGTGTACCGAGTCCGCAAATTTGAAAGCACCAACAATTTCAACAACTTGGTACTACCGACCCTGAAGTCAGTACTACAGAATCGCCACATCAGCAATCTGGGTGTTCATGATCCAACAGCCACGACGTGCTTCATCGAGCAGTCGATGGTACCAATCCATGACACAAGTCGGTACTACTGACTCGTCGTCAGTACCACCGACTCGGGGCGATCCTCACCATCTATGTCAGGCAATCGTAAGCCGTCAATGCAACTGACCACGGATTGTGGTAGCCAACTCAGTACTACCGATTCTAAAATTTAGTGGTATTGACTCTACCACGTTTAGCTATATAAGGAGGGGTGGTGGAGCCATTTTCTTCACACCCTCAACATCCACTCCTATATTCCAGAGCAAGAATGCACCAGGTGCTGACGGTCTTCCCCAAGCTTATATTCTCTTAACCTCCTTCTTGCATCAATGGCATGGATCCTAGGAGAGGATTTGTTCCCCCGCAAGGCGAGTTGGTTCCCCAGACAACCCGCATTCAAGATTCGTCCTAGGAGATAAGGAAGCTATATGAAGAGTTGTAGACAAGGGAGATCATCCCAATGCGCTATGGTGATCACACATTGTTGAAAGGGTGGGATTTACTGACAACATGCGATGGGTATGTTAGAAGCAAGAAATGGAGGGAGATAATCCTTTTTTCAGTGACTGGAAGACCTACTCGGACCTCCTCTTGGAGTTCTTGGCATCACTTGATGTTCTCATCACCCTCGAATAAAAGATAGGAGGCGAATGGTGGGAAGGCAAGGTCAACTTCCACCTCTTCAACTACAACTATTCTATTACACTGACGACCTTCAACCATATCTTCAATTGGGCTCACGTCCCAAAACACTCGGCCCCATCTGACTTTGACTACGAATTGGAATGGGAGCAGTTGACTGAGGTGTTGATGAGATTTCTTATAAACTGGCATATCAGTTCTGTTATTGATATTGTATAACGCTCAGTCCCACTGCCCAAGGCTCTAGTAGAGTTTCTGGAATGACGACTGTCCCCACAGACCACCACTAGCCTTATCTGCGCACTTTGTCCTCACTCACACATGTGCTAGGATCAACTTTTTGACAGGTCGCCCATCCTAGTACTACTCCAAGATGAGCATGCTTAACTATGGAGTTCTTAGTGATGGGCTCCCAGAAAAGGAGGTACACCTTGGTGATATGGGTAGTCCAATCATTCCTTTTAAGATCATTTTTATCCGAGGCCTCAAATCCTGGGATGTTACAATCTCCCCCACTTTGACTCTTGACTTCCTCATCAAGGCTCAACTATATGGCCTCATAATCTGACCCCATTTTAGTGTAGACCCACAATGGCCCATGGACACCCATCTCCCGATCACAGAATACCAGCGCAAGGGTGGCTACGTCAACCATGGACAATCCTTTCCTACATTCCTAGACTGCACAGCTCAGGACTGGCATGCCATGCCCATATGGGCCCCACCCACTGGAGGGGAATTGGCTCTGATACCATTTGTAATGCCTGAACCCACTGCCCAAGGCTCTAGTAGAGTTTCCAGAATGATGACTGTCCCCACATACCACCACAAGCCTTAGCTGTACGCTTTGTCCTCACTCATGCACATGCCAGTATCAACTTCCTGATAGGTCACCCATCCTAGTACTACTCCAAGATGAGCATGCTTAACTATGGAGTTCTGAGTGATGGGCTCCCAGAAAAGGAGGTGCTCGTTGGTGATATGGGTAGTCCAATCATTCCTTTTAAGATCATTTTTATCTGAGGCCTCAAATCCAGGGATGTTACATATTGAGCATCCATTTGCTCGTATCCTTCACTACCTCTACACCAATACTATTTTTGCTCGATCCGGTCAAGCTCAAGGGAAGGTCCAGAAGGTGGAACTCTACTTTCATTATAGGCTACTGGAAGGGGAGACTATTAACTTTGGAGCTTTCCTTCTACTCGATATGATTTCTGTGAGGCGCAATGTGACAAGGAAGGTGCCAATTTTATTTGGGGGTCTCATCACCCCTATTGCTCTCCATTTGCACCTTGATTTTTCCACCCTCAAGCCATTTGAGGATACAACAAAGATGGACCTCCTTCACTTCCGCAAGGCGCACCTACTCCAATACCACCACAATGTGCTCTATGCGCATTGCACGCGTCGAGGCATATTTCGGGAGCGGAGCATCCCCGACCCTATCTTCAAATGACATGGGGTGAAGCATCTCCAATGGCCACTAAATGAGGGAGAAGTAGAAGATCCACCTAGGGTAGCAGCTTATGGCGGCAATGAGGAGAACATCTGTGATGATGATAACAAATTTGAGAAGGTAGAACCCACCATCCCCATCACTAGGAGAGAGGTCCCACACAAACGGGCCCGCACCTATGCTGCCTCGACTTCCTCTGCCCCACCCCCTTCCCAGGAGAAGAAAGACCCATACAACATGGCATGTATGTATACCATGCTATAGGAGATCTAGACTGGACAGTAGTAGCATTAGGCGATGTTGGCCGGTGTGCAGGACATTCAAGGAAGGTTGTACCAGAACCAAAAGGTGATTTACGAGAATGAATACCTTCTCTTGGACAACCAAGAGAATGTTCACATGCGCTTGGAGTAGATGGAGTAGTACCATCATAATTTCTTTGACAACTATTGGAACCTTGGATACTTCAGGGAGTACCCACAGCCACTGCCAATGCCACCTATAAACCTCTCATTCTAGGGGATGTTACCTTCACATGACCTCAACATGCCACCTCCACCCTTCTAAACCCTAGTACCACTGTTCCACCTCTTGGGTGTGAGTATTGACTATGCGAACATAGTCATATTCAAGCTTGGGGGGGTGCTGGAACAACATTCTATCTTTGTTTTTTATTTTATTTTTTTATTTTTAGTTGTTTGTTTTATTTTTAGTTGTGCAAGTGTAGGATCCACGTCTATCTTATGTAATTGTGGAAGTAGTAAATGCATGGTTATGTTTTCAAATAAATTTTACTCTATGTGTTGTTTCATGAAAAAGGTCATATCCTTAAAAGCTTAAACTGCAAAATCTTTCTGTAACACCACTTGGGGAAGTGTTTGAACTAGTCAGCACTAGGACTGAGGACATACATGAAAGTCTGAATCAACTCGGGAATGTGAATGATGAAAATGTTGAGCCTAAACTTACCAAACCATAACAAGACCTTAAATGAAAATATAAGAAATAAACCTTTAGATCACCCTGAACACATGTCAAATAAGAGGGACACATCATAATATAATGAAAGGCATTGCCTCTTAGTTGTGTGATTCCATTTATTTTCCGTTCATTTTTGACTTAGCACCTAAAAAATTCATGAGTACTCCAAGCTATTCTCCTTGATTGCATTGTATGGCAAAATAGGAACATATTATTTAGTTTGCTTATATTTTAAAAATAAAGAAGAACATTGCATTTGTATGCATTAACTTTAGTGCATACCATTTTAGCTTGCATAACACAATTCATTTAGTTGCATACATTTCAACATCGCATGCATATTTTTCCTAAACATGTGGATTTTAATTTCAAGTTATGAAACTAGAGTGCAAGGATATACCTCCAAGAAAATAAAGAAAAAGAAAAAATAATGAAGGCAAGAAGCACAAAAATTAGCCTTTTTGAAGAAAAAAGAGAAGAAGAAAATTGTTCAAAAGAAACAAGGAGAAAGTATATCCTGTACATTTGTTTAGTGATGATTTAATCCACATGTGCATTCTTTTGTGTTGTCAAACAATCTCACGTTCATTTATGCATCATTTGATAAAAATAAAAAATTAGGCATTAGGATTCATGCATGGCATTCTTTTCATCCATCTAGGTTCATTATTATATATACATAAATAGGTTGGATGTACTTATGAATTTTCATTTTCCACCCATCTTGAATCATTAATTGCTCTTATTAGTAGACCACTCTAGTGGTTTATCTCCTCAGTGATGCTTATACAGAGATCTACTTCCAAGTAGTTGGTAGTTAGGAAAGAGCAATTTAGTGTAGGGAATCACATAATACACCAAGTGAATGTTTGAGTAGTTATGATGTTAACTGCTTTCTTGATAGTGTCATTGACTGAAGGTGGACATCTTTTATGGAAGATTTTGGTCATTTTAGAGCAATTATCGGTTCAGTGGTCAGTGAAGACCGGTTTGGGGCTCGATAGGTGGATTTGATTAAGAAGGGAATGCATGTGTTATGTCCTTTTGTTGACTCTTGTCAAACAGATCTGAGAGAGTGTTTCTCGAGGACAAAAACTATTTAATCTTAGGGGAGTTTGATGCATGTGTTTTTAGTCGTTATTTCAGGCACATTTTTCCTTGATTTCATGTATAGATTCGTCATTTATTTGATTTATTATGCATGAAATGACATAGACGATATATTTCTATTGAATGCATCAAATTATATGATTTTAACTATTTTATGTAATATTTTACGCATCCCAAGTACTTCTGATGTTTTTGTGCATTTTCAGGTACAAGGAAGATCCACATACTCGGGTTACCGACCTGGTAATAGTCGGTGGTATGGACTTGATGTCAGTGATGGACCTGGAAACTCGCCCAGAGTCAGTGCTACCGACACCCAAAGTTGGTGGTACCGAATCAACATCAGTAAGCCCCAACATGAATCGAGAAAACTCAATGCTACTAAGTTTCCAACTCAGTGCTACCTAGTAGACATCAGAGAGGCAATTTAAAAACCACAAAACTTAGTGCTATCGAGTCCAGTCGATAGTACCGACATGATCATGATCGTGCGACTAAACTTGAGTGACTCAGTACCACTGACTCGCATAGTCAGTACTACCAAGTCTTCCCGATTAGGCCATCATAGATTTCACTCCAATTTGACAGTGGATGTTATTTTGTACTCTAAGTGCCTTGTATGACTTAGGGGGATGATGACCAGATAAAAAGAGGTAGTGCACGACAACTGAAGAGAGAGAAGAGAAGAACCGAGGACTGAAAGCTTCAACCGAGGAGATTTGGGCACCTCGGGAGGACGATTCTACAGTTAGAAGATAGCAGAACACATGTACAACAGAGGGGATCCTTTGGACGGGCAAAGATTTAGGGGTTACCTTAGTTTCCTGATGTTTCTCACATTGCCTTTGCATGTATTCATTGATGAAAACCATGCATGGCTAAAAACCTTTATTTCTTAGTATACAAGAGTAGCTTCGATATACACTATGATTGATTTCTATGAATAAATATCAATTTTATCTCTTTTTACTGGATATAAATCTATGAAAGCTTTGTGTTCTACTTGTGCTTGATCACCATGAATGGATTGATTGATGCTTAGTCATCTCGGGAGAGAGGTTGAGGGTCAGAGAGCATATATTTACCCGTCTGCTGTGCCCTTTGGGAAAAGTGGAGTGTAAATAGGAAGAGAAACCCAAAGAATAGTAATAAATCATCTAACTAATCAACCAATGACTACAGAAATGGGATTGGCATTAGATTAGGTAGCAAATTTCACTGCGGGAGCATGTAATTCTGGCTACAGGCTCCTTATCTAGGGATTGAGATAATAGATGTTAGTGTGTGTGAGTTCAATTATTAGTGTCATCCGTGGTGAAACCACTGTCCTAAGGATTTTATTCCATCTCTGATTAATTCAACATTTTTTTATAAAAGTCGGGAGGCACTCTTATTCATCCCACCCTCCCCTTGTGAGAAAATTCAACTGGGTCATACACTCACTAATAATACTTGTGGAATTAAACAAGGTAGTACTACTACCCTTACAACACTCAGACACAATGAGATTATAGATCTCTATTGGAGGGTAGGTATAGACCATGAACCCCCCATTGCTGTTTTTATGGTGCTTAGCCAAGGCATCGGCTAAAGTGTTGCCACCCCTTCTAGTGAACTTGACCTGCCACTGATCCCTCATCATTCTATTTTCTTGGACAACCATTTTGCGTACCTTGGGAATTCATTAGGCCTTCTTCCTATCATGTTCACAGCCAGTATGGAGTCTGATTCCATGACAACTTGTTAAAAGTTGTTGCTCTATGCGATCTCCACACCCAGCTTAATGCTCGCGAGTTCTGCCTCAACAACGTCAGCCATCGTGAACCTGTCAACTACTCTCCCAACCCATTTCCCATGGTGGTCTCGCAACACTACTGCACATTAAGCTTGGTTTCCTCTCATAGCCGCATCGCAATTTATCTTTAACTGATCTTGACCAGGTGCTCTCCAATATTCACATTTATGCGACTCAGTGTTCCTCTCCGTTGGAGCCCTGAACGCTTCCTTCTATGCCTCCACTACTCTGATGATCTTTTGAGTCACTTGCTTGATTCGGGGCAATTCACCTTTGAACACCAGAATGTTCCTAGTCAGCCAAATCTGGGTAGTGGTGAGGAACAACCCCAAGGTGTCGTCATTTGCTCTGACATTGTCTCAGATCCATTCCTTCAAAGAGTTAGAGCTGAAGAACTCTACTGCATTCTGCCATCCTCTAGTGATTTATGTCCATATGCTTCTGCTATACCTGCAATCACGGAGAGCATGCAGTAATGTTTCATCCTCCTCATTGCATCTAGGACACGTCTTGATGGTTATGCCTCTTTGCTCACGAGAGACATTTGTAAACAGTGCCTCATGGGCCAGCAACTAGGCGAATGCCTTAGTTTTCGCCAAAGTCTTTGATCCCCAGATTAAATTCCATTTTCCAGGCGTATGAACCTCCCAATATGAACTTAGGCATCTATAGGTGGAACTAGTAGAGTAGTTCTTGTCTTTTGTATTCCTCCAAACCCTAACATCCTCTCCATCCTCCTTCCCTAGGTGTCGGAGTCCGAATGATATCATTTACCACTTCTTGATGCAGCCAATCCTCCAGAAACTCCTTTTCCCAACCGCCACACAGGTTGAGCACATAACACACTTTCAGGTCGATGAGTTCTGGTGGAATGGGTCTCTGCACAAGATCCTTCAGTACAGTACCATCTTACCTCCAATGGTCTACCCATAATAGAGTATTCTCCCCATTCATCATGATTAAATAGGAGTTGGTCTCAATGAACTCCTTCCCAACAATCATTGCATTCCCGAACCTGGTTAAGGTTGAACTCCTCCATCCCTCCAATCTTATGAGTCTGTCTCTAATCCTCTCGCACCACTAGGTACCTCGATCCGTGCATGCCTCCCACGCATGCTTGTAGATGAGGGTGAGATTCCATGTCTGCATCCTTTAGAGACCCATGCCTCCCTTGTTCTTAGGACCACAGACCTTATTCCATGTCACTAATGCAAGCATGCGATCTCTTTGTACCCCTCCCCATAGGAATTGTCTTATGATACTATCGAGTCTATCACACAACTGAACCGGTAGGATCGTAGATTGCATCACATAGTTAGCAATGGCAGCTAGAGTAGATCTTGCAAGACAAACTCTTCATGTGAATGACAAGCTTCTCGCGGACCATGAATTCACTCTTCTTTGAATCTTTTCTACCACCTCTCTGTACATCTCCTTATTAACACTCTTGTGTAATATTGGTACCCCCAGGTACCTACCTAAATCATCAGTGGTCTGGTACCCGCTCAGTCTACTGATCCTCTTCCTAAGATCCCTGTCAATGCTTTTAGAGAAGTACATCCTCTACTTCTTCAAAGAGATTGACTGCCCCGAGGCTTTCTCGAATCACTTGAAGCATTCTTTTATGGTTTTCATTTGAGAGCAACTAGCTTGAGTGAAGATGATTAGATCATCTGCAAAGCAGACATGGGAGATTCTCGGGCCTCTATTGCCCATCTTCATAGGTTTCCATTTGGCTTTGGAGACTTCTCTCTCAATCATCTGACTGAGTCTCTGTAAACACAAAACAAATAGATACAGTGAGAGGGGGTCCCCTTGCCTCAGTCCCCTACTCACCTTAAAAGGTATGGACTTTCTACCGTTCCACACTATAGAGGTTTCACCAGTAGTAATTGAAGCCATAATGTATTTTGTGATGTTCTCTGGGATGTCAGTGTGCCTCAACGAGTCTTCTATAAATTCCCATGACATCTAATCGTAGGCCTTGGTCAGGTCCACCATGATGGCCATTGTCTTTACTCCCTTCTTTCTCTTCATCGTGTGTATGATTTCTTGGACCAGCACTATGTTGTCAGTAATCCGCCTTCCCGGCACAAAGCTACTCTGTGCCGGAGATATCCATCCAGCCATATGGGGCTTCAACCGCTCTACCACCATCTTGGATGCTATATTCAGTGTTACGTTATTGAGGGAAATTGGTCTGAAGCTTTCACATTTCTCTAGCTCTGTGGTTTTGGGTATAAGGACAATCGTAGAATCACATAGTCCCTCCGACAAGGATCCTTTCTCTATTGCTTCGCTTACCATTCTCAAGACGCTAGGTCTGACCACCTTCCTGTTCTTCTAGATGAAGAATGTGCTCACCCCATATGGTTCGGCCGCCTTAAGTGGGTCTAGGCTACGGGTCACTCTGAGGACCTCCTCATCCATTGGCCTTTTTTCAAGAACTGCTACTTGGGCTCTGGACAGGCTCTTAAATGTGCCCAGAATTGCATCTTGGTTAGTATTAACATTTTGATCAGGCACCGTGAGAGCTCATTCAAAAAAGTCCACAACCATATCCCTTAGTCTGTTCTCTTCCTTGACACAGGTTCCATTGTTGTCCTTGAGTCTTGATATCGTATTCCTTATTCTCCGCTGGTTGATGAAACTATGATAAAACCTTGAGTTGTTTTGTCCATTCTTGATCCAATTTACATGGCTCCTGTGTATAAGGTCCATTTCCTCCTCCTTGAGGATGGAGTCCAGTTCATCTTGTAAGTTAGAGAATAGAGAATCAGATAATGCATTATATTCTTCCATGAGTTCTTTTTGGAGTCTCATTATGTTGTTTATGATTCTATGTTTTAGATCCCAGAGTTAGTGGAGACACCGCTACCAGGGTCATTAGGAAACTTGGGTTCACCAATTCCTATCGAGTGGAGGCTAGAGGTTTCACGGGTGGTATCTGGGTTTACTGGAATGCCTCTTTATGCAAGGTAGACATTATTAGTAGCCATAGACAGTTTGTGGCTTGTAGGGTGAACAACGAGTGCTACATAACATTTGTATACGCCAGCCCCCAGATTACAATGAGGAAGCTGATCTAGAAACACCTAGAACAAATGGGGAACAACTTCAGCCTACCATGGGTTGCGATTGGGGACTTTAATACAATGATGGGTCTAATGGAGAAGTGCGGCAACAAGAACTTCAATCATGGCGAGGCAGCGTTGTTCCAAAGCACTCTTATGGGTGCTGGCCTGAGCGACCTTGGTTTCTCAGGTATGCATTTTATTTATAGACATGGTCTCTTGCAAGGAAAATTTGGATAGAGCCGCAACAAACATGGCCTTCGTCAACATCTATCCTGGGTCATGTGTTGAACACCTACCAAGGTTTGGCTCATATCATTGCCCCCTTCTAGTGAAATTCTGAAGAAATGAACCTCCCAATCATAGATTCATCACTAAGGCGTCGTGGCAAGAACAACCTGACTTCCACACTACAATGGAGAGAGCATGGAACCCAGAACTAGAGTTTATAGAAGCCCTTCGAGGAGCTCACAACAAGCTAGAGGAGTGGGACAGGAAGTCCAGAAAAGAAAAGAGAAGGCGGAATGATTAATTCAACATTTAAATTCACTTTGTTTCTACATTTGTATTTTAACTCAACCCAATTCAACCTTTTACAACCATCTTAGTTGATTTGATTGTAGTTAATAATAGTCTACTGGAGAAATGCTTCCCCGTGTTTGACTCGGGCCTCACAAGACCTTATTATTTTGATACGGTTACTTGTGTACTATGCATGGTAACTTCGTGTCACCATGTCCTTTCATAAAGGCTTTACTTCTTATTAGATCATGCACATCAATGTATGTCATATCTACATTTGGTATCACATACCCATAATGAAGAAGTAATTATATTTATCTTATAACATTTATACCTGAAGTAAAGGTCTCTAACCTCTCCTTATTTAGTTCATCCAGGTAGAGAGTGAAATTCCATTCCTAGTGTCTAGGCAGGTGACAATTTCCTCCCTTGTTTACTCCTCCCTTTGCCTTGAGTGTTAAAGACTTGGGCTTATGGCTATATTTAGAACTCTACTTAGCTTTGCCTTTACCTTTAGACTTCCCCTTTATCTTGTTAATCATTATCACAAACTTGGGATTGTATTTCTTTATTTGTGCCTCAACTTTTCTCAACATGCCAAAGTTATTCATGTTGTAGTTCATGACAAACTGACTATATGACTCTGGCAGAGATTATAGAATCACATCACTGGCCAACTCTTGACCCAAGGGGAATCCCAGTCTTGAAAGATTCTCTACATACCCAATGAGCTTGAGCACATGAGGACCTACTAGATCTCCTTCTGCCATGTTACATTTGAATAATGCCTTAGAGACATCAAATCTCTCCTATCTTTCTTGATCTTGGAAAATGTTCTCAAGATATGTGACCATCTCAATAACATCCATGATCTCATGATGTCTCTGCAACTCATAGTTGATAGAGCACAACATTAGGAATTTGACATCGAAGGCATCCTCAGTATGCTTCTTGTAAGCATCCTTATCATCCTTAGGTGCAGTGGGAAGAGGTTCATCTGGCTGTGGTGTCTCCAGGACATAGAGCTTGCACTCCTGTGTGAGAAAAATTCTCAGCATCCTAAATCATCCTTGGAAGTTATTCCCATTTAACTTGTCCTTCTCAAGGACTGATCATAGACAAAATGTGTTTTTTTGTATTGCCATTTAATTCTACAAGAGATATTTGTAATTTTGTCAAAAACTCATTTTGAAATGTATAAAATTGATGATGTTTTTTTGGTGGGCTAAAATTGATGATGTTTGATTAGGAATTTAATTAACTATCACTCTCATTATTTTGTTCAAACTGATAACCCTCAATTATCAATTCGGAAGATTGTGGTGCACAAACTTCTAGAGAGCCAAGATCCAAAATAATTTAATTATTACCCGGCCAAAGCTAGCGTCCATAATCAATCATTACGGTAGGCAACATTTTCCAACATCATCTTATGTGACTCTTAGATATATGGTATGCGCAACTCCTTTCCATAGTTACCTACATGCCTCTAGGTGCTTAATCCCATTATGGACACCCAATTAAGCCCAACCCAAAAACCAACACGATAATAATGCACCCCGCTTGGTAGGCCCACATTCTTACCATCACACTTCCATGAGATAGATGGTGCACCACCCTTGGGGTGCCCATGCTTAGTCGATATATCTTTTCATGTGTGTCTCTAATGGAAGGAAACTTAGACTTTATATTTTGATTGAGGGATTTTGTGTTTATAAATACATATAAATTATCCAATCACCACATATATAGTATGTATCATATACATGTTATGTCCCAAAACATAAACATGCAATATAAAACATTAGCGATGGTTATGGCCATACTACTTTAATTCCTTGGAGACAAAAGGAATTACTACCACCTAGGTCTACATCTCATTCAAGAACCTATTGTTGGTGTAGATATGTACTTGCCAATCTGGGTTGATCAGTTCAACCCTTGAATCGGTCGCCTCGCCTCTTGGCCAGTCAGTTGGTCATATGAAATGATCGTCAGGCCTTTAGTCCAACTGATGTCTGGGCGTCTCCAAATAATTGATTAGTTTATCTCATACGATATGCCCTCCTCGGTCCTCCAGCCAATAGGCTCGACTCATGATGTGATTGGCTCGTCTGACGCTGATCGTCTTCTTCATCATTGTAAGAAAAGAAACTATCTTATTTCTATTTAAACTTATTACACAGTAATGAGAAACCTCGAGTTACATTCACTGGGATCAAAGGTAGGGAAGAATAATACTTTTACATTGGGAAGAATAAGGTAGAGGCTCGTTATGCAAACTGAGATATAATAGGAACAAACAAACCATTCAACCACACATAGATAGTTAGGTTATTGAACACAACCATGCTAGACATCCACCATCAAACTCTCTTTTAGGGAAATACATGTAAATTGCATATACATATATATATATATATAAATATATATATATATAAATATATATATATATATATATATATATATATATATATATATATATATATATATATATATACACACACATACATACACACATATATATATATATACATATATATATATATATGTGCATATATATGTATATGTGTATATATATGTGTGTGTATACATACGTGTGTGTATATATATATATACACTCACACACACACACATATATATAGGGATCTTATGTGTGGTTTAATCAGATATGCAAATTAATCAGTTTATGTATTCACATTATATGCAACAAATAAATAATGAAAACCAAAAATCTGATCATATCGGTTATCCCAAAACATAGTAGATTGATGTGTCTCTGATACCACTATAGGGAAACATGGTGATAGATAGGAAGAAAAAAAATGAAAATTTTAATTTCCATATTCCCCTTGAACCAATGAATCGCGTCAACAACTATGTTATGGGAAGGCTGGTTTACGAGGTCATACATGGTCCTAGAGCAAGTCCAGCGACAATTCCCTCATTGCAGTATGTAGCTTTCTTCAAGTTGCACTCGAATAACGTCTATGTCGGCCTCCTGGTTGATCACCATGGACAGTAGGTTGACATTGGTCTCCTAGCGGGAAAAGGATCCATGTGTCTAGAGTAATCCACACAGACAACTGGGAGTTGTCCCCTCACGTTGGCATACTAGTCACCAACTTGCTCTCCCACAAGTGTTCTCCCTTACTATCCCTCCCTTTATCGGATAGGACTTGCTCTGGTTCTCTTGGTTTCCACAACCCGAGAAGGCAAACAATTTTCAGAGGAAATTGAGTTGGACCTGAGAAGCCCCAAGTACCCCTCTATTTATAGGAGGGTCAGGGTCAGGGTTCCTACTTTGAGTGGGAGCAGAAGGGACTGAAATTTCATGAATTTTTGCAAACTACGATAGGTGAAATGATAGGTTCTAGGGTGAACCAATCAGTTGGCATGTGAGTCTATTGGTTTAACCCTTGAACCGGTCATTTCATCATGTTTTCTAATCACAATTGTATTGTAAATCCTAATCCAATTAATGCATGACATGAGGTCAGCACTAATCCTTGATGCAAACAAATTGCTCTTGTAAATCGGGTGGTTCATTTGATGAACCGGTCATCTAGAGACCTTGAGCTAATCGGTTCACTTAGTGAACTTGTCGGTTCATGCCCCGATTCATCCAGAATTCAGCGAATGCAATATCCAATCAACCTGACACTCCAACCGGTCGATTCAACACTTGATTTGGTCAGTTCAGAGTCTACTCAGTCAATCATTGTTTAAATTTAGTACCTAAACACTTTAGTAATCAATTTAATTATCATCTATGATTAGACTCCTTTTCTAAGTGAATTCCAATGTGTGTAACCCTATAGGTTTCAAGTTAAGTTGGTAGAGAATGTCCATAAATCATTTATGACATCACAAGAAAAGAATGGTGCCTAGTCACACATCTTGCTACCCAAGTAATTGGAAAGTTTGAGAACAACTTCAACCTAAACTTGTGACAGGTGTTATAGTGATCGTATAATTCCTTTGTCACTGATATCTGGATTAAACTCGAGGCACATAATCATCATCCTTTCAATGATCAATTGACGTTCCTTGAACTAGAGCAGACAATATGAGATATATGTGACCTCAATATCATAAATTGATTCACATGTGCATGTGCAAGCTTTTGCTCAGTCTCGCTTATCAAGTGGCCATGATATCAAACTCCTGTAGGGGAGACGAATCCCATCTACTTCACTCACAGTCATTCCCATGTGTCATAGTGCATCCAATCATCACCTTTATTTCAATCCTTATTTAGGATCACGGTAGATGATGTCAAAATACATCGAACAAAATGTGATGAGTGTAGTGATTTGTGACAAAGTGGCTTCTGGCTTAATTCTGAGGATGGAATTTCTTTTAAGGTGTGTAGGATGTGATGGAGTGGACTTTTGGAAATCCTAAAATGTGCAATGACACAAGTGAAGTCATGCATGTTGAGTTGTTTTGAGAATCCCAAGTGTTTTAGTAAAGTTGGAGTGTTGATTGCGGTTTGTATAATGATTTGGATCCATAAGTTATGTCCTTTGAGGTATTTAAGTTGATGATCAAATAGTTGATTTCTGACACCAAATTCGTGTACTAAGTAGCTTGAGTTGTGAAGAGGCTATGGTTAAAATTTGGTGGCATTTGGATGTTCCCAGAGGAAGCTATGGAGGTTTGAAAATTGGAAAATAATGTGCATATTTGATGATTTATGGACCTAAGTGATGGTTTTTATCAGTGTCACACGCCCTTAGCTTCTAGGCAAGTCCTGTGGCCTATCACTGGCCATGGATCCTATATCTAGTGGCTACATTTTTGGTCTTATAGTGAGCCCCGGATCTGGTCTTGTAAGGGCCTAGTACAACCATTAGATGCACTTTAGACGACATCAAAGTCATCTCCCAACACCGGATCAAGAGGAGCTTTGGAATAGCATCATGGGTGAACACCCACGCCCCCCCATGATCGCTGATCATGGGATGAGAGGGAAGTGTAGATGGGAAGTTGAATTCGGCTTGTCCTGATGAGTTCTTAGACCCCCTTTTCTGTAGTTACTGAGTAAGTGATGAGGGAGAACGATCCTTCCATTCTGTTGTCTTATCCACTGCAAAATTGCAGGTGGCATGGAGGGGAGATAGAAGGAGATAGATAGAGCGAAGGTTGAAGGGAGACAAGAGGATCGAAAGAGAGTTCCAATCCAGTTGAGTTCAATGTTGGACTAAAAGTGGGCTTCCGTGGATGGTTTGCTGCTCAGCAAACCCCGGTGAGCTGGAGAAGAAGGTGGAGCTCGGGGGCTGGGAGTGGGTGTATACAACCATGATCAGAGGGAGAAGAGGTGTTTGTGGAGGCCCTGTGAAGCTTTTGGAAGCTTTAGGTTTGAGCGGGAGTGAGAGGGGTGCTTTTTCCCCTTTTGATCCGCCTCGGCAGATATGGCGGCGGCGCACCCACCTAGATGGAGAGATAGAGCAGCAAGCAAGGCTAAAATTGGCCATGGAGTTCCATGAAAAGTCACCGAAGGTGAGGCCGTCTATGCCGTGTGATTACGTGCATCCTAGTGCCTACTCTTACTCGTCGGAGCCAAGCCATGTGGTAGCGCCCACATGAAGTAGAGGAGACAGGCAAGTTCTCCAGACTGAGATCGTGTGAGAGAAGGAAAGAAAGGGAGGACTGGGTCTGTAGCCTTGAACCGGGTCCAAGATCCTCTGAACTGGCTGGTGAATCCAGTGCAAGCCAGGAGGAGCCACGCCCCCATATGGACACATGGCATCCTTTGATTGGCCAATAGAGGTAAATATCTCAAAAAAGTTTAGATTTTCAATAATTCATTATAAATAGCTCTTTTATCAAAAAATTACAAATAAGGTAACAAAATTCTCAAAAAATGCATAGAATAATATGAAACCATCTTATCAGTAGTTTGATACTTAAATGAAAATGATATCATGTAAGTGGTGAAATTCTCATATGATGGATAATAAATATCAAACGATGGTATAAAATTATGATAAAATACCAATAAATCACAAATCATGTTTATAATCTTTCAAGATTAGTAATTATTATGTCGATGCACATAATCTTGTAATTTGCTCAACATGGCTATTTAGGGCTATTAACCCTAAATGAAATGCAATAAATACATACATGCTCAATAAATGATGAAATTCATAGAAAACCCTCATATTAGTAATTGGAAGTTAATATGTAACTTTGATATCTGTCTTATGCACAAATTTCATGTAATATGAAGAGCACCCTTAATACATGTAATGTAACCTTAATATGGTCAATGAAAGTGACATAATTCTAAATATGTTCACATAATAATGTGACACATGCGTATATCCATTTAATGAACTATAATATGGAATATGACATCACTAAGATAAATCTAAAACAAGAATACAAGTAATCATGAGAATATCATAATGAGATAAGGTAAACCCTAAAATGGATATAATTAGGGTCAAGATGAGATGTAAGATTATGGGAATCTGATGATAGTACATGATCTTATCTTAGTCAGGGGTTGACCAAGATATAGATGACATCAAGAATATGGGTTAGAATGTCTCTTGATCAAGGTACACCATTACCTCTTACTTGACTTATTATACAATATGCTTGTGTTATATGTGTAGAAAATACTTGGCATATGATATTGGATGAAATGATTGTTTTTTTAAATTATCTTGATTGATTTTCCATACATATGGCTATGAACACATGAAACATAATATATCTGATCCATTATATGATAGCACTAAATCTCTTTGGTATTATAGTGCATTGATGAAGGTACTAAATCTCTTTTGTAGAATAGTACATGTGATCACTAAATCTCTTTGGCAGAATAGTTCATTTATGAATGTACTAAATATATTCGGTAAAATAGTACAGGTGAGCACTAAATCTCTTTGGTAAAATAGTGCATGTTGTTGATCAACTTTACATATAATATAAAATCAAGCTAAAACATGTGTTCTCTTTTGTTAATAAACATATTTTCTCAAGTATATGCTTTTTGTTTATTTCTTTATAACTGGCAAGTATTAGTTTTATTTTATTGCCAAGATATAATGAGAGGTATATAAAAGACACGTAGGCATACTTAGTACAATATTCATAAATATTGTGTTGACGTGTACCACATGTAATCTTTTGTTTAGGTTGTGGACATATGATCTTGAAGGACCTGGATAGTTGTGAGTTGTGTGGCGAGATGATTTACAGGTGGACATGTTGTCTTAAGATCATGTAATTTAGTGGTAGTACATGTATATGTAAATTTTACCTTTCAATATGTAATATCAAATGTTTTAATAATTCATTATGTAATTATATGTTGAATGGTGAACATGTGTTGTATGATTTTATTATTGTTCATGTACATGTGCTACTATTGTTTCCTTCTGACTCCCTTGATTTTCTTCTTCTTAGCCTAGTGTGAGGTGTTTAAATTGGGATTCTCGCTGAGGTGAGGTTTCAATTTAGATGTCACACATTAGATTAAGTTTTAGAAAATTCGGGGACGTCACAAGTGGTATCAGAGCATGAACAATATCAAAGCCTGACATTTTCTCACTATGCAACTCAAAACTAAAGAACCTTGAACTATATAAATATTTAGGGATAGATTAGTCATCTTTTAGAGACTAGATCTGACCGAGCCTCTAGGTTATCACCTAGATGTATGAGAACTAGGTCTAGACTAGTTCTTGTGGTATAGCAGGTCCTTAGATGTCGTTCTTTCCTTATAGTGCAATGGTATGGGATGTTGCATTATTCGAAAATGACGTACATCAAGGGAAGAGAAACCCTAGACATATAGTGCTCATTGTCTAGAGTAGCTACACTAGTCTACACCATGTTCTCACCCTTTTCACTAGTTTTCATGGCACTGTACTCTCTACGATGTGTGGGACACTCATTTTCTGGATTTGGTTTTTGATTCCAATCGGATCGAACCTTGATAGTTTTCTCTGACGCATGTTTTATCGGAGAAAAACTATACAATATTTTATTATATGTATGTATTACAAAAATGTGTCCCCACACATGTACGAGTAGGAGATGGTCATGCAACCTAAGTGAAAGTGAATGACATCAGTCTAGAAGAGAGAGTAGTTTTAGATTAGATGTCTAGAGACTTGTTGGAATATATGATAGATGGAATAGATGAAATAAGTTTTGATGATATGATGTAAGTCTTATAAAGATGATATAAGATGGTTTATGATGAACAATGTTGTCTTTAAGGATTAAAGCTTAGTTTTGAGGATTTGAGCTAGGCTTTGATGATGAAAGTATGTATGGTTTTGTAAGATAAGATAAGATAGGTTAAGACAAGATGTGAATCAACATGAGCCTCAAGCTCTTTTATGAAGGAGGACCTCTAGTTTTAGGACTAGTTTTGGGGTTAGCTCAAGAGAGAGTGAGACCCACAGGGAGAAGGTCAGAGAACCTAGACTCCATGATATGAGAAATACAAGAAATTTGTTATATGATATGTCCTAAACTAGAATACTCCTGAGTGAATGAGTTGAGTTGCCTAATGCATGATTCCTATAGTCCTTTTGAACCCTAGATGTCCTAAATAGGACCAAACCCTAGAGATAGAGAGAGGTTGGTTATATGTGTATATGCGAACATGGATATGAGTACCTACCATCTAGGTGAGGGAGAGAGAGTCCCAAGACCCTGGAGGAGGCAACTGTGTTAGTTTCTGGACAACCTCATGCTTGGGTTGGTGGTTCCATGTAGGACTCCAGTGGTGTATGTATAAGAGATTTTTGGGTAAGCATGTTTCATGGGTAGAGACCTATGAAGAGGATGTTGTAGCAGTTTTAGTTTGTGCTTATGTGGCTAGAGCTAATGAAGCTATTAGTTAGTGCCAATGAGGTAATCTAAGAACCCTAAACTAGGAGAGGGAAGACAAAGCATATGCATATGAGATACTCATAGGGTTGAGTTAGCTCAGAGAGACTGAGCATGACACTACCCTCATGATATGGTTCCAGAGAACCTCAGTTGGACTAGATGGAGTTTTTATATATGTTTAATAAGTCACTCACATAAGTTTGTTTAGCACAATCATGATATAATATATATGTAAGGATGTGATCTAATCTCAAGATGTGATATATAGACATGACGTGATGGAAATCTAGAAATGGTTTAATAAATATCAATGCATGAGTGGTTAACCATGTACATGAACAATGATGATAATGTGACATTGTTGGTTAAACTTGTGATGAAATCACTAGTAAATGTTACAATTTACTGTGAGTCGTGAAATAAGAACATATGAATGAAACATGTTACATGAGGTGTTAACCTTAGTGCTTAATAAAGATGAAAAATATAGTTTGATAGTTAGCATAACATAACAAGTATGATACCTTGATATGATCTAGATGGATAAAGTGGGTTAACTATTGTTAGCTCCCTCTTAAAAGGCATATGTTAATGTTGAACATGTTCTAACAATTATCTCAATAAAATATTGATGACACCTTGATTAATGGGTTAACTTTAGTTAACTCCTTTAGAACATGATAATATGACATGGGAACCATAATGCATGGGTAAATATAAGGAAGCAACTCTAAATATATGAAACATGGCATGATATAACCTAAGTACCTAAATCATATGGTGAGTGGTTCACCCTTGTTGTATGATTAACCTCCTAGGAGTGGTTAAGATATGGTTATGGAGCTTTGTTTCTGGATATGTTGTACATAGAGTGGTGTCCTACATATGGATGAAGACCTTTAGTTTTCATTGGAATATGAGAATGGCTTAATTTTGAGGGAAAAATTTCTTTTAAGATGTATATGATGTGATAAAGTGACTTCTGGCTTAATTTTGAGGTCAAAATTTCTTCTAAGGTGTGTAGGATGTGATGGAGTAGACTTTTGGAAGTCCTAAAATGTCCAATGACACAAGTGCAGTCATGCATGTTGAGTTGTTTTGAGAATCCCAAGTGTTTTTTTAAAATTGGAGTGTTGATTGAGGTTTGTATAATGATTTGGATCCATGAGTTATGTCCTTTGAGGTATTTAAGTTGGTGATCAAACAGTTGAGTTTTGACACCAAATTCGTGTACAAAGTAGCTTGAGTTGTGAGGAAGCTATGGTTAAAATTTGGTGGCATTTGGATGTTCCTAGAGGAAGCTATGGAGGTTTGAAATTTGGAAAATAATGTGTATATTTGATGATTTATGGACCTAAGTGATGGTTTTTATCATTGTCACATGCCCTTATATTATAGGTGAGTCACGTGGCCTATCACTGGCCATGGATCCCAGATCTAGTGGCTACATTTTTGGTCTTACAGTGAGCCCCAGATCTGGTCTTGTAAGGGCCTTGTACAACCATTAAATGCACTTTGGATGGCATCAAAGTCATCTCCCAACTCCAGATCAGGAGGAGCTTTAGAATAACATTGTGGGTGAACACCCACACCCCCTGTGATTACTGATTGTGGGATGAGAGGGAAGTGTAGATGGGCAGTTGAATTCGGCTCATCCTGACTAGTTCTTAGACCCCCTTTATTGTAGTTACCGAGTATGTGATGAGGGAGAACGAGCCCTCCCTTCTATTGTCTTATCCACGGCAAAATTGCAGGTGGCATGGAGGGGAGATAGAAGGAGATAGCTAGAGTGAAGGTCAAAGGGAGACAAGAGGATCAGAAGAGAGTTCCAATCTAGGTGAGTTCAACATCGGACTAAAAGTGGACTTCCGTGGATGGTTTTCCGCTCAGCAAACCTCGGTGAGATGGAGAAGAAGGCAGAGCTTGGGGGCTGGGAGTGGGTGTATACAACCACGATTGGAGGGTGCAGAGGTGTTTCTAGAGGCCCTGCAAAGCTTTTGGAAGCTTTAGGTTTGAGAGGGAGTGAGAGGGGTGCTTTTTCCCCTTTTACTCTACCTCGACAGAGATGGCGGCAACACTCCCACCTAGATGGAGAGCTGGGGAAGCACGCAAGGGAAAAATTGGTCGTGGAGTTCTGTAAAAAGTCGCCGAAGATGAGGTTGTCTATGTCGTGTGATTAGGTGAATCCTACTCCCTACTCTTTCTCACCAGAGCCAAGACGTGCGGTGGTGCCCACGTGAAGTAGAGGAGATGGGTGAGTTCTCGAGATCGAGATCGCGTGAGAGAAGGAAAGAAAGGGAGGACTGGGTCTGTAGCCTTGAACCAGGTCCAAGATCCTCTAAAACGGCAGACAAACCCAACACAAGACAGGAGGAGCCAGACCCCCACGTGGACATTTTGTGGCCTTTGATTGGCCAATAGAGGTAAATATCTCAAAAAAGTTTAGATCTTCAATAATTCATTATAAATACCTCTTTTGTCAGAAAAATACAAATAAGGTACCAAAATTCTCAAAAAAATGCGTAGAATAATATGAAATTCTCATATGATGGATAATAAATATCAAACGATGGTATACAATTATGATAAAATACCAGTAATCACAAATCATGTTTATAATCTTTCAAGGTCGGTAATTATTATGTCGATGCACAAAATCTTGTAATTTTCTCAATATGGCTATTTAGGGCTATTAACCCAGAATGAAATGTAATAAATACATACATGCACAATAAATGATGAAATTCACACAAAACCCTCATATCAGTAACTGGAAGTCAATATGTAACTTTGATATCATTCTTATGCACAAATTTGATGTTATATGAAAGAGCACCCTTAATACATGTGATGTAACCTTAATATGGTTAATGAAAGTGACATAATGTTAAATATGTTCACATAATAATGTGACACATGTGTATATCCACTTTATGAACTATAATCTGGAATATGACATCACTAAGATAAATCTAAAACAAGAATATAAGTAATCATGAGAATATCATAATGAGATAAGGTAAACCCTAAAATGGATATAATTAGGGTTAAGATGAGATGTAAGATGATGGGAATCTGATGATAGTACATGATCTTATCTTTATCAGGGGTTGATCAAGATATAGATGGCATCATGAATATGGGTTAGAATGTCTCTTGATCAAGGTACGCCATTACCTCTTACTTGACTTATTATATAATATGCTTGTGTTATATGTGTAGTAAATACTTGGCATATGATATTGGATGAAATGATTGTTCTTTTATATTATCCGATTCATTTTCCATACATATGGCTATGAACACATGAAACATAATATATCTGATCCATTATATGATAGCACTAAATCTCTTTGGTATTATAGTGCATTGATGAAGGTACTAAATCTCTTTGGTAGAATAGTACATGTGAGCACTAAATCTCTTTGGCAGAATAGTGCATTTATGAATGTACTAAATCTCTTTGGTAGAATAGTACATGTGAGCACTAAATCTCTTTGGTATAATAGTGCATGTGGTCGATCAACTTTAAATATAATGGAAAGTCATGCTAAAACATGTGTTCTATTTTGTTAATAAACATCTTTGCTCAAGTATATGCTTTTTGTTATATTTCTTTATAACTGCCAAGTATTAGTTTTATCGTATTACCAAGATATAATGAGTAGTATATAAAATACACGTAGGCATACTCAATACAATATTCTTGACTCACTACAATATTCTTGAATATTTTGCTGACATGTACCACATGTAATCTTTTGCTTAGGTTGTGGACAAATGATCTTGAAGGACCTGGATAGGTTTGAGTTGTGTGGCGAGCTGATGTACATGTGGACATGTTGTCTTAAGATCCTATAGTTTAGTGGTAGTACATGTATATGTAAAGTTTACCTTTCAATATGTAATATCAAATGTTGTAATAATTCATTATTTAATTATATATTGAATGGTGAACATGTGTTGTATGGTTTTATTATTGTTCATGTACATGTGCTACTGTTGTTTCCTTCTGACTCCCTTGATTTTCTTCTTCTTAGCCTAGTGTGGGGTGTTTAAATTGGGATTCTCGCTGAGGTGAGGTTTCAATTTAGATGTCACACATTAGATTAAGTTTTAGAAAATCCAGGGACGTCACAGGTGGTATCAGAGCATGAATAATAGCAAATCCTGACATTTGCTCACTATGCAACTCAAAACTAAAGAACCTTGAACTATATAAATCTTTAGGGTTAGACTAGTCATCTTTTAGAGACTAGATCTGGCCTAGCCTCTAGGTTAGCACCTAGATGTCTGAGAACTAGGTCTAGACTAGTGCTTGTGGTATAGCAGGTCCTTAGATGTCGTTCTTTCCTTATAGTGCATCAGTATGGGACGTTGCATTATTTGGAAATGACATACATCAAGGGAAGAGAAACCATATACATATAGTGCTCGTTGTCTAGAGTAGATACACTAGTCTACACCATGTTCTCACCCTTTTCACTAGTTTTCGTGGCATTGTACTCTCTACGATGTGTGCGACACTCATTTTCTGGATTTGGTTTTCGATTCCAATCAGATCGAACCTTGACGCATGTTTTATCGGAGAAAAACTATACAATATTTTATTATATATATGTATTACAAAAATGTGTCCCCACACATGTACGAGTAGGAGGTGGTCATGCAACCTAAGTGAAAGTGAATGACATCAATCTAGAAGAGAGAGTAGTTTTATATTAGATGTCTAGAGACTTGTTGGAATATATGATAGATGAAATAAGTTTTGATGATATGATGTAAGTCTTATAAAGATGATATAAGATGGTTTATGATCATCAATGTTGTCTTGAAGGATTAAAGTTCAGTTTTGAGGATTTGATCTAGGATTTGATGATGAAAGTATGTATGGTTTGTAAGATAAGATAACATCAGTTAAGACAAGATGTGAATCAGCATGAGCCTCAAGCTCTTTTATGAAGGAGGATCTCTAGTGTTAGGACCAGTTTTGGGGTTAGCTCAAGAGAGAGCGAGACCCAGAGGGAGAAGGTCAGAGAACCTAGACTCCATGATATGAGAAATATGAGAAATATGTGATATGATATGTCCTAAATTAGAATACTCCTGAGTGAATGAGTTGAGTTGCCTAATGCATGATTCCTATGGTCCTTTTGAACCCTAGATGTCCTTGATATGACCAAACCCTAGAGATAGAGAGAGGATAGTTATATGTGTATATGCGAACATGGATATGAGTACCTACCATCTGGGTGAGGGAGAGAGAGTCCCAAGACCCTGGAGGAGGCAACTGTGTTAGTTTTTGGACAGCCTCATGCTCGGGTTGGCGGTTCCATGTAGGACTCTAGTGGTGTATGTATAAGAGAGTTTTGGGTAAGCATGGTTCATGGGTAGAGACCTATGAAGAGGATGTTGTAGCATGTTTTGGTTTGTGCTTATGTGGCTAGAGCTAATGAAGCTATTAGTTAGTGACAATGAGGTAATCTAAGAACCCTAGACCAGGAGAGGGAAGATAAAGTATATACATATGAGATACTCATAGGGTTGAGTTAGCTCAGAGAGACTGAGAACGACACTACCCTCATGATATGGTTTAGGAGAACCTTAATTGGACTAGATGAAGTTTTTATATATGTTTAATAAGTCACTCACATAAGTTATTTTAGCACAATCATGATATAATATATGTGTAAGGATGTGATGTAATCTCAAGATGTGATATATAGACATGACGTGATGGAAATCTAGAAATGGTTTAATAAATAGCAATGTAGGAGTGGTTAACCATGTACATGAACAATGATGATAATGTTATATTCTTGATTAATCTTGTGATGAAATCACTAGTAAATGTTACAATTTACTGTGAGTAATGAAATAAGAACATATGAATGAAACATGTTACATGAGGTGGTAACCTTAATGCTTAATAAAGATGAAAAATATAGTTTGATAGTTAGCATAACATAACAATTATGATACCTTGATATGATCTAGATGGATAAAGTGGGTTAACTATTGTTAACTCCCTCCTAAAAGGCATATGTTAATGTTGAACATGTTCTAACAATTATCTCAATAAAATATTGATGACACCTTGATTAATGGGTTAACTTTAGTTAACTCCTTTAGAACATGATAATATGACATGGGAACCCTAATGCATGGGTAAATATAAGGACGCAACCCTAAAGATATGAAACATGGCATGATATAACCTAAGTACCGCAATCATATGGTGAGTGGTTCACCCTTGTTGTATGATTAACCTCCTAGGAGTGGTTAAGAAATGGTTATGGAGCTTTGTTTCTGGATATGTCGTACATAGAGTGGTGTCCTACATATGGATGAAGACCTTTAGTTTTCATTCCAATATGAGAATGGCTTAATTTCGACGGCAAAATTTCTTTTAAGATGTATATGATGTGACAAAGTGGCTTCTGGCTTAATTCCGAGGACAAAATTTCTTTTAAGGTGTGTAGGATGTGATGGAGTGGACTTTTGGAAATCTTAAAATGTCCAATGACACAAGTTAAGTCATTCATGTTGAGTTGTTTTGAGAATCCCAACTGTTTTAGTAAAGTTGGAGTGTTGATTGAGGTTTGTATAATGATTTGTATCCATAAGTTATGGCCTTTGAGGTATTTAAGTTTCTGTTCAAATAGTTACTTTTTGACACCAAATTTGTGTACAAAGTATCTTGAGTTGTGAGGAAGATATGGTTAAAATTTGGTGGCATTTAGATGTTCCTAGAGGAAGCTATGGAGGTTTGAAATTTGGAAAATAATGTGTATATTTGATGATTTATGGACCTAAGTGATGGTTTTTATCAGTGTCACATGCCCTTAGCTTCTAGGAAAGTCACGTGGCCTATCACTGGCCATGGATCCCAGATCTAGTGGCTACATTTTCAGTCTACAGTGAGCCCCAGATCTGGTCTTGTAAGGGCCTTGTACAACCATTAGATGCACTTTGGATGGCATCAAAGTCATCTCCCAACTCCAGATCAGGAGTAGCTTTGGAATAGCATCATGGGCGAACACCCAAGCCCCCCCATGATCACTGTTCGTGGGATGAGAGGGAAGTGTAGACGGGAAGTTGAATTCGACTCGTCCTGACGAGTTCTTAGACCCCCTTTTCTGTAGTTACTGAGTAAGTGACGAGGGAGAACGATCCCTCCCTTCTGTTTTCTTATCCACCGCAAAATTGTAGGTGGCATGGAGGGGAGATAGAAGGAGATAGCTAGAGCGAAGGTCGAAGGGGGACAAGATGATTGGAAGAGAGTTCCAATCCAGGTGAGTTCAACGTTGGACTAAAAGTGGGCTTCTGTGGATGGTTTGCTGCTCAACGAACCCCGGTGAGTTGGAGAAGAAGGCAGAGCTCGGGGGCTGGGAGTGGGTGTATAAAACCACGATCGGAGGGTGCAGAGGTGTTCTTGGAAGCCCTGTGAAGCTTTTGGAAGCTTTAGGTTTGAGCGGGAGTGAGAGGGGTGCTTTTCCCCCTTTTGCTATGCCTCGGCAGAGATGGTGGCGGCGCTCCCACCTAGATGGAGAGCTGGAGCAGCAAGCAAGGAGAAAATTGGCCGTGGAGTTCCGTAAAAAGTTGTCGAAGGTGAGGTCATCTATGGCGTGTGATTAGCTGCATCCTAGTGCCTGCTCTTGCTCGCCGAAGCCAAGCCGTGCGGCGGCGTCCACGTGAGGTCGAGGAGACAGGCAAGTTCTCGAGATCGAGATCGCGTGAGAGGAGGAAAGAAAGGGAGGACTGGGTCTGCAGCCTTGAACCGGGTCCAAGATCCTCTGAACTGACCGATGAATCCAGCACAAGCCAGGAGGAGCCACGTCCCCCACCCCCACGTGGACACGTGGTGGCCTTTGATTAGCCAATAGAGGTAAATATCTCAGAAAAGTTCAGATCTTCAATAATTCATTTTAAATAGATCTTTTGTCAGAAAATTACAAATAAGGTACCAAAATTCTTAGAAAAATGCATAGAATAATATGAAACCATATTATCATTAGTTTGATGATTAAATGATAGTGATATCATGTAAGTGGTAAAATGCTCATATGATGGATAATAAATATCAAACGATGGTATAAAATTATGATAAAATACCAGTAAATCACAAATCATGTTTATAATCTTTCTAGGTCAGTAATTATTATGTCGATGCACAGAATCTTGTAATCTTCTCAATATGGCTATTAACCCTAAATGAAATGTAATAAATACATACATGCACAATAAATGATGAAATTCATAGAAAACCCTCATATCAGTAATTGGAAGTTAATATGTAACTTTGATATCAATCTTATGCACGAATTTGATGTTATATGAAGAGAACCCTTAATACATGTGTTGTAACCTTTATATGGTTAATGAAAGTGACATAATGTTAAATGTGTTCACATAATAATGTGACACATGCGTATATCCAGTTAGTGAACTATAATCGGGAATATGACATCACTAAGATAAATCTAAGACAAGAATACAAGTAATCATGAGAATATCATAATGAGATAAGTTAAACCCTAAAATGGATATAATTAGGGTTAAGATGAGATGTAAGATGATGGGAATCTGATGATAGTACATGATCTTGTCTTAATCAGGGGTTGACCAACATATAGATGACATCAGGAATATGGGTTAGAATGTCTCTTGATCAAGGTGCGCCATTACCTCTTACTTGACTTATTATACAATATGCTTGTGTTATGTGTGTAGTAAATATTTGGCATATGCTATTGCATGAAATGATTGTTCTTTTATATTATCTTGATTTATTTTCCATACATATGGATGTGAACACATGAAACATAATATATCTATTCCATTATATGATAGCACTAAATCTCTTTGGTATTATAGTGCATTGATGAAGGTACTAAATCTCTTTGGTAGAATAGTACATGTGAGCACTAAATCTCTTTGGCATAATAGTGCATTTATGAATGTACTAAATCTCTTTGTCAGAATAGTACATGTGAGTGCTAAATCTCTTTCGTAGAATAGTGCATGTGGTTGATCAACTTTACATATAATGGAAAGTCATGCTAAAACATGTGTTCTCTTTTATTAATAAACATTTTTGCTCAAGTATATGCTTTTTGTTATATTTCTTTACAACTACCAAGTATTAGTTTTATCTTATTGCCAAGATATAATGAGAGGTATATAAAAGACACGTAGGCGTACTCAGTACAATATTCTTGACTCAGTACAATATTCTTGAATATTGTGTTGACGTGTACCACATGTAATCTTTTGTTTAGGTTGTGAACATATGATAATGAAGGACATGGATAGTTTTGAGTTGTGTGGCGAGCTGATGTACATGTGGACATGTTGTCTTAAGATCCTATAGTTTAGTGGTAGTAATGTATATGTAAAGTTTACCTTTCAATATGTAATATAAAATGTTGTAATAATTCATTATGTAATTATATGTTGAAAGGTGAACATGTGTTGTATGGTTTTATTATTGTTCATGTACATGTGCTATTGTTGTTTTCTTCTGACTCCCTTGCTTTTATTCTTCTTAGCCTAGTGTGGGGTGTTTAAATTGGGATTCTCTCTGAGGGGAGGTTTCAATTTAGATGTCACACATTAGATTAAGTTTTAGAAAATCCAGGGACGTCACATGATTTCTAGTCTAAGAATCACAATCACCACCTACACTATTAGAGATGACTATGACCACCAATTATAGTTTCCATGTGTCACTCTCAAGGTGGGTCTGTCTGATACACTATTATCTAACAAGTATCTATGTGCTTGGTTTGATATCACATATCCTGACTGATGAGATTTTGTCATCAACCAACACACACTCTAGTCTTATGTGTTATTATTGTCTATCAACCTTCCACAATAATATCCAACTAGGGATATAACAAGAATATATATACTCTTAAGAGCCATATGATCTCATTGTTCATGTCACACACCTGAAGACATACGTTATTGAATAATGACATTCTTTAGACATTCATTATGTTTCCTCATTATCCCATAACAAAGTGAAACATAATTAATTGGAAGACTACCTTTATTATTAATCAAATTCTGTGAAACACAATTAATTGGAAGATTGCCTTTATTATTAATCACATTATTTACATAATATGACATCACAATCATCTCATGGTTGGCTCTCTAGTCATACATACCAACATGTTGCCCTAACAAGCATAAGGTTATCAATTTATGAGCAAGAACATATAGGTAAGAGAACATCTAGCTTGAAGGCATAACATTATAATCAAGAATATTAATAAGCAATTTTGATCTAATGGAAGTAAATTGCTATCTAGATAGAGATTTAGTGAAAATGTTTGCATGTTGGTTTTCAATGTAGTGATATAGATACATTTCTTGGCAATGTGGTCACGAAGGAAGTGATGGCAGACCTCTGTTTGGATCTACTATGCAATATAGGATTGTAAGAAAGACTGATTGCATTAGTATTATCACAAAACATAGGAGAAGCATCATAATGAACATTAAAGCCTTGGAGCATTTGCTTCATCCATAGGACTTGGGCACAACAACTCCAAGTTTCAATGTACAACCTCAATAGTTGAAAGAGCCACTATGCTTTATTTCTTAGATAACCAAGAAACTAAGCATGGTCCTAGGATGAAGCAAGTGCCACTTGTGCACTTTCTCTCAATTAGGCACCCGACATAATCCGAATCACTGTAAGCAGTAATAGTAAAGTCCCTTGATGTGGGACACTATAGTCCAAAATTTTGGGTTTTGGCAAGGTACCTTAGAATCCTCTTAACCACCATACAATGGGATTTTCTAGGGATTGATTGAAATATAGCACACAAGCCAACATTAAACATAATATTAGGTCTAGAGCTAGTAAAATATAACAAGATATCAATCCTACCTCTATAGAGATTCTCATCTACCTTCTCACCTTCCTCGTCTCTATGAAGTTTGGTGGTGTTTGAGATGGGGGTGTCCATCGCCTTGGTGTTATCCATCCCAAAGAACTTCAAGAGTTCACTTGTATACTTGCCTTGGTAGATGAAGTTTCCTTCCTTTGTTTGCTTTATTTGGAATCCAAGGAAGAAAGTAATCTCCCTCATCATGCTCATATCAAATTCACTCTACATAAGATAAGTAAACTCCTTGCAAAGATCAAGATCAATTTTGCCAAATATGATATCATCAACATATATTTGAAGGATCAAAAAGTTGCTAGAAGTGCGTTTGAGAAAGAGGGTAGAATCAACTTTTCCCATGACATAGACATTGTCTAGAATGAAGTTATTTAATTTCTCATACCAAGCTCTAGGGTCTTGTTTGAGTCCATAAAGAGTTTTTTATAGAAAATAAACATGGTTAGGAAGCTTTTCATGTTCAAGTCCAGGAGGTTGAGCCACATAGACTTCCTCCCCTATTCAACCATTTAGAAACAAACTTTTAACATCTATTTGGTGTAGAAAGAAATTTTTATAGCTAGCAAAGGCAAGTAACATTCTAATAGATTCAAGCCTAGCAACATGAGCATATGTTTCATCAAAATCAATACCTTCCTTTTGATTGTAGCCTTGAGAAACTAACCTTGATTTTTTTCTTACCACTTTGTCGCTTTTATCTAGCTTGTTGCAGTCGACCCACTTTGTGCCAATGATCTTCCTATCATTTGGTCTTGGCATTAAGGTCCACACTTTATTCTTCTCTAACTGCTCTAGCTCCTCTTGCATAGATAGGATTCATTCATCATTTTTAAGAGCTTCTTTGACGTTCTTGGGCACAACCATTATCGATTTGTTCTTTGTTGAAGGCAGCCCACATCTTCACCCTTTTAGAATGATTACCTATTATGATCTCTTTAGGATGATCTTTGGCAGATGAGGGAGTTGGATCCTTCTTTTCTTCTTCTTTCTCTTCTTCATATACTGCCACCTTTTTTCCTTTGTCAATGGTGTTGAGCTCTTATAATCTAGGAATCAATTCATCTACCATATCATCATTGACAATATCTTTGGAAATAGAGGGGTAAGTTTCAAAAAATTTAACATTGATAGATTCTTCTACTTTAGACCATTCAATGTTAAATACTCTATATGCTCTACTAGTAGTGTTATAGACAAGAAAGAAAGCCTTGTAGGATTTCACATCAAACTTGTTGAGAGATTATTTGGTGTTTAAAACAAAAGAAGGAAATCCAAAAACATGAAATAAATAGATAGAGGGCTTTCTACCACGCTATAACTGATAGGGGGTTTTCTTTAATGAAGGGTGAGTGAAAACCCAGTTTTGCACAAAGCATGATGTACTAACAACTTTGGCCCAAAAATTCTTAGGAGTATCATACTCTAAAAGCATGATCCTAGCCATTTCCTATAAATACCTATTCTTTCTCTCTACTACCCCATTTTGTTGAGGTGTACTAGGGGAAGAAAAATTGTGCAAATAACTAGATTTCACACAAAACCTTTCTAACATACCATTTTCAAATTATCCCATGTGGTCACTATGGATAGATATGATTCACCAAGAAGCTCATTTTCAACCCATTTGCAAAAAGTAGAGAAAACATCTAGAGTGTTACTTTTTGAAATTAAGAAGAAGGTCCAAGTAAAGTGAGATAAATCATCAACAATCATGAGGCAATACTTGCTACCATGAAACGATTGAGTTCTCATTGGTCCAAATAGATCAATGTGACGTAGTTCAAGAGCTCTCTTGGTACTAAGGACTCCTTTGAATTTAAATCAAGATTTGGTTTTCTTTCCTTGTGTAGAAGGTTGACATTCCTCATCCTTCTCAAAGTCCAAATTAGGAAGTCCTTTGACCAATTCCTTTTTGCTCAACTTATTTAATTGATGCATATTTACATGACCAATCCTACGATACCAGAAAGATATATCACTTTTATCAACAACAAGATATTTACTAATAATAGTCTTAAGAAAATTAAAGAACAATAAGATAAATATTTCCATTTATAGTTCCCTTATATATGACATTATATGAGAGGGAATCTAGAATCAAGCATTCAAGAGAAGTAAATAACACAAGATATCCACTATCACATAATTGATTAACACTAATAAGATTTTGATGTAGGCCATACACAAGAAGAACATTCTTGATGCATAGTGAATCACCCACATCACCCTCACCTATAACTTTACCTTTTTTGTTATCACAAAAGTCATTGATCCTCATATCTTCTTTGTAAAATTGTTGAAGTGGGTCATCTCACCTATCATGTGCTCGGAGCAACCACCATCAACAATCCATTTTCCTTTTACCTACAAGAAAGGAAGATGTCGGTGCCTAATTCAAACCTTGGGATTTGGAGTTATCTTGGGGACCCATTTCAAATTTGGGTTGGTCCCCTTCTCTTAGTAAGCACAATAAGTAGAATAATGATCATCACTCTTGCAATGTGCAAAAATCATAGGGTCCTTAGAGCTGGATGAATCTCCATGGAAAATAGGAGGTCCCTTGCTCTTTTTCTTACCCTTGCCCTTTCTTTTGGGAGCTCCCTCATATCCCAAACCATTTTTAACATTTTGTTTGGTAAAGTGATCTAGGACTTCATTGAGGGACTTTTTACCTTTGAGGAACTTTTGCAAGGAGTCTCTAAGATTGTGGTTATCATCACTATGAGTAATAACGGTAGAAGAAAGGCTAGTGAAATCATATTGAGCATGAAGCAAGTCGGACTCTAAGCAGAGGGCTTTAGTCAAGTGAGAGTCTCTCTCAAGAGTTATACTAGCTACTTCATTATTAGGCAATAAAGGTCTAGAAGAAAGATCACTGACTTTAGCAGGAAATATAGAATTTTTAGATCTAAGCATAATAAGCTCATCAAGATAGATTCTAATTTCATCCTTAATACCATCACATAGATGCCTAAGATCATTAAACTTCGTAACAAGGTTGTCATTTTTAGTTCTAATCAGAACAAGCTCATTAAGGAAAGTTTGGTTTTCATCTTTAAGACAATTGATGTTCTTAAGATAAATACTATTCTCTACCTCAACAACATTGTATTTCAATTCAAGTTTAAGAAATTGACCTTGAGAGGAATCAATTCTATCAAGATGGATTTTCTGATTTTGCTCAAGAAAATCAATTTTAGAATACAAATCATTAATAATTTTCCCTAACCTTTTCTTCTTAGATTTTTATTTGGAATAAGAAGAACAGAAAACATTGAGCATTTTAATGAGGGATTCTTTAGATATTTCATTCAATTTTACCTCACTTACCTCACATATGTCTTCTAGTTGGTGCCATTAGAGCAAGGTTGTAAAGAGGCGAGATCACCTCCTTACTAAAATTTAAAGGAAGTACAAAACATCCATCTTTTTAGAAAGACAAAAGATATTGAGGGATGCATGTATAATATTCCAAGTAAATAAGCATGCACCAGATACATTATAAAACATAAATATCAACAGAAATAAAAGTACTAATCCTATTACATGGCTTTTGTTTTTCATTACATGATTGTTTCCAAAAGAAAAAAAGAAGAGAAAAGGATCTAGCTATAGCAACCTAGACATGCTTTCAGATAGCTTGAGATCTACTCCTGAGATGACTTCCTTCAAACTTGTCCTTCTCCTTGATCAGCACCAGCGCCTGGGTGGTTGGGAAAGCACCCAGCAAAAGGGGAAAGAAAACAAGGTATGCATCAAATAATGAACAAGAACAAAAGATGAGGAAATAACATGAAACTACAGGCTAATATTTCATCATAAGATGAAGATAACAAGCTATATTCAAAAGAAACTTGCCATTCACAACTATATTAAAAAGGATTTGCATGTAAGATAATTATGTCTATCTAACTAAGTAGGGTTGAGGCACCTACCAGACCTCTAACCTTAGGTGAGGGGAGAATAAGACATTCCCAGTCACCTACAATATTATGGGGAGAATAAAACATTCCCCAAGGCAATTATTTACATGCCCTCTATGGGTGATTGTACATAAGTATCACTACTTTAAATTAAATAGAACATAAATCCACATGCTATAAAAAGTAGTAAAGGAAAGAATAATCATATGAATCAATAAACATGGCAGTGGGGTTCCAAGACCCAAGAATAATGCTCCAAAATTGATTTATGATGCAAGTATAGAAAAAGATTCAAGAGTATATGAAGTAGGGTTTAATAAAGCCTCGTTATAGGAAAAAATAGGTTAAGGCACAATTGTTCCCAACTTAAGGTGTAAATGCACATACCTCTCTTACTAATATCAATTACTAACTTTCACCACTTTAATTGAGTCCAAGTTCCACTTTGCCTATTTTCAATGTATTAACATGTATTATAGTACACAATGCACATTAATATATAGAAACCTTAATTTTAGACCTTTTCAGAAAAACTTGGATTTAGACTCTTAAAATATCACCAATAAACTTATTAAGTTATCCTGATCAAGAAAACATATTTTTATGTTAATTTTGGAGTTATGATGATTAAGATGTAATTTTTATGGATTTTATGCATTAAATTCGTTTTACAAAAATCACCCTTCGTTAAACCATGAAATAGGACCTTAAAAATATTTTTATTATATAGAGATTAATTTTCCAATTCCAATACATATTTATTTGTCAAATTTGGATAAGCGGTTTAGAAGATATGAATTTTTCAATACCGACCAATAGGAAATTGCCACATCATCAAATCGACCGAGATAATTGAAGAGAGAGGGAGAGGGAGAAAACACCATTTGACCCAAGATCAGGTTTGAAGTTGCATATGTAACCAAACTAGAGCTTATAGAGAAGGTAAAATAGCAAGAAACCAAAACCCTAGAAGAACATGGTAAAAAAAGATGGAAATCATCGATTTTAAACATAGAAGCATGAGTTTTAAGCATGTACTAAGAAATATATGAGAAGGGGGTTAAAAAAAACTTGCCTCTAGGAAGGTAAGAAGGTCCAAATGGAAAGGATCCCAAGATTATAAGGTCTGGTTGCTCCAAGCCAAGCTCCTTTCTTGAGCAAAGCTCACCTTCTCCACTTTAGAGGTGCAAACCCTAGCAAAAGAACATGGAGATGAGATGTTTTAGGGTTCTATGTGGAGTTTTACCATGGAAGGTCATGGTTACGACCTGGAAGAAGGTGAGAGTAATACTAAAAGCATGAAAACAGGGAAGTAAAGGAGGATTCTTACTAATTTTGGTCAAAATCACCAAGGAGGAGCTTAAGAAATCCTAAATAGAGAAATTTGGAACCCTAGGATCCTTCTTCACCAAGGTAGGCACCCTCTTTTACCTTGGGATAGAAACTTTGTGGCAAAAAATAGAAGGGATGATGCTCTAAGCTGTGGGAAAGAGAAGAAGAGGATTGCTTCTTGGATTTGGAGGTGGGAAGGGGTAGACATGGATTTATAAAGAAGGGGGCAAGTATGAGGTGTCTATGGGACTTTCCATGTGTCCTTAGGCTAGGGCTTCATGGCCATGCAAAAGTATAGCTCATAGACTCTTCTTGTACATAAAAGGTCATTCCTAAGATCCCCTGGAGCCTTCTAGGCCATCCCCACCATCCTTCAAACAAAGAAATAACCCCATTGGTTGATAACTTTTAAAGATAAGCACATTTATAAAGAGGGTAATCCTTATAATGCCCTTGGAGAGAAACACCTTCAAACCAAGGTGCAAACAGGTGACCCATGGTTAAAAATCTATTGCATGGTAATTTAATATCTAAGGATTAAAATTCAGGTGATAATTAGCAAAGAAAACCACCCAATTGGGTAAATTGCATAAAAGTCCAGAATGTACCTAAAATTGCATAACTTGCACAAACAACATCCAAATCGAACCAAATTTGAAACGTAGGCTCATTTTATGTTTTCAAATCATATAAAAAAGTTATATTAAGGTTTAGAGAACTTAATTATGGTAGATAAGCTTTCACTGAGGTATTTGTGCATAAACCCTTATATTGGCACAATTAGTGAATAAATGTTCACTAAACCACTATAAATTCCACTAATTAAACATAAATGACAAAAAGGTTAGAAATTAAAGGGAAACTTGAGAAAAATGTTTACATGGAGATTAGATCTAGGATTCATTATGTTACAAAGGTGGTTTTCTCCCTCATTGGAGCTGGAATCACTAGAAGAAGACCCCTCCCATGCGGCACAGGCTGCATCTTTACTTCTTTTTTCCTTCTTTCCCTTCGTCTTAAACTTTCTTTCCTTCTTGTAGTGCTCCTTCTTCTTGGAGTTGCTCTTATGGTGTGACTTCTCTACATTGGGGCGATCATTCTTATAGTGTCCCTTTTAACCGCACTCATAGCACCTTGGAATAGAAGAGTGGGAGGGCTTTCCTTTGCAGTGCTTCCCCTTGAAGTAGTTAGCTTCATGATCACTAGGGGCTTCATATTCACTTACGGAGGGAGTAGCCTGAAAAGCAAGTTGTTTTTGAAGATCAATGGCCTCCACTTGATCTTTGAAGGCATTTTCCTTCATTTTCTTTGACTCCTTTTCTTCAAGCTTTTCTTCTTCTTCTTCTTGCTTGTTAAGTCTAGGCTCATAGACTTGAAGATTCACAATGAGCTCTTGGGTACCAATCTCACAAAGGCTTCTTGTTTCATAAATGGAGGTCACCTTGTATTACCACCTCTTAGGAAGATACCTAAGGATCTTGGAGTTGATGGTGCCTTGATCCATGGATAGGCCCAAAGAAGCAAGTCCATTCACAATGGTGTTGAGCCTTGAGTACATCTCAGCCACTCTCTTTTTCTTACCCATCTCGAAGTTATCAAGGAGACCTTTGAGCATGTTGACCTTGGACTCCTTGACTTGCTTGGTCCCTTCTTAGGTGATGCATAGTTTGTTCCATATCTCGTAGACAGAGTCCCAAGAAGAGATATAATTAAATTCAGGAGTGAGGGCTGCATAAGTGAGGCTTATGGCCTTTGCATTCAGTTGGGCCTTCTTCAATGTAGCTTCATCCCAAGTAGCCACATCCAATCCTGACTCCTTGTAGGGAAGGATAACCGCTTTCCACAAGTCATAACTCACCCATTGAAAGTAGAACTGCATCCACCATTTCCAATAGAGGAAGTTTGTGTTGTTGAAGATTGGAGGTCTCATGGAGAATCAACCTTCCAAGTTGAGAGAACCTAGAAGGTCATCTCCCATCTTGTTGTCTCATGGGAGATCTTGTCATAGAATATTGTGGCTCTGATACCACTTGTTGGATCAATGGGATCTAGAAGAGGGGTTGAATAGAGCTTAAACACTTAAACAAGATTGATTAGACCTTCAAATTAATTCAAGGGATAAGATTGCAAATATGAGATTTTTGTACAACTAAGCATACATAGAAAGGATAAGAGGGATTGAATTAGATCAAGAATGCTATGTATAGTGGCTCCAAACGCCAAACTAGGAGTGTACATCCACTACCTATATAGGTCAACCTCTAGGATTTTGCAAATATTTCATACTTATAGTCCATTATAATACATACAATAAGACCTTACTTTTATAGGGCAAAGATACTTGGCTTTCATTGTTAGGATCAAAATGAACCAGTAAACCTTACACGGTCTTACCTATACTTTGAGTGAGATTCTTCAACCTATACAAGGGCTTACCCACTTTTGCAACAAGATGGACGCCTTCACCAAGGAGCTCCCCTCTTGTAACAAGTCTTTCGCCTTGAAGGAATTACCCACTCTTCTCAAGGATCTTCAACATTCACCTTCTCCTTCACCAAGGATATGGTTGCACCAACTTTGCTTGAACAAAGGGGTTGGGAAAGCAAATATTTGAGAGCTTCACAAGATTACAATGAAGTATCTCTCTCACAAACAATCTATCTCACTCATATTGACATTTTGATTAGTAAGTAAGAGAGAGAAAATGGCTCTTAGTAGAAAAATCCACTCAACTATATCAAGGAGCATAAGAAGAAGACTTAGTATGAAGCCACGGGTCCCTATTAATGGTTGGGGATGTCTAATAGCCAATAAGAGGACTTGGGAATGAATTTTAGTTGTTTGGGGTGTTGCAACAAATCTATTTTTGATGTTTGCAACACTCCAACAGCTAGAAACACTTTTTATGCACACTCCATACAATGCAGTCAGTCGAGTTTCAATAAAGCAAACTCGAATGATAGCAATATGCAACAAAACAAATTTGAAGTGTCGGTCAAGTTTATCCTATATGAAAGTCCACAGACGGCTTAAATTTGATTTGATCAGTCCAGGGTGTTGGTCAAGTTTGTCCTGAGAAAACTCAGCCAAACCTGGTTGTGACACCCCACCACACCAAACAAGATTACTCGAAACAAAATATGCAATCAAAACTAATCATCCATTGTTACCAGAAGATCGGATAAATTAAAGCGGATTTTGAATGTTACTATCATGTTAGGTATTATTTACATAAAGGTCCATCAACCTGTATCACATCACATACCATATCAGGTATTTACATGCCTATCCAGTGGCATTAGACACAACCTATATACAAAATAGATGTTTCAAATATACATGCCATGTACAACCATAGGCAACTGCCAAAAAAACGTGTCGATTTACATATCATCTACAAAACATCCCATGCCCAAATGTGAGAGTATAGGGATGACTTTAGGACTCTATAGAACTACTATCCAACCTTATGCTCCTACTGCTCCCCAGGTTTCTCTTCCTCACCACCACAGTCCTGACCACACCGTTGACGACCACCTAAAAAGATGTTGTGACCCACGAAGTGAGACCCATCTCCCAGCGAGAGATATAATTTTCAACCAATGGTTATTGATTACAACAAGTTATACCATTAAGCAGGTTAAACAGATTAAGCAATTCAAATGTATTCAACAAGTTACGCATGCTAAGAACTAAAACATTTTAATTAGGATTAGTTCAGTATCCAGAGAAATAGGTAAATCTACCATTTTCTATACAGTTGATTTCTCTTACCGCATTACATAACAACTAAGCAGTATAAGAAACAAGACAAGGGTTAACATCCAATGTGAAGTGTGTTTAACCCTAAATAGATATACTACACAGATATATTATGTCTTTTATTAAGCCCTGAGGAATTTGAGGCATACCACTCAAATTCCAACTGACCAATACTAAGTCAAAATTAGTGCCATACAAGATCTAGGAGAGATAGAATCCTAAGATCTCATCCACCCTCAATCAGTATGAGTCCGCCACATCGACACAAAAGGTCAAGCTTCAAAACAACCTAGTCCGCCCTTGGTATATAGGTCATGACACTATTGAACAACCTACTCCATCCTTATAATGTCATGATACTAGTGAAACCAGGGTATACAAAACCCTATCCTACAAGGTACAATTGCAGTTGTCCTCAAACACATCATATATACTGAATCATAATCATCTGAAATATAGCCTTGATTGTTCCCCTACTAAGGTATGACCGCAACCATCCTATGAACATGCATATACTCAGCAGTATAAAACTCCAATCTTCCATTAAAAGAGAACTTATTTCACCATCCAGCAAGTCCTGAAACTGGAATGGATCTATGGCACATGGAACTACATGATTAGGGTTTCACTTGATTAGTCAATGCCAATTGGGTATATTTTAACTGCATCAATCAAGTTACAAGAAAACCCTAAAAGAATTCTATAAAAACATGGGTAGATTGCAACCTCAGAAGATATGAAACATATGAAGTGTAAAGTTTATCATATCATCACATGATACTGATTCACCGCCATACATGTAGCCATACTCATCATCATACCATCACGTGATGCAAGTCCTTGTTGCATCATACAGAGGATAACTCCTCAATTAGGTCACAAAGCCATGTCCAAGGTCATAAGGCAATTCACATCATTTCCTACAAGAACATCATTATCTTTCCATGCCTCATCAAGGATCCTCATACCATCACCATACATGACACATGTAAGTTGGTACAATATTACATCTAAGAGCCATGATATTCATATGACAACAAATTAGGGTTACAACAACATAGAGAGAGAAAGTACTGTATCATCATACTAAACACACAAGAGGCTATGTACCATCATCACTTTCTTGCATTAGGGTTAGCCTAAGCATGATGAGTTGAATTAGCATTACATAACAACACTTTACTTAAACCTTAGGTTTGTATTCATTTGAGGGAAAAGGTAAGACTATTAGATCATGTGTAACCAAGAACCAATGAATTAGGGTTACTAAATCAAAATACCACCAATCATAGTGTATACAGTCAATCATCATCATCATAGAGTGAACACAACATGACAACCATATAAGTCAGGAAACTTCATCGACCACTTAGGATAGGGATGTCATTGACCACTGAGAAAGAAAGGTGATTGGCGACCATCATAGATTAGAAAGACTGGTGACCGCTGAAACTAAGGTTGGAGACATCGGCAACCAACATGCATCAGAACTTTCCATGACCGTTGAAGATAAAAAAAAGTCATGGACTGCTGAAGAGTGGCCACTACAACTACCACTTAAGGTTAAACCACATTGGCGACTGATGGGAAAAATAAAGCTTTGGCAACCACTTAGGGTCCAACATCTCATAGACTGCTAGAAGTCCAAGACTTAGCAACCACATGACATCAAATCTTGGCGACCCATCATTAGAGAGAATTCAAAACTTGGGGACCATGAAGAGACTAAGAATTCATTGACCACATGAATCCAAACAGGTTGGTCAACATCAAGAATTCAAAATGTCATCAAGATGCATTACTAGAAAGAAGATCAACTCAAAACCCTAATTAGCAACCATCATGAGAGAGAGAGAAAACCATCATTTCCATAAGAATGCAAGGACCAAAACTTCCATCATCAAAGAAGGTTCTTACACAAGGGTTTTGGGTTCATCTAAGAAGAGTTATCTACTCAATCACCATAAAAACACAAACCCTGTGTGAATGATATTATCTTTCTACTTAGAACAACATTTTAGGGAAAGATCATGTGTATGCAAGATAGAAGTAAGTAATAATCATGGAGAAAGTTATATAACTAATTTAGAGTTTATGTAGAAACTCCATATAGCAAAGTAGCTTGAATAATAAAGGTAGGAACCCTAGCTTGAGCACTTTCTCGACCAAGCTAGCTCCACTTCAAAGAAAGAATCAAACCCTAGGTCAAGGAAGAAAGAAATAGAAGCTATTCAAGATTTAACTCAAGCACTACCATGGAATGCCAAGGGTTCTGCCAAGAAGATAGATAAGAAGGGTAGGGAAGTAGGGGAAATGAAGGTGTAGAGAGATCTCACTTACCAAGACCAAAAAGAAGAGCAAGGTAGCACCAAGTGATCACAAGAAGGGTAGATCCAACTCTAGCTCAACATGCAAGGGAGATCGGCCTCCTTGTCCAACCTTGAGCTCCTCCTTCACCACAAAAAAAGCGGGGACCAGCTCTAAGAGAAAGGAAGGAAAAGAGAGAGAAGACTAGGTGTATAAAGTGGTTATTTGCATGCAAAGAAAGGGAGTTATATAATTTAGGTTTAGAGAGAGAGAAAGAGGGTTAGGTGTAAAGCTAAACATATGACCTAGGTTTAGAGAGAGAGACAGAGGGTTAGGTGTAAAGCTAAACATGGCATGTTTCCAAGAGATATTTCCCATGCAAGTGCCACACTCTCCCATGCAACTAGGTAGTCCCCACGAAGAGAAACCATCGACCAACTTGGTCTAAAAAACAAATGACCGCTAAAAATCCTTGGCGGCCAACAAAATACAAACCCAAACGGTCGCTAAACCAGAGGAAGTTGGAAAACATGATGAGTGGAAAATCTCATAGAGCACCAACACCAGGGTGGCACAAGAAAACATCATCGACGGCCAAGACTAAGGACCAAAGTAAAACTTGGTGATTGTCAAAGCAAGGTGATCAACACCCACGGTCAAACATCAACTTTGGGCATCCATGCCAACCCTAATCTCAACATGATATGTCACCAGTCAAACCAAGGTGTGACAAGGAGCCCCAAAGATCAACCATAACCAACATGATGTGGAAACGTATGAGGGACAACAAGAATGTAAATTACAATTAGGTCCAAAACAAGCACATATATTCATAACTAGCTCAAATAGTGTCCAAACTAGACCAAACTTAAAACTTAAGCATGTCACATGATATCAAAGCTCATCACAAATTTTGATTAAGTTATAATAATCTAATTCTAATAAGAAAGCATGTCCAACCAAAAACCAATGTCAGGGGTCTTACAACCATAAACCCCTAACAAGGATTTCTCCCCTAAAATTCTACGCGAACAAAGACAGGTACTTCCTATGCATCTTATCCTCTAACTCCCATGTGGCTTCCTACACACCACAATGATGTCACAAAACTTTAACTAAGACTATATCCTTCTTCATTGACTTCTTCACCATCCTATCCAAGATCAACATAGGACCCTCAACGTAGGACACATCTTCATCCAACTCAAATTCCCCTGGATGCAACATCAACTCGATATCAGGGTGACACTTTCTCAACATGGAAATATAGAAGACATCATGCAACCTCTGCAACTCTAGTGGTAAATCCAACTTGTAAGCCACCTTCCCAACACGTACCAAGATAGGGTATGATCCCACATACCTAGGACCCAACTTACCCTTCTTACCAAACCTCACCTCACCTTTCCAAGGGGAAACCTTAAGATACACACAATCTCCAACTTGGAACTCAAGCGACCTGTGATAGTTAACAACACATGACTTATGTCTATCCTAGGCTACCTTTAACTGTTGTTATATCATATTGATCTTCTCTGTAGTCTGTTTTACTAGCTCAGGATCCAAAAGATGATCACATGTCTCATACCAACAAAGTTGTGATAAAAAACGTCTTCCATACAACGTTTCATACGGTGCCATATCTATACTCCTCTAATGATTGTTGTTGTAGGCAAACTCTATAAATCTCAGGTAAACAACCCAACTCCAAGAAACTTCAAGAAATATGCTCTCAATAGATCCTCCAACACCTGCATGGTCCTTTCAGACTGACCATCTTTCTATGGATGAAAAGTTGTACTAATCCTCAACTATGTCCTCATATTTGTATGCAAATGTTCCCAAAAATGATTCTTAAACTATGTACCTCTATCATACACTGTGGTAAATGGAATACCATGCAGACAGACTACCTCATCCACATATATTTGGCCAACTTCTCATTAGTATACATCATCTTGACCAAAAAGAAGTGAGATGACATGATCAACCTGTCAACTATCACTCATATGGAATCATGACCTTTGGTTTTCCAAGGAAGACCAACCACAAAGTCCATGGTAATATGATCCCATTTCCATTGTGGTATTAGTAAAGGTTGTAATGTTCCTGTAGGCTTCTGATGCTCGGCCTTGACATGTTGACAGACTGGACACCTAACAATGAACTCTGCCACATCACAGTTCATACAAGGCCACCAACATAGACCCTTCAAGTTATGGTACATCTTAGAACTGTCGGGATGCATCACGTACATTGAGGAATGATCTTCCTCAAGAACCATCTTTCTCTAGCCTTCAACATCTGGAACCACTGTCATGTTATGAAAGCTAATTGCCCCATCCTTTGACTCATAAAAACCATCATATTTCTTATTGCCAAACATTGCCTGGATGTTCAACATCATGATATCATTCTATTGTGCATCTATGATATGTTACATCAGTGTAGGCTTCACATGTACCTATGCTAATAAGCTTGCAAACAAGGAAACCTCCAACTAAATGTTCATCTGCTATAATGACTCCAAAATGTCCCGCTTACGACACACCAAGGCATATAATTGTGCCTTGTCTGAGATGATGATGAAGATGTTGCCCTCCTCAATGCATCAGCCACCACATTCTCCTTCCCTATATGGTAGTCTATCCTGCAATCATAGTCTTTGATCAACTCTATCCATCTCCTTTGCCTCATGTTCAGCTCCTACTTAAAGAAGATATACTACATGTTCTTTTGGTTGGTGAATATCTGACACTTCTCCCCATACAATTAGTGTCTCCAAATATTCAAGGCATGGACCAAGGATGCAAGCTCCAGATCATCTGTCGGGTAGTTCTCCTTATGTTTCTTAAGCTGTCGTGAAGTAAAAGACATAACATTTTTGTCTTCATCAACACACATCCCAATCTATTATTCGACGCATCATAGAAGTCAATGTAACCTTTTAGTTGCTCTAGATAAACTAACATTGGAGCACTAGTCAGCTTCTCCTTCAGTAGTAGGAAATAACATTGACACTTGTCCTTCCGGATAAAAGAAGCACCTTTCCTTATCAACTTGGTTAGGGGTAATTCTACAACATTGAATTTTTTTATGAATCTCCTATAGTAACTAGACAAACCTAAGAAACTTCAAACCTCGTTCGGTGTCTTGGGATGTTCCCATTTCATCACTGACTGTACCTTCTTTGGGTCTACACAAACGCCTTTAGCAGATATGATGTGACCCAAAAAATATACTTTTATCAACCAAAACTCACATTTGCTTAACTTGGCATACAACATGTACTGCCTCAACAACGTCAATGTCAGGTGAAGGTGTTGCTCATGTTGCTAACTATCTCTAGAGTATTCTCAAGATATCATCCATGAACACTACCACAAACTGGTCCAAATATGGTCTGAACAACCTATTCATCAAATCCATGAATGTTTTCGGCACATTGGTTATCCCAAATGCCATAACCACAAATTCATAGTGACCATACCTAGTCCAAAACAAAGTCTTAGGTATGTCACCCACCGTATCCTCAATTGGTGATACCTGATCTCATATCTAACTTTGAGAACATTGTGGCACCTCTCAACTGATGAAATATATTGTCTATCCTTGGTAGAAGGTACTTATTCTTTATCATGCCTTTGTTCAACTGTCAGTAATGTATCACAACCTCATGGAACCATCCCTCTTCTTTACAAACAACATAGGAGAACCTCAAGGGGAAATGTTCCGTCTGATGAAACTCTTCACTAGAAAATCTAGAAACTATGTCTTCAACTCCTGCATCTCTGTCGGTGTCATCTTGTAGGGTGACTGCGCTATGGGTTGTGTTCTAGAAATAAGATTGATCACAAAATCAATCTCTGTAGGAGGGGGAACACCATGAAATTCTTTAGGAATGACATCCTCAAACTCTCACACCATGAGCACCTCCTTGATACTAGTACTCCGCACCTTGGTATCCACAACATGTGCCAAGAAGGCCTCACACCGCTATCCCATCAACCTTTCCAATGTCATAGCTGACACCAAACATGTAGGAAGAATCTTCCTATCTCCTTGGAAGAACCAAGAAGCATCTCTATCCTGGAACATCTCCACCTTACAACTACAGTCTAAAACAACCTCAATATCCATCCCAAGGATCATATCGAATCCATGCATGTCAAGTGGCATAAGATCCACTTGAATGTTACGTCCAGAGAAAGAAAGAATGCAAGATGGAAACACCTCCCGCAACTCGGTGGAACCAATTATAGGGGTTTCTTTCCGAAGACTATCATATCTACTACAAATAGGGAAATTACAACTATCTATCACCTTTCTAGTGGTAAAAGAGTGTGTCACACCCGGATCAACCAAAATAGATACTAAAGAAGTAGTCAACAAATCAGAATGAAAAAGTCCCATCTGACCTATCATGGCCCATGGATTGACCACTCCCTCCAGCTGACTTAGCATAGAATCTAGTTGTTGCCTATTGTCATCCTTATCCTCTACTATCTGCTCTAGTACATCCTGCATGTGATGCCTAACCACATCCTCTACCACCACTGCTACTGAACTATTGCTGCTAGGAACCCCGCTGAATCTACCTCAGCTGTTGTGTCACCTCCTCATCCTTCATAGGGCAAGCCCACCTGATATGCCCTATTAGACCACACTTGTGACAAGTCCTCAAATTATATTGAGGTCTAGATAGCCCTTTCACTAACACATATGCCACATTGCATGCTCCTGGTGGAGGAAAACTATGACCTCTGCCCTTACTAGGGGACCATCATGATGGCACTCCTGATCTCAGCTCAAAAGAAGTCAATCTCTGCTATGAATGAGGTGAATAAAACCTTGGTTTTTTGAAACCACCAGACTACTGTCCCTAAAACTGAGTTGACCTCTTCTTAGTGTTAGCTTCATGCTTCTCGATAGTAGATCACTTAATCCTCCTTACCGACTCCATAAAGGTAGATAACATGTCCATGTTCTCCAGAGAACTAGGTGTCTCAAACAACTCCAAGCTCAGACCCTTCTCAAACCTGTGGATCCTTTCCTTCTCTATCATTGCCATATGAGGATAGAACCTTAAAAGCTACATGAACTTAGCCTCATACTCATTGATAGACATGGAACCTTGCTGTATCTTCCCAAATTGAGCTATCTTTCATCCAGATACGTCTCCAGAAAGTAATGACTCACAAGCTCTCACCAAAACTCTTACAAATTGACAACAACTTTGGTTCTCTTCTCCTCCTCTATGGACCACCAATGGCCAGCACTATCCTTCAATAGATAAACCACATGCTTCATGAGAACCCATCACGCTAAATGAGATTACACAAAACCTAAAACACGATCAATCACTAAACAACCACATAGAATAAAAGGGATAATTAAAATCAATTTCAACATCACCAACATGCTCATAAACATTTACATAAGAGCCCAACATCTTTCTTGTATTCATATCTCATGCCAAGAATCCTTTACATTTACTTCATGGCTTCTACAACAACATATACATATAGAAGAACGTTATCCATATATGCCACACGTACACGCATCAAAATTCTACCAAAAGTTCATTTTGATTGAAACACCATATACAAACTTCCCCGTCCGGACCTGAGAGTATAGGGACGACTCTAGGACATACTAGACATCTAAAAACCTTCTCGAAGATCCATCACCACAACTCCTCCTTGCTTCCATGGGTCTTCTTCCACTATTGTTGATCACCTAAAAAGATGTGGTGACCCATTTGGTGAGGCCCATGTCCCAATGAGAGATATAACTTTCAACATTGCTTATTGATTACATCAGGTTAAGTAATTACATAGTTAAAGTGGATTTAGCATATTAAATAGATAGACATAACAAAGGGAATGGTTAACAAGTTACATAAAGGAATAGGTAAAAACTATCATCATTAGCCAGGCCATCATCATATACATTTCCAATAGTGTAAGCAGTCTAGTAACATAAGAATAGATACATCATAATCAAGTCTAGCATCATAAGCAAGTCTACGATATGTGCATATCTACAACATGAGCATATCTACATCATAAGTATATCTACTATCTCTTATTGCACTATACATCATCTCTATGTAAAGAGAACAAATAAAGGTTATCATCCAATGTGAAGCATTGTGTATAACCCTAATAGATATGCTACACGATTGTATTACATCTTTAATTAAGTCATGGGGTGTTTGAATCATACCACCTAGAGTCTAACTGACCAATGTGAAGTCGCAATCAGATTTGTAGAAATTCTAGGAGAGTTAGTGTCCTAAGGTCTCCCACCATCGGTCAGTACAAGTTAAGTGCAGTGACATATCAGTCAATCTGCATGGAGCAACATATAGTCAAGCTGCTAACACCTAGTCCGTCCTTGGTACAATTCACGAAACTAGACACCAGGACATACAAAGCCCTACCACCCAAGGTACAACCACAGTTGTCCTCAATCACATCACATGTACAAATTCTCAAGCCAAGGAATGACTGCAACCATCCTCCATAACATTGGGAACTAGATGTCAAGGATGTACACTCCCTGCATCCCACATGCTCAATAGTATGCACTCTGATTTTTCCTTAGAAATACGTGTTTCCCCATACAGTAAGTTCTAACAATGAATGGTTCTATAGCTCAGGGCACTACATGATTAGGGTTTCACTTGATTAGTTAATGTCAATTGGGTGAATTAAGGCTGCATCAAACAAGTGGACATACAAATCCTAATTCATTTCTAGAAAGCATATATGTATAACAACTCCAATAGATATAAAACTCATGAGATATGATTTCGTATTATGACATAACATGGTATTATTTCTCTACCATTCATGAGTCTATACTTTTCATCACATCATCACATGATACAAATCTTTATCATATTATCCCAGGGTACCAACCCTTATCAACACAAGAAATTTACACCTCTAGAAGGGCCCAAGACATTCCCAAAGGTCATTAAGACCATCACATCATTTCTTTCAAGATCATAATGATCTTTCCAAACCTCATAACAAGGCTCAACCAAACCATCATAGACAGACTCAACATGATATTACATTAAAGGACTAAACGATGTTTACAAGATAACATAGTAGGGTTGCCGTAGAATTAAGAGTATTCCATTATTATATCAACATGCAAGAAGACTAGGTATTATCGACCACCATCATACTTATAGTGCACATGTTTAGCATAACAAAGCATCAATCATAAGTCTATGATAACCACTAGTTAACACATTAGGGTTACAACTAACATTAGGGAGCATATTCCATCATCATACAAATCATGCAAGGAAGATAAGCATGATTAACCACCATCATCTATTTGCATTACAGTTACGTTCAACAAGATAAGTTACATTTAAGATACAAATCACCACTCAACACAAACCCTAACTCATGGCATTTGCATCAGATCATGGATGCATAAATAACACAAGGTTTAACCGTATGATTGTATTAATGTGAGGGAAAAGGTAAGACTACAAAGTTAAGGCATAACACCAACAATTCTTCATCATCAAAACCAAACCATCAAATTAGGGACCTTACTCATGACCATCAGATGTTGAGTGGGTAAAACCATAGGTTACAATACAAGTAATAAACCTTAAGAAAAACATCTAGGGAAACCATCAAGTTGTGACCTAGAAGATACCAACTTAACATAGTTAGGTCATCGTTTGTTACTCTAAGAACACCATCATTTGTTGACCCCAAAGAAACCATCAATTGTGGGCATGTCACCCACCATCAGTTGTGACACATTGGACCACCATCAATTGTGGTATCCAATACCATCCTCAGTAGTGTTGTTCAGTGCCACCATCAGTTATGGTACATAGGACCACCTTCAGATAATATTGTTTGAAGGACCATTGGTTGACACCATCGAGTGTTGAACCATGGAAACCATCATTTAATGACCATTGGTCAGAACAATCATAGATTTAGAATAACCATTGTTTTTTACCATCAAATTAGAGAAGCCATTGGTTGTTGGCTCAAAATAGCCATCGAGTTTGGACCCAGAAGGACCATCGAGTTTGTTCAAAATGTGGTGAAACAAGCTTCAAACTCAAAGGTACAACCATCAGATTAGAGGGGAAACAAAACCATTGGCTGGCCACTTAAAGAAGCACCAAGTCCATCATTTGTTCAGCAAAAAAGAGTCCGAATAGAATTTAAGTCCAACCCATCGGTTGTGCAAGAAGGCAACCAAGAAAACACCAAGTACAAAACCATTGAGTTCCCAAAATAAGAAGGAATATAAGCACAAAATCCTAAATGAAGACCATCATTTGAAAGGAACCAAACTGTCATTTGTGGAGGTGAACAAAAACCATCGGTTGTGTGCTTAAGATAGAACCCAAAACACCAGCTAAGATATGACCATCGGTTGTCACATGAAGGTTACCAAGAACTGAAACATCGGGTTCCAAAAGAAGAAGGAAAAATAGCTCAAAAACCCTAAGTAATGACAATCGTTTGAGAGCATAAACCATCATTTGACCACATGCAAGCAAGATCTGGAGATTTATCTACCAAGGAAGGTTCGTGCACAAGGTATAAGGTTCATCCATGGTGATAAACTACTCAAGATACATCATATAAATTTAAACCCTAGATAAAGGTAGCATCTTTATACTGAGAACTTTGTTTTATAGTAAGCTCATGAACATGCAAGAGCGGTAAGAAATAAATGTAGGGGTGAGCAAATCTCGGTCCAGACCGCAAAACCGGACCGGACCGCTCAATTCGGTCCGGTTCGGTCCGGTCCATTTCAACTTCGGTCCGGTCCGCAGTCCAATAAATTCGATAAATTTGGTCTTCGGTCCGGTCCGGTCCGGTCTGGTCCAAAACCGGTCCGGTCCGGTCCGGACCGCAGACTAACTTTTATATAAAATCCATATATATTTGAAGGTGTATTCTATAATAACTACAAATAAAGTACATATATAAGTACTACTAGTATAAATGTTTGATACTAAAGTTATATAATTGTTAGAAGTGACTAAGATTATCAACTTTGTATAATTAAATAAGTTGTAAAACATCTAAAAAAGGCTGATTGCGGTCCAAACGGTCCGGTCCGGTCCGGTCCGCGGTCAAAACGGTCCGGTCCGACCACCAAACGGTCCGGTCAACGGTCCAAAAATTATTGATTTTCGGTCTTCGGTCCGGTCCGGTCCGGTCCGGTCCGGTTTTGGACCGATGCTCACCCCTAAATAAATGTGGGGAAAGTTACATAACTTGCCTCTTAGAAGAATATGCAGCTCCAAATAGCAAGGAAACTCAAGGAGAAGAGAAGAAAACCCTATCCTGAGCTCTCTACTCAGCCAAGCTATCTCCTTCTCCAAAGAGGAAGCAAACCCTAGGCCAAGGAAGCAAGAGAGAGGTGTTCTTTAAGCTCTAGATAAAGATCTACCATGAACACCATGGTCACATTTGTATTCACCCCCAAGGTTTCAGTGAATCCATGTGTACCAAGTGGCATAGGATCCACTTGGAAGTTGCACCCTAAAAAGATGGAACATAAAGGAAAACACACTTCCCACAACCCACCAACATTGTCCAGAGTTTACTAGCATGAGGTTACTGATTCTATATATATTTATCATGCAGGTTACACTTACCTTTTTCAACTTGGGTTCCTTGCCATCAGCATAGGAATTATTAAGATTAGTGTATCTCATTTCTCTTTTGTCATTAACAATTCATCATTATTGTGTATGTCCTCTTATGTTATCATATTTTTCAATCACTTATCATGGGGTAGTTCATCATATATCAGTTTTTCTTCATTAATTTCTTTTACATTCCATGTTAGTTTTACTTTAACACTTTCTTACACACATAGGTTGGTCTGAGTTTTACTTAGACTCCAATTTATACATTTGTCCTTGTTCTTATTCGTCTTCTCATAGCACACTAATCTCAAGAGTTCTCTTCTTCTTATGTGAATTTTATACCTTGAATCATTTTATTAGCATAGGTTTATCTCTCTTTTACTTCAATATCTTCTAGAATTTTAGTTTCAAGAACTCCTCTTTTTTCTTATTTTATTCAGATTTAGGTTTCATGGTGTAATATCTTTCTCTTGTAGTTATCATGTTTCTCTTGTAGTTACCACACATTCAAATTTTGATAGATTACAATGTAATTCTCATCTTATTTAGGGTAAGATTGAGATATTTTCACCATGATTTCCTATTCATTATGCTCTTTAGATTGTTTCAAACTAACTACTTGATCAAAATAATTAGAAAGATAATATTCAAGAGTTCTACACTTACCTTTTCTTCAATAATTGAACACATGTCAAGGATTTCCAAGTACTAAGATTTGGCAGTATGCATCATGTTTACATGTCATGTTCCTTACTTGGTCATCATCCTAGTCCTAAGTCCTAGTGTCCTTGTAGACTCAAAAAACCTAGAACTCTAATAAAAACTTGTGAGAACTCGTCACGCTAAACAAGATTACTCAAAACCCAAAACAAGGTTGATAACTAATCAACTACAAAGTAGAAAAAGGGAATAATATAACTGATTTCAACATCACCAACATGCTCATAAACATTTTACATAAGAGCCCAACATTTTGCTTGTACTCATATCTCATGCCAAGAATCCTTTACATTTACTCGGTGGCTTTATCCACAACAACACACAACATAACATTATCCATATATGCCACATGCATAAGAATCAAAATTATACCAAAAGGTTGATTCAATTGAAACACCATATACAAACTTTCCTGCTTGGACCTCAGATTATAGGTATGACTCTAGGACACACTAGACATCTAACAACCTTCTCTAAGGTCCATCTCCATAGCTCCTCCTCGTTGCCATGGGTCTGCTGCCACTGTTGCCGATCACATAAAAAGATGTGGTGACCCACGTGGTGAGACCCATGTCTTGACGATAGATATAACTCTCAACATCACTTATTAATTATATCAGATTAAGTAATTAAATTATTAAAGAATATTAATCATATTAAACACATAGACAAAGAAAAGGGCATGATTAACAAGGTACATAAAGGATTAGGTAACAAATATCATCATTATCCTAACCATCATCATATACATTGCTAATAGTGTAAGCAATCTAGTAACATAAGCATAGCTACATCATAAGAAAGTCTAGAAGCATAAGCATGTCTACATTATGTGCATATCTACAACATGAACATATCTACAACATAAGTATATCTACTATCTCTTATTGCACTATGCATCATCTCTATGTAAAGAGAGCAAACAAGGGTTGTCATCCAATGTGAAGCGTTGTGTATAACCCGAAAAGATATGCTACATGGATATATTACATCTTTTATAAATCCATGGGAATGATTCGTACCACCCAAAGTCCAACTAACCACTAGAAAGTCACAATCAGTTCTGTATAAGATCTAGGAGAGTCATGGTTCTAATATCACCCAACCTCAGTAGTACGAGTCAACTGTAGTGACATATCAGTCAATCTACATGCAGCAACATATAGTCAAGCAGCTAACACTTAGTCTACCCTTGGTACTGGTCATGGCACTAGATATAGGATGTAAAAATCCCTACCACCTGAGGTATAACTGCAACTATCCTCAATCACATCACATGTACAAATTCTCAAACAGAGGGACGGCCATAACCATCCTCCACAACTTTGGGATCTGGATGTCAAGGATGTACAGTCCATGCACCACACATACTCAATAGTATGTGCTCTGAGTTTCCCTTAGGAATACTCATCTCCCAATCCAACAAGTTCTGACACTGAATGGTTCTACCACTCAGGGAACTACATGATTTAGGTTTTACTTGATTAGTTAATGTTAATTGGTTGAATTAAGGCTGCATCAAACAAGTGGACATACAAACCTTAATTTATTTCTAGCAAGCATATATGTATAACAAATTCAAAATATATAAAATGCATGAACATAATTATATATTACAACATCACATGGTACTATTTCTCTACCATTCATGAGATCATCACATCAACATATGATAGAAATGTTTATCACATTATCCTAGGGTACTAACCCTTATCAACATAAGAAGTTTACACCTTCAGAAAAACCCAATACATGCCCAAAGGTCATTAAGACCATCACATCATTTCCTACAAGATCATAATTATCTTTCTACCTCATAATAAGGCTCAACGAACCATCACCATATATGTTATACATAGGGTCATCATGATATTGCATTAAAGGGCTAAAATATGTTCATAGGATATTATAGTAGGGTTACCTTAGCATTAAGATTATTCCTTCATTATATCAACATACAATAAGACTAGGTATGATTGACCACCATCATACTTGTAGTGCACATATTTAGCATAAAAAAGCTTCAATCATAAGGCTATGATAACCACAAGTTAACACATTAGGATTACAACAAACATTAGGGAGAATATTCCATCATTATACAAATCATGCAAGGAAGATAAGCATGATTAACCACCATCATCTATTTTATTACAGTTAGGTTGAACAAGATAAGTTACATTGAAGCTACAAATCAGCACTCAACACAAACCCTAACTCATGGAATCCCCATCGGATCATGGATGCATACGGTAAATCATTTCTATCAAATCACATACTATCCTCAAGTATGGATCCATGCATAACACAAGGTTTAACCATAGGACTGTATTAATGTGAGGGGAAAGGTAAGACTACAAAGTTAAGGCCTAAAACCAACAATTCTTCATAAAAAAAAACAAACCATCAAATTAGGGACCTCACTCATGACCATAGGATGTTGATTGGATAAAACCATAGGCTAAAAAATGAGTAAAAACCTTTCGCAAAACATCTATGGAAACCATCAAGTTGTGACCTAGAAGAGTCACCAACTTAACCTGATCAAGCCATCATTTTTTACTCAAAGAACACCATTGTTTTCTGGCCCCAAAGAAACCATCGGTTGTGGGCATGTGACCCACCATGAGTTGTGACACATTGGACCATCATTAGTTGTTTTTTCCAGTACCACCATCGGTTGTGGTTTCTAGTGCCATTATTAGTTGTGGTACATAGGACCACCATCACATCATGTGGTCAGAAGGACCATTGGTTAACACCATCGAGTGTTGAACTAGGTAAACCATCGTCTGATGACCATTAGTCAGAAAAACCATCGAATTATGGATTTAGAACAACCATTGTTTGTTGACCATTGATTCAGAGAAGCCATTGGTTGTTGGCTCAGAAGAGCCATCGAGTTAGGAACCAGAATGACCATCGAGTTTGGTCAGCATGTGTTGAAACAAGCTTCAAACTCCAAGGTACAACCATCGGATTAGAGGGGAAACAAAACCATTGAATTTCCACTTAAAGAAGCACCAAGAAAATCATTTTTTAGGACAAAAGATTCCAAATAGAAGGTTAAGACAAAACCATCAGATGTGCAAGAAGGTAATCAAAATCGCACCAAGTATAAAACCATTGAGTTCACAAAACAAGAAGGAAGTTTAACACAAAACCCTACAAGAATACCATCATTTGAAAGGAACCAAATCATCATTTTTGGAGAGAAACATAACCATCAGTTGTGTGCTCAAGATAGAACCCAAAATAGTAGCTAAGACATGACCATCAGTTGTCATAAGAAGGTTACCAAGAATCGAACCATCGAGTTTCAAAAGAAGGAAAAATACATCAAAAACCCTAATTCATGACCATCGTTTGAGATCATTAACCATCATTTGACCACATGCAAGAAAGGTATAGAGCTTCCTCTACCAAGAAAGGTTCATGTACAAGGTTTAAGGTTCATACATGGTGATAAACTACTCAATATACATCATATAAACTTAAACCATCGACTAAGGTAGCATCTCTATACTTAGAACTTTATTTTAGAGCAAGATCATGAACATGCATGCTATTAGTAAGAAATAAACATGGGGAAAGTTATATAACTCACCTCTAGGAAAAAATGCAGATTCAAACAGAAAGGAAGCTCGAGGAAAAGAAAATAAAATCCTAGCTTAACCTCTCCATTCGTCCAAGATAGATCCTTCTCCAAAGAGGAAGCAAATCCTAGGTCAAGGAAGTAAGAGAGAGGTGTTCTTTAAGCTCTAGAACAAGCTCTACCATGAAACACCATGGTCTAGACCAAGAAGAAGGAAGAAGGAGGTAGGACTGCAAGGGAAATGGAAGACAAAGGGGAGAACTTACTTTCTTAGGTCAAGAACAACCAAAGAAATCTCCACAAGCTCAAAAGTATGGTAGATCGTGTTGAATCGATGGGCTCTAGAGGGGGGTGAATAGAGCTACACACACTTCACAAAATCGATTACACCACCAATTTAATTGAAGTGCAAAAACTAATGCAAGCAGCAATTTGATATCCTATTCTAGCATACAAAGCAAAGATAAGAGATAATGAATATCATGCACTTGGATAGGTGGTTTAGAGTGGTTCCACATCCTAAACTTAGGAGCGATGTCATTCCACTACCTAGAGTTGGTTAGACTCTAGGATTTGCAACTTGGTCCTCTTATTTATCACGATAAGATTACAAGAAACATAAACCACACAACCAAGGGCTTAATTACTCAAGCTAAGATCTTCTACCTATCCAAGGACTTACCCACAAAGTGAGATTCTTCGGCCTTTTACAAAGGACTTACCCAATCTCACCTTTGTCTTCAGCCTTGCAGGAATTACCTATCTTACTTGAGCTTGCCTTGCACCTCTCCTTCACTTGGAGAGCTTGCCCACGTTTTCCCTTCACCAAGGGAGCTGGAGCAACGATCAATCTTCACTCTTGAAGATCAGCAACACATCTTCCCCTTCACTCGAAGAAGAACAGCAACAACTCCTCTTTCACTCAGAGAAGTAGCTTCAATCAATCTTCAATTTGATTTGGAGGTAGGAAGAAAGAAAGGAGAGCTTTACATAACACAAAGGATAGCTCTCATACACAGGGACCTAACTCACTGTCACGAAATTGTCTTGAAGGTAGAGAGAGAAAGGGGCTCAAGGGCTTGGAACACTCTCAACTAAGCTAGAACCAAGTTTGCAATGGAAGAACAACTTGGAATGAAGTCCAAGGGGTTCTATTTATAGTTGAGGGTGGCCCTTTATGTCGTGGGACACTTGGGTGCAAAAATGGTCATTTTTCCTTCAAGAAAACAGCTATATTTTTGCCCAAAACAATTCACCAATGGTCATATTACTTTTTCTGCAAATTCCGTACAGTGGATTCGGTCGAGTATCAATGGGTGTAACTCGACCGATCAAGTGGCAGGCAATCCGATTGTCAAATGATCGGTCTAGTTTGTCCTGAGGAAACTCGACTGACCATTTCAACTGGAAATGGCCTACTACCCAATCGGCCGAGTTCTGTGAGTGCACAACTCGACCGATTGCAATCTTCAGAAAATCGACTCAGGATGATCGGTCGAGTTTCAGGGTGGGAAACTCGACCGACCAAGTGCCTGAAATTGATTTTCTAATTTGCAATAAAAGTGATTAGCACTGGGTGAATTTTGTCCCAAACATTTGTCTCTTCTAAGTTACAAGCATATTAATCGTTACAAGTGATTACATTTATGTTCAAAGGAGATTTACATGGAAATCCTAAAATGCACACTTGTAGTCAATTTGGCTTGCACTTGGCCCATTCTAGGGCTTTGTATATATGATCCTTTTCATGTACCTAATGCCTGCAAACAATCTTAAATGCACATGTTAGATACATATGAATGGAATGGTTAAGTCATTATCAAAATATAGGTAATGTACAACCTCTAGGTCAACATTCTCCCCCTTTTTGACAATGACAAACCATTCCTCAAACATATTGAAAAGGATAAGAAAGTTATACTTTTGCCTTGTGAATTTGGGAGATTCATGATAAGAACAATTGGAATTGATCCCCCTCAAACTATGCTTCCTCTCACCTGCATGTTAGGTTTTCTATACATAGCAAAAACCAATATCCATGTAATATGTAATCCTTTACATGTCATATGAGCAATCAGAAAATTAACAAGATAAGGATCACTTAGGCAAGAAAACAATATTATTATCACAAGAAACAATATGATTGAGTCTCAAACCATGAGATATTTCTCCCCCTTTTGTCATTATGAAAAAGGAAGGGGGTGTAGAAGAGCAAAAACAAGGTCTTCTCCAAGACTCAACCACACATATATGCAAAAGATAATAGACAACATTGTAAAGGCATATAACATACAACCACAGAGGAGAAACATACAATCCAAGTCAAAATCAAAATATAGCTCATAAAACACCAAGCATAAGATAACATAGATTAAATAGCCAAAGTTTATTGCAATGATATTCCAACTCAGACATATGTTCTCATATGCGACTACAACCATAAAAGTGAGAAAATAGAGAATAAGAAAGTAGTACAACTCAGACTAATGTGCCAGGATGTTGCTTATACAAAAGAGTCTAGAAAGATATATATAATAGACATGCTAGACTATAATCTAAGACAACCTCCTAGACATCTAAGCTATCTATGTCAACTGCTTCCTCGTCATCGCCTGGGTTGTAGTCCTCATCGCCATCCAAAGGCGGGGCAGCTGTACCAGTAGCAGAACCAGCACCATCATCGCCATCATCTGCAGAAGAACCATCACCATCAGCATCATCAGCATCCTCATCGGCATCCTGAGCCTGGTCGGGCATGTCCTTATCAGTAGGACCAAAAGAGCGATCGGGCCAGCGGACATTCTGCTCAGCCCACGACATGCCAAGAGCTAGAAGCTCCTGGGCCTGCAGAAAGGATGGAGCAGAGTCCCCCAAGGACGCGAGCAGAGTGGCCAGGGGGCCAGCAGGTAGTGGTAGATATGCAGGAGTAGATCTACTAGAGGGATACTAAGGTGGAGCAGCAGCGGAAGGCTCGGCAGCAAACGGTGGTGGAGCAGGAAAGTAATGCTCATATGCATAGGAGGCATAAGCACTACCCGGATAAGGCTGGTAAGTGGGGTAGGGTGAGGAGGAGGACAGGTTCATGGTGGACATGATCAAACACAAATCCTGATGGAGATGCTCCTGAACCTGGCGATTGTACACCTATTCATGCATCATGTAACCCAGAAGGGTTTCATTTGATGCTCTGAAGGACGCACGGCTAGGGCGAGGGTGGGGCTGCGGGGGTGGAGCCTGGGTGGAGGTGGGAGGGGCACCAGAAGCAGAGGCGGAGGCATAGGCAGAGGCAGAAGCACCAGGGGCAGGGGCAGGGGTAGGTACAGCCTTCAGAAGAGTGGTTTCACTAATGCACACTCCCTTTCTAGCAACCGGGTAATGGAAGTCAGAAAAGAGTGATTTGTCAGTGGCGAACTGGAAGAGACCACATATCAAGGCTGGGTGCCCTTGGTGTTCTTGGCTTTGTCAAAGCAGGTCATATGATGTAGAATGTAACGAGCCCACTTGACACCTATGTTGTTCAACAAACAATACATCAAAACCGTTGTGTTTTCCGCAATATCCATTTGATTACGCTTCAGATGGATTTTGTAGTTAAGCACAAGGGCTAGGATGCGCTTCTGGAGGTCAAGGGAGGAGGAGGGAAGGGTGGACCGCTTCTTATAGGCCACGTCAGTCTTTTTCAAAAATCGATGAATATCCGGTAAAGTCAATTCATGATGTTTGTAAAAGCCTTCCGGGTCTAAAAGATCAAAATACTCGTCATAGCCCCGACGCCAAGTAGTGGTTTCTTCGTCTCCGGCAAGATAGAGATTGAAAGTCTCCTCGAAGATTTGAAACCGACGACCGGCGATCATCGATGTTAGGACTATTTCGGTATTAGGCGGGGGAACAATCGAATCATAGTTCCAACGCAGATTAGCATATAACTCGTGAACTGCTTTTGTACTAGATAATTGATTATTGAAGCAGTCACTTTCGATTGCAAGGGCGGAAAGGTTGTGTTTGGCAAGAAGCTGTGTGATGGATTTGATATGGTTTTGAAAACAGGTTGGACCAACTAAGGGGCAAAAAGGAAAAGGAGACCGAGGAAGGAGATCCTTATACCTATTTACCGCCTCAAGAGATACAAATGTAGTGTTATCAAAAGGAATCAACCGTTGGGTCGAGGAAGAAGCTGGAGCATTGCTAGGGGCGGGTCGTTTTCTCCTGTGGAAAGCCATGGAAGCAAAAGCAAAAGGAGAAATCGCACACACAAGCAAAACGAACCTCAAAACCCAACAAGAACACACAACCAATGCCCAGGGAGGTCAGGAGCAAGCTGCTAAGGCACCCTAGGGTTAGGAACGGGGAAGGGTTAGGGCTAGGGTGGAGAGCACGGGCCAAGAGAAGAGGAATCAGTCGACTATTTTCTAGTTGCAAGGGAAAATAGTCAGCCGATCCTAACTTTTAAGTTTGCGCAGCCCGTCGATCGGTCAAGTTCTGAGAGTGGACAACTCGACCGAACGGTCCACTGAAGACAAGCTCTCGGCTCCTGATCGGTCGAGTTTTCTGGGGTGAAACTCGACCGAAGGTCAACCTGACCTAGCAGTCTAAATCTTAGATTCTAGCCACATACATGCCTATTAAATTTATTTTTCCATTCTATTATGCATAAATAACATACCTAGGCACATTTTGCTCATCATTGGGCACTATTTAGCGATAAAACACAAAATTCGATAAAAACCCAAAAACAAGCAAAAACTAAGCATATTGATTGGCAAATTAAGCACAAGCAAGCATGTATAGGAAACATAAGGTGAAGAATGACATGAGCAAGCATATAGGATAGAGACCACTAGCTAGATCACATAGCAATATCATTTAAATCAATAATGAGCAGTTTAGATCGAATAAAGTTAAATTGATCTCTAGCTAGAGGTTTTGTAAAAATGTCCGCCAACTGATTTTCCGTGTCCACATGTGTGATATAGATATCTTTCTTGGCAATGTGGTCACAAAGAAAATGATGGTGAACCTCTGTATGCTTATCTATACTGTGCAATATAGGATTATAAGAGAGGTTAATTGCACTAGTATTGTCACAATAGATAGGAGAAGCATAATAAAAAAATTGTTAAAGTCTTGGAGCATTTGCTTCATCCATAGAACCTGTGCACAACAACTCCCGGCTGCGATGTATTCAGCTTCGGTAGTTGATAATGCCACTGTGCTTTGTTTCTTGGAGAACCAAGACACTAAGCATGGTCCTAGAAGGAAGCAAGTGCCACTTGTGCACTTTCTATCAATCAAACACCCTGCATAATCCGCATCACTATATGTCGTAAGAGTAAAATCCCTTAATTTTGGATACCATAGACCAACATTTTGAGTTTTGGCTAAGTACCTCAAAATTCTCTTAACATCAGTGAGATGCGACTTCTTAGGGCAAGATTGAAAGCGAGCACACAAGCCAACATTAAACATAATGTAAGGTCTAGGGGCAGTTAAATAAAGTAAACTTCCTATCATACCTCTATAGAGCTTCTCATCTACCTTTTCACCTTCTTCATCTTTATCAAGTTTGGCAGTGTTTGACATGGGTGTATCCATCAGCTTCATGTTCTCCATCCCAAAGCGCTTGAGTAGTTCAGTTGTGTATTTGCCTTGGTTGATGAAGTTTCCTTCCTTTGTTTGCTTGATTTGAAAGTCGAGGAAGAAGGTCAACTCACCCATCATGCTCATTTCAAATTCACTCTGCATAAGAGAACTAAACTCCTTGCAAAGATCAAGATCAGTCCCGCCAAAAATGATATCATCCACATATATTTGAATAATTAGAAAATGGTTAGAAGTGTGTTTTAGAAACAAGGTAGAATCAACTTTTCCCATGACATACCCATTATCTAACAAAAAGTTCTTTAATTTCTCATACCAAGCTCGAGGTGCTTGTTTGAGTCCATAGAGAGCTTTTTGTAGCAAATAAACATGATCGGGTAAATTGTCATTTTCAAAGCCTGGAGGTTGAGCAAAAAATACTTCCTCCTCGATTGTACCATTCAAAAATGCACTTTTAACATCCATTTGATAAATCAAGAAATTTTTATAACTAGCAAAGGCAAGTAGCATACAGATAGATTCTAATCTAGCAACAGGAGCATAAGTTTCATCAAAATCAATACCTTCCTGTTGGTTGTAACCTTGTGCTGCTAACCTTGCTTTGTTCCTTACCACCTTTCCTTGCTCATCTAGCTTGTTGCGGTACACCCATTTGGTGCCAATGATCTTTCTATCACTTGGTCTTGGCACTAGAGTCCACACACGGTTCTTCTCAAATTGCTCCAGCTCTTCTTGCATGGCAAGGATCCACTCATCATCACCAAGGGCTTCCTTGATGTTCTTTGGCTCTAGTTGGGAGATGAAGGCACTATCTGCTTGTTCTTTGTTGTGGGCAGCTCGTGTCCTCACTCTCTCAAATGGATTGCCAATGATCAACTCCTTGGGGTGATTCTTTGCAAAGCGGGGAGTGGGATCCTTCTTTTCTTCTTCTTTTTCTTCTTCTGCAACCTGCTTGCCTTTGTCTTTGATGTTGAGATCTTTTAAGATAGGAATTATTTCATCTGCAAAATCATCATCACCAATATGTTTGCCAATAACAGGGTTAGTTTCAATAAATTTAACATTTATAGATTCTTCAATTTTAGATAGTTCAATGTTAAATACTCTATATGCCCTGCTAGTAGTGCTATAGCCTAGGAAGAAAGCCTTATATGATTTCGGATCAAACTTGTCCAGAGAGTCCTTAGTATTTAAAACAAAACAAGGACATCCGAAAACATGAAAGAAATCAATAGACGGCTTCCTACCACGCCATATTTCATAGGGGGTTTTCTTAAAAGTCGGATGAGTGAAAACTCAGTTTTGCACAAAACATGTCGTGCTAACAGCTTCAGCCCAAAACTTCTTAGGAGTATCAAACTCAAGAAGCATGGTCCTAGCTGTCTCTTGTAGCGACCTATTCTTCCTCTCAACAACTCCATTTTGTTGAGGTGTGCGAGGAGAAGAGAAATTGTGTGAATAACCCGATTTTTCACAAAAATGTTCAAAAAGACCATTTTCAAACTCTCCTCCATGATCACTACAGATAGAAACAACATGGCAAGAAGCTTCATTTTCAACTCGTTTACAAAAGCTCGAGAAAACATCAAGTGTATCGCTTTTAGAAACGAGAAAGAAAGTCCAAGTATATCTAGAAAAATCATCAACAATAACAAGACAATACTTGGAGCCACAAAGCGTTTGTGTTCTCACTGGTCCGAATAGATCAATATGAAGAAGCTCAAGAACTCTCTTGGTACTCATGACTCCTTTGGATTTGAAGGAGGATTTGGTTTGTTTCCCTTGTGTGCAAGGTTGGCATTCCTCATCCTTATCAAAATCCAATTTAGGAAGTCCTCGAACCAAGTCCTTTTTGTTCAATTTCTTCATTTGATGCAAATTCACATGACCCAAACGACGATGCCAAAGAGAAAGATCGTTTTTATCCACAACTAAGCATCTATTTAGTATGGGCTTAAGAGCATCGAGAACAATAACATAGAGATTACCATTTCTAGTTCCCTTATATATAACATTGTAGGACAGGGAATCTAGAAGCAAGCATTCTAAAGAAGTAAATAGCACAAGATAACCATTATCACATAATTGGCTAACACTAATTAAATTGTGATGTAGGCCATCAACAAGCAATACATTTTTAATGCATAATTCATTTCCTACATCACCCTCACCTATAACCTTACCCTTTTTGTTGTCCCCAAAGGTTACCGATCCTCCTTTCTTTTTCACAAATTTGTTGAAATGGCTGATTTCACCAGTCATATGCTTAGAGCAGCCACCATCAACAATCCATTTCTTTTTAACCTGCAAGAAAAGAGGATGTCGGAACCCAACTCAAACTTTGGGGTCCGGGGTTAGCTTGGGGACCCATTTCATCTTTGGGTTGGTCCCCTTAGGCTTGTAAGGACAATAGGTAGAATAATGGTCATCACATTTGCAATGAATACAAACCATGGGGTTTTTAGAGCCGGAAGACTCTCCATTGAAGATTGGAGGTTCCACACTCTTTTTCTTACCCTTCTTCTTCTTACCTTTGGGAGTGGTCCCATTATATCCTAAACCACTAGTACCAACTTGTTTGGTAGAGTGCTCTAGGACATCATTTAGGGATTTCTTTCCCGAAAGAAACCTTTGCAAAGTAGATCTTAATTTAGCATTATCATCACTAAGATTTACAACAGTAGTAGATAGACTAGCAAGATCTTCTCTAGTATGTAAAAGGTCAGCCTCAAGACAGAGGACTTTAGTAAGAAGAGAATCTTTTTCTAGAGTTAAGCTAGCAACTTCATTTCTAGGCAAAACAGGTCTAGAGATAAATCATTAATTTGAGCAAGCAATTTTACATTTTCAGATTTAAGAACAACTATCTCTCTTTGATAGGCATATATTTCTTCTCTCCTAGCATCATCAATAAGCTTGAGTTCTACATTTTCATTTTTAAAAGTATCAAGCTCATCTAGGCACTTTTGGTTTTCTATCTTAAGATTTTCAATATTTTTAAGATATGTACCATTCTCAACCTCTACTCCATTGTATTGAAGTTCAAGGTCAAGATATTCCCCTTGCAAGGATTCTATGCTATCAAGATGCAATTTTTCATTTTCATTAAGAATGTCAATTTTTGCATAAAGATCATCAACCATTTTGCCTAATCTTTTCCTCTTAGATTTACATTTAGCAAAAGATGATTGGCATTCATTAAGCATATCAATGAGAGTTTCCTTAGATAGCTCAAGTAAATTAACATCACTATCCTTGCTTACCTCACTTACCTCAATTACATCTTCACTAGTTGAGGCCATGAGAGCAAGATGGCATTCTCCATCTTCGGAGCTTGAGGAGCTTGAAGAAGAAGACTCCCATGCCGCATGAGTTGCATCTTTGGATCTTATCTCCTTCTTGTCTTTCCTCTTGTACTTTGCTTCTCTTTTGTACTTGTCATCCTTCTTGTGGCTGCTCTTATGATGGCTCTTCTTGGCCTTTGGGCAGTCACTCTTGTAGTGGCCTTTTTTACCACACTCGTAGCACCTAGGAGTTGAGGAGGAGGGCTTGCTCTTCAAGTGCTTCCCTTTTGAGTAGTTGGATTCATGATCATTGACACCTTCATCTTCACTTGAGGAAGGGCAGGGAGACTTCATAGCAAGTTGTTGTTGTTAGACCATTTCTTCAATTTGAGCTTTGAAGGTTGTGTCCTTTATCTTCTTTGATTCTATTTCTTCTCTTTTCTCCTCTTCCTCTTGCTTGTCAAGCCTAGGTTCATGGGCTTGAAGGTTACCAACCAGCTCCTAGGTTGATAACTCGCTTAGCTTGTAGACTTCTTCAATTGAAGTGACCTTTAGCTCCCATCTCTTTGGTAGAGATCTCAAGATTTTGGCATTGATTGTACCTCTATCCATGACACTCCCAAGGGCTGCAAGGCTGTTCAAGATGACGTTTAGCCTTGTGTACATATCTGCCACTCTTTCATTCTTCCCCATCTTGAAGTTCTCAAGAAGAACACCAAGCATGTAGACCTTGGCCTCCTTGACTTGCTCGATCCGTTCATAGGTGACACACAACTTGTGCCATATCTCATGCGTCGTGTCCCATGAAGAGATGCGGTTGAACTCCGATGGTGTAAGGGCGGCGTAGATGATGCTCATGGCTTTGGAATTGAGTTGATCAAGCTTCATCTCCGCTTCCGTCCATGTGGTGATGTCCCCTTTTGGATCTTCATACTTGAGATGGACAATCTTCCACATTTCGAAACTCACCCCTTGGAGATAGAATTGCATTCTCCTCTTCCAATATAAGAAGTTTGTGCCGTCGAAGACCGGGGGTCTCATGGAGAAGCTTCCTTCAAGGTTGAGTGACCCAAGAGTCGAATCTCCCATCTTCTCCTACTTGTTGAAGTAGCTTGGAGAAGACCTGCTCTGATACCACTTGTTGGATCGATGGGCTCTAGAGGGGGGGTGAATAGAGCTACACACACTTCACAAAATTGATTAGACCACCAATTTAATTGAAGTGCAAAAACTAATGCAAGCATCAATTTGATATCCTATTCTAGCATACAAAGCAAGGATAAGAGATAATGAATATCATGCACTTGGACAGGTGATTTAGAGTGGTTCCACGTCCTAAACTTAGGAGTGATGTCAGTCCACTACCTAGAGTTGGTTAGACTCTAGGATTTGCAACTTGGTCCTCTTATTTATCACGATAAGATTACAAGAAACATAAACCACACAACCAAGGGCTTAATTACTCAAGATAAGATCTTCTACCTATCCAAGGACTTACCCACAAAGTGAGATTCTTCGGCCTTCTACAAAGGACTTACCCAATCTCACCTTAGTCTTCAGCCTTGCATGAATTACCTATCTTACTTGAGCTTGCCTTGCACCTCTCCTTCACTTGGAGAGCTTGCCCACGTTTTCCCTTCACCAAGGGAGCTGGAGCAACGATCAATCTTCACTCTTGAAGATCAACAACACATCTTCCCCTTCACTCGAAGAAGAACAGCAGCAACTCCTATTTCACTCAGAGAAGTAGCTTCAATCAATCTTCAATTTGATTTGGAGGTAGGAAGAAAGAAAGGAGAGCTTTACATAACACAAAGGATAGCTCTCATACACAGGGACCTAACTCACTCTCATGAAATTGTCTTGAAGGTAGAGAGAGAAAGGGGCTTAAGGGCTTGGAACACTCTTAACTAAGCTAGAACCAAGTTTGAAATGGAAGAGCAGCTTGGAATGAAGTCCAAGGGGTTCTATTTATAGTTGAGGGTGGCCCTTTATGTTGTGGGACACTTGGGTGCAAAAATGGTCGTTTTTCCTTCAAGAAAATGGCTATATTTTGCCCAAAACAATTCACCAATAGTTATATTACTTTTTTTGCAAATTCCGTACAGTCATTCGGTCGAGTATCAACGGGTGTAACTCGACCGATCAAGTAGCAGGCAATCCGATTGTCAAATGATCAGTCAAGTTTGTCCTGAGGAAACTCGACCGACCATTTCAACTGGAAATGGCCTACTACCCAATCGATCGAGTTCTGTGAGTGCACAACTCGACCGATTGCAATCTTCAGAAAATCGACTCAGGATGATCGGTCGAGTTTCAGGGTGGGAAACTCGACCGACCAAGTGCCTGAAATTGATTTTCTAATTTGCAATAAAAGTGATTAGCACTTGGTGAATTTTGTCCCAAACATTTTTCTCTTCTAAGTTACAAGCATATTAATCGTTACAAGTGATTACATATATGTTCAAAGGAGATTTACATGGAAATCCTAAAATGCACACTTGTAGTCAATTTGGCTTGCACTTGGCCCATTCTAGGGCTTTGTATATATGATCCTTTTCATGTACCTAATGCCTGAAAACAATCTTAAATGCACATGTTAGATACATATGAATGGAATGGTTAATTCATTATCAAAATATAGGTAATGTACAACCTCTAGGTCAACAGATCGAACCCTAACCACACATCTAAGGATATCAACCACCTTCTTCTACTGTGGGAACCTTCTTGAGAGACCCCTAACCTTTCTTTAAGTGTTGAACAAGCTTAATTACCATACTTGAATGCTTATAACCATGATATAACCTTTTTATATGCTTTTTAATCATAAGACAAACTTAACTTTCAAGTTTGGTCTAATTTGAACATTGTTTGTGCAAGTTATGCAATTTTATGTACATTTGGACTTTTCTATAATTCACCCATATTGGAGGTTTATCTTGCAATTTGTCACTTGAATTATGTTCTTTAGATTTTCTCTCATCATTATTGAGCTTTTTGAGCCATGTGTCACTCAATTGTAGCTTGGTTTGGTGGTGATATGCTTTAAGGGTGAATTAGGGTTTACCCTTCCATGGATGAGCCACCTTGAAGGCTAACAAATGATTGTACCATTGGTTTGGGAAACAACCAGTGGTCATCAACTTATGGGACAATAAGGGAACATCCATTGGTCAACTTTAAGGCTATAGGTTTATGTCTCTTTCTGGTTTGGTTCACTTGAACCGATGGTTCACTCATAGACAGGATCAACTGATGGTTTAACCACCTATTGACCTATAAATGAACAAACAATGGTCACCAACCCTCAAAAGCTGGTGGTTGTCCTGGGAGATCAACAATTGATGGCTTAGAAGTCCCCAACATCTGGTGGACCTACTACTTGCATGTCCATATAGGTCCTAAGCCATGGACACTTGGAAAGAAGCTTGGACACCTCATGCTTTGCTTATTCCTTATTCATGGGCTATATCTATCTATTCCTTGCACAAGTTTGAAACATTTTCTCACTTCCTATTTCCCATAACTTAGACCATTGACTCCACTCTATTTGTCTATAGAACCAGGTGGTCTAAGGTAGAAGACGACCCCCTTATTGGAGAAGAAGGTCTCCTATAGCTTTGTCTAGCCCAACCTAGGGTTTCTAAAGTCATCTCCTAGAGTTTTCGACCAAGGCAAGCAATTTACTTCCTTACTTCTCTATTTTACTTGTTCTTATTAATCCTTCTACCTTCCTCCAGGTCAGAACTCTATAGGTCCATGGTTAAGCTTTCTCTAGAGCTCAAAGATCCTACCTTTCTTGCTTCTTCTTCTAGGGTTTTGCTTCTTTTGTGGTGAAAGGTGCTAGATGGCCGAGTTTAGAGCTTTTGCTAGGGTTTTCTACCCTCCATACTCGAGTTTTCCTATTGTTTAGGATCTTATGTTCTTACTAGAGGCAAGTTATATGATGTGATCCATGTTTATTTCTTACCATAAGCTTGGTAACTCATGTTCTTGCTTAAAAACAAAGATCTAAGCTTGTAGAAGCTATGCTTGATTAGGATTTTGAATTTTTATGGTGTTCCCTATTATGTTCATGTTCTAGATGAACCAGAAATCAGGTGTACACCCTTCCTAAGGTATAAGATGATCTAGAATAGGTTGTTAACACATCCGTTGGTGCTAAGCACCTAACAACTGATGGTCCAACTTAGGGTTTTCATGCTATTTCCTTCACTACGACATGACCCGATGGTGATACCATGTAACAATCGATGGTGTTTCTATCATGACAACCGATGGTGGTGACCAATGGTGTCAACCAATGGAGACAACCTATGGTCACCCATTCAGTTAGGTTTTGGCTCTATCAGAAGCTTAATGATCAACCACTAAGTACCCTAATGATGTTATCAATCAATAATGGCATTAACATAATATCTGATGGTATTAAATGAATATAGTATTGATCTAATAACCGATGGTGACTTAATGATCACAACCGATGGTGGATCAGGTCACCATAACCAATATATATGTTGATATAATAAATGAATGCTCTTAATGCAAAGATAACCCTACAATGTTATCATGTAAACATCTTTTATTTATTTAATGAAATATCATGCTAACCATGTGCATCACATGTGTGGTGATGTTTATTGAGTCTTGTTATAAAGCATGGAAAGACAATGATGAACTTGCAGGAAATGATGTGATGGTTTAATGACCTTTCGGCATGGTTGAGCCCCGAATGAGGTGTAATTCTCTTATGTTGACAAGGTTGATACCGTATGATGTTGAGATAAGAATTTATATCATGTGATAGTGTGATGACAAGTGTAGTCTCATGAATGAAAATGCATAATACCATGTGATGATGATGTAATGACACATATAGTCTCTTGATTGGAAGATGAATAGTGCCTTATGATGTTGAGATGATACATTTTGTCTCACACGCCATATATCTTTTGAACTTTTTATATAGTAATGTTTTCTAGAAATGAATTAGGGTTTGTATGTCCATTTGTTTGATGCAACCTTAATTCACGCAATTGGAATAAATAATCAAGCAAAATTTTAATCATGTAGTGCCCTATGCTGTAGAACCATTTCAGCATCAGAAGTTGCTGGTGGTGAAACGAGTATTCTTAAGGGAAACTCAGAGCACATACTATGCATATGTGGGATGTTTGTCATCCTGACTCCAAGTGTTATGGAGGATGGCTACAATCATGTCTTAGATATTGTGATATATTATGTGACTAAGTATGTTGCGGCTGCACTCAGGTGGCAGGGTTTTTCTTGCATACCCTGGTGTCTAGTGGCATGACCTGTACTAAGAACGGACTAGGTGTTGGCATCTTGACTATACGTCATTGTAGTGGTAGCTTGACTGATATGTCTCAACCTTTCTACTCGTACTGACTGAGGGGAAGAGATATTAGAATTCTGGCTCTCCTAGATCTTATACGGAACCGAATAGCCCTTCGCAAGGGTCAGTTGGACTTTGGATGGTATGACTCAAACTTCCAAGGGCTTAATAAAAGGAATAATACAAATGTGTGGCAAATCTATTTAGTGTTATACACATCACTTCACATAGGATGATAACTCTTGAATGCTCTCTTTTCATATAGAGGATGTGTAGTGAAATTATGTAAGTAGCCATGTTTATGATATACTACTACTATTGATTTTACTTACGATGATGGTCATCTCATATTGGAGATCATGCTTAAATTGTTAGCTATGCCTCTATTAGTTAAAGATGTTAAATTTCTATCAATGCCTCTATAGCTAGAGATGTTTTTACTATCAATCATGCTTATGCAGATTGATGTACATATATGTTAGTTCTACTCTGATGTAGAACTGCTTAATGTGATAAGACATGTTAATTATATTATCTATGTTTATGATTCTGAACTTATTAATGATGTTTGAGATGCTCATGCCACTAGACCTATTATATTGTTAACAAGGGTATGACGATAGTCAGGATATTGATGTTAGTTGTTATCAATACCTTCATGTACTTTATTAATCATAATTTCTGCTAAGCTTTTGAATTTTACATTCTTATTTTTCTTAAATCATTCAATTACTTAACTACTGCAATCAATAAGCATTGTTGAAGGTTATATCTCTTGTTGAGACATGGGTCTCACCCTTGTGGTTCGCCACATCTTTTTAGGTAATCATCAGTGATGATAGAAGATCCATGGAAGCAAAGAGGAGCAATAGTGATGAATCCTTGAGAAAGGTATTAGTTGTCTAGTGTGTCCTAGAGTCGTCCCTGTACTCTCATGTTTGGGTAGGAATGGTGTTTCAATCAAATCAGGTTTTCAGGAACATATTATATGCTTGTTCAAGTGATAAATATGGAAATGTTTCCTGTGTAATATGTATATGTGGTGGTTGAGGCCAAGGAACAATTATAAGAGATTCTTGGCATAATTTGAATACAAGAAAGTTTCTGGGCTCTTGTGTAATATTTCAAAGCATGTTGGTTATGTTGAATAGGTTTTAATTTACCCTCTTTTGGGGGATGTGATTAATTAGTGATCGATTGTGTTTTGTGTTTTGAGTAATCACATTTAGTGTAATGGGTTCTCACACTTATTCTCCACCTATAAGAGGAGGGACGAGCTCTAGACAACAAGGAAGAAGAAAGGGGGTCCAAAAGGTTCGTCTGCATGCAAGAGAGAAGGTATAAGAAGTTGTGGGTGAGAGGGGAGAGAAGGTTAAGGTCTCCTACTAGGTTTGCCATGTGTCCATGGCCTAAAGGGTCACTTACATGTAAAGAAGAAGCTCCATAAGTTGTGGGAGTCTGTAGGTCCATCAGATGATGACCTCTCGGGGTGTTCATTGAGTTCCAAGCCATGGTAACCATTGGTTTTGGAACCCTAGGTCACAAGGGTGAAAACCATTGTTTTAGAACCTCTCTAGGTGAACCACCAACCCAAGGAGCCTCAAGAGGGGAAAAAATCAACCCTCACACATCAAGGGACCTTCAAGGAACCTCCATTAGATTGCAACACCATCTGATCCCTTTCAACTAGGAGGACCATCGAGTTTTGTCCTCCAAGGTAGCTCATCCATGAGAGCAAAACCCTAACTCACCCTAGATGGATGTCACCATCAAACCAAGTTGCAACAAAGAACTCGATGGATCAAATTGCTCAATAATGATAAGAAAACATGTAAGACACAACAATAATGTGACAATTTACAAAAAAATCTTAGATATGGGTAAATTGCAAAAAAGTCCAAAATAAGCAGATAATTGCATAACTTGCACAAATAGTGTCCAAACGGGACCAAACTTGAAACTTAAGATTGTCACATGATATAAAAGAACATATTAGGGTTATATTAAGGTTTTAATCATCCAATTAGGAGAAGAAATCATGTTCAACCAAAAATCAAGGTCAGGGTCCTTACATTCTTGTCCTCTTTTGGAATATTGAGGATCTTGAATGCCTTCTCAAGCTCCATCAACCACATATCAACATTAGCTGGGTCTTATATACCTACATATTCAACCAATCCAATACATCTCATCCTCTCGAATGTCTTCCCAGAGCCCTGAGATTCTGCATTAGGGACAACAGCCCTAGGTTGAGGTAGGAGCGCTCTATCCGCTATATGCGTAATTGTGGCCATGAGTTGTCCAAACATGGACTGAAAGGTAGGATTGGCCATGGTTGCAGGGTCAAACTGGGGCACTGTGGGCTGCTCCAGCCCCATCTCTGGCACTCTATATTCATGTGACTGCCTCCTAGTGCCACCTCTTGGAATGACATAACTACTCTCAACATGTTCCTCACATTCTCCAAACAAATTTGCATAAGCACAAGCTATACTCATATAAGTTGGAATACATAAGGATAGACACAAACCCTATTCCTATGTCCCTCTAGATTTAGGGAACCTAGGGTTATGATACCAAAACCTATCGGCGTACACCTCTCCACACCAAATGAGATAACTCAAAACAAAACATGTGATCAACATCTAATCATCCATGTTACCAGAAGAACGGATAACTTAAAACTGATTTCAACATTACTATCATGTTTAGAAACATTTATAGAAAGGTCCATCAAGCTATATCACATCACATACCATATCAGGTATTTACATGCCTGTCTAGTGGAATCAACCACAACATGTATACAAAAGAGATGTTCCATGTGTACATGCCATGTACAACCATAGGCAACTACCAAAAACATGTGTGCATTTACACATCATCTACAAAACATCCCATGCCTAGACTTGAGAGTATAGGGACAACTTTAGGACTCTAAAAAACTATTGTCCAACCTTCTACTCCTACTTATCCCCAAGTTTCTCTTCCTTAACACCAAGATACTATACTGACCATGTTGTGACGACCACCTAAAAAGATATGGTGACCCATGTCCCAGTGAGAGATATAATCCTCAACCAATGGATATTGATTATAATAAGGTATATTATTAAATATGTTAAACAAATTAAGAAATTTAAATAGATTAAACAAGTCATGTAGGCTAAGAACAAAAATAGGCTAATCAAGATTAGTTCAATATCTAGAGAAATAGGTAAATCTACCACTTTCTATACAGTTGATTTCTCTTACCGCATTACAAAACAACTGAGAAATATAAGAGACAAGACAAGATCCAATGTGAAATGTGTTTAACCCTAAATAGATATACTACATGTTTGTATTATGTCTTTTATTAAGCTCTGAGGAATTTGAGGTATACCACACAAATTCCAACTCACCATTGTTAAGTCAAAATTAGTGCCATACAAGATCTAGGAGAGTCAGAATGTTAAGATCTCATCCTCCCTCAGTCAGTAAGAGTCCACCGTAATTACACATAAGGTTAAGCTACAAAACAACCTAGTCCTCCCATGGTATATAGGTCACAACACTAGTGAACAACCTAGTTTGTCTTTATAAGGTCACAATATTAGTGAAAACATGGTACACAAAACCCTATCATCCGAGGTGCAACCATATCTGCCCTCAATCACATCATATATACTGAATCATAATCATATGAGATACAACCTCGACCGTTCCCCTACCAAGGTATGACTACATCCATCCTTATGAACATACATATACTCAATAGTATATGACTCCAATCTACCATTAAAGGACAACTCGTTTCACCCTCCAACAAGTCTTGACACTGGAATGGATGTATGGCACAGAGCACTACATGATTAGGGTTTCACTTGACCAGTTAATGTCAATTATCTTTTAATTGCATCAATCAATTTACAAGAAAACTCTAAAAGAATTCTATAAAAATACATGGGTAGATTGCAACCTCAGAAGATATAAAATGTATGAAGTGTAAAGTTTCTCACATCATCACATGATATTGATTCATCACCATACATGTAGCCATATCATCATAATACCATAGCAGGATACAAGTCCTTGTCACATCATACACATGATAACTCCTCAATTAGGGCACAAAGCGATGTCCAAGGTCATAAGACCATTCACATCATTCCATGTAAGAACATCATTGTCTTTCCATGCCTCATCAAGGCTCCTCATACCATCACCATGTTGGACTTGGATGCTCTCTAGAGGGGTGGTGAATAGAGATAAAGCATTAAATCAAAACTCATTAGACCTTAAAGATAGTTCTAAGATAATATGGCAAGTATGGACTTTGACTGCAACTAAAACATAGATAAAAAGGGAGAGAGAGATTGGACAACCACAATAAAACAAGCTATGTAGAGTGGTTTCTTACTCCAAACTAGGAGTAAGTCAGTCCACTACCTAGAGAGGCCAAGCTCTAGGATTTTGCAACCATTTCATACTTATATTCCATTATAAGACATACAATATATGACCTTCCTTTTTTGGGCCAAGGATACCCAACCTTCCCTTTAAGGAGAAGGTATCCAACAACATACCAAAGGACTTACCTATCCAAGATCGAGACTTCAACCTCTCCACGGACTTACCACTTTTTCAAGGAGTCTTCTGCTTTCAACAAGGTCTTACCCACTCTTGCAACAAGTCTTTTTCCATGAAGGAATTACACACTCTTCTTGGATCTTCTACCTTTGTCTTCACCTTCTCCAAGGAGAATCTTTCACCAAGGGATTCACCTCTCTTAGCCATTAGAGAGAATCTTATCTTCATCTTGATAGTAGAAATGAGAGATTGGTAGGTGGAGAAAGTGAGATCCTCACAAGATATATATGTATGACTAGCTCTCTTACAAATCCCCTACTCGCTCTAATAGATGTAGCAAGTGACTAAGATTAGAGAGTGGAAGGAGGCTCTTGGAGGCACTTGACAATAATATAGGGACCTTCGAGATTCTTGGATAACCATGGGATGATACCTAAGGGGTCCTATTTATAGTTGGGGATGCCCCCGAGCCATTAGAAACACCTAAGGATGAATACTCGCCGTTTGGGGTGTTGCAACAGATATTTTTTCGAGTTTTGCTACACTCCAACAGCTAGAATCACTTTTTTTGCACTTTCCGTATAGTGTGATTGGTGGAGTTTACTTTTGGGAAACTCGGCTGATTGCACATATGCGAAAAATAAAATTTGAAACATTGATCGAGTTTATCCTAGATGAAAGTCGGTCGATCGCTTAAATTTAGTATTGCCAGTGCAGAGTGTCAGTCAGTTTAGTGTATGGAAACTCGATCGAACCTGGACACTCTCAAAATGAATCAAGGGTGTCAGTCATTTTTTGTCACAAGAGAAACAAAACCGAAAAATACTATGTGGTGTATTTTAGAAAATGTCATTAGAGTGCTTAAATATTAGATTTAAGTGCTCCTGATTTTTTCTAAGTTTAATTACAAGTCATACAATCATTACAAGTGATTTAAAAAATGATTCTAATCGATTTAAATCATATTCCATAAAAGTGAACTTGCATTGACTTTGACTTGTCTTTTGTTAATTTAGTATGCGCAAAGTTAGGGCATTTGGAATGTGTCTATACCTAATCTGAAATCACTCAAGTAGAATCATTAGACACATATAAGTGGAGTGGTTAGTAATCATCAAAACAACACTTTAGTCAATTTAGACTTTGAGTCAACATTGACCTTCATTCAACATTCTCTCCCTTTTTGAAGATAACAAACCATTCCATAAATGTATTGAAAGTATTTAATTAAAATCATACCTTTGGAGAAACTTAGGGGTTTCAATAAAATTGAATTCATATGCTCCCCTTCATTGATGCTCATGGAGTTCTCATACTCCCCCTCAATTGATGTTTTTTTTTGCATAGTTAGCTCTCATAACATTTATAGAAACTATGTCTTCTACTCATCTATGTTCTACATATATGTCTTCTCCCCTTAACATAAGACATGCTTTCTCCTCACACATGCCTTATCCCTATCTAACATAAGACATGCCTTCTCCCCCTTTGTCATGTCAAAAGTAGGGGTTTGAAGATCTAAATCAAAACATGTTAGAAAAAAGGAGATATAAAATGTTAGAATGAAGAGTAGAAGAACAAAACAAGGGGCTTGTCCAAACATAGTATATAAAGAAAATTAAGACATGCATTTGAACAACCCATGACATAAACACATGACTAATAGTATAGCACTGCTGACAACATAAGCATAGCTATTAGCATGAGAATGATTAGAAGTATGGGCATTGCTAACTACATAGGCATGACTAACATTATAAGCAATTCTAATAACATAAGCATTCTAGAAAACAACCAAGATAAGGATATGCAAGAAAGTAACTCAAGATAGTAGATATGTAGTTCAAGGAACAAGCTTGAGTATCAAACAAGATGCAAGCATGGCATATAGTAGAATACACTTGATCAAAATATGAACAAGGCTAGAACTACATGTATGTGAACTACTAGTATATGATATCACAAGTTAGGACTACTAGTAGGATCTAGATCATAGAAAAATATATAAAAGTTAAATAACAAGATATGAGTAGATTGTAGAGAAATATCCGGACAAAGAGATATGCAGTTTTAGAAGCATGAAAAGATATAACTCGCTAGCAAACATGGATTATTACCAAAAGATGATTACCACTAAGAAACTCAAGGTTTCATGAAAAATAAAATATACAACTAGAAAGATATAGCAAGTTAAAGCACAATGGAAGTAATTTAAGACACAAATAAGAGATCTAAAGAGATCATCATCAAAACTTGCATTACAACTCAAGATAGACAATTACAAGATATGAAGATACCAATTTAGAGTAATTTAAGAGATAGAGTTGTAAGCAACACATGCAATTTAAAGAATGGAAATAAGCACATATAAAGGTACCCAAGGGAGCACCATAGAATAAGGCTATTGGTTAAGAAAGTCTAGTTGAGAGGGAAATTCTCATCCAAAAAGACAATTGTATATTCTATGCACAGTGTTGACCGCCGAGTTTCTGGGTTGAACTTTTTGGTCGATGACATTTGTTGGCAACACCCATTGGTGCTTGTTGGTCAAGTTTCTATCAGGACAAACTCGTCTGATAAACATACAATTTTCAAAAACATATCTATATGCTAGATAAAAAATAAACCATATCCAAACATGTGTAAGAAAGTTAGTAATGCACTATGAAAGAATTAGGAGAAGCTTTTGATCAAGAACGTGATAAGAGTCACTATATATCGCTTTTGACTCAAAAAGCATATGTATAGTGCATACTAACATGGCAAAAACACATTATGATTGGATATGAGAAAAAAGAACATTACCTAGAGAGGTCAAGCTCTAGGATTTTGCAACAGTTGCAAACTTATATTCCATTATAAGACATACAATATATGACTTTCCTTTTCTGGTCCAAGGATACCCAACCTTCCCTTTAAAGATAAGGGATCCAACAACCTACCAAAGGACTTACCTTTCCAAGACCGAGTCTTCAACTTCAGCACAGACTTACCCACTTTTTCAAGGAGTCTTCTTCCTTCAGCAAGGTCTTACCTACTCTTGCAACAAGTCTTCTGCCTTAAAGGAATCACCCACTCTTCTTGGATCTTCTGCCTTTGACTTCACCTTTGCTAAGGAGAAGCTTTCACCAAGGGACATCTTCCCTTCTTCCTATTTGCCTCTCTTTAGAGAATCTTCATCTTCATATTCATGGTAGAAATGAGATATTGGGAGGTGGAGGAAGTGAGAGCCTCACAAGATATACATGTATGACTAGCTCTCTTATAAATCCCCTACTTACTCTAATGGATTTAGCAAGTGATTAAGCTTAGAGAGTGGAAGGAGGCTCTTGGAGGCACTCAACTATAATATAGGGACCTTTATAGTGCTTGGCTAACCATGGGATGAAACCCAAGGGGTCCTATTTATAGTTGGGGATGCCTCCTAGCCGGTAGAAATACTTAAGGATGAATACTAGTTGGGGTGTTGTGAATGATTTTTTTTTTGTGTTGCAACACTCCAATGGCTAGAAACACTTTTTCTTGACTTTCCGTATAGTGCAACAGGTCAAGTTTACTTTTGGGAAATTGACCGATTTCACTATGCGACAAAGCAAATTTGAAGCATCAGTCAAGTTTATCCTGGATGAAACTCCGTCAATCGGTTAAATTTAGTTCTGCTAGTGTAGGGTGTCGGTCAAGTTTTGTGTATGGAAACTAGACCAAACCTAGACATTCTCAAAATGCATCAATGGTGTCGATTGAGTTTTGTCAGAGGAGAAACTCGACTGAAAAATGACGTGCTCCTGATTTTTTCTAAGCTTAATTACAAGCCATACAATCATTACAAGTGATTTACAAAATAATTCTAATGTATTTACATCACCTTCCCCAAAAGTGCACTTGCATTGATTTTAACTTGTCCTTTCTCCAAGTTAGGATGCCCAAGCTAAGGCATTTTAAGTGTGTCTATACCTAATCTAAAATCACTCAAGTAGAAGCATTAGACATAATAAGTGGAATGGTTAGTCATCATCAAACAAGGGTATAGTCAATTTAGACCTTGAGTCAACATTTACCTTGAGTCAACACACCATACATGAGACATATAAGTCGGTGCCACATTACATCTAAGAGCCATGATATTTATATGAAAGCAAATTAGGGTTACACCAACATAGAGAGAAAAAGTACTCTATCGTCATACTAATCATACAGTAGGCTATTTACCATCATCACTTACTTGAATTAGGGTGATATTAAGCGTGATGAGTTGAATTTTCATTACCAAACAACACTTTACTCAAGCCTTAGGTTTGTATTCATTTGAGGGCAAAGGTAAGACTATTAAAGCATGCATAACAAAAGCACCAAAGAATGAGGGTTACTAAATCAAAACACCACCAATATGTTGGATCCTAGATGGGTGATTAGATGCTTTAGAGGGGGGGTGAATAGAGTTGAATGCACTTAAACAAAATTCATTAAACCTTCAAGATATATCACAAGATAAGGTTGCTAAATAGGAAATTTGTGTGCAACTAAAACATGCATAGCAAGGATAAGAGAGATTGTGCAAACACAAGTAGACAAGCTATTTAGAGTGGTTCCACACTTCAAACTAGAAGTATGTCAGTCCACTTACCTAGAGAGGTCAACCTCTAAGATTTCCTAACCATTGCATTCTTATATTCATTCATAAGACTTACAATACATGACCAAACAAAGGACTTACCTATCCAATACAAAGAGTATTCAACCTTACCAAGGACTTACCCACTTTGCAAGGAGTCTTCCGCCTTCTTCCAAGGACTTACCTACTTTTGCACAAGTCTTCAACCTTGCAGGGATTACCCACTCTTCTTGGATTTTCCGCCTTTGACTAGACCTTCACTCGGAGAAGCTTCCACCTAGGACTTACCCACTTGAGCAAGGAGTCTTCTACCTTCACCAAGGGCTTACCCACTCTAGCTCCAAGTCTTCAACCTTGATCTTCACCAAGGGATGCCTTCCCTTGTTCTTCTTCACCTCTCTTAGCCAAGAGAGATAGTCTTCATCTTCATGGTTGAAATGAGAGATAGGGAGGTGGTGGAAGTGAGAGCCTCACAAGATATACATGTAGGACTAGCTCTCTTACAAATCTCCTACTCACACTAATGGATGTAGCAAGTGATTAAGATTAGAGAGAGAGAGAGGAGGCTATAGGAAACACTTAACTATAGAATAGGAACCTCACATAGAGTTTGCATTGAATGCTCAACCTTGGAATGAAGCCCAAGGGGTCCTATTTATAGCTGGGTATGCCTCTTAGCCTTTGGGAACACTTGAGAATGAAAACTAGATGTTTTGTGGCTTGCAACGGATATATTTTCACTTGTTGCAACTCCACAATAGCTAGAAGCACTTTTCTGCACTTTTTCGTACAGTGCATTCGGTCGAGTTTCTATAAGGGTAACTCGACCGATAGAGTAAAAGAAAAAGTTGATATTCAGACCATCGGTCGAGTTTGTCCTAGGGAAACGTGACCAACCAATGAAAATCAAATTGGTCTGGTACTCCATCAGTCGAGTTATGTGTAGTGTAAACTCAACCGATCAAAAGTCATTTTCAAGATCCAATCAGGATCGGTCGAGTTTGCAACTCACAAAACTCGACCGATGAACAACCTGATGTGAATTTTGGAAAATGGCTTTTGAGTGCTTAAACATTCGATCTAAGTGCTCCTGATTTTTTCTAAGCTTAATTACAAGTCATACAATCATTACAAGTGATGTACAACATGATTCTAATGGATTTACATCATATTAAAAAAATGTGCACTTGTATTGACTTTGACTTGTCTTTTCTCCAATTTGATATGCGCAAGTTAGGGCATTTGGAGTGTGTCTATACCTAATCTGAAATCACTCAAGTAGAAGCATTAGACACCAATATGTGGAATGGTTAGTCATCATCAAAACACGAGTTTAGTCAATTTAGACGTGAGTCAACATTGACCTAATTGACCTTGATTCAACACAATAATGGTGTATAAAGTCAACCATCATCATCATAGAGTCAATACAACATGAAAACCATATAGTTTAGGAAACTTCACCTGTCACTTAGGTTAGGGATGTTATAAACCACTGAGAAAACAAGGTAGTTTGTGACCACCATAGGCTAGAATGATTGGTGACTGCTAAAACTAAGGCTAGAAACATCAGCAACCAACATGCATTAGAACCTTCCATGACTATTGAAGATCAAGAAAGTCATCGACCGCTGAAGAGTGGCCACTACAAAGACCACTTAAGGTAAAAAAAAAATGGAGACTGATGGGAAACATAAAGCTTTGATGACCACTTAGGGTCTAACATCTCATCGACTGCTAAAAGTCCAAGGCTTAGCACCACAGGGCATTAAATCTTGGCGACCCAACAAGAGAGAGAAAAACATGGCGACCAAATCATAGTTTAAAACTTAGCGACCATCATATCTCAAAAATCCCTTTGACCACATAGATCAAAACTTGGGGACCATGAAGAGACCAATAATTCATAAACCACATGAATCCAAATAGGTTGGTCAACATCAAATATGAGAGGTCATCAAGATGAATTACTAGAAAGAAGATCAACTCAAAACCCTAATAAGCAACCGTCATGAGAGAGAGAGTGAAAACCAACGTTTCCACAAGCATGGAATGACCAAAACTTCCATCATCAAAGAGAGGTTCGTGCACAATGGTTTAGGGTTCATCCAAGAAGAGTTATCTACTCAATATTGCCATAATAAATAAACCCTACGTCAAGGATGTTCTTTATACTTAAGAACAACATTCTAGGGCAAGATCATGTATATGAAAGATATAAGTAAGAAATAATCATGGACAAAGTTATATAAATCACCTTAGAGCTAATTTAGAAACTCCACACAACAAAGTATCTTGAGGAAGAAAGGTAGGAATCCTAGTTTGAGTACTCCTCTCAACCAAGTTAACTCCACTTCTAAGAAAGAAGCAAACCCTAGGTCAAGGAAGCAAGAAAGAGAAGCTCTTCAAGATCTAACTCAAGCACTACCATGGAACACCATGGGTTTGACCAAGAAGAGAAAGAAGAAGGGTAGGGAAGTAAGGAAAATAAAGATGTAGAGAGATCTCACTTACCAAGACCAAGAAGAAGAGCAAGGTAGCACCAAACGATCACAAGAAGGGTAGATCCAATCCTAAGCTCAACATGCAAGGAAGATCCTCCTCCTTCAAACGTGAGCTCATCCTTCACCACCAAGAAAGAGGGGACGAGCTCTAATAGCAAGGAAGGGAAAGAGACAGAATACTAGGTTGTGTAAAGAGGTTATTTGAAGGCAACGAGAGGGGTTTACATAACTTAGGTTTGGAGAGAGAGAAAGAGGGTTGGGTGTCAAGCCAAACATGCCATGTGTCCAAGAGATCTCTTCCATGCAAGAACCACATTCACCTCTGCAACTAGGGTGACCCCACCAAGAAAAACCGTCGACCAACTTGGTCTAGAAAAAGAAACTACCGCTAAACATCCTTGGTGACCAACACAATAGAAACTCTAACGGTCGCTAACCCTAGAGGATGTTGGAGACCATGATGAGTGAAAAATATCATCGAACACCAACACTAGGGTGGCACAAGAAAACATCATCGACCTCCATGACTAAGGACCAAAGGAAAACTTGGAAATTGTCATAGCAAGGTGATCAACACCCAAGGTCAAACATAAACTTAGGGCATCCATGCAAACCCTAATCTCAACATGAGATGTCACCACTCAAACCAAGGTGTGACAAGATGCCCCAAGTCTCAACCATAACCAACATGATGTGGAAACGTGTGAGGCACAAAAATCATGTGACAAATTGCAAGGGAAACCCTAGATATGGGTAAATTGCAATTATGTCTAAAACAAGCATATATGCATACCTAGCTCAAATAGTGTCCAAACTGGACCAAACTTAAAGGTTCATCCTGTCACATGATATCAAATAACATCAGAAAGTTTGATTATGGCTCTAAGCATCGAATTATAATAAGAAAGCATGTACAAACACAAGGTCAAGGATCTTACATTGGCGGTTCCCAAAATCCATCAATGGTGTCGGTCAAATTCATCAAGGATGAAACTCGGCCGAAAAAACATCATGTAAATAATTTTAGAAATAGCCATTAGAGTGCTTAAATATTCCTTTTAAGTGCTCCTGATTTTTTCTCATCTTAATTACAAGTCATAACATCAATACAAATTATTACAAAAATTGTCCTAGGGTTTTTAGGGCATTTTTCACAAAAGTGGTTTTGTATTGACTTTGTCTTGTATTTGGTCAAGATAGGGCTTGATGGAATTGATCATTTTCATGTACCTAATGCCTAAAATAAATCTCAAATAGACATATTAGATACATATGAATGGACTGGTTAGATCATCATCAAAATATGGACAATGTATAATTGTTAGGTCATCACTCCAAGACTTCCTTTAGATTTGCTCCTTGTTCACTTCCCTCTCTAGATGAGATAGTACCATCATCTACCTTATCTTCGACATTGATATATTAAGGGGTACCATCTAAAAAAGGTCACATATACTTAGAGTTAGAACATATGAATTGGATTTTTTCCTAGTGATCATTTATTTATTTGCTATGATACATTAATGTAACACACCACTCTCAAATACATGCAACAACTGAGCAGAAACACTTATCTTTCCAGGGGGTGTCACACTCATGATACTCCAATGCAAATAAATAAATATTTTTTCATAAATTATCTTAAAAATATTTATGCAATGTTTATCGGATATGGATACTACATCTAACTTCTTCATCAAATCTGAGATCTAACTATTAAAACATGGAATAACAATGCATTAAACAGAACATTCCAAAAATTAGGATATCCAAGGTAGATGGCACCCACCAGGTTTAACTTCAAGGTCTTCTAATCCTTGACTTTCTCTTCTTTAATCCTCACTTTCTCCAATACATGGGAACATTGCAACCCCAATCACGCAAAGAAAAAACATCACATTAGTAAATGGTATTGTCACGTTATAGCATAAGAAAAGTAATTATACTTGACATTTATAGAAAACTTGACTTGAACATTAACTTAAGCATTCTTGAAATAACTTCTTGACATAAGGAATTGCATAAGTAAAATATGCATCTCTCTATGATTTCCCACTTAAAGGCACATAATGCTAGGAAAGCCCATAGTGATCACTTGAGGTCCATGACTTTGAGAGCATATAAAACTTCACCATTTAATAAAACAATATTTGTAATCTAAAAATTAACATAAATCTTGAACTTGAATTTTTAACATGATAAGATTTCTCCCTATTTGCACATAATTGGGATTTCTTCCTGTTAACATGAACACATTAGAAGATCATAAACAGACTTTAGTAAACATGATACTTTTTTTTTGGAAATAGGTAAATAGTATTGCCAAAAAGGTGTAGCGGAGCTACCCGTCAAACATTACAACTATGAGCGTACAAACAGAACATGTAGCTCAATCCCATGGCGTAACTCTACAAAATGCCCCAAAATTTCCTAGCTAGTAGTGAGCTGCCTTTGACAAGGTCTTTTCTAGCTCTAACCACATTTCTCATGTCTATACATATTTTCTGAATAAGGTCAGATTCAATAGTCCTATTGCTGCCATGTATTCTCTTGTTTCTCTCCCCCCATATCGTGTAGCAAAACAAGGTAATGCACAGACCAGCAAACCCTATTTCAAACTTGGATTTGTTAGAAATATCAAAAAACTTGATGGTATCTTCGAAGCAATTATAGTTGCTAGCAGCCCAACCATTTTTGAGGCAGATGGTTCTCCATACGTACATGGAGTATCTGCAGGCAGTAAACATGTGATCATGGTCCTCGTCTCCTCTGTCACAAAGACAACAACGTGCATTAACTTGCAGCCCCCATCTGCGCATCCTGTCTTTAGTAGTGAGTTTCTTCAAAATAGCTTTGTAGGTAGTTGTACTCCACTTTGGAATATGAAAGGGTCCCCATAGAGTTTTGAACCAGTAGACACGTGCACCATCTCCCAAGTTGGTCCATGGTGTGATGTGTTGGTTTATCAACACCATCATACCATCGTCACCCACTTTGTAGAGGTTCTGTGCCTTCTCCCAGCTATAGCACATCTGCCTCCACGCTCTTGATTGTTGCGTATTCAAGGAAGGGATGAGGCCATACCTGATCCTCATCCAGCTCATCCATACATTATCTTTGTCCCTTAGAAATCTGTCCATCCTCTTCAATCTATAGCTGTCCATAATATCCAAAGGGTGTTTGATATTCAGCCCACCATTTTCAAAAGGTTCAGCAATGATCTCCCATGCTACACTATGGTTCTTGCCTCCCCAAACAAAATTGGCTATTATGGCTTTCATTCTATCCACTGTTGGGTTTGGTATCTCACATACATCCCCAAAAGCGAATCATACTTTGGATGACCGATCTAACAAGGACTAACCTCCCTGCCATGGAGATTTGAATCCCACTCCACTGTTCCACCTTTGTTCTAATGCCATCAAGGCAGGCCGTGAAGTCTTTGGTAGTTCCCTTCTCTCTTGCAATCAGTGCCCCGAGGTACCTCGTAGGGAATTCACCATCTTCCATTCCTATTTCCCTTTCAATCTGCCTCTTCTGCTGTCACAAAACCTGGAGCAATAGATTTTAGATTTGATTTGGTTGATGTAGAGCCCGGACATCTTGCCAAACTGGATTAGGACTCTTTTCATTTTGTGTAGCCTTTTCGCATTTCCCACCGAGAAGAGCATCACATCATCCGTGAAGATTAAATGGGATATAAATTTTGTACCATTGGTGTGGAAGGTCTTGATGTTACCTTTCTCTTCCGCCTTATGAAGCATATTAGTGAGCCCTTCCATAACCAAGGTGAACAGGAGGGGGGACATAGTATACAACAAACATCAATCAGGGTTAATATAATTCATCACTTGAGAAGATTGAATTCTTTCATAATCACATAATAACATAATTAACACACATAAACCAAAGTTCTTATGCACAACAACATAACACGTTTACCTTGATCATAGTGAATCCTAACCTAGTCTTCATGATCTTGAGTCAATCCTAAGTTTCCTAAAATTGGCATGCCTTATATCAATTGTCATCTTAATTAACATCCTACACCCTAATGTTTGGTCATTAGGAAATCATGGTCTAACATTATTGGATTAGGATTTGAAAACCTAGAAAATTAGATTCCATATCAAAGATCCTTTCCAAAACAAATTTTTTTCATAATTTTCTAGTTAAGTGTTGATTTACAAATTTCTGAAGAAATGACCAATTATAAAACAAGAAAAAGCCATGTGGCAACATTATCCAAAATGGAGGTGGGACCTTGCTTTAAGATGACCCAATTAAGGCTAGACATGTAGCCTTGTCCTGCTCAAACCATGCACTCAAAAGATAGAGAGATCAAAAGTAAAGCTCGTAGTTACAAAACCTATTATGCCATGTGGGCTAAATAAATCTCATCAAATACTAGGGGCAATACCAAATTACATCGTATGGGATTTTTAAAACACCACAAACTAAGGAACACATTGAGAATCCTTGAATCAAAACTCAATTGTTAGGGTGGATCTTGAGCAACCTACCTCAAAAATTTATGGTCGAGGTCCAGACGGACTTAAAGATAAAAAAATCAAGTTCTCAAGGTGACTGATGCACTAGATATTTGTAATTTGCATAGGTTGTTCTATATTGATTTTTGTGCAGTATTTCTTTATTTTTGTATTAATTTGTGCATGATTCATTCTCATTAGCCTGTGATACTTATTTGTATCAAATAAATGTAATTTTAATGTTTTCAAATGATTTATTATATTTTAAAATCTTATGTTCAGATTTTATGAATTTCATGAATTTTTACGAGAATCTACACAGGTCGGTAGTATCAATTTTGGAGTCAGTGGTATCGAAACATGCTCAGTTTGGAAAAGAAAGAAATCGAGAAGACTCGGTAGTACCAATTCTACATGTCGATACTACCGACAACATCAAAACATTTTTCTCAAGATTAGTTGAAGCAACTCGGTACTATCGACACACGGTCGGTAGTGCCGACAACTTGCTAGGTGGCCACAACAATTAAAGAAGTCAGTAGTGCCAACACCTAGTCGGTAGTACCGACATGTCGGGATTAGGCATATATGAAGATGATGTTTAATCTGACGGTTGAGGATCTATTTCTCCCTAAGTCACTTCTATGACTTAGGGGGAGTGCGACCGGACCTAATCATCATGGTCTATTCTATTGAACGAAAGCTGGGAGTCGGGAGAGGAGAAAGGAGAGTAGACAACCACATTCTAGACGATTCAGGCACCTCCAGTGGGCAGATTTGTAGCTGAAAGATAGAAAATTGCTTCGTTAGTTAGAGGGAGTCATCCAAACTAGTTTCTCCAGGGGGCTTCTTTAGTTTTCTAATGTTCACCATGTTTTTGTTCTCGTCTCCTATGCACGTGAACATGGAAATCATGCAGGGCTAATCCTCATGTTCCTTAAGACCTAGGAGTAGCCCAGTTATTCATTGTAATTGACTTAATGCCTTAATATACAATTTTGTCTTGATCTCTCGACATATTTCTATGAGAGTGTCATGTATGCATGGCCATCATAAGTAGTTTACTAGATCATTAATTGCTTCGAGAGAGGTATTAAGGGGTGGAAAATTCATAGAAATACATGTTTTATATCACCCTTTGAGAAATGTGGCTTACAGATAGGAAGAGATTACCTAGAGTTTTTGATGAAGTGCCTAAATAATAATACAATCATTATGAGGGTGAGATTGGTATTATATTAGGTAGTGAATTATGTTGTGAGAATGGGTAATTCTAGTTATATGTCTCTTTATACAACATTAGGAGAGATATTTATTAATGTCATATTGTTAATTGCAATGTTAGCCGAGGTGAAACTGTAATCCTAAGGAATTCACACCAATTGTGATCAAACACCAGTAACCTTAGATTTATTTTTTATGTTTTAGATAATTAAACCCTCATTCGAAGTTTTTTTTGGCATAAATGATCGCATTAGAGTTAGTAGTAGTCTTTTAATTTACATTTCCCTGAGTTTGACATCTGAGCCTTCTTAGGACTATATTACTCGATACATACACTTGCATTTTATATGTGTAGTTTGTGCATATCAAATTTTTGGCATCGTTGTTGGGAAAGCAGCAAATCCAACACTACGAGTGTTGTGATCGGCCACTCTAGGCCACAAATTTTTACATTTTTTCTTTATACCCCATTTAAGATGAATTTCAAATATCATTTATTCAATCAATGGTACTCATTTTTACATTGTTTTTTGATAATTTTAGGTACTAGTATATGGTGCAAACTAGATACCATAACTACAGAGAGTCGTAGCTCTATCCAGGAGGAGCTTCTATGCAATAAGAGTGAGCATGGTGCCTCAACGGGAGGACTAGTTCAGACCCCACCATCGACCACTCCACCACCTCAAGTAGAAATATTGGAAGTAGTTGAAATGGGGGAAGCAGAAGAAGAGCATACCATCTAGGAGAAGATCAAGGCGTCATCCTCAAAAAATCATCTTGGGCTAATCAAACGACCAGAAATAAATTTGGACAACTATAAGATAGATCCTGGGCTGGTATCATGTTGGTTGATTACACTAACAAGTTTCAATCATAAGAATGATCTTTTACTCAACTAGCTATATCCCGCAAGTATACGAGAGTAGTTGTAGTCGAGGTCAAACACAAGGAGCGTTGGTTAGTTAGGCACAAGAGTTATGATTTTTAATAATCTAGATTGTTGTATACAAGATGATTGGATTAGAACAACTAAATTATAGATTTAAAACAAAACAGTAAATTATCACTTAAGAAAAGTTAAGATTCAGATATGGAAGGATCTTGGATCTAAGATTTCACCAACATATCATAGCATAAAATAGGAGCATGAAATTTAAACATACTAAGCACTTGTTTTAAAGGAGGTTTTTATGTTGCACTTCACCTCTCAGTGTAAGTACAATGATCCTAACTCAATACAACATTCTCATGTATGAATTTCATTTTGGATCACAATTCTACTCCTCAACTCCATAATTTCCACTCTCGTGGTATAGAAGGAGTTGCCAAGAGAGTACCTCCTTACTCTCCTACTTATCTTCTTAGATCAAGCAAGAAAGCATAAAACATGCACATAAAGTGGCCATCCACACATGTAAGAAGCAAGAAACTAGTGCTCACAAGGTGGAAAAACAAGCAACTTAGCATTTAGTACAAAATTATCATGTACCTTACATGATATGACATGGGAGCTACTCTCCCATGTCCAAGAAAAAGAGTCTACTCATCCATGATAGTGTACAGCAGAAAATGTGCATAAATTTCAGAGTTTAGCATGGTTTAGAGAAGGAAAAGCTAAGCAATCCCAAGGTGTAACCAAAGCAAAGGTAGAATTCTGACTTGAGGATGAAATCCCACTTCTACAGCTGCTCTAAATTGGGCAAACCTCTCTCCCAAGAAGCTTGGTGGAGTGAAGAAGCTTTGTTGTACCTTGGAGAAGAAGAATGGAGGTTCTTTGGCAAGGAACCACCTCTTTTCTCCTCCAAATCACCCTCCTCTACTCTAGGCTTGCTTTGGGACGAGGGAACTGACAATAATGACCGAACATAACCGCCCATTAAGTTCCCACTTCGTTTTAAACAAAAACTCATATTTTTCAAAATGTTGAAACTGCCAAGTGCACGCCGTGCAACTTTCCAGATGCTTTCAGTTTGCTCTAGAATGCACTGCGCACGGCGTGCACTGAAGTAATGCACACCGTGCAACTTTCTAGAAACTTTCAGTCTGCTCCAGAATGCACTGCGCACGGCGTGCACTGAAGTAATGCACGTCGTACAACTTTCTAGAAACTTTGGTCTGCTTGACGCTCCCAGGTGCACGAAGTGCACTTTGGGTGCACGGCGTGCATCTGGCAGTTCTGGGCTGATGTGTATTCTGCTCATAACTTTCAGCGTGTAGGTCCGATTTATATGCCGTAAAAAGTGTTATTTGTGCAATTTTGAACCCCAAAACATGTAGATACTTGAGCAGTGATCCAATAAGAGATAATATGATATATTCCTCATAATTTCATTGTAAAATGTAGTACCTACAATCCAAAGAATGAAACAAATAAGAATAGCTAAAAATATAGAATCTAGCCTGAATGAGAGTGATAATTGAGTCAAAACAACATGGATATGCAACCAAACATGATACAAAAGATGATATGATTTGTGCACATCAAATCCCCCTAAGCTTAAACCATTGCTTGTCCTCAAGTAAAAAGAGCATAGAAACACAAATGAATAATTGTCAAGTTCATGCATAGATCAAATGAAAAGAAAAATGTGTATAAGACCAAACCAACCATGATGAACATGTTTATACTCATAGCCATCAATTCAACTTAAACACCCAAGAAAGAGATTTTTAGTTCAGCAGGGGTGGTCACAATTAAATGAATCAATCAATTAAACAACACTACGTAGAATTTGGATGACCAAAACAAGCAATTAGTAAATGTGCAACTCAAACTCTCAACTATTAAGGATAAAACTGATGAAATCTTAGTTAAAATAAACAATTTTAGTTGTACTCTCCTTCTTTCCCAAAAGTGATATGATAATGGATTATGGGTTCCGACACTCAGCTGCTAATGTAGGCTTATGCACACATGGAGTGTCGGTTGGGGTATTTTACCCTCTTTTAAGACATACCATCTAACCATCGTGGCCGGATCAGACTTACACTAGGCTAGCATGATATGTGGGTAGTTTAGACATCTTTTATGGGGTATAAAGATGAGATAAGTCAAAAGATTTTTTTTAAACATAGGAGAGTCAACTAAATTGCAACATTAGCTAGATTTCATTCATTTGTTTTGAAATTTTTTCATTGAAAGAGTGGTTTAAAATGCACTAAGAGCTTGGCAAGGGAATCCCATATTCCAAATGATGTTGTAAAGTTGATTTACTCACAAAAATTGAAACCATTACATGTTTTAAGAAATCAAGGATGTGAAAGATGAATGTTCAGGCTAGAAGCATAAACCAGAGTTAAGCACATGTTGATGGCCAAAATGTTTCATTTGATTAATGCATGCCTTTTACAATTTCTCCAAATGATATTTCTCATCAAAAGAGGACAATCAATTAAGCATAGAAGTTCTATCCACATATAAAAGATAAACCTCATATCATACTAGATTTTCCACCAGAAGAGCAGAACTGAAAACAACAACTAAGAAAAAGATGATAAAAGGGAAATAAAACTAGACTATCGGCTGGTTGCTCTCCCCCTAAGCTTGAAATTTGTAGTGTCCTCACTGCATATAACAAACTCAAGAGGATTTCAACCCGTTACCTATCATGGTGAATGATGAAGATGGAGGTCCATTGCTTTGATTTGAAGCTGGAAATTGTTATGCTAAAGATTGATGCCTCCTTGCAAATATGTCCTTGATTTAGGGCAAGCGAAAGCACCTATGAGCTGCAGCAAGAATAGTCTTTTATACGCCAATACTATTTGTCTTTTCATTCTCCTTTGAAGCATAATCAAAATATGAGTTGCGAAGAGTTTTCTCATTATAAAGTAATGTATCATCTAGAGTGTGAGGAGGAAGGACATGTGGCTTGCTTGAAGAATCAACATGTACAGCATGTGTTGTAGCTTTCTCCCCTTTAGTTGCAACTTCATAATCATCATGGATATCAATATCATCATACTTTGAAGGATATACCTCTATAAAAACTCCATTCTTCAATGTCACCGGCCTAAAATATGTTGGATTCATCTCCGGTGGACTAGGCAAGAAAGGTGGAAATGCTTCTTTGCTGAAAAGAGCTTGCTGGGCAATTTGTTTCTCCAAGATGTATGTATGAGTGGCAATATCATCCACCTTAGAAGAGAGTTGGCCAATGGCACCCTTAAGTGATTGTCTTTGTTGTTGTAACTCCTCATTTTTCTACATTTGAGTTGAAACAAATATTGCAAGCATGAACTCTAATCTAGAAGTTACTTGTGGTTGTGGCTGAATGAAATTTGAGTTCACATTGTTGTAGAAGTCCGGTGGAGTGTAGCCCATTGGAGAATAAATAGAAGAAGCATAAGATGTAGAAGATGAGTGTCTAAACAACCCACATGCATCAAAAATAATATTGGCTGCTTGAAATGGTTGTGTGCTTAGCTTCTCAAACCTTTGTGATAAAGTGTCTCACTTTGCTACAATTATGTCTATAGCACCAACCGTGTGATCTTCCACTTGCATTCTGGAAGTAGTATGTGAAAAGGATGGGTGGTAGCTTGTAGTCGGACTCCACTAGCAATGATTTTCTGCCATATCTTCAATAATAGCATAGGCTTCTCCATAAGATTTGTTCATTAGAGCTCCATTTGCAGCTACATCAATAGAGATCCTTGTATTATAGCACAAACCATTATAGAAAGATTGCAATAGAAGCCAATTTCTTAGACTGTGATGTGGACAAAGATGTTGAAGATCTTTGAACCTCTCCCATGTATCATACAAGGTCTCTCCATCCCTTTGAGAATAATTGATGAGTTGACTCCTTAGCTGCAAAGTTTTGCTAGGTGGAAAATATCTTGCCAAAAAGACCTTTAGAAGCTCCTCCCAAGTGTCGATTGACTTCTTTGGCAAAGTATAGAGCCATGCCTTGGCTCTATCTCTAAGAGAGAATGGAAAAAGGATTAGGTGTATCCCATCAGTAGGAACACCATATATCTTTATGGTGCTTAGCAACTATAGAAATTCAGCAATGTGGAGGTTTGGACCCTCCATTGGTGTCCCTCCAAATGCATTCAACTGTAGCAATTGTATGATGGCTGGGCTAATAGAAAACTCCTTTGCCTCAAATTCTAAAATATTAATAGGCTCACTCATGTGCATTGTAGCTGTACCAAAGTAGTCCTTAAGAGGAAGGTCATCCTCCTTGATTAGTTCTTCATGTGGATCCGGAGGATTAGGTGGATGTGGCATACATGGTGGTGGTGTATGTGGTATAGATGAAAGTGGTGAATATGAGGGTGTAGAAGAATGTGGTATGGGTGTTAGTGGTATATATGATGGCAGTGAATTAGGTGATTGATGGTGGTGTGGATGTAGGTGGCATGGGTGAATGTCATTTAGATGATGGTGACATGGATGATGGTTGTGTGGGTTGTGATTCCTCCATACATGTTTGGGTTTCACTCTTTCTTGCTCCATGAGGGATGCAAATGGTGTGTTCATTTTCTAAATGTAGAGATATGCAAAGTTCAAGGATCTTTTTATAAACACCCCATATGCTCTTGCAAATAAACAAGGTGAGTAAGATACAAAACCAAACGTGAAAGGTACAATAAATTATGATGATCATGATGAATTATGATTTATGGATATGATGGTGGATATGAAGGTTGTGATCTAGTCTCATTTACTTATCAACAACTCTTACTCTAACAGGAATATCGATGCTCCCCGGAAACGACACCAAAAACTTGTTGGTTGTTTACACTAACAAGTTTCAATCATAAGAATGATCTTTTACTCAACTAGCTATATCCCACAAGTATACGAGAGTAGTTGTAGTCGAGGTCGAACACAAGGAGTGTCAGTTAGTTAGGCGCAAGAGTTATGATTTTTAATAATCTAGATTGTTATATACAAGATTATTGGATTAGAACAACTAAATTATAGATTTAAAACAAAATAGTAAATTATCACTTAAGAAAAGTTAAGATTCAGATATGGAAGGATCTTGGACCTAAGATTTCACCAACATATCATAGCATAAAATAGGAGCATGAAATTTAAACATACTAAGAACTTGTTTTAAAGGAGGGTTGTATGTTGCACTTCACCTCTCAGTGTAAGTACAACGATCCTAACTCAATACAACATTCTCATGTATGAATTTCATTTTGGATCACAATTCTACTCCTCAACTCCATAATTTACACTCTCGTGGTAAAGAAGGAAATGCCAAGAGAGTACCTCCTTACTCTCCTACTTATCTTCTCAGATCAAGCAAGAAAGTATAAAACATACACATAAAGTGGCCAGCCATACATCCAAGAAGCAAGAAACTGGTGCTCACAAGGTTGAAAAACAAGCAACTTAGCATTTAGTATGAAATTATCATGGTCCTTACATGATATGACATGGGAGCTACTCTCCCATGTCCAAGAAAAAGAGTCTACTTGTCCATGATAGTGTACAGTAGAAAATGTGCATAAATTTCAGAGTTTAGCATGGTTTATAGAAGGAAAAGCTAAGCAATCCCAATGTGTAACCAAAGAAAGGTAGAATTCCAACTTGAGGATGAAATCTCGCTTCTACAACTGCTCCAAACCAGGAAAACCTCTCTCCCAAGAAGCTTGGTGGAGTGAAGAAGCTCTGTTACACCTTGGAGAACAAGCTTGGAGAAGAAGAGAAGAAGAATGGAGGTTCTTTGGCAAGGAACCACCTCTTTTTACCTCCAAATCGCCCTCCTCTGCTCTAGGCTTGCTCTAGGATGAGAGAACTGACACAAATGACCGAACATAACCGCCCATTAAGTTCCCACTTCATTTTAAACAAAAATTCATATTTTTCAAAATGCTGAAACTGCCAGGTGCACGCCGTGCACCCAAAGTGCACGCCGTACAACTTTCCAAAAACTTTCAGTTTGCTCCAGAATGCACTGCGCACGGCGTGTGCTGAAGTAATGCACGTCGTGCAACTTTCCAGAAACTTTCAGTCTACTCCAGAATGCACTGCGCACGGCGTGCACTGAAGTAATGCACACCGTGCAAATTTCCAGAAACTTTGGTCTGCTTGACGATCACAGGTGCACGGCGTGCACTTCGGGTGCACGACGTACATCCGACTGTTCTGGGCTATTGTGTATTCTGCTCATAACTTTTAGCGTGTAGGTCCTATTTACATGCTGTAAAAAGTGGTATTTGTGGAATTTCGAACCCCAAAACATGTAGATACTTGATGAGTGATCCAATAAGAGATCATATGATATATTCCTCATAATTTCATTGTAAAAGTAGTACCTACAATCCAAAGAATGAGACAATAAGAATAGCTAAAAATATAGAATCTAGCATGAATGAGAGTGATAATTGAGTCAAAACAACATGGATATGCAACCAAACATGATACAAAAGATGATATGATTTGTGTACATCATATCATTAGTCAAGCAACATGCCTTCCTTGGCCGCAGTACTAAAGACTTGATGATGCACATCAACAATTTTGTTAAAATCTATGACATGGTGAAGATATATAGAGTGTAGGTGACTATGATCTACCTAAAGTTGTTTCTGTCGTCATTGACAGATGGTGCTAAGTCTTGGTTCCTTAACCTCAAGCTTGTGTTGATAGAAACTTGGGAACAAATGATTGATGCTTTCTTTGAGTTCTTTTTTCCTCCTTAGAAGATGAATGAGTTGACCAAAAAGATAATCAACTTCAGGAAACAAGCTGATGAGTTGTATTATGAAGCTTGGGAGAGGTTCCAAAATATGGTGAGGAAGGTTCCTCATCATGGGATTGATCTCTATGGGAAGGTGAAGATCTTCTATTATGGGCTGCATCAGTGGGAAGGACGACTCTAAACACTATAGGGACATGCTTCTTCCTCAACAATAAACCCTCCAAGTGTCATGATATCCTTAAGAATATGGCTAAGAACCAGTCATGGGGTGAAGAAAGAGAATGCCCAATAACCACTAAAAGTGTTGGGGAATCTAAATTCATCACACCATTAAATGAGAAACTTGACCTTATATCCATGAAAATGTTTCAGAAGAATACAAGCTCTTCTAGGGTAGAAGAGGAAGAGTGCAAGTTCATGCATTAGCATTACCAATATGACAAAGTCCCTAGCAAGACAGATATAATTGAAAACATGCTATGCAAGCTAGTCAGTCAAAATGAGGCGATTATTGTCCAAACATAGGGGGAGTTGCAGAATCAAGGTGTCCAAATCTGTAGTATTGAATATAAAATTTCTTAGCTGGTAGAAGAAGTGGCTTCTTTAAAAAACACATTCATCAAGGAGTGCTTGGGAATTCAGCTGCAACTCATCAGCATCACCATGCAAAGTTTATCTCTGTAGTCAAGAAGCCAGAACAACATACAGAAGAGTCACCCAAGCAACATTCTCCGGAGCCTAATTGGGTGTACGTACCAAAGGATCCATTTCCCTGTAGTCTATACAGATTACCAGGAGGATGCAACACTCTAGAAGACAACGAATTTTATGGTTCCACCATTGTAATGTCACCGCCTACAATTTTAGAGAGAGTGCATATGCAACAAGAGTAGGTGAAGGTTCAGCTCCATAGTGGAACAGTCACAGTTAATAAGGGGGCACCCACAATTCAGAAGGAGCAGCCACCGGTCATTCCATGTATAGGAGACATACAAAATCATATCCCTAAAGGTGGGTGAGGAAAGCTTAGGGGACGAGATCCCTAGTGTTCAACATGTTCCTCCATACAAGCATACTGAGAAGCCACATGTTCCATTCTCAGATAGTCTAAATTCAAGAAAAGAGGAAAGGCAATTCAAGAGATTCCTTGATATCTTTCGTAAGCTCCACATCAGCATCCCATTAGTGGAGGCTATAAAACAAATTCCAGGATATGGAAGATTTTTAAGGCCATCATAAACAAGAAGAGATGAATAAAAGATACAAATGTCTTGCATGTTGATGAAGTGATGAGTGCAATGATCAAGGGAAAGTTTTTGATTAAGAGGAAAGATGCAGGATGTATATACAACCCCTATTCTATAGGCAACCAACATTTACTACAAGAGCAATTTGATTCTAGAGCAAGCATAAATCTCATGCCTCTTACCACTTTCCAGAAGCTGGGATTGAAGGAATGAAGAAAGACATCCATTACAATCAAGTTGGAGGACGGATCTGTTGTTAGGATGATGCCCTAGTCAAAGTCGACAAATTCATCTTTCCTATTGATTTTGTGGTCATGGGCATGAGTGAGATACGAGGATAAAAAATGGTGTTAGGAAGGCAGTTCCAAGATACGACCAATGTGATCACTGCCATTGATAAAGGCTACTTAACACTCAGGATAGACGATGATAGAGTGGAGTTCAAAGTGCCAAATGATTCTTCACCACCATCCCGTGACAACCCAGGCTAAAGAAAATCACTTTGTCAGGCCTAGTACATTAAACAAGGGTGCTTATGGGAGGCAACCCAATTTTATTTTTATTATTTGCTATTAGTTTAGGTCTTTTTGTTAGTTACATTTCATATTTTTCATGTTAAAGTTTATTTGATGTAAAAAGGTACCTTGATGCTCTTATTTAGTGTGCAGACAGAGTTAGATTTGATACTACTGACACCTAAGTCGGTACTACTGACTCCTTATCAGGTAAAATTCTGCAGAAAGTTGGTACCACTGACACCAAAGTCGGTACTACCGAGTTTTCTTAGAAAAATCATAGGACTCCTGGAAAAAATTAGATACTACTGAGTCCAAAGTCAGTACTACTGATGTTTTTTAGAAAAAATTACAAAGAAACAAGGAAAGGTTGTCGATACCACCGACACTTATGTCAGTGGCACCAACTCATAAAGCTCAAAGAAGGATGAATGATGCCATATTTTGGTGCCAAAAAGACACAAATTAGTGGCAACGAAGAGGGGGATATATGCTAGCACAACTTGATCCAAAGAGCCACTACTTCCACCACCCTTCAAAGCAACTGGTACCCCCATTTCACTTCTATGTTTGAATTTTGACTATGAGGTCATAGTTAAGTTCGAACTTGGGGGGTATTAGAACGGCTTCATCTTAATTTTTTTTCCTCATTTTGTTTTTAGTTTTTTTCAGGATCCACATCTATCTTGTGTAATAGTGGAGCTTAATGCATGATTTCTATCATTTTCATGTGTTTTCTTTCTCGTGCAATGGAAATTTAAAATTTTAAGTGGGCATAGATGCAAACTTCTTGAGTTGTATGACTTAAAGGAAGTGTATGTGCTAGTCAACTTAAGGACATTTAATATGAATGGACATTTTAATTATTCATGAAATGTTGATGAAGATGGGGTTTGAGCCTAAAATGATCAAACGATGAATAGGATCTTAAATGGAAATTTATCAAAGAAACCCTCGGGTTACCCTATTCATAGGTCATTAGAGAGGAACATATCATAATCTCATGGAAGGCATTGCCTCTTATTTATGTGCTTCCATCCATTTTCCATTCATTTTGACTCACCACCTTAAGATGATCAAGTAAGATAAAATTATTTCCTCTTTTTTGCATTGCATGACATGACAGGTTACATGATAGTTAGTTTTCTTTTTTTGCATTAGTTACAAAATGAAAAAAATGTTATCATGCATAAGCAATTTTTGTGCATATCATCTTAGTTGCATAAACAATTACATGTAGATTACATGTATTTCTCATCATTCAATTTTATATCATGTGTGTATCAGTCTCCTTCGAATTTGAGTGCAGGGATACACATCCATACCCTAAAAAAAAATAAGAAAAAAACAAATGATGTGCAGTAAGCCCAAACATAACTTTCGTCATGCTAAAATAATGGGCCAAAGAAAGAAAAAGAAGTTTGTTAATGTTTCAAAGTTAAGAGGGAGAAAGGATGCCCTCAACTCTTCACATAAAGGATGGAAACATTCACATGATGCATTCTTTTGTTTTCTTACTTGATTCTCATTTATTTGATGAGATTGTTTGATTCATGCATCATTTCACCCATAATTAGCGTTGTACATTTCTCGGTCCAGAGCAGTGGACTGGACCATACAGGCTATTCGATCCGGTCTGGTCTTGGACCGACTTGACTTTCGGTCCAGTCCTTCATCCACTATTTATCCTAAATCCAATCCTCGGTCTGGTCCGGTCCAAAACTAGTAGAAACCGGTCAGACAAGTTGGACCGGATAACATAAAAAATGTCTTATATATTTTAATGAAATCCAATATTTATGAAAGATTGTGGGGATGTATTGTACATTATTACAACTCTAGAATTTACCAAAAGGTACATTAATATTTTATCTCCATTTATGTCTCTATATCGATAAATATCAATTACATTAACTATTGCACATATGCAAGTACCAAGTAGCTACTAAATAAGTTTGTATATTGCATTACATTATTACTATGAAAAACGTAAAGGACGTTGCACATTGAATTAAATTGTTAATAAATAAGTGTATTACATATGAACTATCACACTAATCAATATACTTATTTCAAGTGTTAGTTTTTTATGTTCTATAAATTTTATGACAGGTAGTCTCGAATATCTTGTTGTGGGTAAGTATTGTATTAGTAATGTTCCTAATATTCTTATGATAGTTTACTCTCTCAAGTTGTAGGAATTTAATTGTGTAACTTGGTTTGTGTCAACAAACTCAAATGTATTATTAGTTATTTAATAATTATAAAATAAATCTTTATATTTTATAATCAAGAGTATATGAATATTGGTTATCCAGTCTGGTCTCGGTCAGGTCCCGGTCTAGCCCTTTTGGTTTTTACTTGGTCTGGTCCTCGGTCCATGATTTTTTTTATTAACTGGGTCTCTATTCGGTCTAGTCCAAGCCAATCTAGTCTTGGTTTGGACCGATGTACAACCCTACCATTAATATTAGGCATTAGGACTCATGCACTTTTCATTATTATCACCATATAGGTTCATCATGTTTTATTTTTATATAAATAATTTGAATGTTACTTGTGAATCTCCACGACCACCTATTTGATACCATCTGTTGCTCTTATTGGTAGGCCACTTAAATGATGATTCTCCTCATTCATTTTATATAAGGAGAATGACTTCCAAGCAGTTGATAGTTAGGAAAATAGCAATGTGGAATAGGGAATCACATGATCCACCAAGTGAGTGCCTGATTGATTATGATATTAACTACTCTCTTGATAGTGTTCATTGATCTAAGGCTGGATAGCTTTTATAGATATTTTTGGTCACTATAGAGTAGGTGATTGTTTAGTTATCAGTAAAGGCCAGTTTGGGAACGCTAGGTGGGGACGATTGAGAAATGAAATTCATAGCTTATTTCCTTTTGTTGACTTGTCTCAAACAGATTTGAGGGTTTGTTACTCGAGGACGAGCAACATTTAAGCTTAGGGGAGTTTGATGCACTGGATATTTGACATTTTTACAGGTTGTTTTAAACTAATTTTTATGCACTATTTGTTCATTTTCATATTAATTTGAGAATAACTCACTATCATTAGCCTGTGATGCTTATTTGCATCAAAATAAATATAATTTTAATGTTTCTGAATGATTTATTATATTTTAAGAGCTTATGTTTGGATTTTATGAATTTGAGAAATATTTACAAGAATCTACACAACTCAGTACTACCTTGGAGTCAGTGGTACTGACACATGCTCTGTTTGGAAAAGAAAGAAATCGAGAAGAGTACTGACTCTGCATGTCGATACTACTAACAACATCACAGTGCTTTTCTCAAGATTAATTGAAGTAACTTGGTACTATCGACACATTGTCGGTAGTATCGATAACTGGCTAGGTGGCCGCAACAATTAAAGGAATCTGTAGTACCGACATGTCAGGATCAGGTTGATGTGAGCATGGCATTTAATCTAACGGTTGATGTTCTGTTTCATCCTAAGTCACTTCTATGACTTAGGGGGAGTGTGACTAGACCTAATCATCATGTTTTATTCTGTTGTGTGGAAACCAAGAGTCAAGAGGGGAGAAAGGAGAGGATACCACCACATTCTAGATGATTTGGGCACCTTCGATGGGCAAATTTACAGCCGAAAGACAGTAAATCTCTCCGTTCGTCAGAGGGAGTCATCCAGACCGGTTTCTCTAGGGGGCTTCTTTAGTTTTCTATTATTCCCTACATTTTTCTTCTCTTCTCCTATGCATGTGCATGGAAATCATGTGGGGCTAATCCCCTTATTCCTTAGGACCCTAGAGTAGTCTGGTTATTCATTGTAATTGACTTTTATATATAAATATATAGTTTTCTCTTAATCTCTGGACATATTTCTATGAGATTTTCCTGAATTATCTATGTGTGACCATCATAGTTAGTTTACTAGACCGTTAATTACTTCCAGAGAGGGATTGAGGGTTAAAAATTCATAGAAATGCATGTTTTATATCGTCCTTTGAGAAAGGTAGCTTACGAACATGAAGAGATTACTTAGATTTTTTGATAAAGCACCTAACTAATAATATAATCATTATGAGAGGGAGATTGGTATTAGATTAGGTAGTAAATTATGTCGTGAGAACAGATAATTCTAGCTACAAGTCTCTTTGTCCAGGTTTAGGAGATATATTTATTAATGTCATACTATTAATTACAATGTTAGCCGAGGTGAAATTGTAATCCTAAGGAAAATACTCCAATTGTGATCAAACACTAGTAACCTTAGATTTATTTTCTATGTTTTAGATAATTAAACCATCATTTGAAGTTTTCTTTGGCCTAGCTGATCGCATTACTGTTAGTAGTGGTCTTTGGATTTATTTTTCCCTGATTTCGACATCCGAGCCTCCTTAGGCCTATATTACTCGATACATGCACTTGTGTTTTATATGTGTAATTTTCCATGTATCAGTAACAAGAACACTAACGGTGGGTTCCATTGTGAATGCAACAGTAGAGCAAGCATGAGCTACCTTGGTATCAAGCTAGGATCTAATGCGAACAAAATGAAGCTTGCACTGGACAATGAGGCACCTTAGTGAAGGTGAACAAAGTAGAAAAATTCAAGAAGCGAGATCGGACCATGGTAATAGACATATGGATGGGAAAATAGTAAAGATGAATAGTAAAAAGGGGAAACAAAGATACATGTAGCCCAAGTGGTATTGAATGACGACACATGGTTCTAAAGCTTTATAGGCGTACATAGATGATTTCTAGGCCCTCGAGAAGATTCACAGGGGTTAGAAGGTTGGGGAAAAACCTCCAGTGATGGTTGGATCCAATTAGAGTTTGGATTTTGTGGTGAAAGGGTAACAATGTAGTTGCAGCTGTTGAGGATCATGTGTGGTTGTGCAGGGGTACTTGTAGGAGAGTTAATGTAGGTTACAGGTGTGGGTAGATAGATGGTTGCTAGAGATTGTGCTATGACAGGATCGAGAGAGCCCACTCTAATAGGGAGTTCTAGAGCTCAAAACCCCTCCATGTTTGGGATGGATGCACTATGGTGGCTATGAGGAGGAGAAGATGGATTCACTTTGAGGAGAAGTTGCGAGAGAGATTGGGAAGGGGAAGGAAATGGGGAACTGTAGAATTTCAGTCAGACATGAAAGTGAGGTAGAAGAGATAGGTGTGAGGTGTTGGATGAGTCAGAGTGTGATCGGTCTAAAAAATGGTTGTGCGATCCAGACTAGAAAACAAAAACATGATAAATCCATTACCAAATCGAGAACTTAGATCATAAGATTAAATTTGAAGTATTTAATTAAAAGTTATGTAGAAGCTTTTCTAATTAAGTTGGGGGGTCAAAGAAAGTCAAAATGATTTCAAATTTGAACCATATGTCTCTTAAGGAGTCCAAAATCTTCCTATATAATTAGATTTAGGTTTTGATTAGTTTTTTTGGTCAATTCAATATATGTCATTATCCTTATTTGTATGTATTTATAGACGAGATTGTAACATACTCAATTTTGGTGCCAAATTAAATATTGAGCTATGATTCCCAACTCTCCAAAAAATGAAGTTTTTTTTTCTAATCTACAATCATTTTGCACCCGTTCGAAATTCCTTGAAATTTGATCATCAAAATGTAAATTTTCCTTATTTGGAGCAGTCACCCCACTCGGACCCCCAATTGATTAATTGAACCCCATTAGAATTTCTTAGCTTTGAAATTGTATAAAAAAGATAGGATTAAGCTTAAACAATAATGCTTGAGTTAATTATGAGATTAACCATGTTGGACCACCCTAGAGTCACCAACGAGAGGTTTATTATCATTTATGAAGGAGAGGAGTCAACATTAAAGTTAGGTGAAAAATTTCAACGGAAACAGACATATGAATAGTGGGATATATAATTATAAATTGCTAGAATAATTAATACATGAAAGGAGTTCAATTTCCACTTTAATTGGGCAATTGGGCTTTGAATTAAACCGAGCCCCCTCACCGCACTGTTGCGGCTTCCCCTTCCCCACAGTTTGCGGTTTCCTTCTCCCTCGCGTCTATGGGCTATCTCAGCGAACCCGTTGGGGCACTGCAGGAAGAGATTAAAGCCCCTCGGAGTATGCTGATAGTGTTCTTTCCTGCTATCTTAGACATGGGTGAAATTCCCCACTTCAAAAAAAAAAAAAATGAAAGACCGGAAACCTGCAGACCCAACCCTGTGCCTGCCTCTTTAGGCGAAAACCCTAGGCTTCAAACTCCTACAAATACCCGACCATCCCACCTGCAGACCCAAACCACCGCACAACAACCACCGCCACCGCAGGCCCTCTCTCTCGATTTCTCCCTCCCTCGGCCTGCAAATCATCATCCCCAATCACTCTCTTGCTCCGCCAAAGCCTGGGGCTCCACCCTCTCTTCTTGGGACGCTGCTTAGGCCTGTAGACCACCCACTCCTTTCCCTTCCGACCTGCCACGCCAATGACCAGCGTTGGACCCACAACCCCTGCGCGACGAAAGCTGACACCAGAACGGCCGCAACGTCTGGCAGTCGAGGTAGACTTTAGGGGCACGACCAAGACGCCCTGCTTGGCCTTCGGCAAGATCCGGACGTCAACCATCGCGCCACCACCACCTTTGCACCACGGCACCACCGGCGGTGATTAAGACAGCTGCATCACCCGACATCGTGAGGTACCAAAACATGGACCCTCTGTTTCTTCCCTATCCATGACCTATAAACCACTCGATAATACTCATCCAGTAAAACCATCTACACACCTACATTGATGATAACCAAATTTGAATCATGGTGATATGCAAAAGGGTGACATGGCTACCTATCACTTCAAAAATGTATGCCACCTATTGAGTGTGGGGCTTTGTGCTACTATGTGGAATAAATGTCACCTATCAGTAGTTCTCAGAATTTGAAACATAATAATAGGTGACATGTCTTACTGAATGAGGTTACATGGTACACCAGGAGGTCGCAAAAATTGATCGCCTTGGGCATCATTCCTCCGACGGTTTCTGACTTGTATCCGGAAGATGCGTGTTAATTGGGGCACTGAGTTGATTGTAATAAATACAAGCTAGTGACAACTTTTTTACTTAAAGCGGGCTAGGTCGGAGGCTTAGACGGGCCAAATTAAGCAGACTAAAATGGAAGTTTGAGGTAAATTGCGGGCTTTATGCAAAGATGCATGGAATGACTCTTGGACCCAAATTCCTAATGATGACTCCCAGCTGAATGCTTACGCTCATAGTAGACGCTTTTAAAATCGCTGCCTACGGCCAAATGTTTGGAGTGAGGGGTGAGTCTATTCTTGTGTCCCTATATTGTCGGTAAGGAACTGTTAAGGATACTATACATGAAGGTCAGGAATGATTTTTGGGAACTTCTTAAATTGACTGCATTGTGGTTTGGGGAAGTACAAATCTGAAGCGGCCTAAACCTTGTCAAAGAATTTAGTAACCTTGTAACCTTATGGAACCCCTTCAAATTTAAAAGAATAAAATGAAGATATACAATTATTGTATTCTAAAGCAAAATGGCATTTCCTATCAGATAGATAATGTATAGATATAGATCCCAAAAATAATATATGGGTTAAGGTACCCCTCGAATTAGAGGTAATTTGTTCCTAATCTTCTTTGCAAACTCACCTTCCTTTCAATCTACCCTCATTTGGGTATAATCTGGATAAGTTGGCTTTGTACATAAACACTAGTCCAAACTCAAATTGAGATTTTAATGCATAAGGTTGAGACCAGGAATATAACTTGGGGTATTGATTCTCGCTACAACCCTAAGCCTATCTTGCTATATAAAAGATAGACATATAAGTCAAGAACAAACCCAATTTCAACTATTAAGAGATGACAATAGTCGTGTTTGTGCTATCAACTAGTGACTTCACTGAATAAAGGATTGTATCATTATGCATAATGCTATTCATTTAGGATTAGATGGCCCCATCCAATATTAGAATCATACAAGTGGCTTATAAGGTAAAGCTTAAGTAATTGCATAGATAAGTAAATATCTCAGACAAAATTATTCATTGTTTTTGTTTATTTCATGTCATCGTTCTTTTACTATGACCATATCATATGGTGTTGTGATCTAGGACTTAGAGGGGAGATCCATTGGGCCTACCATTTCAAGTTTCACACTTGGGTCCCTGATTAGCTAAATAATTTCTAAAATGAGGATTATCAAAGTTCTAACCCAACTAGTGAATTCCACCTAGTTTGACGTCAAAATAAATTATTTCATACTTAGATTTGTCAACTATCTCTATTACATATTTCACTATGGTAATATATGAAAAGTTATGTAGCTCAGTTTATATAAGTAAATCACATTGAGATGTTCACACTACAAATGAAATATCTCAAAACCTTGCAATGGGGTTAGTTTAGGCCCTCATCATGTGAGTGCCCTCTCATGATGAGTCAGAGCAATGGGGGATGGGTATGCCAACATGATCTTGAGAGTTCTGTGACATATGAGAATATTATGATGTATAGTTACCATTCTTTTAATGAATAAAGTTTGAACCTCTTCTGTAAAAACCTTGTGCTCTACATGAAAAAAATTCTATACAAGCAATGCATGTGGATTCCTCAGGATTCAAGTCTTCAGAATAAACATTCTATATGAAGCTCATGGGTCCAAGTGCATTGTCCCTTTAGGATCTACGAAAATGTGCATGGACTTGAAGAGGAACTTTAGCGGGATACATATGAAGAATGATATAGCCATGCTCATCTCAAAGTGTCTTATTATCATCATATCAAGGTAGAACATTGAACACATGGAGTCTTCCTACAGCCTCTAGCCATCCATGATTGGAAAGGGGATAACATCACAATCAACTTTGTGGTGGATTTACCTAGTATCAAGAAAGGTAGTAATTCTATATGGGTCATAATTGACTGCTTGACAAAGTCGTCTCACTTCATTTCGATCAAGATGACTATCAAAGTTCCTAAACTTGCTGAGTTGTGAATCAGGGAGATATTAAGACTTCATGAAATCCACTTGTCTATTGTCCCAGATGTGCATGGCAATTTTACTTCTCATCTTTAGCAGTAGGTTCTTGGTTGGGGTGGCTTGTGGTACCACTACTTTCCTTTAGTCAAATTCACATACAACAACAACTTCCAATCCAATGTCCTCTCATAGGAAGTCCCTATAAATGCATTTGGGAGGATCCATGTCCCATATCATGCCAGTTTCATGTAACATCCCTGACCTGGGTTATGCTTAAACCTAGATGATTTACTTAATAAATTTGATTATATGCTTTCTCTTATCTCTTGAAAAATAATTAAGGCTCAAGAGGAATTTATATTTCAGTTTTAGTTCTTTTTGAATAATGTTGAAATAATGTTTTACTTGTTTTGGGCTAAGTGCAAATTACCCAAGTTAAGGGGTTATATTGCAAATGTTGCATGGTGAAATGTTCCTCTAGTATTGAAGCATCATAGGAATGAGAATGATGCAGAGGTATGGCTTGAAGGGGCCTGAATAGCAAGAAAGATCTTGTTGAGAAATGTTTGTGCATTACAACCTAGTTTTGGTGTAATGTGCAATTTACCCAAAATCTAGGGTTCAATATGCAAAATACCACTTCAAGAGGGTCCCTCATGATCCTTGGCATCATGTAGAGAAAAGAATTTGAGAGGGGTGCCTCATTTGAATCATTTTGTAAGAAAGAGAATCTTGATATTAAAATAATCAAGATTTAAGTATAATTGGAACTTTACTTCAAATTAATGCAAAAATAAATATGTTAATCAAAGTGCCCTTCAACCAAAATGGTAATGGTTAAAAATAGATAAGGTTGGACTAGAATGTGCCTTGCAAAGGCACGAAAATATCTAAGTGAGTGGAGAACCCACTCACATTAGTTAAATCAAAAGTAATATCCACTAAAAATGGGATATTAGTATTATATGATTTAAGGTGCTTAATTTGCTTTTCCTTAATTCATGGATAATGAAGAGGAATCCGAAATAGGGGAAGATGGCTTTGCATGTAAGGAATTTATGGGGGAGAGGTGGCACCAATTTTGGAATTAAAAGGATTTTATAAAATATTTTCTCTCTCATTGACTTTCTTATAAAAACACCTTTTACAGCTCAATTGAAAGGCTTTTTCAAAACCACTTCCACTCTTTGCTTGCAAAGTGACCAAGGGAGATTTGGAGGATTAGGAGGACGATCCCCAACCTTTTGGTAAGCTCCATGACCTCTTTTCACCTTGATTCCATGGTAGAAATCGTAAATCAATGCATGATTTCTTCTTGTCTCCATTCCATCTTCAATTCTACCCATTCCTTTTCACTCAAAGCTTAAGGACGACCTTGGGATAGTGAAAGGTATTTTTTTCACCATTAAAGATGTGGAGGTTGAAGATTTGAATCTCAATTGAAGGCGGGTTATATAACTTGAACCCTTGAATGTTATTATTGATTTCATACCTCTACCAATTATTGATCCTTTCTTCATTCTCAAAATTTTATTTGATTGATTGATGCAATCACCATGAAAATCATAGCAAGCTTCGTGGGTTTATAACTTGATGATGATGACATCATCATAAGCACATACCTCCACAAATATCTATTGCAAACATTTTCAAAATTTGAGTCCAATCAGTTTCAATAAAGTTAGCCAAACGGTTTCAAACCGTTTGAGTGGTTGACCATTTGAGGAAATATGCTTATGTAATTGGATATTGATCCAATGGTTTCAATTGGTTTGATCTTAATGGTTTCAATTATGAATGATCCCTCAAATGCAAACCCTAATCGGGTTGAGTGTTGAATCCTAAAGTGATTGAATCAATTTTTGGTTTGACTAACCCAAACGGTCTCAAGACCATTTGGAGGTCACCCAAATGGTCTCAAGACCGTTTGGAGGTCAACCAAGACCGTTTGGAAGTTTATGATGAAGTATGATTAGATGGTTGAAGATCCAGTGATATCAAATTGAAATACAATCAATAGCTCAATTGATGATCGATTCAATGATGCAAACCTTAATTAAATTTCAAAAATATCAATGATGGGATGGGTTAAATTGTCTCAAGACCATTTGGAGGTCACCCAAATGACCTCAAGACCGTTTGAGGTCAGGTCATGTCATGGGTTGATGATGATCCAATGATTTCAATTAAATTAGTTTCACAATGTCAACCATTGATGGTTCCTCAATTTCAAAACCCTAATTGATGGTTTCTTGATTATAAACCCTAGTTCAATTGGGTTTGAAACCCTAATTGAAGGTCCAATTGAAGGGTGATTCAATGGTTCAATTGAATAATAAATCAGTAGTTCAATTGATAGATGGTTTAATGATTGAAACCCTGAATTGATAAAGTGATGGAAGATCTTTTTGGTCCATTCGGTTTTGAGAGAGTTTGGATCCAACGGTATCAAGACCATTTGGAGACCCAAGTGGTTTCAAGTGTGAATTGTCTATATGGTTTCATTATTATTTTATTTAATCGATTTCAAACCATTCAAGGTATGAGTGACCAAGATCGTTTGGGGTCTAAGTGACCAATACCATTTGAGGTTCAATTGGTCAAACCCTTTGGACACCTAATATGATTAAAGGTCAATTAGCTACTTTATTATTAATGTTGTAAAACAAAGGTGATTATAATGATTAACCCTAACTATGTGTACTTAAATGAAGAGCTGACTTAGATCAATCTTGGAATACTTAACATCCTAGAGAGGATGAGAGAGAGAGAGAATGAGAGAGAGAGGAACGCTTACATAATTAAGCACTAATTCTCTCATTGTGAATAAAATATGTAATTAGGGTTTGATCCATAACAATGAGATCATGAAACCCTAATTGAAAATATTATTGAGTCCCTGACCCTAATTTAGGGCAAAGCTGAGTGAAACCTCAATCTGGGTGATGATGTAACCCTAATTTGATGAGAATTGAACATCCTAACCCTAATTTGGGTAATGGGGTGTGAGAAACCCTACTTGGATGTGAATGGTAAACCCTAATCCCTAAAATAGGGTAAAGGAATATGAAATCCTAATTTTAGGTAATGCTATGTGAAACCCTGATATAGAAGGATGTTATGTGAAACTCTAATGTAGAGAGATGTGATATGAAACCCAAATGTGGGGAGGTGTTATGTGAACCCTAAGTTATAAAGATGAAAAACCCCATTCCTAATAATGGAATAGTAACTAATATATTGATCAGTGAAATACCTAAAGAGGTTGATAATGGATATCTTTATATCAATAATTCCTAACTCAAAGATGAGTCTGTATCATTGGCAATAGTTGCATATTCTAAATAAGTGACTTATGACCAATACATTACATGTTAAATGTGATGAACTGGTGCATAAAGTATTAGGATGGGAAATACCCTAATACAAGCTAAGTGGATGAATTCAAGTAAGATAAAGGTGATGAGGGAAGTGATACATCAAGATATGATAGATATCACATCCAGCACCTTAAGATTTATACACCTTGATGTATTTTAAATCCAATATATTTGGATGAATGACACATGAAGTGTGTCATGATAATTGTTACATTGAGATGTAATGCACTTTGATAAGTGTAGGCTAACATGCCTTATAAAAAGGTTAATCCAAATCAATAAACTTTGATACAATCATATTCTGGTAAAGATGAGAGAGAAACACATACTTTGTGTTGATAATTCATTTAATGATGAATGATGAGAATAAATAAGTATGATTGAATACTTATGTTATCAATATTGGCTCCTAGGTGTGTGAAACAATGAAATAGGACTTGATCATTAATAATATGATCTTGAGAACCTAAATGGTTATTTATAGAAATCCCTAATATAGGGTGATGAATGTGATACAAAACCCTAATACAGGGTGATGCTATGTGAAGTCCTAACACAGAGTGATCCTATGTGAACCTCAAATACAGAGTGATGAGTTATGAATGTAATAAGAAAACCCTTGTATTGCATGGTACTGATATATAATGGACATAATTGTTATCATGAGTACTAATCATGCAGGTATGTTGAGATGATGAGCATAGTTAGGTATGGGCTATGATACTCTGTATATTGAAAATGTTTTATAGGCCTTATGAGAGCCTTCATATGCTTTGTTACTTAGTGAGAGGTAACATGAAATTAATGAGCCCTGTGTGCCATATGATGTTTTAATTATTGAAATTGTTCATGGGCTTCATAAGCCATAATATGTCATGTTGCCTATTAAGGGGTAACAAGAGGTGATATGAGCTTTGTGAATTATGTGGAATTCTTATGTAACAAGAATCATGATTACCTTGGTCAGATGACTTGAAGGTATTAGTTACTTAACAAGTGGTAATAAGTGTTCTATGATAAACTAAGGGTTGAATACCCATGATAAAGGATTGATGTTACTCTGTTTAGTAGATCCTAGAAGGATCAATGTTATACATGTGTTTTAAACTTCTTATGGTATAAATGACAGACTGCTTTATCAAGCTATAGTTGAAATGCTTTTGAATATGAATATTTCTCTATTTGGTTTAGAGATTGAACTAGCTGTTGTTAAATATAAATTTCCTCTGCTCAGTGTTAATCCAATAATTGCAATAATAATGTTCTTAGCAGAGGGTTATATCTCTTATTGGGGCAATTTACAATTGTCTCACCCCCGTGGGATCCACATTTTTAGGTGAACGTGGATGAGGAGGCAAGAACCCTTCAGTAGGTGAAGGACAATAGCAGCACCCAGAATAGCAGTGAATTCTCAGGTGGAGACACTGACTATCAAGTTTTGTATATGTGTGAATAGAGTCCTATGTGTAGTCTCTGTACTCTCAGGTCATCGGAGTCTGCAGTTAGTTTTAATGAATCGATCTGAGATTTTGGCTTGATGCCTCAACATTCTTATGCTGTCTGAATACAGTTTAACAGACCAATTGATGTTGTAATCCTTAGGATGAGATAATCCAAGACATGTACCTTTAAACTAGAATGTAAATGTATTACTTTGGTTCTATGTGAAAGAGTTTTCCTTTGTTTGATCTCTTGGTAAAAAGGTTTTAATTTTTAGTGATTTTCCGTAATCTGCTGCTAACGAACGCTTTCGCTTAAGTAAATCATGTTTTTGTGATCGGTGTGTCACAATTTAGTGGTATCAGAGCTCTAGGTTTGCTGAGTCTACATAGACATATGACTAAGGTTGTTGTGTCTGTTCTAGTATTTTCCAATCTATCTAATAGTGTCTTCTACTCATAAAGGAGAGGAAGAACTTAAAGATGTCTGGATCACACAAAGGGCATGTTGTTGAGAGCAGCAATGTTGCACCAACAGAAGGTGTAAGGGACCAGGCGAGAGAAGAACGACTGCCTGAGAATCCCCAAGATGATCAAACCATGATAAGGAATCCTTCTTTTAATATTATTGTTGGGCAGGTTAGGAATGAAATAATTTGTATGGTGGACCATATATTAGAAATACAACCTAGACTACCAGCCCCCAATGATGAAGTTTTGGATTCCAATAGGATTCTTTCTCAACACCAGCATGTTGGAGCAATGAATAATGATGAAAGGAAGGGGTTACAACCTGAAATCAGAAATTCCCACAAGTGTAGGCAGCCTAGACATATCAGAAAAGACTGTCCAGGAAAGTATAAGGAAGAAAGAATTAAGAAAAGGTCTATCCAAACTTGGGATCAGAGGCCTAGTAGCTCTAAAAAAGGGAAGTCTTTGGTACCCCCGATACAACCAAGGTCTAGTACACTAGGGAAAGGACTACCCAGAAAGGGTAAGGGACCTTTTAGACCATGACAAGAGCTTAGAACCTATTACCAATGTTGACAGGTAGGACATCTAGTCAGAGATTGTCCAGTTGGAAACACAATGGTAACTCAAACACCGAGGCAGAGATATCAAGGTTATCAGGGAAAACAATTTTCTAGTGGCACTCAAGGACGTGGACAGACGTCCCAGGCAAGATTCTATGAAAAGAATCAGCTTGAGGCAGCAAACAAATTGTGAGATGAGAGAGGTCAGATGAAATAGATTCATTCTAATATTTCATTTCATGATTCTATGTGTTAAAGATAAGAAAGTAGTTGTTTTTGAACTTCCCCTGACTAGTCCTATAAGGACACAAGGAAGATGAGAATTTACATTTTACTCAGTATTCCTTAAAATGCTTTATAATCTCTTATATGTATGATAAAAGATGAGATATAGAAGTGATGCCTGAAGAAAATCCAGGAATGAAAAATCCTATGTGTATAATGATATGAAAAGTGAGGAAAATGATAGTAAATAAAGTGCATACTTCCTAATCTCAATACTTGTATACCCTATCCAGGTTTATGATTATTGGAGATAGGGCAAGTATGGAACTCTTAGATTGTTATCTTTCTGATTACTCTAATCAAGTAGTCATTCTAAAACAATCTAGTGAATATAATGAAACTAATTAGGGATTGCTAAAGTGAACTTTCCCAATTACATAGGGATTGCTGAGTGAACTTTCCCAATTACAATAGGGATTGCTAAAGTGAACTTTCCCAATAACATATGGATTGCTAAGTGAACTTTCCCAATTACATAGGGATTTCTAAGTGAACTTTCCCAATTACATATGGATTGCTAAAGTGAACTTTCCCAATAACATATAGATTGCTAAGTGAACTTTCCCAATTACATAGGGATTGCTAAAGTGAACTTTCCCAATAACATATGGATTGCTAAGTGAACTTTCCCAATTACATAGGGATTGCTAAAGTGAACTTTCCCAAATAATATAGGGATTGCTAAAGTGAACTTTCCCAATTACATAGGAATTGTTGAGTGAACTTTCCCAAATAATATAGGGATTGCTAAAGTGAACTTTCCCAATTACATAGGAATTGTTGAGTGAACTTTCCCAAATAATATAGGGATTGCTAAAGTGAACTTTCCCAATTACATAGGAATTGCTGAGTGAACTTTCCCAAATAATATAGGGATTGCTAAAGTGAACTTTCCCAATTACATAGGAATTGCTAAGTGAACTTTTCCAACCACATAGGGTTTGCTTAGTGAACTTTCCCAAATAAATAAAGGATTGCTAAGTGGATTACCTATGTTAAATATATATGTTTCCCCTTTGATGAACAACCTTGGGTAATGATAGGGGTATGTTCCTTTATGTTTCTTCCTTTCATTAACATGACAATCAAATAAGTATTATGACAGTTGATGTAGTTGGATTAGAAATAATCCGTTGATGGATACTTAGAAAAGTATCAGTTTGCTTTGGACTTTGGTTCCAAGATAATGATATATGGAACAAGCAATGTCCTAAAATAAAAGAAATACCTTGTGCATGTATATGTTTAGTGGTAACAATAGAGAAATGAATATGATAAAAATGAGATGTGTTCTCAACACATATGATGAATACCAAAGTAAGGATTATAGTACCTGAGAGATAATAGATGATTTATGTTGGTTACCTATATTGGCCAACTGTGAGATCAATCTAGTTACATAAAATAATATGGGCATTATATGTTAGGGGTTTATGCCCTGCATAAGCATAAACATTGATAAGGGTGAACTAATGGAAGGAACAATTGTAATTGGTGGAAACGTTTATCAAGCTAAAAATATTTCCTTAGAATAATACTGTGTGGAAGAACTTTGTGTGGATTAAATATCTATGATATTTCCATGACATTAAGTTTTTATGTGGAGACTTGATGGTATGATAAATGAATAAAATCTGTCTCTCCTTTTCCTGGGATTTCGGGGACGAAATCCTTGTTAGGGGTTTATAATTTGTAACATCCCTGACCTGGGTTATTCTTAAACCTAGATGATTTACTTAATAAAGTTGATTATACGCTTTCTCTTATCTCTTGAAAAGTAATTAAGGCTCAAGAGGAACTTATATTTCAATTTTAATCCTTTTTTAATAATGTTGAAATAATGTTTTACTTGTTTTGGGCTAAGTGCAAATTACCCAAGTTAAGGGTTTGGATTGCATATGTTGCATGGTTAAATGTTCCTCTAGTATTGAATCATCATAGGAATGAGAATGATGCAGAGGTATGGCTTGAAGGGGCTTGAATAGCAAGAAAGAGCTTGTTGAGCAATGTTTGTGCATTACAACCTAGTTTTGGTGTAATGTGCAATTTACCCAAAATCTAGGGTTCAATATGAAAAATACCACTTCAAGAGGGTCCCTCATGATCCTTGGCATCATGTATAGAAAATAATTTAAGAGGGGCGCCTCATTTGAATCATTTTGGAAGAAAGAGAATCTTGATATTAAAATAATCAAGATTTAAGCATAATTGGAACTTTACTTCAAATTAATGCAAAAATAAATATGTTAATCGAAGTGCCCTTCAACCAAAATAGTAATGGTTGAAAATAGATAAGTTTGGACGAGCATGTGCCTTTCAAAGGCACGAAAATATCTAAGTGAGTGGAGAACCCACTCACATTAGTTAAATCAAAAGTAATATCCACTAAAAATGGGATATTAGTATTATATGATTTAAGGTGCTTAATTTGCTTTTCCTTAATTCATGGATAATGAAGAGGAATTAGGAGGAGGATAATATGGATTTTCATGCAAGGAATTGATGGGGGAGAGGTGGCACCAATTTTGGAATTAAAAGGATTTTATAAAATATTTTCTCTCTCATTGAATTTCTTATAAAAACACCTTTTACAACTCAATTGAGAGGCTTTTTCGAAACCACTTCCACTCTTTGCTTGCAAAGTGACCAAGGGAGCTTTGGAGGATCAGGAGGACGACCCCCAACCTGTTGGTAAGCTCCATGACCTATTTTCACCTTGATTCCATGGTAGAAATCGAAAATCAATGCATGATTTCTTCTTATCCCCATTCCATCTTCAATTCTAGCCATTCCTTTTCACTCAAAGCTTAAGGACGAGCTTGGGATAGTGAAATGTATTGCTTTCACCATTAAATACATGGAGGTTGAATCTTTGAAGCTCAATTGAAGGTGGGTTATATAACTTGAACCCTTGAATGTTATTATTGATTTCATACCTGTACCAATTGTTGATTCTTTCTTCATTCTCGATTTGTTTTTGATTGATTGATGCAATCACCATGAAAATCACAGCAAGCTTCGTGGGTTTATAGCTTGATGATGATGACATCATCATAAGAACACACCTCCACAAATATCTATTGCAAACGGTTTCAAAATTTGAGTCCAATCGGTTTCAATAAAGTTAGCCAAACGGTTTCATCAAACCATTTGAAACCAAACAGTTTCAAACCGTTTGAGTGGTTGACCGTTTGCAATGGTTGACCATTTGAGAAAATATGCTGATGTAATTGGATATTGATCCAATGGTTTCAATTGGTTTGATCTTAATGGTTTCAATTGTGAATGATCCCTCAAATGCAAACCCTAATCGAGTTGAGTGTTGAATCCTAAAGTAATTGAATCAATTTTTGGGTTGACTAACCCAAACGATCTCAAGACCATTTGGAGGTCACCCAAACGGTATCAAGACCATTTGGAGGTCAACCATGACCGTTTGGAAGTTTATGATGAAGTATGATTAGATGGTTGAAGATCCAGTGATATCAAATTGAAATACAATCAATAGCTCAATTGATGATCGATTCAATGATGCAAACCTTAATTGAATTTCAAAAATATCAATGATGGGATGGGTCAAACTGTCTCAAGACGGTTTGGAGGTCATCCAAACGACCTCAAGACCATTTGAGGTCAGGTCATGTCATGGTTTGATGATGATCCAATGATTTCAATTAAATTAGTTCCACAATATCAACCATTGATGGTTCCTCGATTTCAAAACCCTAATTGATGGTTTCCTGATTATAAACCCTAGTTCAATGGGTTCAAAACCCTAATTGAAGGTCCAATTGAAGGGTGATTCAATGGTTCAATTGAAGAATAAATCAGTATTTCAATTGATAGATGGTTTAATGATTGAAACCCTGAATTGATAAAGTGGTGGAAGATCTTTTTGGTCCATTCGGTTTTGAGAGAGTTTGGACCAAACTGTCTTAAGACCGTTTGGGTCCAAACGGTCTCAAGATTGTTTGGGATCAAATAGTATCAAGAATGTTTGAGACCAAACGGTCTCAAACCGCTTGGAGACCCAAGTGGTTTCAAGTGCGAATTGTCTATACAATTTCATTATTATTTTGTTTGACCAATTTCAAACCATTCAAGGTCCGAGTGACCAAGACTGTTTGGGGTGTAAGTGACCAAGACCATTTGAGGTTCAATTGGTCAAACCCTTTGGACACATAATATGATTAAAGGTGAATTAGCTACTTGATTATTAATGTTGTAAAACAAAGGTAATTATAATGATTAACCCTAACTGTGTGTACTTAAATGAAGAGCTGAATTAGATCAATCTTGGAATACTTAACATCCTAGAGAGGATGAGAGAGAGAGGGAATGAGAGAGAGGAATGCTTACATAATTAAGCCCTAATTCTCTCATTGTGAATAAAATATGTAATTAGGGTTTGATCCATAATAATGAGATCATGAAACCCTAATTGAAAAGATTATTGAGTCCCTGACCCTAATTTAGGGCAAAGCTGAGTGAAACCTCAATCTGGGTGATTATGCAACCCTAATTTGATGAGAATTGTACATCCTAACCCTAATTTGGGTAATGGGGTGTGAGAAACCCTACTTGGATGTGAATGGTAAACCCTAATCCCTAAAATAGGGTAAAGGTATATGAAATCCTAATTTCAGGTAATGCTATGTGAAGCCCTGATATAGAAGGATGTTATGTGAAACTCTAATGTAGAGTGATGTGATGTGAAACCCAAATTTGGGGAGGTTTTATGTGAACCCTAAGTTATAAAGATGAAAACCCCCATTACTAATAATGGAATAGTAACTAATATATTGATAAGTGAAATACCTAAAGAGGTAGATAATGGATATCTTTATATCAATAATTCCTAACTCAAAGATGAGTCTGTATCATTGGCAATAGTTTCATATTCTAAATAAGTGACTTATGACCAATACATTACATGATAAATGTGATGAACTGGTGCATAAAGTATTAAGATGGGAAATACCATAATACAAGCTAAGTGGATGAATTCAAGTAAGATAAAGGTGATGAGGGAAGTGATACATCAAGATATGATAGATATCACTCCAGCACCTTAAGATTTATGCATCTTGATGTATTTTAAATCCAATATATTTGGATGAATGACACATGAAGTGTGTCATGATAATTGTTACATTGAGATGTAATGCACTTTGATAAGTGTAGGCTAACATGCCTTATGAAAAGGTTAATCCAAATCAATAAACTTTGATACGATCATATTCTGGTAAAGATGAGAGAGAAACTCATACTTTGTGTTGATAATTCATTTAATGATGAATGATGAGAATAAATAAGTATGATTGAATACTTATGTTATCAATATTGGCTCCTAGGTGTGTGAATCAATGAAATAGGACTTGATCATTAATAATATGATCTTGAGAACCTAAATGGTTATTTATAGAAATCCCTAATATAGGGAGATGAATGTGATACAAAACCCTAATATAGGGTGATGCTATGTGAAGTCCTAACACAGAGTGATCCAATGTGAAGCTCAAATATAGAGTGATGAGTTATGAATGTAATAAGAAAACCCATGTATTGCATGGTACTGATATGTAATGGACATAATTGTTATCATGAGTACTAATCATGCAGGTATGTTGAGATGATGAGCATAGCCAGGTATGGGCTATGATGCTTTGTATATTGAAAATTTTTTATAGGCCTTATGAGCCTTCATATGCTTTGTTACTTAGTGAGAGGTAACCTGAAATTAATGAGCCTTATGTACCATATGATGTTTTAATTATTGAAATTGTTTATGGGCTTCATAAGTCATAATATGTCTTGTTGCCTATTAAGGGGTAACAAGAGGTGATATGAGCTTTGTGAATTATGTGGAATTCTTGTGTAACAAGAATCATGATTAGTTGACTTGAAGGTATTAGTTACCTAAAAAGTGGTAATAAGTGTTCTATGATAAACTAAAGATTGAATACCCATGATAAAGGATTGATGTTACTCTGTTTAGTAGATCCTAGAAGGATCAATGTTATACATGTGTTTTAAACTTCTTATGGTATAAATGACAGACTGCTTTATCAAGCTATAGTTGAAATGATTTTGAATATGAATGTTGCTCTATTTGGTTTAGAGATTGAACTAGCTACTGTTAAATATAAATTTCCTCTACTCAGTGTTAATCCAATAATTGCAATAATAATGTTCTTAGCAGAGGGTTATATCTCTCATTGGGGCACATCTCTCGCTGGGGAAATTTACAATTGTCTCACCCCCATGGGATCCACATTTTTAGGTGAACATGGACGAGGAGGCAGGAACCCTTCAGTAGGTGAAGGACAGTAGCAACACCCGGAATAGCAGTGAATTTTCAGGTGGAGACACTGACTATCAAGTTTTGTATATGTGTGAATAGAGTCCTATGTGTCGTCTCTGTACTCTCAGGTCATCAGAGTCTGTAGTTAGTTTTAATGAATCGATCTGAGATTTTGGCTTGATGCCTCAACATTCTTATGCTGTCTGAATACAGTTTAACAGAACAATTGATGTTGTAATCCTTGAGATGAGATAATCCAAGACATGTACCTTTAAACTAGAATGTAAATGTATTACTTTGGTTCTGTGTGAAAGAGTTTTCCTTTGTTTGATCTCTTGGTAAAAAGGTTTTAATTTTTAGTGATTTTCCGTAATCTGCTGCTAACGAACGCTTTTGCTTAAGTAAATCATGTTTTTGTGATCGGTGTGTCACAATTTAGTGGTATCAGAGCTCTAGGTTTGCTGAGTCTACAGAGACATATGACTAAGGTTGTTGTGTCTGTTCTAGTATTTTCCAATCTATCTAATAGTGTCTTCTACTCATAAAGGAGAGGAAGAACTTAAAGATGTCTGGATCACACAAAGGGCATGTTGTTGAGAGCAGCAATGTTGCACCAACAGAAGGTGTAAGGGACCAGGCGAGAGAAGAACGACTACCTGAGAATCCCCAAGATGATCAAACCATGATAAGGAATCCTTCTTTTAATATTATTGTTGGGCAGGTTAGGAATGAAATAATGTGTATGGTGGACCATATATTAGCAATACAACCTAGACTACCAGCCCCCAATGATGAAGTTTTGGATTCCAATAGGATTCTTTCTAAACACCAGCATGTTGGAGCAATGAATAATGATGAAAGGAAGGGGTTACAACGTGAAATCAGAAATTTCCACAAGTGTAGGCAGCCTAGACATATCAGAAAAGACTGTCCAGGAAAGTATAAGGAAGAAAGAATTAAGAAAAGGTCTATCCAAACTTGGGATCAGAGGCCTAGTAGCTCTAAAAAAGGGAAGTATTTGGTACCCCCGATACAACCAAGGTCTAGTACACTAGGGAAAGGACTACCCAAAAAGGGTAAGGAACCTTTTAGACCATGACAAGAGCTTAGAACCTATTACCAATGTTGACAGGTAGGACATCTAGTCAGAGATTATCCAGTTGGAAACACAATGGTAACTCAAACACCGAGGTAGAGATATCAAGGTTATCAGGGAAAACAATTTTCTAGTGGCACTCAAGGACGTGGACAGACGTTGGTTTTAATGAATCGATCTGAGATTTTGGCTTGATGCCTCAATGTTCTTATGTTGTCTGAATACAGTTTAACAGAACAGTTGATGTTGTAATCCTTGAGATGAGATAATCCAAGACATGTACCTTTAAACCAGAATGTAAATGTAATATTTTGGTTCTATGTGAAAGAGTTTTCCATTGTTGGATCTCTTGGTAAAAAGGTTTTAATTTTTAGTCATTTTCTGTAATCCGCTGCTAACAAACGCTTTCGCTTAAGAAAATCATGTTTTTGTGATCGGTGTGTCACATTTCCTCTCATAGCAAGTTCGTTAAAATGCATTTGGGAGGAACACTGACTTATATGATGATAGTGTGCTCTCACAACAAGTCCTTAGAAATGCATTACGGAGTAGCCAGGGCGCATATCTTGATAGCATCCTCTGACAACAAGTCCTTCAAATTGAATTTTGATGGACTTGGGTCCCATATCATGATAATTTTCTCTCACATCAAGCCCCTAAAGATGTATTTGGAAGGTGCCAGGACCCATATAATGACAATGTGGTAGTTGCTTGCAACAATTGTGACAATAGTTTGAGTTTAAGCTCATTCAGTATTGCATATCATCCTCAGATAGATGGGAAGTCTAAAGGAATGATCTAGATTTTAGAAAACATCTATGCAGTCTTGTGTTCTTGGTTGGGGTGGTTCATAGTACCACTACTTTCCTCTAGTCAAATTCACATACAACAATAACTACCAATCCAATGTCCTCTCACAGGAAGTCCCTAGATATGTATTTGGGAGGATCAATGGCCCATATCATGGCAGTGTCCTCTTACAGAAAGTCCTCAAAAATGCATTTGGGAGGAACACTGACTTATATGATGACAGTGTGCTCTCACAAAAAGTCCTTGAAAATGCATTACAGAGTATCCAGGGCCCATATCTTGACAACATCCTATCACAATAAGTCCTTAAAATTGAGTTTCCATGGACTTGGGGGCCATTTCATGATAGTGTTATCTCATAGAAAGTCCCTGAAGATGTATTTGAAAGGTGCCAAGACCCATATAATGATAATGTGGAAGAAGCTTGCAACAATTGTGACAATGGTTCGAGTTTAAGCTCATTTAGTATTTCATATCATCCTCAAATTGATGGGAAGTCTAAAGGAATGATCCAGATTTTACAAAACCTCTATGCAATATTGTGTTTTTGGTTGGGGCAGTTCGTGGTACCACTATTTTCCTCTAGTCAAATTTACATACAATAAACAACTACCAATCCACTGTCCTCTCATAGGAAGTCCCTAGAAATGCATTTAGGAGGATCCATGGCACATATCATACCAGTGTCCTCTCACAGCAAGTCCCTAAAAATGCATTTGGGAGGACCACTAACTTATATGATGACAGTGTGCTCTCACAAAAAGTCCTCAAAAATGCATTACAGAGTAGCCATGGCCCATATCTTGACAGCATCCTCTCACAAGAAGTCCTTAAAATTGAATTTCAATGGATTTGGGAACCATATCATGATAGTGTCCTCTCTTAGCAAGTTTGCAAAAATACTTCTTAGAGGAGTTGGATCCCATATCATGAAAATGTTCTCTCATAGAAAATATCTAGAAATGCTTTTATGCTACGTGTATGAGTTTGGGATGATGGGAGTATGGTCGGTTGAGTGTTTTTGGTAGCCGCTACCTGTTCATAACAATTCCCTAGAAATACATATGGGAGGAGCCATGGCACATATCATGAGAGTGTCATCTCACAAGAAGTCCCTAAAAATTCATATTGGGAGCATTCATGGCCCATATCATGATAGTGTCCTCTCACAACAAGTCTCTTGTCCACTCATAGAAATTCCTTTGTAATGCATTTGTGAGGAGATGGAGCTCATATCTTGAAGGTGTCCTATCACAACAAGTTCATAAAAATGCATTTCTGAGGAGTCAGGGTTCACGTCATGAGAATGTCCTCTCACAAAAACTCCCCTAAATGTATTTGTGAGGATCCATGTCCCATATCATGATAGTGTCCTCTAACGACAAGTATGTGAAAATGCTTCTAGAAGGAATTAGGACCATATCACGATAGTGTCCTCTCACAATAAGTTTATAGACATACTTTGATTGGAGACGTGCATATATGTATTATCTTCTGAAATTTTCATAAAAGATATGTGTATGAGTTCGGGGATAAGGGGAGTACAATCGGTCATGTGCTTGCGACAACCACCACTCGTTTGCATCAATTGTTGCTGTTGGTGGGTGGTTTATGCAAGCCGATGTCAATGAGAAATTTGCCTTGCAAGACAAAGCATATTAGCCTTAGAATGGTCACAAAAGAGACATGTATGAGTTTGGGAATTATCTTTAAGCCAATATTATTTTATAAATAACCCTTAGAATGACTCTCAATGACAATTTCTCTCACACATCTCCTTTATGAATTGCCAAATAAATATGTTGATATATCCCCACACAGCTACATTAAGAAAATTGTTGATGCTTATTATTAGTTGGGAGATGTTAGATGACGACATGTCTATCACCTAAATATTAGGTGACAACTATGTATGTCACCTAAAAGTTTGGTGACATGCATGTATGTCACCTAAATAATATACCCCATTAAAGATCACATGTGACTCATATACATGCCACCTATATGGTAAACTCCCATTAGAACATAGGAGACTCAAATGTATGTCACATATCGAGTGTAACCCGTTTAATCATGATAAAATGTATGTCATCTATGTTAGGTAGAATTATACAGACTATAGGTGATTTACATGCATATCACCTAAAGTATGTGACCCTTTCAAAAATGTTAAAATGTATGTCATCTATTTTATACGGGTCTATACATATTATAAGAGATGTACAAACATGTCACCTAAAGTATGTAACCTTTTACATGATTGTTACCTATACCATGTTTTTTGGTAGTGATGTTTTACTAGCCTAATTCTTACCCATTTGATCTAACACCTAAACCCAGTTGATAATGTTGTACTATATATAATGGGTGGGTAGAATGAGCTAGACCCCCCCAAACTAGTATGAATCTATATTACTTGCTACTAGTTTCAAAATGTCTACTTTGTCAATAGAATCATAATATAAAAATATTAATTTAATAGTGGTGCCAAGAAGAATAGGGATAACCATAAGGATATTAAGAAGCCTATATATGGGGAAATCAAATAATGAAAACCCTAACTTTGATTACCTTAAGTTTTCTAAAAATCATAAACTAGTTTCTCTTAAACTATATGTATGAAATATGGACCATACTATGGTATTACATTGGTAGTATTATGTAATATATAATTTTATTTACTATGAATAGGAGTAATGGATACTATAACACTTGTGCACAAAAAGATAACTACTATGATGGGAATGGACTTAATGACCTCATGATACTAAAATATAATAGAAAACATAATGAGGGGTAAATGGAAATTTCACCCATTAAGAATCTAGGAAATAATTTCAAAGCCAAGGATTTACTAATGACATGGGATGTTTACACTTTTTCTAGGATTTGAAACTTAGAAGTTGTTGAACCCTAGTCGTGGAAATTGTTGAATTTTGCTTGGAATACAAGGTACTAGATCTTCTATTTTCATCGTTGAACTATTTTCCCTCTTGATGGAAACACACATATATCTTAATTCATGGTGAATCCCATATAACTTGGGAACCTTTATTTATTCTTGAAAGTTGTTCAATCTCATTTTGCAATTAAGGAAATATTGTTGATAATAATTTTGGCAGTGGACTTGATCTATTGGAGTTTTGACTCCCTCTAAACTTTGGTCCCTCGAGCTTTGGCCCGATAGAGATTTGGCTCACTTGAGTGCGCCAAGTACCCCACAACCCTACATAGTGGATAGGGATTAGCTATCCCCCAGTTAACTGGAATAGCTAATAAGGCACTAGTACCATTCTCTCCTAGAGTGTGAGAACGCAAGGTACTTAGCCCTAGAAAAGACATGATAGGAAGGTGCCAAAACTTGTCAAATAGAACACATCAAAATTGATATACTTTGTGAATATCTTGGATAAATTTTTCTCACTTGAAATATTGAATCTTTCTTAGTGATGATCTTGTGAAAAATTTGCCATCTTCAAATTGATATTCAATTTTTTACTTGTTAGCCTTTAGTCCACCAAATAGTTCTTTCCTACTTTTATCATGAAACTAAATCCCATTTCGCACATACTTCAATAATATGGATGTAATACCAGCTTTTGCTAACCCATTTTTCTCTTGGTCCATGTCATAGTTTATTATCCATCTGGGATATTGCATGGATAGAAGGACCTGCTCATCTGGAGTCTTCTGTTGTAGAGTACTGAGATCAATCTAGGAGCATGGCAATGTTCCTTTTGTGTGGCATAGTTTTTTTTATCTTTCTTAGCATGTTGATATATTCCCTTATGTGGACAATATTGTTCCTTTCTTTTATCTTATGTATTCCAAGGAAACAAACACTACGTTCCTTGTTGATGATGTTATTAAAAACTTTGATTGTCATATTATATTGTGTATGGTTTGGAAACTATGTTATCACAAAGATAAAGTGGAATAATCTTCCCTTAGTTAGTTAATTAGGTCCACTTTTGAGATCTAGAGTCATTACCCACTCTAAGGTTTTCCACATTATCTTCTTACTTATATTTGTAGGATTTATCTTAGGAGAGATAAAATAAAAAACTTAGATCTTATTTCTTTACCTAACAAGATAAATTTGATTTATTTAATGCATTATAGAAAAAATATGTATCATAAATTTTTAATCAAACAAAATTCTATAGTTTAGGGCTATTTGCATTAACTCCATTACTTAATATTTACTTTAGAAACTCCATTATGAATTTCAAATTACATGTTGGAATTTTTGGGATGTTACACATGTGATGGATTGTATTTTGGCTTAATTTTGAGGATAAAATATATTAGGATGTGTAGGGTGTGATGGAGTGAACTTTTGGGTATTTGAATACCTAACAAGATAAATGAATTCGCATTCCAAGTGTTTTGATGAAGTTTGTATAGTGTATGACATTAATTTATAATTGATGTTCTTAAGTTTTGACCATCTTGCAAAAATTATTTAGGTGGTCAAATAGTGGTAATTTTGCACTAAATTTAATGGAATGTATCCATGATGATGCTAAAGTTGTGGTCCTAGTTTCATGATTAATTGAGATTCGTAAAGAATGTTATTTAAGTTTGAATATTATGAAATTGTGTGTACATTGATGTAATTTGGAAATTGTATTTGATTTGTAGACTAAGTTTTTTATTAGCAGTGCCATGCATCCTAAGTGGGAGAGTCACAAATCCAACCTATGTGTGGGGCACTCCCATCCCTTGGATGGAGATTTACTGTTATCATGTTGTCTCCTACCCTATGGTTAGAGCAAGGTAGTGGGGTAGTTGACAATGTAACCATCCTAGCCACCACTTGCCCAGATCATGGGATGAGGGAAGTTAGCGTCCAAGTAGTTTTCTTGATGTTGGGAACTATCCTATGATCCCCTACTCATAGTGTGTGGTCAAGATTGGCATGAGTACCAATTAATTTTCTCCTACACATCTCCTCTCCTAGTTATAATATGTAGCCACAAGAGGGATGTAACATGGAGTTGAGTACATGGAGTTTTGAAAGAAGGCGAGGAGGGGAATATGTCCCATTAGTCATCTAAACATACAAATCCATCTTAGTTTCCCTTCCTTCTGCATTTTCCATGGCTGACAAAGTGGAGGCTAGAAGAGATGAAGATGGGTTGGGAAGGCATGGAGTGCATCATCTACATTTGGTTTTAATGATCGACGGGAGTTGAATGAACCTTGGCAAAGCTGTAAAGTTATTACAGAGAGATTAAACCCACGAGACCCTTTCCCACTTCTATTTTGACACAATGGAGAGGTCGTGGTGGAGCTTCTCCATTATTGAGCTCTAGGGCTTGGTTAGTAAGGGAGAGAAATAGCCACGAGGTCCACATATGATCACACTAAGTCCAATGACATGGATACTTTCAAGGGGGACTCCCACCCCCGTCGTGGATTCATCACTAGAGTCTCCCAACCGCAACACTCTAAGCATATAAGAATGTGATGGATCACATGACACTCAAGAGAGGGGTAGATAGCAAGCGGGCCATAGACAGTGAACTAGAACAGCTCAAGTAAGGAGCCAAATGGTGGATCTGGATAGGTCAATATGTAATTATTACTCTAAAATATCATGGTATAGTTAGATCTCAATTAATTCATAGCAATTAGCTCAGTTGACAAAAAATTATAAACAAATATCAGAATCCTAAGAAAAAAATGATACACTAATATGGAACCACGTAATTAGTGCTTTGAAGTTGTAATTAAATGAATGCAATGTAACTTGTAAAATGTTCATCGCATACAAAATTTATATAAATTATTGAGTAAAACTATGAAAATGTTCCAATAACTTCTAAATGTGATATAGAATTCATATAATTTTAGGTTTGATCTTGTTTGAACTTAAAATCATATAACTTGATTAATGTGGATACTTACGGCAAATAAACCTAAGGAAAATGTAAGAAATGTGTTTATGTTAGAAAATGTTGGATTTTCCAAAATATGCTAATAATATTACTGGAGCATGATGTAAGACCAATATTCATTCTTATGCACATAATTCATGATTATATGGTGATGACTCTTAATACATCACTAAATAGGATAAATGAATGTGATGCAAGGTTAACATGTGCAAATAATGATGTGAAAATAATTCACAGTTAATGAACCCTTATCTAGAACATAATTGAAAAATAAGATCAATGAGATAACTATAAAAATATAATACAAGTAATGATGGGAAAATCCTAATACACACTACTACAGAGATGGTACTTCTCATCGGTCATTTTAGGCATATATCTCCAGTTGTCAACCGACTACTAAGTGGGTGACACTAAAAATCAGGGCAGTCGTTGTTGATTAAAGAAATTGATGGCATACATGTACATCATTGATTCCATGTTACAGTCAAATGGACAACATAAAATGGAGTCTTCCATAACGTGTGGTTTCCCTTAATCTCTCCTTATCAATTATTTAAATAAAAATGACAATGTAACACTAATTTGGTAGTGAAAAAGGTTTCTCTTGGTGGTTCCTCATTGGTTATTAATGAGAAATAACTAATAACTAATAGTATGTCCTCGATTTTATCAGTGAATAAACAATGAAAATTAAGAGATATCTCGTCAGTTTTCTACAAGTAACTGACGAATGTGTATATAGTTGGTTATTTTGATATAAAAGACGAGAAATGTCTATTTTTTATATAGCAGGTTTACAAACCTGTTGTCTAATTGTGAGCATGTCTGCTGCATGTAGTTCATCAGAACTAAAAGCTCATCAGAACTAAAAGTTCATCACAACTGAAAAGTTCATCAGAACTTTTGATCTTGGCAAGCATCACAACTTAACAACAGGCATAAAACCCTATAAGAAGAAAGATGTATATACATATACACATGCATTTGATACAATATATGCATAAATAGGCTGGCATAATAACATATTCTATCCATTTTTCACTTCAAATGCCCACAAATATCCATAAACTCATCTCAAATTCATTTCTCAGCCACACATTCAATTTCAAACATATGCACAAATACACATCATTCTCCTCCTCATGCACTTCACATTTAATTCACACACACATATGCATGAATACATATCAACACCAACTACCACTGAATTGAAGTACACAATGTATCATAACATAACAAACAAAAATCTGACATCAAAATTTGAACTACAAAATGTCAATCAACCCTCCCAATTATCTGACAAGTCCACATGGTTGATGAAGCAGTTTGCCCAGTGTTCGCATAGGTCATTTAGCTACTCCAATGTATAGGCTTCAAAAGTATCCAAAAAATTCAAAGAAAATGACTCATAATTCTAATTAGATTTGATTGTTTATATCATCAAATGAGACTACTTTATTAATTATGATTTACAAATACGTTAATAATTATAACTAAGTAGAGTTGATAATATATATGTATTTAAGACTACATCAACACTCCTCCAAGCTGCTAATTGTTTTTTATTTACTTTCCCTCTATCTCTACGGAATGCTTTCACACCCCTATAAGTTAAATTAACATATATGTTGCATTATTAAATTGTCGTGTGATGCAAATATTAACAAATATGTTGATCATGGAAAAGCTATACTTACGCATGACTAATTTCATTGGGTGTCCCTCATTTGGTGTTAGATTTAAACCCAAAGGATCAAACAAATACATAGTATAATTCTCAGGAACAATCACTAACAACAGTCAATGCTTATTTCAGAGTGAATAGCAGGAAAATAAAACAAAAATTAAATTCTACAACAATTCTATTCATAAGTCAAAAATATAAAGAACAAGCCCGAAACTTACACAATGTTAAAGAGAATTTTGATCACAGTCCCGAAAGCACCTAAAACCTTCATTACAGTAGTCACATAATCTTTGACACCACTTAGATCTCTAGCTACATTTCTAATCCTTGATGGCATTAGAAATGCCACATATTTGATATGCTGAACTCATCAACCACATAATACAAATGACTAAACATATATATGCAATAATCCGTTAATATATAGGAAGTAATTATAAAATATGTATTTTTCACATATGATGAGGTATTCAGACTCATTGTATCCAAAGTTCTATCATTGATGTGTTCAGCCATTGATACTAAAATAGCTCAGAAACATTTTTTAAGACTATAATAGTGTCACAATCTATACCTATGACCTCCTCCTAAAGGTCGATCAACATGGTATCTGATTGTTCTATATTGTCTTACCATACTGTCAACACCTTGCAGCTAGGCCTAAGGAGTCAAACAACTCCTCTGGATAAAATTTGGGGGTGAGCTTCAAAACCCTAGCTATTGTAGTTTGCATGCATGCATTCTCATATTAGCTTTCGATTATGTATATAAATTCAGTATACATTTGTCATACGTAAAGAAATACAATGAGTGATTTGGGACATCTATTAAATTTAGCTTCCACGTCTTTGACTGTGGTGGCATCCAGGTGCTCGTACAAGAGAGGTGCTTCTCTCCATGTCAGAACAGCACATATGAGGTTCACACAAACATGATCATCAGGAAGGATAACAACATGAAACTTATCCGCGAGTGGATAAGCCTCAACATCTGTCATGATGTTGTATGATGGAACATTGATGACAAGATGACATTTTCTGGCCACCTACAATTTTATGAAACACAACATTTAAAATTAACACACATATCTATTCACTTGAGGGATGACTTTATCACAACATATATATAAATTGACTTAAACTGAATCTTACCCCAGTCATGTCGTGTGGGTCCAAAGGACTGTGTTGCATGATTCCATTGTCTATTTTCTTACGAGGTGGACAGTTGACTGAAAGAGGAATTCGAGTTGCCCAGCAAGCAGGCTAAGGCATTCTTATCTTGTGTGATAACACTATAGAGAGAGTGTCTCTTCTAGTCAGGCATCTATGTGACAACACTCCAGAACAAATGGCGCATTTGTGTAACATGATATGGTATCAACACCCTTATAAGGTAGTGATTAGTTTCATGCTCTCTAAGCCCACACACAGTTAGGAAAATTGGCAGCTCACAATACACTCCTTGGGCGTTTGACATTGTATAGGTTTTGTGACTGCTAGAGAATGTTGCTCTGCCTAAGAAGCCTTAAACTCCTCCAAGGCTACAACTATGAATCTTTTCACATTCTCCTACTCCATTCCCCCTTTCTTGGAAAAGTTGAGCTTTTTTTGGGATGCGCTAAAAATATTTTTGCCCAAACCTAGCTCCAGTGACCCTAACACGTCTAGGGTGCCCTTTCGTCCCTAAAGAAATTGTCAATTCATCATGTGTGCTCAAAGCGGTGAACTTTCCCTCCTTTGTTTGCTCACCCAGATCCAACTATTCATCATTAAAATTGACTAATCAGTAAAAAGTTAACAATGCAGGGAAAAAATAACATGGACATGCATTGTGAGACCAATAAATTTACCATTTTTGAAGCCACCTCTTGGGTTGCTTGGATGGGGATTTCTTCAGCTTGGTTTATTTCGCAGCTATCCACTCAATATAGTGAGGCAATCATTCAGAAGCACTAGAAGACTCAACAGTAGAAGCAGTTGAGGTAGAAGGCACTTTCTCTTGATCTCTCAACTAGAGGCATTTAATATAACCACCTGAACCCAACCGGTGGTTGTGCACATTATTTTCGTACCTTTCTTTTTTAGAATCATGAATGGCCAGATTAAATCAATAAACAATATTGTTAAATAATCATAAGAAATCATAAGAATGTAATTAATTCAAAACCTTAAACGCATATTTTTTACTCTACCCAACAAACTCCAGCTAATCTTTTTTATCAAGATAGGTCCATTTAAGAGTGGGGTCCTTACCCTTCGGGTCTCTAAAGATGTAGTCTCTTGTGAGGATTGTCCGCCAATCTTTATGTCTTCTCCCTATGAGCTGTAAAACATCTTTGCGATGCAACTTTTCTTCAAGATCATACCGGACCTAAAAAGGTTCAACATTCACTACTTTTTAGAAATGCAAAAAGAAAGAATAGGAAAAGACTGTAAAAATGTATGTGCATATATATCACCTCTAACTCCCTTTAGATGAGACCTTGTAGTGGTCGTACTCACTTGTCACCAATCATCAACACAGAGAGGCACTTTGCTTTGATCAAGGACCCCATAGTAGTTGATGAAATCTTTAGTAATCAGCGTGCCTACTTCATTAAATTCAATGACGCCCTTCTTCTCTTCCTATTTGAGGCAATTTTCATCAAATTTATCCCTCTCTTCCATTTAGATTTATCAGCATCTGGTCAGGAGGTCCAGTAGGATCCTCATGCTCAGGATCCTCACACTTGAGATAATTATGCTTCTAGTCAGATGCCATCTATAAATCAAAAGTTAACATATGAAAAAGTGAGATAACATATGAAAAGTCAAACCACATATGAAAAAATAAATATGTTATATAATGCAAATAATAGATGAAATATTACATGTATTATACCTTAAACTAACATCCCTTTTGTTTGATCTTCACGTGTATAGTCATCAGTGTTAGATCCAACATTCACACTTGGTAATCCAATAGAGAATGGACTAGAGTCATCATACTTGTCATAGTACTCTTCTCTATCAATAGGATCTAAAATGAACTGTATTATCCCAATAAGAACAACTGACCAATTTTCTTTTGTAGGATTGTTCGATATAGAATACCTACTTTTCCTATGATGCCATGATGAATGGTTCATCATTCTTGCCTATCCACTCAAAATTCAATATCATGAAATTGAGTTCATCAACAACAACTCCTTTCATGCTATCAACCCAATTACACATAAATAATGGAACTCTAAACTCTGTGTAGTCAATTTCCCATTTGTCTTCAATGACATTGTAATAAGACATCTTTCCTTCACATGGAATCTATCTTTGGCACTAGAAAATCCATTTATGTCAAACACTTTGTAAAATATAATGTGCGTCTTTGTCTTATAATGTAACATACTAGATCTTAAACCCTACCTTGGAAGTTTGACCTCTTGGGATTAGCCAAACAAGGTTAAGGTTTTAGACCTAAAAGATGTTTAGTAAAAAAATAATGAGCTAATGCTTGTATAAATCACCCTAATACAATCAAATGTAACACATTAGGCTTGGGCCAATAATGGGCACATAAAATATGTCACATGATGTAAATGGAGATTTCATAATAACTTGTGCACAATAATGGTATATAAATCTTTTGGTTGTAATATTAAGATATGGATGAATAATAAAGATGAAGGAATACTATTAAAATAAATATAATTAAAACAAGCCAAAAGTTTTTATAATTCATAAAAGGAGATTCCAAAAGAAAATTTTGGATTCCTTGGGTCCCAATTGCCTTGGGAGTCAAGTTTCACATTATTTACCTTATAATAATTAATTTAATTCAATTTGGAAAATAAGACGTGAGTTTTCCCCCAAAATATCAAGTAAAATATTAAATGACTCCAAAAAAGAAAAATAATCTTGGATTTGTGATCTACATAATAAATATAGCCTTTGGGTGAATTTTCATCCAATTTGGAAGATGTTTGATTAAAAGATGAAATTAGGATAGATAAAGTGTATAGAACCTTCAAAATATTAAATAAATGTACAAACCTCTCCAACATATAAAATTAATGGAGAATTCATATCCAGCACATTAAATATAACTTATGGGTGAAGTTTCATAAAATTTGGAGAATCTTATAATCATTAATGCATGAGGAAAGAGAAAATAGGACTTGCTTTATTTAGCATATTAGAAGTTCTCAAAAGGCAAATCTAATTACATATTTAGATTCCTCATGTCCAAAATAGGTTTGGTATCAAATTCTATTTAATTTGAGTTTCGTTTGCACTCTCAAAAGAGGAGAGAGAGAGAGAGTAAGCAACTTCTCTCTTAGTAAGTCGAGTCGAACGTGTCATGTATAACATCCATCAATGATGGTTCCTCCATGTCCATTGATTTAGACTCCTTCCCCTGGGACAACCTGGTCCAAACTGACCCATTTGACTCACTCTCGTATGGCTCACCTTCGAGCTTTAAGGAGCACACAGTCTTTCCTTGTTGTTTTGTTCCTGCCACGAGAAAGACACACAGAACAGGTACGCCCAACGCGTGGGGAATCTATTGAGAGTTTGTCTTGGTAGGGAACAATATGATATTTCCCCCTTGTTTAATCCAATGGCCCTGAAAGAGAAATAATTTCATTCACACTTTAGTCTGAATTGAATTTGGAAAGCATTTATGTGTCACGTGCACATAGTGGATTTCGACAGTTTTGTGGGTTGTCTCATCATGTTTGGACAGTTGCGATTGTATCTCCTACCTTGGGTAGGAGATGTCCACGCATGAACAGTGCGCCCGACTTGGCAAGATTCTTTTTCATGGATAACTCTCTATATTCTTGGTGTTTTTTTTTGAGATTTTTATTGTTGCAGATTTGTGAGAAGATTTTGCATCCAATGATTCCTTACTTGCTTCTTTTGGTTGAGAAATAAGCAAACCCCCAATTGCTTACTCCCCAAACCTTGTGGCCACCACCCTCCTTGTCACATATCTTCCCCTCACCTATATATAACACCACAAAAACACCCTTCATCCCCTATGCAACTCTCCTCTTCTCCTAATTTCACTGTTCATCACGTGTGTGGCCGCTGGTAGTCGAGTTTTTGACCAAGGCTTACGGCAAGTCGTTCTCTCTCCACCGTGCTTCTCTGGTCGAATTGCTGGCCTTGGTGAGTTTGTCGAACCTCCTACTTTCCTTTCGTGTTTTCAATTTGGAGTTTGGTCGTGAATCTCAGTTTTACCCAAAATCAGAGCAAACCACCTGTTGCAGCTCGATGCCATGGTTGCAACTGGGGGAAGGGGGTGATCCTCTGTGTATTTCCAACATTGCCCTCGATCGACATTTTTGTTTTGTCTCCTTGTCAAGGGTATAGTGGTCTTTCTCCTTGTTCTCCTTGCCTTGAATGAGTCAACTAGGCCTTTGGCCACACGATTTGGCTGCCCCTGATTGGGCCAAGTCACGCGGAGGGTCCCTCACACTCTCTCTCTCTCTGTTGATGATGTGCCAATTTCTTATTGGTCGCTTATATAAAATTCATAATTTTTGCTTCGTTTGTCCAAACATTAAATAAAAATATGTTTTGGAATTAGAAACATGTGTTCTTTCTAATAAAAATACTTTCGAGGCTTGGTTTTGAGTTTTATCTGAAGGTGTTTTCTAAAAATGAAATTAATACATAAAAATCACCAAAAATGCACTTTTAACCTCATTACTCCAAAATAGACAAAAATATATGTTTTCTTAATCAGAAAAACCTAATAAGTCGATTGGTTCAAGTTTAGAGTCCAAAATATGATGTTTTGGAGAAAGGACTAGAATTAGGGTTTCATTACATATAAATATGAATCTCAACCCCAAATACATGTGAATAATTTGTATTTAGGCAAGGTTGATCTTAGAAACAACTAGGTTGGTGAAGAGAGTTTCTAAGACCCTGGTTTAAGGTATGATTTCATCCCACATTATTTCTATATGGAGCAATTTTTATTTCCTCTCCTTTGTGTATGTTTGCATCCCCGATTATTCTTATTGAGCAATTATCCTACTTTGTTCTTTATCTTGGTCCTATGGATATTAGCCTATACATAATGTCTTTTCTTTTAAAAATCATGGTTCATGTAAACTACCTTATTTGATATTGATCATGTGATCATGGATATTCTTTTGGACTCTCTCTTATGCTTTGTGCATGTTGGACTTAATTAATGATATGTGCTTCTTTGCCCACCTTGGTAGTGGATTTTATATGGCCCATTATTTGGTGCATGCATCCTCTAATCGCACTTTATATTTGATGGATGTTCTCATCCTACTTATTTGTTTATACTTTCTAATTCTTTTATTATGCATCATGTGGTGACTGCTAGTATAATTTTACTTGTTATTTTATGTGGATGTGAACATTCCGGCCCACATATGAGTGCAGAGGTGATAATTCCTACATATTAAAATATATTTGAGAAGATGTGTATCCTATCCTACTCTGGTGGATGTATATGGTTCCCACCCACTCCATATTTAGAGAAGATGTATATAGTTCCCGCTCACTTCATGTTTTTGGTAGATGTGTTATTTCCTACCTACATGTTTATATTATCTAGTTTTGTCACAGGTGAAACACACATATGCCTTTTTTATATACTCTCTTGCTTCATTATTATTTTCTTTTTCATATTTTTTTATGTCTGATTGGGTAGTACTTTATTTTTCTATGGGAAGCCTTTTATACTTGATATCCTTTATTCTTTTAAATTGCTCAATCTCCTATTTAGTATGCACATACCATCCTTTACTGATGTCTTCCATTTTTCTCTTCTTGTTGGGGTATGCTTCCAACCCTAGGTGATGGACTTCGATGACATGGCATGAAGACTTGGACTTAACTTAAGGAGTAAAAGCTTGGGGACAAAGTTGTTAATGTTTATATTTCCCTCTACTAGATCCTTATGATGTACCCTTTATGTAAACCCTTATGGGAGATGATGTTGAGGTACTTTTGTAATCTTACGATAAATTGAATATAGTCAATGTTTCTATTCCGTTGCTAAACTTTGGTGTTATGATACACTCATGTTGAATAAATTGGTTCATCCCTTTGCTAAAAAAATTTATGATGGTGTTTGGCTTGGGATGTTACCTTTTTATTTTAGTAGGGAGTGGTTCCCCTCTGGGATCCCACTCCTTACATCTACACGTGTCATTTGATAGTTATTATTTGATGTTTGAGATAGTTGATTGAATACTTTCTCTTCGAACCGCCTGATAAATGTCTGATTATGCTCTTTGGAAAGCCACATTGAACTGGATTGGGGATAATTTTTCTTGAGATTTTTGGTGTGTTTGGTGATATAAATAGCCACATCATAAATGTTGTGTAAAGCATACAAGTGTACTTGTTCCCACTTCTCACAATTGATATCTCTCATTCTCTTGAAGTACCTTTATCAGAATAAATGTCAGGATTCACTATAGTAGTAGGAGTTTTGTTGCAACCCAAATGATACTCCCTTTAGGGTGACAACGGTTCTGAACGTCACCTTTAAAAATACTCATATACAGCTGAAAAGGATACATCCAATGCAAGAATACTGGACCCAACATTTTCACTTCCCTAGTCAAATGGACAACTAGATGTACCATGATATCAAAGAATGAAGGGGGGAAATACTACTCAAGTTGGAAAAGGGTAACAACCACTTCTCTTCGCAACTCATCTAGAATTTCAAATTCAATTACTTTTCTACACATAGTGTTGAAGAAGAAGAAAAGCCTAGTGATTGCAAACCTTACATGCTTAAGAAGGATAGATTGAATAACCATAAGCAATATATGTTGCATTAGAGTGTGATAATCATGAGATTTAAGACCTATCATCTTTAGATCCTTCACTGATACCAATCTATGGATATTGGCTGAGTATCCCCGTGGTACCTAACATTAAGCAAGCACTTGTAAAAAGTTCTCTTCTCCTGTGTAGACAAGGTGTAACAAGTAGGAGGTAAATATGTGTGGTGACTCTTGATAACTTCTTTTGTTAGTTCATTTCTTTTACCCATTTCAAGTAGGCATTCTTGATTTGATGCCATCTTTAGCCTTGCCTTTTATATTCAGTAAAGTACCAAAGATGTTATCACAAACATTTTTCTCAACATGCATGACATCGATAAAATGTCAAACTGTTAAAGAATTCCAATAAGAAAGATCCCAAAATATCAACTTCTTTTTGAATAAAGACTTTTCACCTGTGGGAGTAATACATGGTATCTTACCAAAATGATGTATAATGTTGTTTATTCTTACATAAACGTCCTCCCTCGACATATGTTTAGGGACACTCCATTCCTCAGTTGAGTCATTGAATGTTTGTGCAACTTTCAGTACGGATGCACCTTTGGAAAACACCTTCAATGAGCAAGATATATAGTCTTACCACCATGTTTTAATCAGATCAAATCATTATTTTCCTCACATGCAAGACATACCTTGGTTCCTTTGACATTGTAGCCAGACAAGTTCTCTTAAGTTGGAAAGTCATTAATAGTGCAAAACAACATAGTACATAGATTAACATGTCTTCGCGCAAAGTAATGATAAGTCATCACACCCTCTCCCCAGAGTTTTTTATGTCATCAATCAGAGGTTCAAGGTAAACATCAATATCATTTCCAAGTTGTTTGGTCCTGATATCAACAGGACAACATGACATATTTATTCTTCATACACAACCACAGAGGAAGATTGTATATAACAATCATGACAGGCCAAGTGCTATGTTGGCTGCTAAATTTTCCAAATGGATTAATTCGGTCAGTGCAAAGTCCTAGTCTTAAATTACTAGCTTCTTCCCCATATTCAGGATATAATAAATCAATCTTCTTCCTTTGTGGGTAATCAAACGCATGTTGTAGCATACCATCATTTTTTTTCTTTCCCTCTGCCTGCCAAGATGAATTTTGGGCATGTACAATATTAGCAAACAATCATTGAAATCATGGTATTATAGGAAGATATCACATCACCTTGACAGGAGACTCAGTTTTGTTCTTACCCAGTGTCGTAGATGCCCTACATTTGGGACATTCTTTCATATCCATATGGTTCTTTTCAAAAAACACAGTCATTTAGTATTGCATGTATCTTCTTAGCCTCCATTCCCATTGGCACAACATCTTTTTTGCTTTGTATGTTGAGATTGGAAGCTCGTTACCTTCGCAGAGAATTTCTTTCAACAAAGACAATAACAAAGTGAGGCTTTTGCCACTTCATCTATTGTTAGCCTTCAGAGTATATAATCTCAACACAATGCTCAAATTTGTAAATTTAGTACAACCTAAGTATAACAGTTTGTCATCATCATGCACAACATTTCTGAATAAGGGGGTGGATCTGTAAAATTTACCCCACAACTATCTAGCATCACATCCAACATGTCTGTTGGAATTGGTTCATTCTCATCAACATCAGCAGCCATTTCTTCTTTGACACAAATACCACTGCCGACATCTACTAATCCCATACTAGGAATCTCTCCATGCCAACACCATTCTGTATAGCCCTATACAATCCCATTGCACATGACATGATCTTTAATCATGTCAACAGTGTCAACTTTCAAGTTGTTACTAAAATTTCTACAGGTGCAATAGAACATAAATCTAGGTTGTTTTCTATGTTCCTATATAAATCTTACAAACTCATCGAGACCATTAATTAACTCCAAACTATAGTTATTTGAATTAGACATCCATGATCAATCTATTTGATAATCAAATGGGAGACGAGTAGCTCAAGTGGTTTAATCTAGTGAGTTAATTTCATAAGAAAAAAAAGATACGTTTCAATTTAGCCCTAATCGTCTATTAGCATTCACATTCATGAATATGTACCACCTATCCCATTCTTGTGAACTTCATCTCACTAGAAGTGCATAATGTGTGTTCAGTTATAATACATTTCAGCAGCATTTCCCCGTAGTTCTCCAAGTACAATGATGTAGATGGGAAAATACCTACCTACATATGTAACCAGAGAATAAAAGGGAAACTTTTGTCAAAATTTATTGAAATCAAACATGCATTATACAATTACATACGAAGTGAGATGGGTTTCTCAAGAATAGTTCAAAATTGGGACTATCTAAGGTTTACTCATACTGAGTAAATCTTAGACGGGTTTCTAAGACAACAACATGGTTTAGAAATCAGGGTTAAACTTTGACCTAATTTGTGAATAATTATGACTACATATTTACTCAAGTAGTTAAGCATCCATATATATCTAGGTTCAAGAAAGAAAATCATAATCATATAATTATCAAGGCTTATACATGAGTTCATAGGTTCTTAACTTATCATTGACAATATAGATCACAAGAAACACCCAATTAAGATAAGATCACATGAATATATTATATTCTCATCACTCACCCTAGACAAATCCATTTTAGGGTTTTTGTCACGTTAGGTTCATGTGGGTTATTAGAATATTTGATGATCTTTTACTGATTTAGGGTCTTTCATGAATGTATGTTTCAAGTTTCAAGACATTTTGAGGTTCCATTAATTTCCTATGATTATTTCAAGGTTTAAGTGATATATTTACAATTTAAGGCCCAAAGTCTCATTATAGTGCATAAAAGGTTCATGATTTGTAAGTCAATAGATAACCATTATATTCAAAATTTCAACATAAATTCAGTTATCATCATAGATACACCATTGTATTCAACATTTCAACATACCTTCAATTATCACTAGATACACCATTGTACTCAACATTTTAACACACATTCAATTATCACTCTAGGTCATCACTAGAGGACCTAGATTCACATACACCATCATATCATAGCATAGTGTCAACATAGACATTACTGTCTCTAATCATCATGGAGTTACTGATTTCAAGAATAGAAAGGAGTTTTATGCATAAATTAGGTCAAAAGTGTCATACAATTACTTGTGTAAGTGTTGGAGTAGGAGGAGGCAACAAGCAGTGGTGTTGGATGAGGAGGAGGTAGTGAGCACCTTGCACACGAGAAACTCAATCAACAGTAGAAGGAAGCATCAGTGGAACACAGTAGCAGGAGGAGTAGGCACTCGTGGAGGATGACTAGGACCAAGAGGAGTATCTGACAGTGAAGGATGAGTTGCACTGGTGGATGAGCAGAGGAGCTCATTGACTGGTGCTCGCTGGAGAACAGTGCCTATTGTTGGGGAGGTCTGGGTAAGGTGAGATTGAGGAGGAGTAGGGTGTCAAACTGGAGGATGACAGTGGTAGATCTCGGAGTAGGAGGAGCACCGGCAGAGATCTCCATGGTTATCGTGAGAGGGCAATCAGACAGTAGGCTTACAGGAAAGGAAAGAGGGGAAAGGGCCTCTCATACGGTTAAGTAAAATATACGTTGTCAGTTATTTTAAAAGACCTTAAACATAACTTTATCTTGTCAGTTAAAGTTGCCAAACTATCGAATAAGCCTTTTTCCACGCCACCATATCTCGTTGTTCATCTATGACTAAACCAACAAAGAAACGTGTGTCTGCACGACACATGCATCATCGACTTATGTCATTACAACTGACAAGAAAATCCAATTTGGGGGGAGCATTTCATGGGACGTTTGGCACGAACCCCTTTCTTGTCAATTTGTGTCTACAAAACTGATCAGGTACACACTCAAATTTATGCTCTTTATCTATTTTGTTGTTGTTCACCAAACCGATGACACAGGGTTTTTGGAGGCAAATGAAATGATGCCCAAAAATTTGTTTGAAATTATATTTTCATGAGCGATCTATATTGTCAATTTCTTTGTGAAACAACTGACTAGATAAATAAAGAGCGGCCCATATTTTCTCAGTTTGACAAATGTGGTGGTTTTCTTTAAGTAACCAGTGAGATATATTACTGTGTCAGTTTCCCTTAAAAAACTGACTAGATAAGTCATTTCTATAGTAACGGCAAAACCCTAAAAAGAATCACGACCAGGGTTAAGATGATGGAATCTAATGCAAGTCATGTGTAATCTTGTCTTAAACAGAGTTGACCAAGGTTGGTATTGGATCATAAAGGCATTAATCTCAAGCTCCTCAAGAGTCAAGAGAATGCATCAAGACATGTGGAAAGTGTGCTTATAACATGCGTTCTTTTTTTAAATAAAAGAAATTTGTTCAAAAATACTTTTGTTACTTATATTATTGTCAAGTCTTAGATTTATCTTATTGACAAGTCATAGCATTGAAGAGATATATGATTCTTTTAGCATGCTTATCAAAATACTTATTATGTTATGCTAAGATGTATCACTTGTAATCTTTTCTATTAGGTGATGTGGATATATGATCTTGAAGAATCAAAATAGTTGAGTGTTATGTGGCAAGAAGATGTACAGGTGGACCTATTGTCTAAAAGATCTTGTTTTAGATATAGTATGTCCATATATAAGAGTTTATTGTTCAATGTGTAATACCATTTGTAATTATATGTTGAATGGTGAGTGTGTCATAATGGTTTTTTTTTTCATGTTCACGTGCAACTATTGTTTCCTTCTGACTTCCTATAAGTTTCTTCTTCTTGACCTAGTGTGTGGTTCTTGAATTGGGATCACCACTGAGGTGACTGCTTCAATTTAGACGTCACACATGTGGTCAAGGTGTTGAAAATTTCAGGACATCACAACAATCATCACATGATATCTCTTAGGGCATACAACCAACAAAGTAAACTTCTTGGAGGTTGGGTGCTTCATAGATTCATATACATGATGATCAAGAGTTTATCATTAGGTAAAAATATCATGTTAAAGATGTTGTCCGTATAAGTTAAGGATAAGGAGGAGAGGGGAAACAAGTAGAGAATATATATGGAAAAGAGACATGTTGCGACTCCTTTTCGATGTAAGAGACAAGGGGTCAGATCATAGATTGTGATCAAATGGCTCCAGATGATTCCTTGATAAAGAAAATCTAGGAAACGTACATGAAACATAAAATTCTAGTTTAAACAATGTGAATTCCAATATTTTAAATGGATCAAATGAATCAAAGGTAACATTGGGACGGTATTATTTATTTATCCAATATAATCTGTATACTTTTAATTATTCTCTCTAGGATTGTCTTGAAGTAATTCAATGATTCTTGAAGGTGTAGAATACCAACTTCTAGATCAATTTTCATTTTGATTTGTGCAAATTAACATATTTGGTTTTTTGATATTTTTACTATCTATAGAGTCTAAGATTTTTAAAAATTAAATTATTGTTGTAAATTTTCTAAATGAATATTATTCATATTTATTCAAAATGAGGAAGCTCTCATTTTCATATATATATATATATATATATATATATATATATATACATATATATATACATATATATATATATATCTTTAATTGTTATCAAATAACCAATTAAATTTGCATTTCTAGTACCTGGTTAAACAGAACTAACCAATGGTTGAAACATTATTATTTTTTGGGATTCTTACCTTGAGATACCAAACGAGTTGTTATTATTTAGTTGAATTGTGTTTAGATGGCTATCTACTTTATGTATTTTGTATTGCCTATTTTTGTGACATTCACTAACATGTGTTGACTAGAAACATATGTAGAGTGTGACAGACTATCATGCTACTCTTCACCATTTTGATCATGCGCATGTCGCATACCATATGCACTCATAAGGAGGAGAGATACGCAAAGTAAGCCTTTATACTCCCTCTACCACTCACAGTTGGTTGGACATAACCATTAAGAATTAGAGAAGACATGTCACTAGTGAATATTACATCAATACATAGTATCCAAGCTACATAAATACCTATTGACACTATTATTATCCAATAAACCTAACCTCAAAATTTATATTTTACTCTAGTTCCTTATCCTTCAACAATCCTCATATCACTAGGGTATCAAATTTTAATCTCTTGACTTCATGATTTTGTCATTGGAGGTATCTAAATGAACACATAAATATTATCCTAGTGGTCATCCATAGATGAATTTAATATCAATTATGTAATACCCCCACCAAGACATAGACACTAGTGATTGAGTAACTAGATATTTTCCATGTTATGGATTTGTCTTATTCAAGAGTTTTTTTACAGGATGATATTCAAATAATACAAGATAGGTAAAGGATACATGGTGCATAAAAGAAACAATATTCATATAGAGTTCCTAGAAGGAAAATCTAGTGCATCATATTTCAAAGTTGAACTGGAAGCCTAATCTATTATTTCTATAAAACCTAAAGCATATATGTAAACCTAATTTAGGTAAATTTGGTCTTCTAAAGTGTCAATGGCACTTCATCCAAATATGTTCTTGGAATTGATGTACTTCTAAAGTAATCACATCAACTCCTCATTATTTCTTTGACCTAGAGACATATGTTCTATGGAAACCACAAACAACTACCAACAGTTAGTAAGAGACATTGTGCATGCTATATGAAAAATGATATATACTATTTAAAATATATAAATTGACATATATTTATTATAAAGTTTCTTGAACATATTATACATATTTTGTATAATAATCATATGTCTTTCTCTGAATAACTTCCTTCTTAAGGGTAAAAAAATTATGAGAGCCCATTGTTATCAAGAAATCCCATAACGTACCTGAGGGTCCCCATTTTCAGACTTGTATAGAAAATTATACAATTTATTATTACTCATTAAGATTATATTAAATTAGCTTCACATTGTTGAAAATGATCCTCTATCCAAAAACTAAACCAAATTTATTATAATGTTGGTTATAGAGCATCTTAATTGCATCAAAGTTATCATCAAGCTAAAAAAATCTATAAACATCATGAACAATTTACAACATTTATAAAACATTAACTTGTTGACCGGCCTAAATCAGATGTCCAAAATGGATCGGATCTAGAGTAGTCAGACTCTAAAATCTATAACCTGACTCTCATGCCCCCGCAACTATTATACGGGGTTCGATGCAATAGATTGGGGTCAAACCATAGGGACAAGGAAAGGGTAAGTATAAAGAACGTGGAAACTTTGCTCAGATACACCAAACAAAAAGGTAGAGTAAGATGGTGCTCCTAACAGACTGATATTTTTTAAACAAACAAACAAGTGAAAGAAATAAGAAAAAAAAGAGAACGAAAGCAAACAAGCACATGGTAACCAAATATGGATGGGAAATTGGATTTGGTTTCATCTACTAAGATCTCTCACAAATATGAAATACTCACACCCTTTGTATACCCTTAGCAATATTATAAGAAATCATCATATGTGTCTATTCCCTCCTCTCTTGAGCTTAGGACATATCTAGATTATAAGGTTGTCTCTCTCTCGAGATGGCAAACAAACAATTGCAATAACAAGCATATGATCATAAGCTTAAGAATTCTAACATTCTCATGAATTCATGCAAATTCAAAACACTTAGATAAGGTTAGTGTTACTCTTTCATGACACTAATAATAAAACATCACAAGATGGTAGCTAAACATACAAGTGAAGCAATAAGACCAAACAAATGAAGATAATCTTTGCTAAGAGCATATATATTCAAATGGATGCAAGTGTATACATGTTTGGAGGGCCTTAGTGGCTAATTCCAACCCAAGTAATGAGTTTAGCCACTCATGTTCATGAGTAGCATTATAGATTTACACATGTGAAGATACATCAAGATAGACAAAGATGTTGGATGAATCAATGTAAGAAAGATGGTAGATCTAAGGGAGGAGGGAGGCGATATACCAATGGTACTCCTTCATGTCCATATGTAGCATCGGCATAGAGGATGAATGGCAACTCCTCTCAAAGAAGATGATGGTGATATTCTCTCTCCTCAGGACCTTCATCTTTAGAGGTAGAAGATTGGTGGAAGTGGATGAGGGTGACTCTAGAATGCGGTAGCACTTCATAGTATTGCTGATGATCCGACCCCCAGGCATGGATGAGGTTGGTACCTATTTATAGGCATTGGCCACCAGTTTAAGAGATTCCATCGATCGTAGAGAGATAGGGCCATTCGAACACAGGGGAAGTAGGGGTGCTTAAATCATAGGGGACATCGGGCTTAGCGACCGCAGAGGCGTCGGGCTCAGCGACCGCATAGCCACTAGGGTAAGCAACCGTAGAGAGGGTTGATGGTCATCAACCATTCTAGTGGCTCAAGATTTATTCGGTCACTGCGGCGTTATTGTCTGTTCAGAGTATAAAAGAGCAGTGAGTCATGAGACAAACAATAAGAGTTATCTAGATAAAGCATGGTAAAAGTGACTAAAATGGAATAAAATAAGCAAGCTAATGACCACAAAATTAGAAGTTATCAACTCACCCAAACTTAGAAGCTATCCGTCCTCAGGCTAACAAATAGAACTAAGGCATGTAATGACTTCAATAGGCTATAATTGTTATTGCCTTTGTGAGTGTGAAGGATGAGATAATGTCAGGCTTAAGTTGAAGTTATGCGTCAGGACAAGGTTTGTTGACACCCCAAACTCTCCCTCTTAGATCGCAGTTGCAGTACTCGTATTGCATGCTTTGACTTTCTTTATCGGGAAGTTTCTCCCTAATGATGCAGTGGTGATCCCTTTTTAGATTATACTCATGCACAGTTCAAGCAGAGGTAGATTTCACACCCAACTTTTATTGTTTTGGATATCTTCATTATGATGTTTGGGTGGGCTAAGGTTACAGTGTTTCCTACATTTCCTAGGGTCCATCAACCATGAAAATTGTCTTAAAGATAGTGTTTCCCCAGTGGTACCTGATGTAATGTAAGGTGGTTGTGTGAGGTTCTCCTTTAAAATGGAGGTGTGTAAAATTTAGTTTCTAGACTCCACTACCGGGTACGACATATCTGCATTCATGAGTGCAGCAATATGTCGGTCGGGCAAAGTCCTTCGACATCTTTCTAGGAAGAACTCACGTAATTTTATTCCTCTCAACTTTTATCCATGCTCACGGGATTTGGGATGATAGGATTTTTGGGAAAGTTTTGGGCTTCCATGCCTATTTTGATCCCAGAGTGGGGATTTTAAGACTATAAGGGGTAATTGTTTCCTCTTTTATAGGGGTTATGCACTCTCCTACATGTACTTGAGAACTGGGTGATTAATTAGGAGTGTAACAGGTTGAGTTCTCCTTACTTTGAGAATTCATCTAGGTTGACAAACATACTTTTGCCTTTTACATTCTCTCGAGGTAAGGATGACATTAAGGCATTATCACAATTAGAATTTTTTAAGTAGATTAAGTAGCCAGAATTTTTATTCTAGAAGTAGTTACGCTAGGAGTTAGCCTGAAGACAAGAAGGTTAAAGAGTTGGAAATATGACACAATCTAGGATAATTACATTCAAAAATTGCGTTTTTAGACTACCTGCACATAAAAAATGTAACAAGTATATATACTTGGATAGAGATCAAGTCAAAATTGGCCATTTAGGCAATATAAAATTTCAAAATTTTATCAAAATTGAATGAGTAGAATAGTAATTAAAAGGTGGGTAGGAGACATAGGAATTTGAATGCAGGGAGTTAGGGAGAAATACCTCTCTTGCCCGTTTATAGACCATCCCAAACCTATCACGCACTCTGTCCTGAACTGTCAAAGAAATAAAGTGGAATAAAATGGGTAGTGATTATTTATGTTGTGGTTGTTTGCTAACTGCCCATTTGGATAGCAACATGTCATCATATCCTCCTCTGAGTGCATGATAGCACTCATGCTGCAAGCTTTCGACTTTTTCATCTTTTAAAGTTGTGGCAGTCATCCACTCCAGGCAATAGAAGTTGTACCTATAAATGACAAGAAAATTGAGGACTATTCCGCCAAAAGGACTTTAGGAGCTCGAGTGCAAGTAATCAGTCGTGAGTTTTGGGAACAAGCTCACTTTTATATTTTACACAATGTCGATGAAGTGAGTGTTTATATCACCGAACATACCAGTTTCATCAAGACACAATATCCTTGATCCAATTTAATGTGCTTTGGAAGAGAGCATAACAAGACATTTATTAGGTGAATTTGAAGATAAAGTTTTGCGTAAACTATCTCAAACACCAAATAATATCATTGAAAATATCAAATGCCTCGTCTTTAAACCAAAAATAAATGTTACGTCTTCTTGAGGATGTGTATATGACACAACTTGAGGGTTTTATAAATCCAACAGATGAAAATAAAGTCGGTGAGCTACAAAGGTCAATCTATGGATTGAAACAAGCATCTCAGAGCTGGAATCTTTGATTTGACAAAATAGTCAAAGAATTCTACTTCAGTCAATGAAGATGGAAATTATGGATCATGTTAACAATTGCTTCCGCGCCTGCCACTACTTTTTCTTTAGTTGGTGTCTTTGGTGTAGTCATGTTTGTATATTTGTTCAGTGCAAAGGCCGAGTCAGAGATGTTATATAGTATTGTAGTCTTTACCTTGATGTTGATCACCAACAGTGTCCAATGGCCGTCGTGTAGGATGGGAAGAAAAATAAGTTCTGGGAGGGAATTCATCATACAAAGCCTTAGGCATTCTTTTTATCCTGACTCCTTGCTCTTTAATATGTCATTGATGAGTAATAAGTAGGTTGTAACATCCCAAGATTTGAGGCCTTGGATAATATGATCTTAAAAGGAATAATTGGACTACCCATATCACCAAGGTGCACCTCCTTTTCCGGGAGCCCATCACTAAGAACTCCATAGTTAAACGTGCTCAGCTTGGAGTAGTACTGGGATGGGTGACCTGTCGGGAAGTTGATCCTGGCATGCACGTGAGTGGACAAAAAGTGTGCAGTTAAGGCTAGTGGTGGTCTGTGGGGCCAGTCGTCATTCCTGAAACTCTACTAGAGCCTTGGGTAGTGGTCCTGGGCGTTACATAGGCCATATGTATATTGGACATATTGTCTCCTAGCAGTGATTGATATGCCGGCATCACACTCATAGCTAGGTATCCTCCCATCTTCAACGTTTCTCGGAGGTCATCTTTAAGAACACATATATCTTCTCATTCAAAGATAACATCTCCATGATTATTATCTTCTTTTAACTTATCCATAATGAGCAATAGTGATTCCCAGGAAAGGTCTTCACAGGCCCTGTCAAAATCAGAAAATGAGGTCAATTAGTATTGCTGGCCCATATGGCCGTACCTCCTATGGCTTGGCCTCATTAAGTTATTATTCTTCTGGGTGATTAGTGGTTTCCCCTTTTTCACCTTCTTTCTCAATCTTGGTCATCGGTTCTTCATCAACGGTCTTTTCCTGAGGGATAGTTTGTGCTCTCTGCTTGCCATCTTTCATTGATTCCCAACCTCCCTTCCATGTCAATGCTAGGCCAATTCAGATGGGTCAAGCCATAGTGTCCTTACTTGTTCTCTCCATGACTTTTCTCAGGTAGTGAGACCTCAATGTGCAATCTATGTGGCATGACATCAGAAGGTATTGCCGAATTTTGGAAAAAGCGGTGATTGTAAATGACGTCTGTAGCATATGTGCCTCGTAGCTCGTGTAAGTCTTTGAGAAGAAGGTCTTATAGAGGAATGCCTTTGTTTATTTCTTCTATCATTTTGAGCACTATAAAGGCACAGTCCCTTAGTCCTTATTTTTCTTGAGGGACCTTGGTGGAGATTATGAAGTTCTTCCATCTTGATTTATGGCGATGGCCTACTACTTATATAGCGCATTGAAGGAGAATGGGTACCTTCACAATGTCATGTGCATCCTTGTTTTTGAAAATTAGTGATGTTCTTGGCAACTCAGTAGCACAATAGTTGTATATGGTAGTCTGGTGCTCGTTCAGATTTATTACTTTTAGCGCTCACTATTTAATTATCCTTATGCGCAAGGCAACAAATTTAGTTTTTGCCCTAGTGACCATAGTCTGCATTTCTTTCACATATTCAGAGTCATATTTTTCTTCATATAGCTACCTAGCCAGATGTGTGGTGTCATTGAATGTTGGTTGTACTTTATCAGGTTGAAGGAATTCTTCTAAAAGTGTTGCGCAGAGCACCTCAAATAGATGTTTATGCACATGTGCTCGTTTCAAGAATATCCCTCTGAAATGTTCCATGTTAAGTGATCTCCCTTTGTTGTAGTAAACAATGTCTCTACCTGGGATTTTTCATCAAGGATATCAGCCAGGACATGGACAACTCTACATTTATTCTGGAAACTAATGATATATCCATTCTGGGCAACTTGCATGGAAGTGGAGGTGCCACAACTATTTTGTCTTGTTCTATAGATGGTTGTCGTTCCCTTTCCTACTCAACGACAAAGAATGATGCTAGACCACTTTTGTCATCATGCAACGTCCCCTTGCTAGTTATTTTCATAGGATGGGATAGCTATTGTGGGTTGAGAGATGGGAGCAGGACCTTCAGTAGTCCTACTTGGGTTTGCTTCTACTTTATCTTCAACTACAACTGCATCAACAAGTTCTTTTATAAACTGATTTGCATCTGATGAATTTTCAAGCACTACCTTATTGAGTGTGGCTAGTGTGGTAGCCATTTTTCCATCATAGATCTCATCACGACTCTCATTGTGCTCATCAAAATTCAAGTACATGTCGCAGATGTCCACATATATGTTTAATTGGTGTAGAGTCATGTCATCTGCAAAACCAAAGTCTTCTCCTAGTTGAGGTGGGTTGGCATCAAGTGGAATATCCTTAGGAGGATTGTCTATTATGCATGAGGAGTTTAGGTCAAACTCCAATGTCACAGCATTGTTGGTGACTTCATGAGGGATTTCAGAGAGTTTTTGTTATTGTTGTTGGGATGGTTCATTTGTTTGTGGTGGGGGGCCACTTGATACCTCTTTGTTTTGTGGTCTTCAGTGTTGGAGGGACTAGAGGATGCGTGGGATGGAAAAGGACTGGCTTTGCATCTTGATGTTGACTTGCCTCGCCATTCCTCCATTTGTTTACACTCGTCTTGTGGTTCCTTTATAGCTTCTTCATATCCCTTGTGCATCATTTCTTTCTCGAGATGTATAATTTCTCTTTCCTTCCTGAGATCTGCCATCTCTGTAGACATTTCCTTGATGGATTGCATCATATCACATTGCCTAAGGAGGACGTTTTGTATGAATTCTGGGAGATCTATAGTCCTCTCATCTATCTTTGATACTTGCATTGTTAGCGCTTGCGTGCTATCAGAAAAGAAATGTGCTTGTGAAGAGGAATTGTGCACTTGTTGGAAGAGAGCACCGAAGCGACGTCCCAATTCTTCCCCAAACATCGAGATTCATTGTTGTTGTCTTGTGGTTTTTGTTGATATTTTTGGCAGAGTTGACGATACATCAATGAGTTCTCATCAAGGAGAGGTTGCTTGGTCTTGGTTCGCTTGATGTTGGTTTCCTCCCGTGTACCTTTGCATTCTGTATCCCTTATTTATTTAGTGATTGATGATTCAGGCCAAACATCTTCCTTATGAACTAAAATTTTGGGTGCTACTTCAGTTACAGGGGGTTCGTATTCAGGAGTTCTTAGGGTGGATAATTAGGTCTACCCCAATTTCTATTATGGATTTCCGTGTGTCCATAGGAACACCTGGTTGGTCTTCCATCTTAGGAATTGTTATTTTTGGTTCTTTGCTTGTGTACTAAGGGGGGTTATGCAACATAGAATTTGTTATCAATGTAATGTGGTTGTTATGTTAAGGAGGGTTGCTTAGCAGAATCTTCCTTGTTTGATTGAGCTGGAGGTGGCTAAATTGTTGAGGCTGTCATTTTTGGTATTAGCTAGTGCGGCCTAGTTGCTAGTTTCTTTCTTTTATCTGACCTTTGTTACTCTATTTCTTGCACTTGTTCCTCTTCCTGCGGGATGCTAGTATGAGACTATGGGTCGGTAGGTCTCCTCACATCACTCAAGAGCATTTTTTCTACTTCCTCCATGCTTGGTCATAGTTTATTGGCATCGTAATACGCCATTTATGTTTGATGTCTTGATCAGTTGTTGTGGATAGTTTGTCAATTAGTAGTCATCCAACATTGACCTACCTTTTTCCTATCATCGACCAGATTAGAAAAAGCTCTCCCCTTAATACACTTCTTGTTTTCGATCGAGTGAACAAAATGTTGGCAAGGATTTTTTGTATTACTCTAATGAAACATGAGGTTATAAGTTTTGCCTTTGACTTCCCAGGGATGTGTTTGTCTTCCCCGATCAGCTTCCCCCACATCGTGTGGCTACTGAACCCAACAGTATCTTTATCACCTTTTGCCTCTTGACTGGCTTTGGCTACATAAATAGTATTGGTGAAAAATAGATTAAACAACCATTCAATAATATATTGATCCTTTCCTCCTATTCTTACTTGTAGTTTGTACTCCCCCCTACTTCATTCTTCTCCTTATCTTTGACAAGAATCTTTATGAGCAAGGACATGAATTTTGTAGTGAGTTTTGTGTAGGAGTTCTGAGCTGTCAAGAAAAGGACACTTAAATTTGCCCCCCCTCCAGAATTCGGTACTCATTTGTAGAGCCCCGACTTCCTAAAGTAGGTGTGGTCCATGTATCTTGTTCACCTGAATTGCTTCATTGTTTTGAACAAGTCATACATTGATTGGTGTTCCTTATCCCTAGGATTGAATGCTTCCCCATGGTCCTCAGAAGTTATTGCTTTATTAGAAACTACCACTGCATCTATTGGTATGCTTTCTGCCTCTAGCTTTTGAGCCTTGGACCTAGTTGTAATTGTTGACTTCTTCTTCTTTGATGTCACTTCCCCTAGGTATGATGCTTTCCACTTTCCTATTCACCTCATCTCTTCCTCAGATGGCAGGTATTTTGAGGTATTTTGGCATGAGTGCTTTGTGATTCATCTTCTGGTTCAGGATGTTTGTTTCCCAATATTATTTTGTAGTGTTCTTTCTACAATAACAATTGTATCTTCCTCACCTCTGGTACTTCTACATGCTTTTCCAGATATGTATCAATCCTTTGGATTGCTTCTTCTAGACCTTCGAGTGAGGTAATCTGCTTGTTCAACGAATTTGAAGTTGTTGATGACATTCTACAACCTTGGGTTGGAGAGAAGGGGGTGAGGAAAAACAAGTGATCATCATTTGTTGTTGTTATGACCGTATCTGAGCTTAATTGATAAACTAGGGTTTACCTGGATGATTATATGCTTAATTGGATTGATCATTTCTTAAATCTAATGAATGATGATAATTCAATTATGATGTTTTAAACCTAATAAGAACATGAAGTGTTCTATTGTTTGAGAAATATAAACCCTAGTTGGCTAAAATTAGGGTTTTGATGGTACATGAGTATGGAATTTGATCAAGATAGTAGTATGGTAAATAATTTATCATATTGTATATGTAATTTGGATTTAATTGAAATTTGTATATAGCATGTATAACTCAATCTTTCATTTTAGTGAAAAATTTCAGAATTTTTGGATGTTCTTTGAAAGTCATTCTCGGTCGAGATATACTTTAACCGACCATGCTGACAGAATGTTGTTCAGCAGTATATTTTTTGATATTTAGTTATTTATTGGTAACTCTAAATGATCTGAAATTTTAATTGGAGATCTGAAACTCAATTTTAAACATCATGTAAAATTTTAATAATTTTTGGATGTGTATAGACCTTATCAGTAGACGAATTACAGTAACTGACATTTCTGTAGAATTTTGGATAGCAGTGCACTATTCGATTTTTAGTTATTTAATGGGAGCTTGTAATGATTTAATATTTTAACTAAAGATTTGTAACTCAATTATACACAACATTATAAATTATAATATTTTTTGGAGAAGTTTTGATCTCTGAAATACACAAATTACAGAAACCTTTTTATGACAGAAAAAGCTGAAGAAATAAGAAAAAGTTTAGTAAGGGGTCAAAGTGTAATTTACCCAAGCATCTCAATTGCTCTATATGGTCAACCTAACACACTAGAAGCTCTAATAATTTTTTATTCAATCTAGAGAAATGAAATCCTAGAGAGAGAGGGAGAGTTAGGGTTTGAGAGGAGAAATTGATGGAGATGATGACCTAGGGTTTTGCTGTCTGAGGAATGATGAAATCATGTAAGTTTAACTTCTTTGGATATAGTTTCATGGTGAATCTTCTCTCACATGTAAAAATTCCATACCTCCTATGATTTGATCCAAAATGGTATCAAAACTTCCCCTTTTCTCACTCTTTCTTCATAATCCCTCATTTTTAGGGTTTCCGAGTTGAAAGGAAGAAGAACTGGGTGAATTGCTAGGGATTTGATATGGGATCCATATTTTCAGGGATGAGCTGCATTTTTAAGGTGTTTTCACACCTTAGGGTGAGTTGTAACTTCCTTTAAATAGTATATTGTACGAAAATTGGTTAATTCATCCATAATTTTTAATTGCTATTATGTGACTACAAACCCTGAATTGTCTATTTGTTCTAAGTTGTTGCAAAATGATATGAAATGGATTCTTCCTCTATTTGGATGAAGTTCAAATGATAAAATAATATTATAAATGTATACAATACATCCTAATGAGACTTTCCTAAGTATTCGTAGAGATCATAAGAGTAAACTGAAATATAGGGAATTTGTCTATGACTGAAATTTACTGTATAAGTAAATAGAGAAAATTGCTTATCTAGATCCCCTTGGTTATGAATGATTGTTTATCTAAATTCATTGTACATATATGTCAGATATTATCTTGGATTTCATTCAAAGTGAATAGTGTTTGTTTGATATCTCATTAAAGAGGGTGAGACCCTAGATGCGAGGAAAGTTGGATATTTGTGAATAGATATCGTGAAATCCATTTGAAGGGATTTTCTTAACATGATAGACTTTATTTATTCAATGTTATTATTGATGCATGATATCCTAGTGAATGTCATGGAAACCCAAATTCAACTCATTTCCAAAGTTTCATACATATATTGATTTTATATGATTTGTTGATAGTAGTCTTTATTCAATGAATGTTTATGTCGCATGAAATATTTATGGGAGCCATGTGAATAAGTTGTTGTCTAGTGTGAGCTTACAAGATGTGTGATGGCCTTGTGAGCCATGAGAAAACTTGTATATACCTTGGTCTAAGGACCTAGAGGTAATGTTTACATGTTACAGAGGTAACAATGCTATGTGATGATCTAAGGGTTTGAATACCCAGATCTAATAATCATGATAATGATGTGAAGGGATGAGAATTTCTAGTAATATGATAAGGGATTGAGATCCCAGGTATCATGTGTTTTAAATATTTGGAAAGTAAGTGATAGATGTATTACACCTTTCTTTGTAGCATTTGTGGTGATTAAATGAAACCCTAAGGGTAGGGTGTTCAATATATCAAGTATTGTGATATTAATGTTCTCAGTTATTATTAATAATTCTGATCATGATAAGTAATTAACTCTTAATTGAGTTATGAGATGCACAACTCAAGATTTGGGTTGATATGCACGATTCTAGTGTGTATGTACCAAGTGGACATGAAATCTATTTATTTATGAATTTTAGTCTGCCTGCATGTATAGTATGTTGATTACTCAGTATATTACAGTTTTTTTAATATACTACTTTATCAAGTTTAGAATGATATACATGTTGTATTATAACTTCAAATAAGTAGATGTGACACCATAGAGATACCAGAGTCAAGTATAAGTAAGAGAAGGCTACAATGTAGAAAGAGATTTCTAGGAATAATAAAATTATAGACTTAGGAGACCTGAACACCATAGAACCCCTATGTGAGGTCTGCGCCTTAGGGGTGAAATGACCTAACCCTGGCAGCGTCCAATATAGGGGGGTCGGAATGTGCTATCAGGTGGCACGGGGGACGAAGCCCTAGTAGAAGTCTTCTTAAATTATAGTTTGCAGTGTCCAACATCAACCAGAAGTCCTAGTGGCACTAGAGTATAGAAAATCCAAGAGGTGGCTTGACTCTTTGCCTGTGTGCTCAGGTTAGAGGAGGAGTCTAGTTTAGGCCAGAGAGCCATTTCCCTATTGCAGACCAGGAGAGTAGTCAGACTTAGCATTTCCCAGATGTGTCCGCTAAGTCTTGTACTGTTTGATCGTAGTGTACTATGAGTCTTCATATGTAGAGTACACTGCATATGATCAGGGCATAATAAAATGAATGAGAGGTCAAACAACTGTGTACAGTTATTCAATTATAATTTGTATGTTTCTGAATTATTAGTTCTCTTTATGATCAATCAAGCATTTCATATATTGATTCAGTCTTATAGATATTTAGAGTATCATACCATATTTATGTCAATTATTAGACTCTCTAAATCTTTCTGCTATTATAATTGATATCAATTGCTCAAAAGTATATATGTACTTATATCGGTGCTTTAGACTGTTTCTTTGAAGTACTCATTCACTGAGCGAGTAGGCTCACCCCTCTACTCAAAATTTTTAGGGAAATTACATGGACTTGAAGAAGATATCATTGCATCAGAATAGATCTGCCACAAGAGTTACGTTTAAGTATAGTTAAGTTCAGTTGGCCCATGTCACTCTAGGTCCTTGTATAAATCTGAGAGAGAGTTATACATGATGTTTTGTATGTTTGTTTCCTTAATAGGAGAGAATGGAAATGATTGTCATGTCGTATGTACATGGAAGTGTGAGAAACATAATGAATTTCTGGATGTTTATCATTAAATGCTAAGATTATATTAAAGAAATAAAAGTTTAATTCTCTTGTAAAGTTAGTTTATGTGGTTCAATGCGAGAAAACAAAGAGTTTGAAAAGGAAGAAAAAGTTAAGGGTGATCTTTGTATTACGTTAAATCCTCAATTTATACCCTAATCTCATGATTGGTGGCAATTGTGAGATCGGGGTGTAATAGCTTTGGTATCAAATCTTAGGCTGAGTTCTCAGGGACCATTAAGTTACTAAGTTAGATTCATAAGTGTGGCAGATAGTAGATGTTATGATGTTAGCTCTGGGGATTTGAGTATTTGGATATCCTGGCTTGGTATCTGAGTACTTGGATCAACCAATATCAAGCTACTATGTCTATTCTTTCAAGTATACCCTGGCCAGGTATACAGTGGAAGGATGGGCTAGAGAGTAACCCTAGAAATATTAGGGTTAGAAACAAGATAAGTAACATGAATTAAGAGCATAAATATAAAATGAGATAGAATTTTTATTTCATATTGTTGTTTTATTGGTGACGATTAGAAAAGCTCTTATATGTTGAAATTCAGATATTCAGTATTTTGAAATATATATGGGTCTTTAAGATTTGTTGTATACTATGTAGTTGTAACATTTATTGATTACATTCTTTGTATGAAGTAGACTAGAAATGATCTTTGAATGAACTTTCCTAAGTGGATATTCTTTCCACATGTTTGAGATTAATAGGAGTTGGTTAATCTTAAGTAGCTCCTGGCTTTAGGACTGCAGGTTCGGCCTGGTCTGGCTGGCAGGGTGCGTTACTAGGATCTAATGACTCCTATTGAAAATATAATAAGAGTAGACTCTGGATAAATTAGACCCACATCATAGTGAGAATGTACATACAATAAGATTTTGAAACATATGGGAAAGATTAGAATAGCTAAGAATCAGTTGGAACTGATATCTGAGATCCAACTTTGGGGTCTCATATGAGAAACCCTTAATTGGGAATAAAGGAATTTTGATTAAGTTTAATCATTAGTATTATATGAACTCTAAATATGAAATATGGAAAAGATATGAGAAAAGTATGTAAGGGTCAAGATAGTAAGAATCAATCATGAGGAATAGATTATATAATCGAGTATAATGTTTTTATGTACTCCAAAGCAAAGGGAAAATAGAAGTAAAGAGTTAAGTATTCGATAAGTACATAGAAGTGAAGAGAACTAGATGAGCATGTAAATCATAAAATTAGGATAAGAAACTTAGTTGAAACAAAGAGAAATGTTGGAAATAATGAGCTTGATTAAGGAATGAGGGTTATGATATAATTGAGAGCATGGAATGTATACCTTTATTGTGAAGTTAATACATTCATCCTACTGTCTTTGGATTCTAAGTCTCTATAGAACAACAAAATAATTTCTAAAAGAAGAACAAAAGTGTAGCTTAACCAATAAATAAGTCATGCAAATGTAGACTATATTCAAGAGGTAAAAACTTGATTAAAAGAGATACTAAGTTTGACCCATGCATGAGTCGTTTGATTTAAAATGAAGGATATGTAATGTATTAAACATGAGTTGAAACTAGTAAAGAGATTATGGATTTAGAATTTCAACTTTACATTAGTAGAAGGATAAAAAGAAATATGTGCAACCTGGTATATATGATCATACACCTAAAAGAAGCAACATGATCATAAAAGAAAACTAGAAGTTAAAGATGATATGTGGAATAGCAGTATATGGTAAGGGGATTATGGAAAGTAATGAAAAGGTTTGAAACATGGTGGAGTAATATAGATTATAAAAGAAAGAGGTTGCGAGATTCAAGAAAGTGCTAATTAGTCAAGTATCCTTTTTGATAACTAATTAAACCTACATATGAGATATGTATTAATGAATGTTTGAAGATAAGAATTATAAGTCTCAGAATCATCTTATCTTTCATATCTTCCTGATTTAGAGCAATGTGGGAATGAAGTGATAAGAAAATGAATCATATATGATGCATAACCACCATGGTAGAGGCATGTAGTGAATGTAATAATGACATACAATATGATGATGAAACCCTAGAAGGGTAAATTGAGAATGTAATCTATTTGAATGGCCAAGTAAGATAAAGGAAATTCAATTGATAAGATAAGAAAGACTTTAGTAAAACTTGTGAGATCTAAAGTTTGACTTTCAAATTAAGGGACCAAAGTCACATCACAATAATGTCATGCTACTTATAAGAACCAAACCCTAGAATATTTAGAGTTGTAGTAGTTCAAGGGATGTCACTAGTGATTTGACCTTGAATACTAGCATCTCTATAAAACAAGATCATGTGATTTACACTATGAGAAGTAAACTAGCACTGATAGTAATCTAGGGTTTAAAGGTAGCTAATCTGAAAGGCAGATAAACAATATGGAAATGATTCAGATAAAAGAGTAAGATATAAATTTGAACTGTAACAAGTGTGTTTTAAACAAAAGGAGAAATACAATATGAGTGAAGTGCGATATGAAACAATTCTTGCCGTGATAGCAAGAATGATGAATAATCTATTTGTACCTTGTATGTTTAAATTTTAGAGATGTTTAATCTACATGATTAAAATGAGAAGGATACATTGCAAAAAGTAAGTATTAATGAATGAGAAGGGAGATAAGAGAAAACAATGGCTTTTAGTAATATGTGAATTTGTTTTTAGAAGTATAATTTGTTGAAGATATATTAAGGGATGTAAATTGGTTCTACATATGATTTCAGTGTACATGTACAAGCAATATGTTAATTTCAGGTGTCTGATAGTTGTAGTCATTCATACCAGTAATCCATCTCATTATTGTACAATTGTTGTATGGTGATATGGTTCAAATGATGATAAAACAAATGGAGGGTTACCCTGAATAAGGTAGTCTTACCTATTCACTCATATGAATAGAAGGGATAATAACCATATTGTATTGATATGTAACCCTAATGAGGTATAGCTTGTTATACCTAGCTTTAATATAATTAAGTGATGGTAATTGGGTATGAATAGTCCTTGAATGACTAATACAATCATGGAGTACTTTGTTACTTTTATTGAAACTCTAGTATGCTATAACTTGATGGTTACACTTTGAATTATGTGTGGGTTCATACTTGAGAATATTATAGAATGTAATGGTAATGCTTCACCTTATGCATCCATGATCCAATGGGGATGACGTGAGTAGTATTGTAAAATTGTTGTTGAATCTAGTCTTCCAACTCAAGACTATTTTTCTATTTGAGTAGCATAATAGTAAAAATTCAAAACAACATGGTGAACTCTCTTTTGTGATTTAGAGGTAATACATAACAATAGTACATATTGAGCTGTATGAATTGAGATAGTTGGATCAGATTATCAATGTTGAGGTAACACCTCAAGAGTATAAAAAAATATTGAAATGGTTGTTTCTCTCTCTCTCTTTTCTATGATTGATTGTGGCATAGAGAATTTGTTTGTTATCATTGAGAACTATTTTAACATGTTGTGATTAGAAAAGAAATAAAGGACTTAACGTTGAAAACTACATTCAAGTATGAAATACAAGAATATAATGACATGTAAGATTTCATAAGCTTAAAATAAACCTTGAAAGTACTTTTCTTGCACGTTTACGTTTCGAGAATGAAACCTTTTAAAGGGGGGGAATTGTTATGACTGTATCCGAGTTTAATTGGTAAACTACGATTTACCTGGAAGATTATATGCTTAATTGGATTGATCATTTCTTAAATATAATTAATGATGATAATTCAATTATGATGTTTTAAACCTAATAAGAATATTAAGTGTTATATTGTTTGAGAAATTAGGGTTTGAGAAATATAAACCCTAGTTGGCTGAAATTAGGGTTTTGATGGTACATGAGTATGGAATTTGATCAAGATAGTAGTACGGTAAATAATTTATCATATTTTCTATGTAATTTGTATTTAATTGAAATTTGTATATATTATGTATAACTCAATCGTGCATTTCAGTGAAAAAGTTCACAATTTTTGGATGTTCTTTGAAAGTCATTCTCGGTCGAGATATACTTCAACCGACCATGCCGACAGAATATTATTCAGTAGTATATTTTTTATTTTTAGTTATTTATTGGTAACTCCAAATGATCTGAAATTTCAACTGGAGTTATGAATCTCAATCATAAACAACATGTAAAATTTTAATAATTTTTGGATGCATATAGACATTATCAGTAGACGAATTATAGTAACTAACATTTCTGTAGAATTCTGGATAGCAGTGTACTATTCGATTTTTAATTATTTGATAGGAGCTTGTAATAATCTAAAATTTTAACTAAATATTTGTAGCTCAATGATAAACAACATGATAAATTATCATACTTTTCTGAGAAGGTTTGATCTCTAAAATATACAAATTATAGAAAACTTTTTATGATAGAAAAATCTGATGAAATAAGAAAACGTTTAGTGAGGGGTCAAAGTGCAATTGACTCAAGCAGATCAATTGTTCTATATGGTCAACCGAACACACTAGAAGCTCTCATAATTTGTGATTCAATCTAGAGAAATGAAATCCTAGAGAGAGAGGGAGAGTTAGGGTTTGAGAGGAGAAATTGATGGAGATTCTGACCTAGGGTTTTGCGGTCTGAGGAATGATGAAATCATGTAAGTTTAACTTCTTTGGATATAGTTTCATGGTGAATCTTCTCTCACATGTAAAAATTCCATACCTCCTCTGATTTGATCCAAAATGGTATCAAAACTTCCCCTTTTCTCACTCTTTCTTCATAATCCCTCATTTTTAGGGTTTCTGAGTTGAAAGGAAGAAGAACTGGGTGAATTGCTAGGGATTTGATATGAGATCGAGATTTTCAGGGATGAGCTGCATTTTTAAGGTGTTTTCACACCTTAGGGTGAGTTGGAACTTCCTTTAAATAGTATATTGAATGAAAATTGGTTAATTCATCCATAATTTTTAATTGCTATTATGTGACTACAAACCTTGAATTGTCTATTTGTTCTAAGTTGTTGCAAAATGATATGAAATGGATTCTTCCTCTATTTGGATGAAGTTCAAATGATAAAATAATATTATAAATGTATACAATACATCCTAATGAGACTTTCCTAAGTATTCGTAGAGGTTATAAGAGTAAACTGAAATATAGGGAATTTGTCTATGACTAAAATTTGTTGTATAAGTAAATAGAGAAAATCGCTCATCTAGATCCCCTTGGTTAAGAATGATTGTTTATATAAATTCATAGTACATATATGTCAGATACTATCTTGGATTTCGTTCAAAGTGAATAGTGTTTGTTTGATATCTCAGTAAAGAGGGTGAAGCCCTAGATGCAAGGAAAGTTGGATATTTGTGAATAGATATCGTAAAATCCATTTGAAGGGATTTTCTTGACATGATAGACTTTATTTATTCAATGTTATTATTGATGCATGATATCCTAGTGAATGGAATGGAAACTCAAATTCAACTCAGTTCCAAGGTTTCATACATATATTGATTTTATATGATTTATTGATAGTAGTCTTTATTCAATGAATGTTTATGTCGCATGAAATCTTTATGGGAGCCATGTGAATAAGTTGTTGCCTAGTGAGAGGTGACAAGATGTGTGATGGCCTTGTGAGCCATGAGAACACTTGTACAACCAGTGAAATGAATACCTTGGTCTACGGACCTAGAGGTAATGGTTACCTGTTACAGAGGCAACAATGCTATGTGATGATCTAAGGGTTTGAATACCCAGATCCAGTAATCATGATAATGATGTGAAGGGATGAGAATTCCTAGGAATGTGATAAGGGATTGAGATCCCAGGTATCATGTGTTTTAAAGATTTGAAAAGTGCATGATAGATGTATTACACCTTTCTCTGTAGCATTTGTGGTGATTAAATGAAACCCTAAGGGTAGGGTGTTCAATGAATCAATTATTGTGATATCAATGTTCTCAGTTATTATTAATAATTCTTGTCATGATAAGTAATTAACTCTTAATTAAGTTATGAGATGCACAACTCAAGATTTGGGTTGATATGCATGATTCTAGTGTGTATGTGCCAAGTGGACATGAAATCTATTTATTTAAGAATTTTAGTCTACTTACATGTATAGTATGTTGACTACTCAGTATATTACAGTGTTTTGAATATACTACTCTGCCAAGTTTAGAATGACATACATGTTGTATTATAACTTCAAATAAGTAGATGTGACACCATAGAGATACTAGAGTCAAGTATAAGTAAGAGAAGCGTACAATGTAGAAAGAGATTTCTAGGAATAATAAAATAATAGACTTTGAAGCCCTGAACACCATAGAACCCGTATGTGAGGTCTGCGCCTTAGGGGTGAAACGACCTAACCCTGGTAGCGTCCAGTATACAGGGGTCAGAACGTGCTATTAGGTGGCACGGGGGACGAAGCCCTAGTGGAAGTCTCCTTAAATTATAGTTTGCAGTGTCCAACATCAACCAGAAGTCCTGGTGGCACTAGAGTACAAAAAAGCCAAGAGGTGGCTTGACTCTCTACCTGTGTGCTTAGGTTAGAGGAGGAGTCCAGTTTAGGCCAGAGAGCCATTTTCCTGTTGCAGACCAGGAGAGTAGTCTGACTTAGCATTTCCCGGGTGTGTCTGCTAAGTCTTGTACGGTGTGATTATAGTGCACTACAAGTCTTCATATGTAGAGTACACTGCATATGATCACAGCATAATAAAATGAATGAGAGGTCAAACAAGTGTCTACAGTTATTCAATTATTCTTTGTATGTTTATGAATTATTAGTTCTCTTTATGATCAATCAAGCATTTCATATATTGATTCATTCTTATAGATATTTAGAGTATCCTGCCATATTTATGATTGTCAATTATTAGACTCTCTAAAGATTTCTACTATTATAATTGATATCAATTGCTCAAAAGTATGTATGTAATTATATCAGTGCTTTAGAATGTTTCTTTGAAGTACTCATTCAATGAGCGAGTAGGCTCCCCCCTCTACTCAAATAATTTAGGGAAATAACATGGACTTGAAGAAGATATCATTGCATCAGAGTAGATTTGCCACAAGAGTTAAGTCTGAGTATAGTTAAGATCAGTTGGTCCCTGTCACAATAGGTCCTTGTATAGATCTGAGAGAGAGTTGTAAATGATGTTTTGTATGTTTATATCCTTAATAGGAGAGAATGGAAATGATTGTCATGTTGTATGTACGTGGAAGTGTGAGAAACATAATGAATGTATGGATGTGTATCATTAAATGCTAAGATTATTTTTTTTTTGGTCGGCAAATGATAAGATTATATTAAAGAAATGAAAGTTTAATTCTCTTTTAAAGTTAGTTTATGTGGTTCAATGCGAGAAAACAAAGAGTTTGGAAAGGAAGAAAAAGTTAAGGGTGATCTTTATATTACATTAAATCCTCAATTTATACCATAATCTCATGATTAGTGATAATTGTGAGATCGGGGTGTAACAGTTGTTGTTGCTGCCGAGAGGTCTAGATGTTGGCATGGAGCCGTCAGCTTGGATTCATCTCCCTTCACATTCGTCTTCTTTGTTTGCTTTGCCAACCACTAGGTTTTCTCCTTAGTCGCTGAAAGTTGGAAAGGGAGAGAGAGAAATCTAGCGGAACTTTTATACCTTAGGTGGAAAAGCCTAGCAGTCACATAGGGTTTTAATCCTTTGCGATCGTTGGTGTCAGAGAATTCTATGCATTCGTTGGTGATCAGTGGCTTCAGCGGTCGCTGAGATTCTTCTTATGTTCTGCGATCGCTGAAGTTTACCTATCTTCTGCGATAGCTAAAGTTTTACTAGGGTATAAGAAACTTTACTAGGGTATTAATTAATCTAAATCAGATGTCTAAAATTAGACACTAAGAGTTTAGAGAGTTAGTTAAAGAATTAAGGTTAAAGTTAAGGATGAAAGCACCAACATTGTCTAGAAACATTAATAGAATGGAATTGAAAACTAAAGGAGTCATGAAAAGAACTTGGGTTGCCTCCCAAAAAATGCTAATTTATAGTCTTTAGTTTGACTCTTGGTTTTGACCCTTTATGGTTCTTCAGGTGGGGCAAGTTGGGGTTCCTCCAATTGTATTTATGACCTTCTTACAAAAGCCTCATCCTCATAGTACCTCTTTACTCTGTGCCCATTCACTTTGAAGGTGTTTGTCTTCTCACTATTATTTTCCATCATTCCATATGGGTAGATCTTCACAACTGAGAATGAGCCAGGCCATATGGACATGAGTTTCCCAAGGAACAACCTAATAGTAGAGTTAAATAGAAGAACCTTGTCCCCTTTGGACACATCCTTGTTTTTTAGGTGGTCGTCATGCCACACCTTGGTTCTCTGTTTGTAAATGCAAGCATTTTCGTAAGCATGCAACCTGAGTTCCTCCAGCTCCTACAATTGTAGAAATCTTTTCTTTCTTGCTTGGTTCAAGTCCATATTTAGAAATTTGATGGCCCAAAAGGCCTTATGTTCCAATTCCACTGGAAGGTGGTAAGACTTTCTATAGATAAGCCTATAGGGAATAGTCCCTATTGGTGTCTTGTATGCAATACGGTGGCCCATAGTGCGTCATCGAGTTTCATGGACTAGTCTTTCCTTGTTCTAGTTGTTTTCTCCAAGATCTGCTTTATTTGTCTATTTAATACCTCCACTTGTCCAAAGGTCTATGGGTGATAAGGTGTTTCCACTTGTGCTTGACTCCATATTTTCCCAACAAAGCTTCAAATTGTCTCTCCCCAAAGTGGGATCCCTCATCACTTATGACGCTGCATGGGTCCCTGAATCTCATAAAGATAGTTTTCTCAAAAAGCTTAATCACTTCCATTGAGTCACAGGTTTGGGTAGCAACAGCCTCTACCTATTTTGAAACATAGTCCATAACAACTAAGATATATTGATTTCCTCTTGAGGGTGGAAACGGTCCCATGTAGTCAATCCCCCATATATTAAAATTTTCTACTTCAATCCAGTCTGACATTGGCATCTCGTTCCTTCTTGAAATATTTCCCATTCTTTGGCATTCATTGCATGCTTTGACAAAATCTTGAGCAACCTTGAATAAGGTAGGCCAATAGAATACAGACTATAGGACTTTTGTTGATGTCCTCTCTCCTCCCGAGTGCCCTCCATAAGATGAAGAATGAAATTCTTGCAATATTTGAGGTATTTCTTCCTCCAGTATACACCTTTGATATAAGTTGTTAGCACATCTCTTAAACAAGAGTGGGTCATCCCAATATTAATTCTTCATGTAAGAAAACAACTTTTTCTTCTGATTATAGGTAATGTCATGTGGTAGTTGTTAACACGCCAGATAGTTGTAGATATCGACAAACCATGGTAAGTTTGGCTCAACGAACCTTGCCATCATCAGGGCTTCATCAGCATAATCATCATTAATATGTAACATATCTTCTTCCATAATCACAATCCTTGAATGGTGGTCTACAACCATGTTATCTCTTCCTTTTTTGTCGATGATCTCATGATCAAATTGTTGAAGCAGTAAAGCCCATCTTAACAATGTGGGCTTAGTATCCTTCTTTTGCATTAGGTATTTTATTGCTCAATGGTCTGTGTACACCTTCAGTTTTGATCTACCAAGTAAGATATGTATTTGTCAAAAGAAAACACTATCGCTAGCATCTCCTTTTCTGTGGTGGTGTAATTGACTTGGGCTTCGTCAAGAGTTTGAATGGTCTAATAGATTGTGTGATGTTTCTTATCCTTCCTTTGTCCAAGAACAACCCCAATGGCATAATCACTGGCATCACACATGATTTCAAAAGGGAGCTCCCAATTTGGAGCATGTAGTATTGGGGCGATAGTTAAAGCATTTTTCAGAGTGTTGAAGGCATCAAGGCACTTATCAGTAAAATCAAACTCTACATCTTTCACCAGAAGGTTCGACAAAGGCTTGGTGATTTTTGAGAAGTCTTTAATAAACCTCTTATAATACCCAGTATGACTAAGAAAACTTCTTACCCCCGTTACTATCTTTAGGGGAGGGAGTTTGGATACAACTTCTATTTTACTAAGGTCAACCTCTATTCCTTTCTCAGAGATTTATGCCCCATCAGAACATCATTTCGTACCATGAAATGGGACTTCTCCCAATTCAAGACTAAGTGTTTCTCTTCGTACCATTGTAAGACCAAAGACATATTTTGAGGCACTTATAAATTTTTTTGCCACATACAGAGAAATCATCCATAAAGACTTCCATTATATCTTCTATGAAATCTGAGAACATTGAAATCATACATCTTTGGACAGTGGTAGGTGCATTGCATAATTCAAATGGCATTCTCCAAAAGGTGTAGGTGTCATAGATACAGGTGAAGGTGGTCTTCTCCTAATCATCTGGGTGAATCGACACTTGGTAAAATCATGAATATTCGTCTAATAAACAAAAGTATGAATGATGCACCCACCTTTCCAACACCTGGTCAATAAAGTGTAAAGGGAAATGGTCTTTCCTCATAGATGCATTCAATTTTTGGTAATCTATGCACATACGCCAACATGTTACAGTTCATGTTTCCACTTCATCTCCATTTCCCCCCTTCACAATAGTCATTCTTCCTTTCTTGGGTACAACATGAATTGGGCTGACCCAATTGCTATCACTTATAGGATATGTGATTCCAGCGTCTCACAACTTGATTACCTCATTACTAACTACCTCTTTGAGCATCTGATTTAGCTTCCTCAATGGTTGAGCTACATGCTTGGTAGTGTCTTCTAATTTATGTGGCGCATGCAAAGGGTTGGTCTCAGACCCTTAATGTCCTCTATTGAGTATCTTAGTGCTTTTCTGTGTTGTTTAAGTTTTTTTAACAGCTTCTCCTCTTGATCTTCTATCAGAGTGGAGATTATAATAATGGGATTACTTTCCTTGTTATCTAGAAACTCGTATTTCAAACCTTTAGGTAATAGCTTTAATTCAGGTTTTGGTTTTGGTGCAACTTTCTCTTCCAGTATTTGTTCCAGTGAAGCATACTTTGTCATTCCACAGTACCTTCTTCATCACTGAAACCTTCCTTCGGTTGGTTTAGATATTCCAAAATTTCTACTACTTTGGGATCCTCCGTATCGAGGTTTGGGTTGCTCAAAGCTCACATGAGCAGATCGACAATGGCATTGTCTTCTTGCACTTCTTCACAGTATTGGGTATAACTATCCATGAAGTACACTAACTCGAATAGAGAAGGTCCTCTCATAGCATCCTGGGCATGAAAATCGATATGGTTATTTCTGACATCACTACAGCAAAAATGCCCATTAGTGGCCTTTTAGAAATGCCACTGAAAAAAAAATAAACGCCACTAAACATGTTTAGTGGCATTTGTTGACACTTAAAAAATGCCTCTAGTACCAATGCCACTAGAAAGATAGTGGCATAAGTTGTAAATGCCACTAAACGTTTGGCTTTAGTGGCTTCCAATAAATGCCAAATAAAGGCCACTAAACCATCATTTGGCATTTATAAAAAAGCCACTATCCATCAATTGGCTTTTATATAAATGCCACTTTTTTTATAATGTTGATGTATGAAATAGTTCTGATTGAGTGTAATGGCGTATAAAAAAAGCCACTAATGACATACTAGTTCTGTATTACTACATTTTCATTATTTTTAGTCATTAAATTTTCAGTTCATTATCAGGTTTTTAAATTGCATGCCAATTGCAGTCGAACTTAGTTTTCTAAAAATGTATGAATATTTTTATTTATAATGAAATGAAAATTACATGGGGAGGACATTTTACCTTGCCCCTTAGATTGAATACAACACCAATGATATACTTTCATATATATAATATTTTTTCTATTCAATACAATAACTTCTACATCATTGGATCTGTCTCTTCCCTAATATTACTATATACTTTTAAGCATGCTGACTTTAGAGCCCATTTTAGAAATAGCTTCAACAGCCCATTCAGCAAGCATCTTCTCAGATGGTGCTTCTTGACTTGATTTGTTGACTTGATTGTCTGCCACAACTGCTGAGAATCTTGGATTTTTGGCATTCAAAGATGAAGACAGTTGAATCATTTTTTGTAGCTCATCTGGATTCATCTTAGTAATAACATCCATGATAGTCTTAACCATCTCTGGTGGCATTCCATTAGCACCCATAGCTAACAAAGATTCTAGGGTAGCATTCGAAATGTAATCTTGAAATGATCTGTAGAAGTAACTAGTACTCAGCATATGACATATTATACACGACATGTAAGAATAAAGATATACAACTCTAAAGATGAGATAAAGAGGGTAGCTACATAAATATAAATAATGTTAGGATGGAGCAATTACATCATGAGACCATTAGGGTGTAACTAATGTTAGACTATGTGTTCCTACAAAAAGATAGAAAACTAAACAAAAGGTTCTCAACTCAGTTCTTCTCTACACGAGGTGCGGGGTAAACATTCTTAAGCTAAGATAGTATCAAAATCTATGGCTACTGGATAATAGTGATACTAAAATACAATGGGCACTTGTAACTGAGGATACCTGAGATATTTGATTTTCAGGCTGTTGCATCTTTTGCACAGTGATAGCTTGAGCAGATGGTAAACCAGCAGCCAAGCCCTGGGCTTGAGTAGAAGAGGCAACAAGAATGTTTCCATTAGGAGAGACATGAGTCCCAGCATTAGTTAAAGAGGAAAACCCATCTATGGAGGAACTAAACCCAACATTATCTTTGTTTGTAAAGTTAAATCGCAATGTGTTTCAGTCCAGCCTAAGAAACATTATAAGATATATTGTTAATGCATTACAATAAATCAAATTTAAACCTAATAGAGAGTGTTCGCCAACTGAAGATAAGCTTAGTTGTCGAGCTAGTGCATTATTTTCTTTAATTAGTAAGACTCTGCATGATCAACCTTTAGTAATGGCTCACAAATTTAGAGCTAACTTGTTTCTATAGTGTCTTCAGCTATTATGGTAGCTTCTATATGATATCGGCTCAAAGATACATCCAAAAAAGTCAACATCCCATGCTGAAAATAAAGTGAACATCGAGAAATAGACTACCTACAGTCCGTGCAATAGACAATCTAAAATGAAAACGGAACCAACTATACTAGTTATCAAGCGAACCAAAAATGATAATTTAGAGTGATATTTGTTGTAATTTCCAAATCTCTTTGAATCATAGGAAACTGATATTTCAAGTCTCGTAGCCTCAGTTGTAACACCAATAATACAGACCAAAAACAAATCAAAGAAACCTATCTTTACTATTGAACAAAATATAACCCATTAGTGCTCATACGTATAGTCACAAAAGTCAGCAACACTTGTAAGCTGTTTCATCCACTATCATATTAGTAACCCTCTTCTACCTAATCCAGAAAGTTCTGCAACACCAAAATAATTTTTGGTCAAAGCAATAGGAGGAAGGCAAAAACATAGCCAAACACCATCTTTACTGCATACTGTAGAGGCTCCATTTCTTCTTCCGAATGCATGCTTGTCACAGTGGGTGCCATTGCTGAAGCAGAAGGTAGGTCTTCAATCACTACATTTGCTAAGTCAGTTATGAAAGATGATGTGCAATTAAGGGTGTGGGCACCCTACCCCAGTTTTGGATACCGGATTCTAGAGCCAGATGTTTGTACTCCATGTCTATTTATTCAAGAGTTTCTATGTGCTCGCTGACAAAGTTGCATTAGATGATTGGAGAGGCATTGGTGGTTAAATTTATGTGCAATGAAGCATCTAAAAATATGATTAGATGTAGATAATAATTTCAATAACTAGTAGACCCATCTTGGTAATTTATTCATGTTAAAGAAATAAGGTTGTAATCATACCTCACAGGAACGGCGAGAAGACTCTTTACACCTTTCTGACCCAGTTCTACAAGAACTTCATCGGTATAAGGCTTCAACTATTGAACAGGGCCAACTCGGCTCTGAAATAAGTTCAGACTTCAGAAAGATAATAGAAAAATGAATCGACGAATTGAAATTATATATATGATGCTATTAGACAAACAAAGAATTCTAATTCAGGTAATTAACTTCTCGATCTACAGTTGTATATACCTGATAGGCAAGAGTGTGGGCATTGTCAATGCCTCTAGACTTCAATTCCCTCATAATCAACTCAATGCAGTCTTCCATCTGGTCTTTGTAAGGACCTCCTGCATCCTCGACATAACTGACAGGCACACCATGAGCACTGAAGAAAATCATTACCTAACAACCATTTTCATAAAAAGCATTAGTCAATCCTATAGTCGCCCATAATTGTATTATTACACAATAGATTAAAATTATAGGATATATTTCCTTTCCCCTACATTTTGAAAGGCAGTGACTTGTGTCACTGGAGAAGTCGCATTTACTTTTTCCTTCATAAGCAAAACATTTTAGTTTAACTAGAAATTTCTAATGTGCCTTCCATCAGCATGTTACCCTATAATGAATCACTGTTGTTTCATAAATGCACTGAAATCAACCTCTACAGCTTATATCCTTCTAGAATACTCATGGAAGACAGCTTTATCATGAAAAGCAATGTTGATAAATATTGGTTCATTCCAAGAAGACCATAACAAACTTATGATACAAAAGTCCATAATAGATAAATTTGTTTTTGCATGTAAGGTGTCCTACAAAAGGTAATTTTCAAAATAAGTGATAAAGTTTTAGTTATATGTAATGTCTTACTACTCTCATCATTATGTAAATAAATCCATATGTAATTTTCCCGCATATAATAGACAAATTATAATACCACTAAAAACTCTATATAAGAAAAATTAGACATATGAAAGATAGCATTCAAATGGCATATTATATCATAAAGGAACCTATATAAATGCTAACAAAGTATTAATTGTGTTATATGAAATGTCTTACAACTCTCATCCATTGTGTAAATAAATCTATATATATATGTTCCCCACATATAACAGACAAATTATAATACCACTAACAACTCTATATAAATAGATAAGCTAGACATATGAAAGATATGGTTCAAATGAAATAAAACATGGAACCTATATCGATGCTAACAAAGTATTAAATGTGTTTTGCATATCATAATGTGACATGCCATCTTGGGGTCCAAGCATAAGAGTCTTCTATAAGAGAACCTTTTGAGTATCCAAAATGGGAGGCATTTAGATGGTTAAAAGATAGAACTTTATGAGTATCCAAAATGGCAAGCCTTGACTGCATCCTTTTTAGAGAAAAATAAGTAAAAAAATCTACAAATGTAAAGAAATAATAAACATTTGAAACATAAAATAAAATCTAACACACAAAGAAAATATAAAAGCTTTCTTATGACAAAATAGGTTTAATTCTAGTAATAGACTCAAAAAGAAAAAATCAAAATTCAACTAAGAAAAAAATTAAAATTAAGTATCCAAACAAATCTTGAATAATTAATAGAAATTGATGGTGATAATAATCTATATGATTTAAGAAATATAAGAGGACTCTAATAGCCCAACCAGACATTGGTCATCAAGTCAAAATAAGGGAAATAACCATCACTCATTTTAACATGCAAAATGAGATAAAATAATCAAATAAAGGAGAGTAAACCAAGTAACAAAAACATAAGTACCATGTTAGAGCAACTACAACACCATGTATATGGATTTTGGAACACTCAGCCCCTCCATCCTATTTATGCCATCATTTTCTTTCAAAGAGCAATCTCATAAGACATAAATGGAGACTCTTTTGAACTACATGTTGCTCCCTTTTCCTATTGAGTGATGTGAGTAGTGTGGGTGAGATGATTGTCTATTATCCAACAATGGAATCATCTTCTAGCTATGACTCCTGCAAAGTTTAGACCCAATTGTGGTAGCACCATTAAGGAAAATTGTATAGAAACAAATATATGGTCAAACTATAATTGTGTTTCTTCATGAAAAATTGCAACAAAACAAGTTTGAAGCACTAATTTAGATATTTAATCTCAAAACAAGTATTTTTCTATCACCTTGAGATGTATTACATATATTATCTTCAAAAAAGTATGATATCGTTATAATTACAAGGAATATTGCTTTCACACCATTACATTTTAAGAGAGGCTTATCTCTAATATGGATGAGCATCAATAGGGTCATATTGTGTTTTGGTAGGTTCGAGCTTAGACACAAGTTATAGGGATGACAAAACTATTCGTGCATCCATCACCCAGACCACCATCCCAATCCAAACCGCTGTGTGGTATAACCATTTCTTCCTAGATGAATGGTTTAGTGAGAGAAAATTTCACTACGGATGGTGGTAATTAATACCAATCACACAACCCATGCATGCAATACTTAAGTTAGTTGTCCTATTTTAACCAGCCCGACTTACGGAAGTCGTGCTACGTATGCATAGGTTGTTAGTACCTAATCATGACTGATCGTCATCTGCATGTGTGGTGGTGGTACGGTGTGGTCCTAGTCAGTTTGCCGCCGGAGTGGGTCCGGTGTCAAGGGAACCGACATGCTGTAGGTGGCCTCCGGTGTGGCATTGGTCTCCATGGTAGAGGGGGAGGCAGCGGCAACTATACTACTCACGTCTCTGGCTTTACGATCAACTCCAACGACCTCGTCGGCGTCCAGAAGGAAGCATGTCCTATGTAGTGCCCATGAGTCTCCACGACCGCGGCTTACTTTTTGCCGTGACTTGGCAGTGGTGACAGTCTGGGAGGACGTGTTCCTTTTGCTATTGCCTGATGTCAGTGAGCCTCCATGATGGTGTGCCTTCACGGCAACCTAGGTCATTCTTTCCTTCCACTGCAGCCTGGCACTGGTCAGTGTCGGCAGTGTGTCGTCACTAGGCTTGGTTTGTCGTCAAGGAGTCGTACAGAGACCTTACTCCGCCGTCAAGAAGTCATACAAGATGTTATTCCACGACAAGGTTCAGACTGGGTGTAAGTGTGGCAAGACAACCATACAGAGTAGCGGTGTATGTGGGAGACTAAGGAGGAAGCACCGGAGGTCATGAGGTCGTATCAGAGAAGCTAAGGACACCAAGATCATGCCCATGCATCACACCAAAAATGCGGACAAGAGAGGGGATGAAAAGTCCGGTGATGTCTCATCATCTACACCGGTGACGGAGCCTGTTGTCGACGGTGACAAAATGACAAGTCTGGTGATGTCTCATCATCTATGCCAGTGACGGAGCTTGTTGCCGGTAGCGACAATGGTATGGGTCGCCGCCAGCGACAACTGTACCAGTTGTCTGAAGCGGCGACATCTCCCCACTGTCAGCAACAATAGTTTTAGTTGATTCACCTTCTTTGATGTCCGCAGTGAAACCTGCTTCACAAGTTTTATTGTTCGGTTCTTGCTCCCCACTGTTAACATGAATGGTGTTTTTTGATTAATTGATCGGAGGTGGTATGAGCAAGTCAGAGATGATGAGTCGTTGTACCATATGCTACTTTTTTTTAGTAAAAAGGTGGTGGTTTGTCTGGGAGTCCATGGATCCCCGTCCGTGGGTATCCAGTCACGGGCGTCCAGAATCTAATCGGGTGGCCCTTTATATTGAAGCTGACAGCTTCGATAGTAACAGTGAATGGATGGACCAAGGACGGGCCATTGCCATCCCTAACATGTTGTTAAGCTACTAAAAACTAGGTAAGTCCAAATAAGGATTGAAGATCCCGGTACGTACTAGTGAAACAAATATTGTGGATTCGCACTGGGTTTCGGCCACATCCCGAACAATACACAAGAGAGATGTTTTTTCAAAGGTACATGTAGATATATATTTTCTTATCAAGTCAAACAAACAAATCTAAGATTATGTTTAAATTTAGAAAGTTGTAAACAACTTTGTTTTATATCAGATGCACAATTCTACAAATGGTATTTAATTTATACATACATATACTATATGATACAGATGTATTTTGTTTATTTACATTGATTTTACCTTGCTCCGAGCCTAGCCAGTATACTAATCAGGAATTTATTTTGGTTTATTTAGATATGTATTTTGGTCAGACCCATCCATATAAGTTGTGTTGGAATATGTAGATCGAGACATGAATTAGATCCATTGTCCCAGTTTTATTTGAATCTCTTACTTTTTAAGGACTATTATTAAAATGTTAGTGTGTGACCAACCTATTTTTAATGTTACAAACTAGTGCAAACAACATACTAACTATATAAATCTGAAACAAACCAAAAGTTTTTAGAACTAATATGTATTTATGTTTAGGCCAACATGTATTCATGTGTCACCTAGTATGAATTATACAAGTAGCAAACACAAGTAACCGGCATCATTCTATTTAATATAGACACAAGTTGGTTCAGACAATTCTACAAGCAGTTTATGAGCATGATCATTCAACTAAAAAGTTCACCCATGATATGTGTGTGACTTGGCCAACTAACATACATGATGAGACAAATAAGGCCAACTAGCAATGACGCCACAAAGGAAAGAAGAAAAAGTGAATAAGGCGCATGCAACAAGCTCAAAAAGAGGGCAACGAGGTATATTTTCTACTGAATGGAAATAAAATAAAGTAACCTTCTAAGAAGCAGTTCGATGGAACATCATCGATACACATATCCCTAGCGCAAGATGGCAAATGAGTTGTATGCATCAGATTCAGCTGATGTCTGGCAAGCAATCCATTAGAGTATGTAGTTCTAGTCATCCCATTGTCAATCACAGTTTGTTCCACGCTAGGAATGAAGGAAGAAAGGGGTATGTTCATGTCTACTAAAAAGAAGAAGAAAAACATGCATATAATAAACATTGGTCGGGGGGACTACGGACTCCAATCTTGCATGAACTACTTCTTAGGATACCAACGCCTGTGAATAGTCATCATCATGCTGAAACTAGTCATCATTTTGACATGTTATAAAAAATTGGAGCTACGGAAGGGATTAAGGAGTAAGAGAAATTGAAAAGACAGAGTAAGAACTCACCGCAAGGCCTACCTTATCGAGGCAGCACGAGGGGCAAAGGATGTTATTCCTAGAATCAAAAAGTAAATTAGGAGCCTCTGTCATGTACATCTTCAGTGCCAGTTGCCAGAAAGAAAAGGGGGGAGGGTTAGGGCATGTAGAAAGGAGGAATGATGTAAAAGAAGGCATCGGAGACTCAAGAGGGCAAGTAGCAACTAATACGATCCATTTATCTTTTGATACAGAACAGACCACCATTACCCATGCAAAGAGACGAGCTCGATTGGGGAAATTTAAGTGCTAATTGGACTTGATTCTCGATGATAAAAGAGAGTTGTGGGAAAAAGAAGAAGGAAACACTTGAAAATCAACCAAAAAATGCACAGGATTGAAGATTCAAAAGAAAACTGCAAGCTTTCGACGACTGTAACTCTCAAATCTGAAAGACAGGCAAAAATAAATCATCTTCGATTTCCCCATTTTCCCTACACACAAATAGGTTAGCCAGTACTAGTACTAGCGCATAAATCAACTGACTCCTCCCAACTTCACTAGCATTTCCCGCCAGTGAAAACCAACGGACGACCTATCATACGAATTCCGGTTATCACCCCCAAAGACACAACGCAGTAAGCAATGCTAGCTGCAGACTGGGAAAGAAGAGCCCAAAATGAAGACGATCACTACATTGTACAAATAACTAATAACTAGTTAGCTCACCAACACTGTCACCACGAACTCCGATCCTCACTCCCTCCAGATCATATCATCGATGCACAGGCAAGTAGAGATCCCAACCCATTTCAGCTGACCTACTTGCCTGCCCACCCCGCCCTATTACCTCATTCAACCCGGAGCTCGAGCGGGCATCCCGACCAATCACCTTTCCCCAAATCTCCCTCCTCCACTCTTGACCTCTCCCCATTGTCTTCACCCGCCGGAATTTAGCTAGCCACGGTCGTCGTTTTCCCCGTCGCTCGATTGCAAGCTGTACCTACTTTGCCGCACAGGGATCCTAGCACCACGATCCACCAACGTCCAAAGATGATCTCCTGGCCCCCGATCCCCAAAGAGGGCCGCTCGACGTAGATGGCCCCAGTGGGAGTCTCTCGCCTGCCCCCACCCCTAGGGCACAGCAGGTCTCACACAGTAGGTCGCGCCGCAAACAATCGACCATCGAGGGAATTAGAGTGGGCACATGGGAGGGTTAGGAGAAAATGAAGGAAACGGAATGTCTATAAATTATAGGCAATAATAAATCGCACGTATTTCCACACAAAAGCCATTATCATCGGAATTTTGTGCTGGACAATTATAATGGGCATGTAGAGGCATTTGATTACAAATGCCGGTGTACGTGAAGGTTTAGTGGCTTTTTAATACAAAAGCCAAAAAAATAAAATGCCACTAATGGTTACTTTTGTTGTAGTGCATGAAGAGTAATAATCACTTCTGCCACGTCGATCAGGGCTCTACCTATGACAAGGAAGGGTCTTCCAAAGATCATTGGACATGTCCACTAGTACAGATATCACCTTTAGCGTCGGTTAAATATGACTTTAGAAGTCAGTTTCCAAGTGACACCCAAGTGGTTGACACTAAATGTAGATGCCTTCAGCGTCAGTTCCATAACCGACACCACAAAGCTGTGCCCCGATTGCAAACCCAAAAAATGCACTAGTAGGGGGACCATATGCATCGGTTATCAAGTCATAACCGACACCACATCCCATCCCGAAAAAAAGTTAGCCCAAGGTTAGACCATAGGTGTCGGTTAGCAACAAAAAATTGACTTCGTTGACCTAAAATTATTGACGGTTTGTAAGTTAACCAAATAATAACGAACACCATTAGGGGATAAAGACGTCAGTTAACTATTAATCACCGACGGGTTAAGTTTTTGTTGTCAGTTTCTTTTATTAACCGACAACTATGTTTTGATTTTTTTCTTATCATCTTGTAGGCCTACTGTCCGGCTGGTCAAAAGGATGTAGAACCTACAATTCAGTTCTGAACTGTAGGTTTACAACATCCATTGATTTCAGCCAACAACAGGCCACAAACCTACAAAATTAACAAGGATGGACAATTAATATATGGATTGATTTACACACATGTATAAGCACATTTCATATTATGATTTCATCACACACATATAGAAACATGTAGTTCCATTTCATTCGTTCATTTCATATTCACACACATGTAGCAACCTGTAGTTCCATTCATTTCATCTCTTTTTGTATTCAGACACATGCAGAAACATTCATGTATTCATCTTCACACACATATGTATATAGATAAGACAATTCAAAAAAATTCATTCAGACATGTATATATAAGTGTGTCTTTCAAAGTTTAACATGTCATCAAATATAGAAATAATTATGACAACAAAGTTTAGAAATATCATTCTTTATCATTATCATCTTCATCATCGCCATTAGTATTCCAATGTTAATAAAAAATTCTCACTACTTGTAAGGCTTTTGCCCATTGTTCTCTTACATCATTTAATTTTTCCATCGTATAGGGAGTATGTACATCTAATAACTTTTCACCTGTAATGAAGTCAATAGTTTTAAACACCTACAAAGAGAATGATGTATATATAAAATTAATAATATATAATAAGATTGATATATTTCAAGAGTCAGGAATTTACTTTCACATTCTCCCAAAGTAACAGTTTCTTTGTCTTGGCCATGTTTCCTCCAGCTTTTTTGAATGCTTTTAAAACCCTACATGTTAATGTAACACATTAAATTGCATTATTAAATAATAATGTAATAATAGATGTTAATGGATATAAAATATGAAAGATTTCTCACGTGAATAATGGCCTTTTCATTTAGTGTCCATATAATGAGTCAAATTCCTTCCCGAAGGATCTAGATAATAAATAGTCCATGTCTTGGAGACAATAACCAGTAACTCCCAATGCGTAGTACTAGAGGTAAGAAAAAAATTAATAACTCAAAATCCACAATAAAAATGTAATTTTCTAAAGTCCAAATTATAAGCAAAGTAAACTTACTCAACATTGAATGGAGCTATTGTCACCGTCTTCTTTTTTTATTAAAATATTTAAAAGCGGTAGAACAATATGAGATATCTGATGAAGGCTCTTTATCTACGCAACGGATCAAAGGTGGAACTAGAAATCCCACATGGGAAATGAAAAATCTTTACAGGTCGTGTATAAGTGGCTGCAAAACATGTATTACATATGCATTAATATATAAGAAACCAGATCACCATATATAAAGAAAGGTATATGGATATATAAAAAAGATCTCACCATATCTATAGCTCTATCATAGATGTATTCAGCCAATCATAATGAAACAACTCCAAAATAACTTGTATAAATATTTTGTTATCGTATGATTTGCCTGCAACATCCACCAGAATAGAAACATTTATAGGAGAATTTGGGTTATGTTCTCTTATCCATACTGCGATACCCTTACAATTAGGACCTAACAAGTCGTAAAGGTCCCTTGGAAGTCAACTAGGTACTTCAAGAGGAGGTGGAGGTGGAGGCCGAGTTGTAGTGGGTTTCGTCCTTTTGACTTGTATATATAATTTCAGATCAATTGACTAGCTCATATATACACGCTAACAAATTGATGTAATGTAAATTTACCATACAATATTAGTATAGACGACATCTGTTTCGGGCCACAATATCACTCTGCCTTCTGCTTCACCAAGCATTTCAGAATCTGGGTGGGCATATGGCAATGGATGATGCCTCCACTAGTAGAGTACAAGTCTTGGGCTCACACGAATCGCACCATCTAGTACTGGAGTGCCATGAAACATGTCCCCTGGAAGGGGTGGGTAAGCCTCGACCTCTACAACAATAAATTCTTTACTTTTTAGAGGGCATGGCTTCAACCCCTACAAATTTATGTAAAGTATGTTATATGCATATATACATAAACATATCATCTTGAAAAGACTAGCTACTATGTCATAAAAATACTTACAGTGGATGTGCTAGTTGGTGGGTCTACAGGATTACTACCAACCACCTCTATAGTAGGAGAAGAGCGGCACGCCACAGGTACTGTCTGAGTGGCAGTAAGAGATGCCTTCCACTTGCTCGTTGCTTCATGGACTCTCCTATTAATTAAATCATCTACCTATACATGGATAAAATAAATGCTAGCTTTTGATTATTGAATTCTCTTTTGCAATAACATTATAAAAAAATAATAGGTTACCTCAGCTTTTGAAAATCCCGCTTTTGGGTCATGCTTGTGTCGTGATGACCCAAAGAACACTTTTATGCCCACACCAGTGCTTGCACCCCAACACGTCTAGGATGCTCTGTGTTACCAAGAGAAACTATCAATTCATTCCTTGTGCCCTCAGGGATGAACTTGCCTTGCTTCCTATGCTCGTGAAGCTCCCGCTAATTGCCATCAATAGAAATTGATAAGTAAACATAATAATCAATATCAGTTTCTCTGAGAGTTGAATTTTACCATTTTTGTAGCCGCCTCAGTAGTTGCAGGTTTGGTTATATCTCCTTTCTTATTTTTCCTCCAAGCTATCCACATAGAACGGCGAGGTAGATGTGTGGGAGTAATAGTAGAGGACTCCCCAATCTCCTGAGTAGTAGTAGACTCAGCAGTAGCAGCAGCAGCCTGTAGTCTTTGGCAAACGTCTACATAGCCTTTTGGACCCATCATGTTGTCATGCACATTCAGTGAATGCCTTGCTCTTTGAGCATCGATGATATCCATGTTAGTAAGCACATTGATTTGGTTAGTAACACTAAAGGTCAATCTTGAATAGGTGAATACATAAGAATGTATATTAATTAAATTGGGAGTGGCACTTAATTCTTTGAATTTATCAGTTTTTCTTTTGGCAACAAACTCCTCCCAGTCATTGGGGTCCAGGTAGTTCCATTGCTCAGTGGTTGACTTCTTCCTCTTCTCAGCATCTCGTATGTAATCTCGGGTGAGATTTGTCCTATAGTTCCTTAGGACCCTCCCACAGCGCTGCATCACGCATTTACAATGCATGCTTTCATCCAGTTCAAATACACTCTGCAAAATTTCATATATTTAACTAGTATCCTAAAAATTAGTAATCTGCAAAATATAATTGCAAATAATAATAACTCACACATATTTAAATAATCACCACTATGTCACAAGGTGTAAAGAATCACCCAACACGAATCAAAACATCTTCTAGTATTCTCACTAGATTTGTAAAAGTGTGATCGGCTAGCTCGATCCTCATTCTATTCTTTACCATGTCATTAGTCCAAGACTTTGGGCTAAGGAGAGAGGCATTACACTTATGCTTGCCCCTAGATCTGCTAACCCTTTTCTTTCCACATTATCTCCAACGTTGAAGGGTATAGTGAATGCCCCAGGATCTTTCTTCTTGGTGGGCATCTTGGCTTGAAAAAATGCACTAGACATCTTGGTTAGACGCACCATCTCTATATGATCTCCTCTTCTTCTTTTTGTGATAAGATCTTTGAATAACTTCGCATATGCGGGCATTTCCTCAATAGCGTCAAGGAAGGGGATGTTCAAATGCAGCTTTTTTACAACCTCCATGAACTTCTCATATCTTTTCTTAAGATGTGCTTTAATTAACTTATAAGGAAAGTGTTGGATAAATTGGACATTATGATAAATCCCTTTGTTTCGATGATGACAAACATTTCATTCTTGTTGATCTAACGTGCTACTTGAGTGTTGCAGGAATAAGGTGGATGACAAAGCTCTAAGGAATCTATATGCTTGAATGATTGTAAATGTCATGAAATGTAATCAATTGTAAACTTGTACAAATATATAATGTACAAGTACTTAGACTTCATGTAAATCAAGCGTTAGATCTTCCCTAGCTAAACACCACACTTAGTCATGTCATCCCCTTCAATAGTGTCACATATGCACACTCGTACACACACTTAGTGCCTTAATTGAAAGATTGAAACAGGGTCAATCTCGGTCGACAAACTCCTCGACCGAGACACTCTCGGTCGACAAACTTCTCGACCGAGAAAAGACCCAAGTAGCCGTTAGACACAGCTGACAAGGTAGTTGGCAGTTGCAAATGAACGTTGATCCAGAGAGCCTGTCGGTCGACAAAACTTCGACCGAGTAGGTATCTCGGTCGACAATTTGTCGACCGAGATGGACTCTGACAGAAACTGCAGAATAAAGCAACTAGTCGTTACTAATGCACCTAACTTATACCTAACGGCTAGTTAAGCACTTAGAACCCCCTAGAAAGTGTCTAGAACGTCCTTAAGCACTTGTAGGTCATTCCTATAAATAGGACATGCCTTAGGACACCTAAATACACCTAAGCTACACTTGTGCTATACTTGAGCTTGAATACTCATTGGCAATCTGTTTTGAGCAATAGAGCAATTCCAACATTGGCTATTCATTCCCATTGCTCCATTTTTGTGTCCTATAGGCTAGCATCTCCTTTCACAGCACTTACACTTCTACACTCATTGGTTAGGAGATCAATACGCTTGATATAGGCAAATCAAGCCTTGTGCTTAAAAGGATAAGTTGTAATTTCTGTTTTCCTTCTTGTTCCTTTTATTCTTTGTATTCTCCTTGCTACTCCTAGGGTTGGAGGCTGCGGATTGGAGAAGGTTCTTCTCGGAGGAGAAGGTGGACTTCAAGCTACTTCAAGAAGGCTATCGCAACGGGAAGCTACTTCAAGAAGGCTATTGCAACGGGAAGCTACTTCAGGAGGAAGGCTGCTTCAAGGTTGGTGCAATTACTTCTAGGTGAAGGCTGCTTCAAGGTTGGTGCGATTACTTCTAGGTGAAGGCTGCTTGAAGGGTTTAGGGAGAGAATTGTAATTTTATGTAAAGTCCTTGCGAGGTAATAAAATTAAATTCTTTCCAAATCCCGGTTGGGTAAGCAACCGGGTAGTGGACTGACAACTTTAGTATTTGCTAAAGTTGGAACCACTCTAAATCCTTGTCCCTTTGTCCAATATTTTGTGGTTGGTTGTTTGAGTTCAATAATTGTTAAAATTATTTTAAAACTCTATTCACCCCCCCTCTAGTGTTTTTCAATTGGTATCAGAGAAGGCTTCAAGGAAACCTAACAAGGTCTTGAAGAATGGGTGACGGGGTGCTCAACAACCTTAATCTTGAAGGGACATTTGTTGCTAGGCCTCCAGTGTTTGATGGAACAAACTACACATATTGAAAGAGAAGGATGCAGTTCTACTTTCAAGGCATAAGTTGGGACTTATGGAGGATGGTCTCAACCCCATACGAGCTTCCTCAAATGCAATATGCAGAGTGGGATGCAAATACGGTAAAATCGGCTCAAATGAATGCAAAGGCTGTAAGTATACTTTATTGTTCAATTTCAGTAGGAGAATTTAATAGAATATCATATTGTGAAACAACCTATGAAATATGGCATAGATTGTCCATAACCTATGAAGGTACGGTTCAAGTTAAAAATTCTAAGATTAGTATGCTTAAACAGAAGTTTGAACACTTTCGTATGGATCCAAATGAATCCATTAGTGAAATGTTTGCAAAATTCTCTTCTATTGTTAATGGTTTGAATGCCTTAGGAAAAACCGTTCTTGAAGAAGACCAGGTATCAAAAGTACTTCGATCACTTCCTCCCAAATACAAGCCCAAGGTGACAGCCATTGAAGAAGCTAATGATCTCACTAAACTGAAAATGGAGCAACTCATTGGCAATCTAGAAGCTCATGAGGCAACTTTAGAAGAGGAAGAAAGAAGAGAACGTGAACGTCAACAAGGCAAAAAGAAGGACATTGCATTCAAAGCATCAACCAAGGACACTTATGACACAAGTGAAGATGATAGTGAAGAAGAAACTCTCATTGTAAATGGTAAGCAATATAAAAGTTTTAAAACTAATAAAACTTCTAGTGTTTCTTCTTCCAGGTGCTTTGAATATGGCAAAAAGGGACACATGAAAGGTGATTGTCCAAAACTCAAGAAAGGGAAGAAATCATCTCACAAAAAGAAAGAAAGAGCATATAAAGCTGCATGGGATGATTCAAGTGATGGTAGTGATGATGGAAAAGAAGAAGTAGAATGCCTCATTGCTACAACAAATGAAGACGAAGAAGAGGTAAGTCTTTATGATCTACCAAAAGAAGATCTAATTGTTAGTCTTCAAGATACTCATAAGAAATATATTGAGTGCAAGAAGAAACTTAAGAAATCAAATAAAGTAAATGATGATTTAAATGTTAAACTTCTTGCTCTTGTATTCAAAAATGAAAATCTCAAAAAGGAAAATGAAGATTATGATCTTAAGTTAAAATCGGTAGAAGCTAATTGCAATCTTCTTTCCTTAGAAAAGTTAAACTTGCAAACTCAAGTGAATGATCTTCAGAAACAACCTGTTCTATGTTCACATTTAGATTATGATGAGGTTGTCAAAGAAAGAAACTCTCTAGTATCTGATTTAGATCAAGCAAAGAAAGATATAAACAAGAAGATGAATGATATTGCTAAGTTACAAAGAAATGTAAATGAGTTAAGAGGAAATGACATGCTTGAAAATATTCTGAAAATTTCCTCTAGTTATAATGGAAGAAAAGGATTAGGATATGATCCAAGGAGAAATAAACCCAAAAGAGTTAAAGCATCCAAGACTAAGATTATGTTTGTACCTAGGAACACAATTCCTAGAAAGAGAAATGAAGTTGACTCTATTAGTTGTCATTATTGCATGCGTCTTGGACATTATTCATTTTCATGCCCATATAAGAAAAAGAATGATGATTTAGCTTGGATTCCTAAAACTTAGTAGCTTAAAATTAACTAGTTGAGATTTGACCTAAACTGATTCTTGATATACAAATGTCATATCTCAACACAATCGAGCTCTAACTTGTATAATCTTATTTTGCTTGGAATAAATTAACAGTTCTGAAAATATTCCAGAAACTTTGTCGGTCGAGAATCTGTCGACCGAGTGAACCTCGGTTGAGAAATTGTCGACCGAGCATGTCACTGATTTCCAGTCTGCTGTAAAATTGCTGAATTCTTTTTGAAATTGATCAAATTGCTATCTATTTGTGATTAATGACTGTATGTATTGGAAATCATCCCTGAAAACTTATATGAGATTAATTTGGTTTGATTTAAGTTAAAACTGAAATTATGCTTAGCTTAATAAAAAGAATTTTCTGTTTTATCATTATTCACATGATGTTTCCTAAAGTATTTTATGGTCTACCCATATAGAAATCATGTGATTACAATCCTGGAATTATCATTTTCATCATGATGATGTTGTGTTAGCAAGAATAGATAATGATAATTGTATGCATGGATCCTTGATGATACATAGGCAAGCAAAATAACTCAATGATGATATCTCTCTTAGAAATGCTTGCAACACATAAGATAAAAAAAAATTCAATTGGCATCTTCAAAAGGCTTGAGATATTAATCGTGCTTTCATTTTTAAGAGGATGTTTTCATATTGAGTATCACTAAAGATGCTTCAAAATTGATATCTAATCAAGTACTTCACATATGAATGCTTAATTGGAAATCTGCAATTTTTGCCTCTTGGTTGAAATAAAATTTGACCAAGGGGCGCTATGGTCAAAGTCAAGGTCGACCTAAAATAAGCTTTGACAAAATGTTTATTTGGACATCATTTTATCTTAGTATACTTTTGATAAAGGACAAAATCAAAATTTAAAATCATCTGTGACCTTAGAAGCTTTAAATTGCTTTAATTGTAAGATTAAGGGGGAGCTCATATAATCAATTTGATTATTTGCTTAAGAAGCTTACAAAAACATTGTAATCATCATTTGAAGCTTATTAAGACCTTAGTACTTTTACTCTTTGTTATGACGAAATCTATGAAATTCATAAAAATGATATATCTTGTTCTTAAAGGAACTCTCTAAACAAATCAGGGCTTAACATCCCATGCATTTGGTTGGAGACATTTTTATGTACTTTAAGATTAAAGGATTCTCATTTCATTTTTAGGGCTTAACATCCCTTATAAAATGGGTGAGAAATCAATATACATTCATCATAAGCTTAAGGGAATCTCATATCATTTCAAAGGCTTAACATCCTTTGCAAATGATTGAGAAACAAATTGTGGCTAAATTAGACAAAAATGATATTAAATCCATGTTCCTAATAGAATATCTATTTAAGGGGAGCATAGTATAAAATTAAGGGGGAGAAGAAATATAAAATATTCACCCTGGATATCTTTTTGAAATGTCAAAGGGGGAGAAAGAATATAAAATCAAAAATATAAATGAGTTTCATCTTGATGGCCAAGCACTCACTTACAAAACAAGAATGGCTACAAAAGGTAATCTTCAGGTATGAAACTCACATGCTTTATATTTCCTTATTTCATATTTAAGAAATGCTTGTCATCTTCAAAAAGGGGGAGATTGTTGGATAAATTGGACATTATGATAAATCCCTTTGTTTCGATGATGACAAACATTTCATTCTTGTTGATCTAACGCGCTACTTGAGTGTTGCAGGAATAAGGTGGATGACAAAGCTCTAAGGAATCTATATGCTTGAATGATTGTAAATGTCATGAAATGTAATCAATTGTAAACTTGTACAAATATATAATGTACAAGTACTTAGACTTCATGTAAATCAAGCGTTAGATCTTCCCTAGCTAAACACCACACTTAGTCATGTCATCCCCTTCAATAGTGTCACATATGCACACTCGTACACACACTTAGTGCCTTAATTGAAAGATTGAAACAGGGTCAATCTCGGTCGACAAACTCCTCGACCGAGACACTCTCGGTCGACAAACTTCTCGACCGAGAAAAGACCCAAGTAGCCGTTAGACACAGCTGACAAGGTAGTTGGCAGTTGCAAATGAACGTTGATCCAGAGAGCCTGTCGGTCGACAAAACTTCGACCGAGTAGGTATCTCGGTCGACAATTTGTCGACCGAGATGGACTCTGACAGAAACTGCAGAATAAAGCAACTAGCCGTTACTAATGCACCTAACTTATACCTAACGGCTAGTTAAGCACTTAGAACCCCCTAGAAAGTGTCTAGAACGTCCTTAAGCACTTTTAGGTCATTCCTATAAATAGGACATGCCTTAGGACACCTAAATACACCTAAGCTACACTTGTGCTATACTTGAGCTTGAATACTCATTGGCAATCTGTTTTGAGCAATAGAGCAATTCCAACATTTGCTATTCATTCCCATTGCTCCATTTTTGTGTCCTATAGGCTAGCATCTCCTTTCACAGCACTTACACTTCTACACTCATTGGTTAGGAGATCAATACGCTTGATATAGGCAAATCAAGCCTTGTGCTTAAAAGGATAAGTTGTAATTTTTGTTTTCCTTCTTGTTCCTTTTATTCTTTGTATTCTCCTTGCTACTCCTAGGGTTGGAGGCTGCGGATTGGAGAAGGTTCTTCTCGGAGGAGAAGGTGGACTTCAAGCTACTTCAAGAAGGCTATCGCAACGGGAAGCTACTTCAAGAAGGCTATTGCAACGGGAAGCTACTTCAGGAGGAAGGCTGCTTCAAGGTTGGTGCGATTACTTCTAGGTGAAGGCTGCTTCAAGGTTGGTGCGATTACTTCTAGGTGAAGGCTGCTTGAAGGGTTTAGGGAGAGAATTGTAATTTTATGTAAAGTCCTTGCGAGGTAATAAAATTAAATTCTTTCCAAATCCCGGTTGGGTAAGCAACCGGATAGTGGACTGACAACTTTAGTATTTGCTAAAGTTGGAACCACTCTAAATCCTTGTCCCTTTGTCCAATATTTTGTGGTTGGTTGTTTGAGTTCAATAATTGTTAAAATTATTTTAAAACTCTATTCACCCCCCCCTCTAGTGTTTTTTAGAAAGGGAACTCTTGGGGAGTAGGGATCTCTTTGTGTGAAGACTTCTACAGTGGGATCTAGCTTCTCTGTCTTTGCACTTTTCTTCTCCTGGTCTTTTGCTTTACTCTTGACCTTCCATGTGGACTCTTCCTTCTCAGATTCCTTTTCTTCTATATTGGGTTCAGGTTGTGGCTTGGAGGCAGTCTCTTCTTCTTGGTGAATTTCTTTTTATTGCCTCTCTACAACTTTTCCTAAGCGAAGAGTATCCATCTTCGCAGTCTTTGTGTTGGAGGGAATCTTTCCTTGAGAATTCTTTATGAGTTTAGAAAGTTGTGCGAGTTGTTGGTCGATCTGTTTTTGATGTGTCTGCATGTCGTCTATTTGGGTTTGTATCGTGGTTAAGACACCCGAGTTAGTGATGGCACTTTGGGTGAGATGGTCATTCACTGATACTTGTCTCTTCGCGAAATCAAATAGTTGAGCCATCATGTCTGGCTGGTTGCTACTCTTAGTTTAGTTTTGATCTTGGTTTTGTCAGCTTGTATTCTTGTTCTAATATTGGCCTTGACCTTGCCCTTGAATTTGGTAAAAAAAAAATTAGGTAAGTGTGGTCTTGGTATACTGAGTTTGCCCACCTCCTCTGCCAAATCCTAGTGGTGGTTTATATGCTCCACTCAGCTGGTGAGAGTTTTCCACAACATCTTTGTTTCCATTATTGAAACTAGGGTGATCTGGTCTTTTAAAGTTTTCATAAGAGACATTCTCTATCTCTTATTATTCTTTGCTATTTGTACTATCTTTTACTTGCGTGTAGATGCATTTATTGATTCCATGACCTCCTTTACATCATGTAACATATTTCATAAAATTTTCAACAAATTTCTTGCCCTTACTTCTAGAGTCTTTCAGTTGTTTGACACCTATAGCGATATTTTGAATTTGGACAGTGATAGTTTCTAAAGCTTTTGATTCCATAGAAGGTCCTTCGGATGTCATTTTCATTGTAGAATCTCTGTCTCTTTTATCAAAATCCATCCCTGCCTGCAGAGCTACCATGTTGTCGATAATTTTCAATCTTCTTTGGGTTTTTTCCTAAGAAGTCACTTCCTGCGACAACGTTTAATGAAGTTCTCTTGAATGAAGTGAGACCATTATAGAAAGTTGTGATTAGGTGTCCCTTATTGTAGTTGTGATGTAGACAATCCCTCTGGTACTCGTGGAATTGTTCCCATGCTTCATACAAGTTTTCTCCGGCCTTCTACATAAATTCGTTTATCTTTTGCCTATTCTTGAGGGTCTTCTCTACTAGGTAGAACTTGGTGATGAAAGGGTCAGCCAAGGGTCCCCAACCATAAATCTTCTTGTTGAGTAAAGTAAGGTACTATGCCATGGCTTTGTCTCTTAAGTAAAAGTTGAAGCCCTTGCAATATATCACTTCTTGTGGGACTCCCCTCATCTTGATGGTGTCGCAGGTATTTTTCTAGGCATCAAGATGATGATAGGGGTTCTCATCTCTAGAATTCCCCCCAAAAGACTTGTTTTGAATCATGTATATGACTGGATTTTCAGTTCGAAGCTGAGTGCATCAAATCTTAGAATGACAATAGGGCACCTTGACTCATTTTCCCTTGTAGCGGCTAGATCTCGAAGGGAAAGGCCTTCTTCAACACTGTCTTCTTCATTGTCACATTTATTGTCCTTGTGCTCATGATGGTTCCTCCAGTTTTTTCTTGATCTATGGAGACGGTGGTCACGACGGCATCATTCCTCACACTCCTCATATTCACAGTGTTCTTTGCATTCATATTCATGTCTCTCCTCATGATCATCTTCATGATGTTCTTTGCGCTAATATTCGCCTCATTATTCATGCTCGTTTTTACCTTAAGGTATCAATATGCACTCTTATCTAGTTCCATCGGGTTTGCCATCATAATGATCAAATTCGGTTTCTAGTGGAGTTCATATATCATCCACCCTTGCATTCCAATCTTTTCCAGCATGTCCTCCACCTCGTCCACTACCATATCCTCCTCTATGGGGAGGCGTGTTGACGTGAAAAAGGATTGTTGTCATCTAAATGTGCTTCTCCCCATGCTACCTAAATAGTTCACACAGTCGAGTTAGAAAATTGGACGTGTGAAACAAAGTATTCAAAGCAGTTAGATACAACATATTTAGAATTTGTGTAGTCAAGTCTATCGCCAAACTTGAGGCACAGGTGTATAGTGAGTAAGTTTGAGTTCTTAATAGTTCTGTTTGCCTTCTCCCCATCAATGTGGCCAAAAATTTGACCGGCCTAAATCACACGTCCAAAATGGAGCAGATCTAGAGTAGTCAGACTCTTAAATTTATAAATTGACTCCCAGCCCCCCCCCAATTATTATATGGGGTCTGATGTAGTAGATCGGGGTCAAACCACGGGGACAAGGAAAGGGTAAGTGTTAAGAATGTGGAAACTTTTCTCAGATACACCAAATGAAAAGGTAGGGTAAGATGGTGTTCCTAACATAACAATATTGTTTTAAATAAACAAACAAGTGAAAGAAAGATGAAACAAAATAAGAGAATGAAAGAAAACAAGCATGTGGTAACCAAATATGGATGGGAACTTGCATTGGGCTTCACCAACTAAGATCTCTCACCAACATGCAATGCTCACACCCTTTGTATACCCCTAGCAAGATTATAATCAATCATCATATGTTTCTATTCCCTCCTCTCTAGAGCTTAAGATAGATCTAGATTATAAGGTTGTTTCTCTCTCGAGATGGCAAACAAACAATCACAATAACTACCATATGATCATAAGCTTAAGCACTCCAACATTCTCATGAATTCATGCAACTCCAGAACACTTAGATAAGGCTAGTGTTACTCTTTCAAGACACCAACAATCAAACATCACAAGATGGTAGCTAATCATACAAATGAAGCATTAAGACCAAGAAAATGAAGATAACCTTTACTAAGAGCATATATATTCAAATGGATGCAAGTATATACATGTTGGGAGGGCCTTAGTGGCTACTTCTAAACCAAGCAATGAGTTTATCCACTCATGTTCATGAGTAGCATTATGGATTTACACATGTGATAACACATCAAGATAGACAAACATGCTGGATGAATCAACATAAGAAAGATGGTAGATCTAAGGGAGGAGGGAGGCGATACACCAATGATACTCCTTCATATCTGGATCTAGTTTCAGCATAGAGGATGAATGGAAACTCCTTCTCTCAAAGAAGATGATCGTGATCTTCTCTCTCCCCAAGACCTTCATCTTCAGAGGTAGAAGATTGGTGGAAGTAGATGGGGGTGACTTTGGAATGTGGCAACACTTTGTCATGTCTATGATGATCTCACCCCCAGGAATGGACGAGGTCGGTGCCTATTTATAGGCATTGGCCACTGACTTAAGAGATTCCATCGATCACATAGAGTTAGGTCCATTCGACCATAGGGGAAGTAGGGGTGCTTTGATCGCAAGGGACGTTAGGCTCAGCTACCATAGAGGCATCAGGTTCAGCGATTATAGAGGCATCAACTCTGTGACCGCAGAGGCATCGACACGCCTCAGCAACCACAGAGCCTCTAGGGTGAGAGACCGTAGACAGAGTTGATGGCCAGCGACCATTGTAGTGGCTCAAGATTTATTCGATCGCTGAGGCATTACAGTCTATTCAGAGTATAGAAAGAGTAGTGTGTCATGGGACATAAACGATAAGAGTTATCTAGATAAAATATAATAAAAGTGACTAAATGGGAATAAAATAAGCAAGCTAATGACCCAAAAATTTGAACTTATCACTTGTACATGATGAGATTTCTCCCTCTAAATCTTAATACATTATACTATCATTAACATGATATCTTATGGTTTTATAAATTTAAACATTAAACATTACTTGAACAAGGATTTATTTTTTAAGATCATAGCCTAATTTTGTGAATATTAATCACATGAATTTCAAATAATGAAAATCATCATTGAATCATTACAATAAGAGAACTGTTAACTAAAATGATCTAACTTCACTTGCACAGAATTTAATTGGGAAGTGCCAACTGATACATATACATGACACTCAAATCAATCAATGTAATAGGGTGTAGCAGCATGACCTTTTTTCCTGAGTAAGCCACATTATAGGTCAAGTCTTTTGTACCAGACTATGGTCTATATCATGTGTAAAATTATATTTAATATATCCATTCCATATTACTTGTAACCTTAAATCCTAATCATAAGTCTTCTAGAAAAAAATAGGACATGTTCTAGGGAAACATGGTTTGAAAACCTGAAAGATAGATTGCTCTTAGTAAATACATTTGCAATGTGACATTTTGTGGATTTTCCTAACCATGTATAAACTTCAAAAAAATTGTCTAGTCGAAAAATTCCATGTCAACATTTTCATCATTAAAAACCAAGTGATGTTGCTCCACCTTACTGAGGTGACCCCTATATAGGTAGCCAGCTGGAACAGACATGCCTCAATGGCCCATCTAGCTCAAACTAAAACCATGAGTGAAAAGAACATATATCTAGTTGAATCATGACAAAATAATATAAAACAAAGGAAGAAAGAAGGATATTGGTTAATGAATCATTTTCTTTGACTAAAGCCTTGTGAGCATATTATGAAGCTTTAGCTCTGAATGAAGTGTGGAAATCACTAGAGATAAATTGGGGGAGGAATTTGCCTTGAGTTATCCAGATTTTGACAAACTCAAGGAACTCAAAACTAGGACCAAAGTGCCTGAGAACTCCATCTCCAATCATCACCAAAATTGGAGAAACACATGGAGAACGAATATGCAAAAACAACACATCGACGATATATATTTCATCTTTTAGTTTAGCATTTATATTCAGCATTATAAGTATGAAAAGAAATTGTATTGATGTATCATCCTTAGATGGGCCTTATTGTTCACTTTGCTTTGGTTTCATTATCTAGTTTTGTATTTTTTGCATTGTCTCCTTGACGGAATCTAATTGATCACTTTGATTTGGTTGCTTGGTCTAGTTTTGAATTTTTTTTGTTCGTCCATGGCATCTTATTTTCTTGTGCAAGTTCTATGTACCTTTTTCCCATTTCCGTATACCTTTGTATGTTCAACATAATTGTTGTCTTCTTCTGTCTTGCTGAGAAATCACATTTATACAAAAAAAAATAAAGTTGTAGTTGGATTATTTCCTAGTCTTTCATGTATGATTCGATTTAGTGTGTTAGTGACCTAGGTATTATATTTAGTTAATACCCCATTCCCTTCATGGAAAAGTTATACATAAAGTCTTCAACAAGGACGTTCACACTCACCCATACTTTTGTGCACGATGGTGCACCCTAAATGCTCACTAGAATAAGTTAATAGATTTTAAGAAGAAAAAAAATGTCTCATAATCTATGCCTCTTTTTCTACATTCAATCCACCAATATCTCAATGACCACGTATATGTCTTAATATTTTTTTGAAGATGACGTCTATTCAATCCACAAAGGAAAAGGCACCAAACATGCTTTTGATGTGCTAGTTCATTTAGAGATTGTGCGCTAAAGTGAGGTCACCTATCTATGGTTCAACATGAAGCCTTCAAGACCAATTCTCAAAATCTTCAACCACATTTCAGATGTCCTTTGTAAAATACAACAAATAGTGTCAATTTATTAATATATTAGATTGAAAAGTCTAGGTTGATGCAAGTTATTGAGAATGACTCAGTCTACGGTGGATCACCGACATCTGGACATATAAACCACAAGAGGAAGTTTATATGGTCATTAACACACATTGCATTGATGACAAATGAGTATGGCATAGCTTGATTCTAGTATTTGTCTACGTCTCATACCCTCACATTAGAAAAGTGTCAGATGGTATTTTGCTTAATAATTTAATAGACTAGAATTTTGACAATGACATATTGACGTTAAAATTGAACATCTTCTCTACTAATGATTCCAAAGCTTATGAACATATGGGGGTTATGTCCAATAACTCCCCATTTGTATCTGATAAAAATTTGTTTATCCGTTTATGTGTGCATATTATAAATTTAATTGTAAAAGATGGAAGATTTGTCATCAAAATGGAATTGAAAATATATGTGATAGTGTTTCCTTCTCGACAACTACTCCAAAGAGGATTGACACACTACTACAGAAAAGGCCTTTGGCGTCAGTTATTTAGAGCCTTTAGCGTCGGTTTCCAAGCGACACCCAAGTGGGCGCCGCCAAAAGTCGACACCTTCAGTGTCGGTTTCTAACTGATGCCATAACCCTTCCCGCCACCGAAAATGCACCAGCAAGGGAACTATAAGAATCGGTTCTTAACGAAAACTGATATTATATCATGATCAAAGACGTCAGTTATTAAACAAACACCGACGCCATAACCCTTCCCGCCATGGAAAATGCGCTAGCAAGGGAACTATAAGCGTTAGTTAGTAAAGAAAATCGACACTATATCATGGTTAAACACGTCAGTTATTAAACAAAAACTGACGCCATTACCCTTCCCCCCACCAAGCTAGTGAGGGCACAAAGACGTCGATTTTTTGCTAATAACTGACGTCGTATGTCTTTGGTGTCAGTTTTATATAAATAACCGACGCATATGTTCTGATTTTTTTTCTTATCAGTTTGTAGGCCTACTGTATGGCTGGTCAGTAGGATGTAGAACCTGCAGTTCAGTTTTGAACTGCAAGTTTACAACATTCATTGATATCATCCAACAACAGGCCACAAACGTGCAAAGTCATTCACATTCAGACACATGTATTGATCAAGTACATGTAGAAACTTGCAAAGTCAATTACATTCACATTCAATTCCATTCATTTCATCTCTTTTCACATTCAGACACATGTAGAAACATTCATGTAATTGATCAGAAATAGTCATTCACATTCACACATATGACAATTCAAAAAAAGACATTCACATTCACACAAAAATAATTATGAGAACAAAGTTTAGAAATATCATTCTTTATTCATCACCGTCATCATTGTCATCAGAACCCCAATTATATTTAAAAATTCCCACTACTTGTATGGCTTTTTGCCCATTCTTCTCTTACAACATCTAATTCCTCCCTCGTATAGAGAGTGTGTACATCTAATAACTTTCCACCTATACTGAAGTCAGTTTTAAACACCTACAAAGAGAATGATGTATATATATATATATATATATATAATTAATAATATATAATAAGATTGATATATTTCATATTATCTAATGAGACTATATATAATACCTTATGTATAGTATCGATCTCCATTGCGGCATGTTTGATGATTAGCTCAATAAATCGCATCACATAGTAGGCACATGCCCAGCCGTTGTCTTGTGTAGCACACTACAAATTGAAACATACAAAATATTCAAAAATATAAATAAGCACAGTTCACATAAATAATATATACATTGGAGTCGGGAAATTACTTTCACATTCTCCCAAATTAGTGGCTGATTCTTTTTCCTGGGGACCTTTCCTCTATCTTTTTTGAACTCTTGTAAAGCCCTACATGTTAATGTAACACATTAGATTGCATAATTAAATAGTAATGTAATAAAAGATGTTAACAGGTATAAAAATATAAAATATTTCTCACGGGAATAATGTCTTTTTCATTGTGTGTCCATATAATGTATTTAGTTCCTTCCCCCCAGGATCTAGATATTAGACAGTGAACGTCTTGGAGACAATAACTAGTAACTCTCAATGCCTACCACTGCAGGTAAGAAAGTTAAAAATTAATAACTCAAAATCCACAATAAAAATGTAATTTTCTTAAGTCTAAATTATAAGCAAAGTAAACTTACTCGACATTGAATGGAGCTATTATCACCGTCTTCTTATTTTTACTAAAATATTCAAAAGCGGCACAACAGTATGAAGTAACTGAAGAAGGGTTTATATCTACAAGACTAATCAAGGATGGAGCCAAAAATCCCACATGGGAAAATGCAAAATCTATACATATCATGTGTAAGTGGTTGTAAAACATGTATTACATATGCATTAATATATAAGAAACCAGATCACCGTATATAAAACAAGGTATATGGATGTATAAATAAGATCTCACCATATCCAGAGCTCTATCATAGATGTGTCAGCCAATCATAATGAAACAACTCCAAAATATCTTGTATAAATAGCTTGTTATCGTATGATTGACCTGCATTAATACGTATGCATTAATGTGTATGAAAAATGTATATTACGTATGCATTAATATGTATGCAAAACTTGTATAAATAGATTGTTATCATATGATTGACCTGCAGCATCCTCCGGAATAGTAACATTTATAGGGCAATTTGAATCATGTTCGCCTATCCATACTGCCATACCCCTACAATTAGGACCTAACAAAGCATGTAGGTCCCTTGGAAGCCAACTTGGCACTTTAGGAGGTGGAGGTGGAGGCCCAGATGTAGTGGGTGTCTTCCTTTTGACCTGTATATATAATTTTAGATCAATTGACTCATATACACACACTAACAAATTAACATAATGTAAATTTACCATACAATATTAGTATAGATGACATTCACTTTGGGCCACATTATCACTCCACCTTCTGTCTCACCAAGCATTTCAGAATCTGGGTGGGCATATGGCAGTGGAAGAACCCTCTCATCGGGGAGTACATGTATCGGGCTCACAAGAACCACACCAGCTGGTACTGGAGTCCCATGACATATGTCCCCTGGAAGGGCTGGGTAAGCTTGTGCCTCTGCAATGATATATTCTTGACTTTTTAGACGGCATGGCTTCAACCCCTACAAATTTACGTAAATAATGTTATATACATATATACATAAACATATCATCTAGAAAAGACTAGCTACTATATATGTCATAAAAATACTTACAGCGAACATGCTAGGTGGTGGGTCTACAGGAATACTCCCAACCTCTATAGTAGGAGAAGAGCGGCCCGCCACAGGTACTGTTTGAGTGGCAGTCTGAGACGCCTGCCACTTGCTAATTGCTTCATTGAGACTCTTATCAAGTGCTTCCTCAGCTCTCCTATCAAGTGCTTCCTCAACTCTCCTATCAATTAACTGATCTACCTATACATGGATAAAAGAAATGCTAGCTTCTGATTATTGATATCTCTTTCACAATAACATTCTAAAAAAAGAATAAGTTACCTCAGCTTGTGAAAGTCCCACTTTTGGGACTGGTTTGCGCTGTGATGGCCCAAAGAACGCTTTGATGCCCACACCAGCGCCTACACCCCTAACATGTCTAGGATGCTTTAGGTTTCCTAGAGAAACTGTCAATTCATCCCTTTTGCCCTCAGGGATGAACTTGCCTTCCTTCCTCTACTCGTACAGCTCCTACTAATCACCATCAATAGAAATTGATAAGTAAACATAGCAATAATCAATATCGATTGATTTCTCTAAGAGTTGAATTTTACCATTTTTGCAGTCGCCTCAGTAGTTGTGGGCTTCATTATATCTCCCTTCTTATTTTACTTCCCAGCTATCCACATAGCATGGCGAGGTAGAGGTGCGGGACCAATAGTAGAGGACTTTGTAGTCTCCTGAGTAGCAGTAGACTGAGTAGTAGACTCAGCCTGTAGTCTTTGGTGAACACCTGCATAGCCTCTTGGACCCATTGTGTGGACATGCACATTCAATTCACACTTTGCTCTTTGAGCATCGCTGATAGCCTTGTTAGTAAGCACATTGATTTTGTTAGTAACACTAAAGGTTAATCTTGAATAGGTGAATACATATGAACGCATATTAATTAAATTGGGAGTGGCACTTAATACCTTGAATTCATCCATTTTTCTTTGGGTAACAAACTCCTCCGAGTCTTTGGTGTCCAAGTAGTTCCATTACTCAGTGGTTGCCTTCTTCCTAAATTTATTTTTTAAAAAGAATACAAACAAAAATTATTAGTGTAGAGTTAGTCAAAATGTGATCAATGTCTAGAATTGGAAATCAATCAAGAACCTCTTCTCAACATCGTGTATGTAATCTCGGGTGAGATTTGTCCTATAGTTCCTTAGGACCCTCCCACAACATTGCATCACGCATTTACGATGCAACTTTTCATCCAGATCAAATATACTCTGCAAAATAGAATTGTTATTAACTAGTATCCTAAAAATTAGTAATCTACAAAAACAGAATTGCAAATAATAATAACTCACACATAGTTCCTTCCATACTAAGTCTTTCTTCCCCTTAGGAACTTTATGCTAGGATTCAAAAATAGGACTACAATGGATGTGAGTAAGAACCCCAAGATATGAAATAAATGAGTTGTGGTTCACTCCAACTGGATTTCCTGCATGATCGAAATCCACAGCTAGTTTGGGTCCATTGCCCCTTTGCTGTAGTATCTTGTTCATCATTGTGATGCCCCTCACTTTCTCAATTTTTTTTGTTGCTCATCAAGTGCCCCAATTTCTTCAGGGGGTACATCACCAACCTAAAATTTGACAAAAAAAACACACTTACAGGATATAATAATAAATGAACATATAGATAACAATATAGGATATATTTTTAAAACTTACATTGTGAGGTGGCGCATTGATATCCTCACCCTCATGATAATCATCATCACGATCATCATGCACATGCTCAGCCATCTGAAAGTGTCATTAAAAATCAAACATTTAGCATTTGATGTAACTAGAAGATAATAAAACATTGTAAAGTTCACATTCAGAAAAATAAAATATATAAAAAAATATAAACATACATGCCTCTAATATTGCAATCTTTTATCAATTAACAATCCTTCATTGTGATCTCTGTGCACATACAAGTCATCATTTTCTTCAATATTTGGTGGTGTTGGAAACCCAACTGAGAATGGACTGGAGTCATCATACTTATCATAGTACTCTTCTTCATCTATAGGATATTCAATGAACTATCTTTTATCATGAAGAACAACCGACCATTTATCATTTGCAGGACCATCGATATAAAATACTTATTTCACCTGTGATGCCAATACGAATGGTTCACCCTTCTCGCCAATCTTTTCAAAGTTCACTAATGTGAAACCCAATTCATCCACTATAACTCCTTTGGTGTTATCAACCCAATTACATTTAAAGAGAGGAATTCTGAAATCTATGTAGTCAAACTCCCATATGTCTTCAAAGACACCATAATATGACATTTTAGCTTCATGTGGACTCTTATCCTTTGCACTTGCAAAAAACAATGAAGACGCTTGAAGGGTGACCCCACTGTTTTGGACGACACTCTTATCATCTTGACGCTTTGTGTAATATGAGAATTCATTTATGTCAAACCCTTCATAAGACATAAGATTCAATTTTGGTTTAAAGGTGAGGCATTTGATAGTTTCAGTAAGATTATCTGGTGTTTGAGATAATTGATGTAAGGATTTATCTTCAAACCACTTAATAAATGTCTTGTTATGCTCTCTAGCAAGCCACATTGAATTGGCTCAAGGATATTGTCTCTTGATGAAATTGGTATGTTCCTCGATATAAACACTCTTTTTGTCAATGTTGTATAAAATATATAAGTGACCTTGTTCCAACTGCTCACTAATTATTACTTTCATCTGTGATCCCAAAATTCCTTTACCAAAATGCTCCTCAATATTCTTGTCATTAACAGGAGCGTCATTAGCACTCAGAAATTCATTGCAAAAATCCATAACATCTCTCACCACATAACCCTCAATAATACTCCCTTCAAGCTGATAACGGTTTCAAACATCACCTTTAAAATTTCTCATGTATCATTCAAAGGGATACATCCAATGCAAGAAAACTGGTCCCAACATTTTCATTTCCCTAGTCAAGTGGACAATAAGATGTACCATGATATCAAAGAATGAAGGAGGAAAATACATCTCAAGCTGACATAGGGTAACAACCACTTTTGCAATTTATCAAGAGTATCAGGGTCAATAACTTTGCTGCACAGACTGTTGAAAAAGAAACAAAGTATGGTGATTGCAAACCATACATGCTTAGGCAATATAGATCAAATTACCATGGACAATACTTGTTGCATTAGAGTGTGACAATCATGATATTTAAGACCTATCAACTTCAGATCTTTCATTGATACCAATGTACAGATGTTGGATGAGTAACCCTATGGCACCTTAACATTTACCAAACATTCACAAAAAGCTTTCTTATCCTTTCCAGACAACATGTAACAAGCGGGAGGTAAGTATGTTCTTTGATCACTACTAACTACTTCTATTAATTGTGTCCTTATTCCCATTTCACATAGGTCCATTTTGGATTTTATCCCATCTTTAGTCTTACCTAGTATATTCAACAAAGTACAGATGACGCTATCACAAACATTTTTCTCAACGTACATGACATTGATATAATGTCTTCAAAGAACTTCAATAAGGAAGATCCCAAAATATTGACTTCTTCTTGAATAAAGATTAGTCACTCTGTGTGACCATCATACATTGTGATCTCTTACCAAATTCATTGGCAAAGTCTTACTCTTTCATAAACATCCTCCCCTGGTATAGGTTTAGGCACACTCTGTTCCTCATTCTGTCCATTGAATGCTTTGTGCAACCTATGATACGGATGCAATTTTGGAAGAAACCTTCGATGACTAAGATATACAGTCTTGCCGCCGTGTTTTATTCATATTGAATCAGTGTTCTCTTCACATATAGGACACGCTTGAGATCCTTTGACGCTATATCCAGACAAATTCCCATATGTTGGGAAGTCATTCACAGTGCAAAACAACATCGCGTGCAAACAAAATGTCTCTCTTTGTGAAGCATCATAAGTCATCACACCTTCACCCCAAAGTTTCTTCAAGTCATCAATCAGAGGTTCAAGATAAATGTTGATATCATTTCCAGGTTGTTTAGGGACCGATATCAACAATGACAGCATAACATACTTATTTTTCATACACAACCAAGGAGGAATATTGTATATAACAAGCATAATTGGCTAAGTGTTATGTTGGCTGCTCAATGTCCTGTACGGATTCATCCCATATGTACAAAGTCTAAGTCTTAGATTCCTGACTTCTTCACTGAATTTAGGGTACAATAAATCAATCTTCTTCCACTGTGGGGAATCAGACGCATGTCGTAGGATCCCATCATTATTTTTCTTAACATCTGCATGCTACCTCAAATTCTTCGCATCTATCGGATTGTCAAACAAGTGTTGAAACTGTGGTATTATAGGTAGATACCACATCACCTTGCCAAGAGAACCAATTTTGGACTCCCCCGAAGTCGTCAATTTATACCTTGACGCACCACATTTTGGACAATCTTTCAAATCCACATAGTCCTTTTGAAATAATACACAATCATTTGGGCATTCATGTATCTTCTTGGCCTCCATTCCCATTAGTCACAATAGTTTCTTTAATCGGTATGTTGAGATTGACATCTTATTTCCTTTAGGAAGAATTTCTTTTAATAAAGACAATAATGGCGCGAAGCTTTTGTTGCTCCATCTATTGTTAGCTTTCAGCTTATACAATCTCAGCATAGCACTAAGCTTCGTAAACTTACAAACTATGTATAACGGTATCTCAACATCATGCACAATGTTTCTAAACATGGGAGGTGGATCGGTGTGCTCTACCCCACAACTATCCATCATCGCATCAATGATGTCTACTGGAACTGGTTCGTTCACATCTACGTCATCGGAGGCAATTTCTTCTTCTACACAAGCACTGCTATGGACATCCACTGATTTCATGTTTGAAATCTCTCCATGTCAGTACCATTTTGTATAGCCTTGTACAATCCCGTTGCACATGACATGACTTTTGATTTCGTCACCAGTGCTGACTTTCAAGTTGTTACCGCAATGCCTACATGGACAGTAGAACCTATCTCTAGGTTGTTTCCAATGTTCCTCGGCAAATCTAATAAACTGATCAAGACCAGAAATAAACTTTGGGGTGTAGTGATTTGGAATGGACATCCATGATTTATCCATTCTATGATCAAAGAGAAAACAAGTATATATTAGAACAATATTAGGGTCTAGGGTTAAAAGATTAGGGTTTATGGTTAAAACTTTAGGGTTTAAGGTCTTATATATAATAAATGTGTACCACCTATCCCATTCTTGAACACCTAATCTCACTAGTAAGTGTATAATGTGTATTGGGTTTTCAAGAAAATTTCGGCAACATTTCCCCACTGTTCTCCAAGTACATATGTACTTAGAGAACAAACGGAGAAATGTTGCCGAAATTTTCTTGAAAACCCAATACACATTATACACTTACATCCTAAGTGAGATTAAGTGTTCAAGAACAGTCCCAAATCGGGGACTATCCAAGATTTACTCCTAATGAGTAAATCTTGGACGAGTTTCTAGGCCAACATAATATAACACCAATCCCTTGTTCACAACCCCATTCTACACACAATTTTCTTATAAAAACACTTGTGGACAGCCATAACAACATATCAATGCTTCCTAAATTAATCAATGTATTATTTTATAACACAAATAGTGGTGGGTATAACATAGAAAAAAACTCAACATGTCACAACAGAAACATGTCCTTAACCTAATATACAGATATTTGAAATAGAACTCATTAGGAAGAGAGACCATGAAACACCATGCATTGATTTGAAATATAGATTCATACATTCTTATTTGAAAGAGATTACTTATAATGTAAATATAGATTCATACATTCTTCTTTGAAAGAGATTACTTATAATGTAAATTGTCTCATCTTTGAACTAAAATCTAGTGCATGAAAGGTAGAAAAGCAACAGAAAGATCTCGTGTTTCACCATTAAAAGAGTAAAGAACAGAAAACTTTCAACATTTATATGTCATGTCCCCTAATGCCCACTCCATCTGCTTGGGATCCATACCTAGTTCACTCTGTCACATCATAGAACGTTATTTTCTAGGGATACAAACAGTAGGCAAGAAGATATGATAATTTTGTTCCTCCAATCATTGTGGCAGATAAGCTTGCATTTTAGTAGGTAAGGCAGTCGAGATCACTCTCAACACAAGTCCGGCCAAAACCAGACAAATCACATGACTCTGAACTCCCAAATAAGCTTTGTGTAATACAGACACATAGAACCAAACTAACTGAATCAAAGTATCCTATTCTATTTTTGGGTTTCCTAAATAGAACAACCAACCTCTCTCCAATGGAAATGGGATGCTTCCAATTCTGGGAATCAAGCCTATAAGTAATGTCAGCTCAAAAGACTAAAATCAAAGCCTTTGTTATCAACATACTGAGTGGAAAGGACCATTAGATGACTAAGTTGATTAATGTCTGTTAGACTAACAACATAACATACTCAACAAAAGCATAACAGAGACCAATGTTATCTAACAACACAACTTCACTTATCACCAACAAGGCTACATTGTGGACAGTCGAAGACAATAAAACAACTGATTCATAACGTGTAACTAAATGCTCGTGTGATCCATAAAATTAAGTTGGTTTATTTTACATTCTGTATTCCTATATATACATGTATGCATGACCAAATGTAGAATACAACATGAAACAAAATGCAGAATATGAAATGAATTAAGGATCTTTTAGCAAAGATTTTGCAACATCTACTTCTTCGTAATCTCATGATCTTCTCAACCTTTATGTGATGTCGGTTGCTATATGCGTGAGTAGTTGCAAACAAGTGTATACTTGTTAGCCTCTTCACTATCTTGGTCTCTGATCTCGTATACATTAAGATGGGGAAATAATATTCAGGTGTAATAGGTTGAATTTCGAAATTCTAGGTGAGGCATGTGCCTCATGTGGCCCTAGAGTGGCTACGCCACTACTGAATCTATCGGTTCCAGGTCGTTGTTTGGTAATGAGACAAATCAAAAATCAAGTAGGGGGCGGCGAGCATAAACCCAATGCCTAACGAACACTGCAACTATGCTTGGTTGCTTCTCAATCCACCCCACTCTACGCTATGCCCATCCCGAGTTGCTTGGTAACGAGAGGAGGAAGAAGGGCAATGAGAGGAGGAAGAAGGGTACCTTTTGAGGAAGAAGATGAGCAACGGCGGAAGTGGTGGTGGCGAGCACAGTGGCAGCGGCGGCGGTGAGCACAGCAGCGGCGGTGGCGGCGAGCACAACAACAACGACGGCGGCGAGCATAGCAGAGAAGCGGCTGGAGCAAGCGAGTAGCGGCGAGCACAGTAGCAGCGGTGGCGGCGGTGGCGAGCACAGCAGTAGCGACGAAGAGCGGAGGCAGGAATTGTGCAAATCACCAGACCTAAGCAGAGTAGGCAATAAAATAGAGAAAGGGAAAGAGTCTGCTTCGTGTGGGTGCTATTAAGTTAACAATAGGCATCAGTTATTAAAAACAACCGACGCTTATAATAATAGGCGTCGGTTACCACAAACGAACTGACACCTATGTTCAATGATAGTCGTCGGTTTCAACTAGAAAAACTGACGTCTATCTACATATGCCGAAAAAAATGTTCTTGAATTATGACCATAGTCGTCGGTTGTCGTAGAAAATCGACGCCAAAGGGGGGTGAAAATTTTTATGGGGACAGCGCGTGAAAATACATCGGCGTCGGTTATTACAAGAAAACCAACGATAAAAATGGGCCCAATTTCTGTCTCACGAAAAATCTTTAGTCTTTGGTTGATTTGTTAACAACCGACGTGGTATGTTAAATTTTAGAGGTAATTTTTTTTCACTGGAAAATTTGGTTTTGGCGGTTGATTTTAGGCGTATGTTGCTTATTGAGGAATCGACGCTAAATAAAAAGTGATACCCGTGTCTGGCCGCTCTTCACAGATAGATGTCGGTTTGTGTATTCATCATATGTTGTAGGGTTTAGGCATCCATTTCTTGTATACAACTGACGCCTGTAAATGTGACGTTGTAAGCCATTTCTGTAGTAGTGACAAGTTTTGAGATATAGGCAAGCATTTAAAGTTTCTACAATAAAAAGTAGTTCTTAACTGTAGCACAGGGTAGAATTTCACTCTTATAATGCGCAAAAATGTTTTTGTATAAAAATGTATTTTATAGGTTCAGTCAAAAAGAATTTGATTCTAGTTCAATTCCTTTAGATGATGAGTGATATTTTACTTTTAAAGTATGTTATATGCTTAAAAATATTAGTTGGGAGTGTGGAACTTTGTGGGAGAAGACAGCATGTGTAAAATTTATATTTTTTCATAGACTGTGACATCAACCTTTACTTGATTATATGGAGTCAACAGATTAATGATGTTAGTAAAAAATAATGGACAATATAAGGGAAAATTTTAAGGATACTGGGATGGCATTCATATCTTCATGAGGGCTCTCTCTAATTTAGATTCAAGGGTCAAAATGGAGTTATCCTTAATGACTCGCTATAAGAGACAACGGGTGATGTTGAGGTTGAGAAAGTGTACAAGGCATGTTCATATTTATTAATATAGTATCAAGCAAGAAGAAAGAAGGATTGACATACTTCTTCCAGCCATTTAGTGTCTTCCTATCCCTGATATGTGACACAAGCTTAGACTATCATCCAAAAAATTGAATTTTATGTTAGAAGAGGAAAAAGGGCAAGAAATGTTGTCAGAACATAATTAGACATCTACATGGGGAAGGATATTATTTCTAGATAAGGGGATTTCACTGTCTTACACTAGTGGAATACCCATGGAGCAAACTTCCCACTTTGTAAGAATTAGAACGAGATATTTTAGCTATTCCTATGTTTATAGTGGCCTTAAAGTAAGCTTTCAGCGAGGGAGGTTGATCTATTAATCCTCATCATAGTGGGCATCTTGAGACATTAAAGGCCTAACTACATGTTTCTTCAAAATTGGTATTCCATTATTAAGGGTAAGGATAAAGGTGACTTCATATTAGTTACAATTAAAAATATCCAAATAATATCTAGCTTGCATATGCATGTTTTTGTGTGATGGATACTGGAACATTCAAGAATATTACAACTTCCCTCAATTATGTTGTTGTTGAAATTATTGGCATCTCAAATACTAATATATGTCCATGAACTATGACACTCGTCAAGGCGTGTTTTTGCATAGCTTATTGATATATGTCCATTCCATGGTTTAATTTTTTTCATATTTACCTTACTCCCTTTTGTTAGATTAATAAGAAAATCCTCCTTGGGAACGATCATAAATGGATCCATCCCAATATTGTAAGCTTTTGAGGCCTCGCTCATGGGGCCATATCACCTATGTGTTTTGCCTAATCAACATAGTATGATTTTCATGGGGTGATTTGAATGGGAATCAAACCAAGATCTCTTTGTGAGAGGGCATTGTGCTTGACCACCTACGCCATCCAAGTTTGCCTTTTCTTTCTTCCTTATGCATAACCCACCAATATTGATGCTTGATTCAATTCAAACTCCTAGGGAGATACGGTTAGCTTCTTTTATTCCCTTATACTTCAAACCCTTATGCCCAATATGATGGTAGCTTGTTTAATTAAGAATATGATTATATTTTTAAAAACAAATGAATGTTTCCTTATACTTATATAAGAATTCTTATCAGTATTATGTCACATACCTTATTGGTGCTTACAATTTGGACCGATGGTATCATGTGTCCACCAAATTGCCTCCATTGCCACTTACTATCCACCAAAACACCTTCAAAATACATACAACTTTCATTCCTTCTAGATATGTCCAATCATGCTGAGATTCAAGAGTAAATTAGGTTATATTTTCACATCAACATAGTGAGAATAAGTCCTAAAGTATCAAAGTTTCATTTCACTAACCTTTGTCGAGTCTATGTGATTTTGGTTAATTTTTATTAACAGATTGAATTCTTTTTTTGGATAAGGTAAAATATTACTATCTCAAAACCAAAGTATAGGGGACACAACAAAAACCCCGTATACTATACACATTTTACAAGAGACTCCACTTCCTCATAGCCATGCTATCTATACCTCCCATGCTCTTTGGATTAGCTTTAAAAACCCACAAAATGTTTTTTCTAATTACATCAAAAACTATCGTGTTATCCCTAGGTCTCTTTACATGGAGCCTTTGGTTCCTCTCCCCCATACGTGGAAGATGAGTAAAGTGATGAAGATCCCACCCAAAATTTTGTTCTTCAGTTTGTTCCTTGTTTTCTCAACCACCACTCCACAGCCTCATCCATATTAAGTGAGGCCATTCCACCCCATCCACATTTAAGGTAGTCTCTTCTCCACAAGTAGGCTGAGAAATTGCATTCAAAAAAGATGTGTTTGTGCGATTCTGGAGCATTGTTACAGAGTAGACATTTGGGGTCACAATTTAAACCCCATTTAATGATCCTATCTCTGGTTGGAAGTCTTCTCATGATCGCCCTATAAGATCCAAAACTCCATTTCGGGCATCTAGGTTTAGTCCAGAAAAGATCAAACCATTTGACATGTGGCAGCAGCTTCCTAATCTTCCATGGTTTACTGGTCATATCATTATTCCCCTACTGCATCTGTAATTGATAGTACATGCCCATATCCTTATAAGTTCTTCTCATCTTGCTCCAAACAGAAGATTCACCCAAGTTTACATCATCACCCAGCTGCCCATATCGTACCTTCATCCACCTCGTCCAAGGTGAGTCATGGTTGTTGAGGAACTGATCCACCCTTTTTGTAACAACTTCCCACGCAATGGAATTGGGGCAGGAAATGCCTAATCCACCTGTATATAATGGTTGCGCAAAAGTAGGCCAGCTCACAGCATGTGCCCCCCCATAAGAAACCAGCCATGACATTTTTGAACTTCTCTAGGATGAACAGAGGCATTTCCGTTTGTTTGTACCAATAGCTAATCTTCACAGTAAGGACCAATTTGATGAGTATAGTTCTTCTAGCCATCGATATTCTAAGGCCACTCCACTTCTCGACAGAGCTTCTAAGGTTATCAACACACTCCTGGAAATCCACGCCTCTTCACCTACCTCCTGAAATTGGGACACCGAGGTATTTGGTAGAGAACCTCCCCAGCGGAATGCCAACTGCCTCTTTCATTCTCCCCCTTTTGCTATCACACGATCTCAAGAGGAAGATGTTGGATTTTATAGAATTCATATATAGGTTGGTCAGCATCCCAAAATCCTTCATCAAACTCTTCACATGCTTGAGATATTTGTAATGGCCTGCAATAAAAAAGAGGACATTGTCTGCGAAGATCATATGAGTCAGGACTTTAACTCCCCTTACCTTGAAAGCTTTGATGTTTCCATCCCTTTCTACAATATCAGCCATGTTTGTAAGATTCTCCATAACAATAGTAAATAGTAAATGGGATATAGGATCCCCTTGACGTAATACATTAGAAGCATTGAACATCCCATACGTCACACCATTGATCAGCACGGAATAGGAAGTAGTCTGCACGCATTGTTTGATCATCTCACTCCACCTATGTGAGAAGCCCAAGGCTATAAGCGAGCTCCATATAGCATCCCATTTCACATGGTTGTAAGATTTGGAAATGTCTGTTTTAATACAAGCTCTTCTCATGGCGTTCTTAACACCAAAATCCACCAAAAATTCCTTGGCTAGTAGCGTATTATCCGATATGGAACGTTGCTTCACAAAGGCTGCTTGATTTGGGGATATAAGATCAGGAAGCAACAGTTTCAATCTAGATGCAATCAGTTTAGAAATGATCTTATAGATTACATTGCAGCAAGCTATCGGTCTGAAATTTGTGATCTCTAAAGGAGCAGGCTTTTTAGGAATTAATCTAATGAATGCATGATTGGCTTGCCTTACCATCCTTCCACCCACCAAGAACCACCTGGTCAAACATAAGGTCCAACTATCTCCCAGCAACTATGGATAAACTTCGCATTGAAACCATTGGGACCCGAAGCCTTTGAAGCCCCAATAGCAAACATAGCCTTTTTTTATTTCCTCATCATAAGCTAGCTTTATAAGACTCCTATTCATCTCCCCTTTCATTTTGTTCTGCAGTCTAGATTCCACTCTATTTCTATCATTCAGCTTATCTCATTTGTAGCCTCCCGAAAAGAAATCAACCGCAATCTTAGCCGTCCTATCAACTTCATCAACCAAATTGCCCTCTTCATCAATTAGATTATGGATGTGGTCCCTCATATCATTTTTCCTGACGGCCGCATGATAGACTCTTGAATTAGTGTCACCATCTTTAATCCATTTTAATCTGCTCCTCTTCCAGTTGTAGAGTTCCTGAGCTTTTTCTAGTTGCATAAGCCACTTTCCAACCTTGTTCTCCTCTTCCATTATAGTACTGCTAGTGGGATCAGTCCTCAAAGCTTCCACCACACTAGAAAATTTTGTTCTAGCTTCTTTCACTAGATTGTCGAGATTAATTAACTCCTTGGACCAATTCTTTAGTGCTTGCTTCACCCTCTTCAACTTTTCGATGACTACAAACATAGGATTACCTCGGATGTCAACCTCCCAAGCTTTCTTGACCGTCCCTTAGAAGTTAGGACACTCAATCCAATGATTTAAGAATATGAATGGACGATTAGGCATTATGGTATATCTCAGCTCCATCTCCATCCAGGCATGATCACTGTTGGGGTGTGCTCCTAGAGAAATATAAGCATTTGGATAAGTCTTCAACCATCTCACATTCACCAATCCTCTATCTATGTTGTTGGAAATTCTTATAATCGAACTCCTTTTATTGCGCCACATTGTGATTCCCCCTCTCATGTTCAACTCGATTAAATTGGCTTCATTAACGACATCATTGAACCTCCCCAGAATAGAGTCAGGAATAGGCAACCCCCCCCCCCTTTTCTTCTCACATGCTTTCCTTGTGCTATTAAAATCTCCCACCACCAAATGTGGTAACTCTTACTGAGTCGTGCTTCTAATACACTCCCAGAGCCTTCTTCTGTCCCTCTCTGCATTAGATCCATAAACTGCAGAAATGACACAATGGAAACCACCTATGTTGATACAACTGAGCATAACCAATTGGTCTGATTCGAAAATTAGTTGCACATCCCAAACCTCAGGGCACCAACCCACTGCTATTCTTCCTCCTTCCACATGTTTCAGATTCGAGGTGTACCCCCAACCTCTCAAAAACAAAGTTTGAATCCTCTCTCTCACCTCCCTTTTGATTCTAGTTTCCAGGCATATTGCAAGTTGTACTCCCTTATCCTCCAAAATCTGCTGCAAAACTCTTTGTTTGGGTGATAGAGAGGCTTCGCGGACATTCCACACCATTACCTTCATTTGGAACTGTTTGAAAGCCCACCCTTCTAGAGGTGACACTAGAACCCAACCTTCCTCTTCCTCTTCCCCTATCTCTACTTCCTCTGTCTCCCTACGAACCACTCTATTTGGCCTGTTTTGCTGTATTTGGGTCAACCTCTCCCTCCTCCATCAGGCCCTATAACACTTGAGAAGACTTAGACGCGATCTCCAACCCCCTGGCTCCTTCTCTCCTTCGAGAAGCTCCTTACGAGGTTCTCCATGGCTTACCTCCATAACATTATCAGTCGCTAGATTCACAGACACAGCAGCCGACTCCAGAGCCTGAACATCTTCGGCATCGGCCACAACCACAACCACATCCATCTCCGTCATATCCGTCACTGACTCCACCACACCCTTCTTAGCTTCCAGTTCCACCCTAGTAGCTACCGCCACCTGAGAGACCACACTGCCCTGCACATACGTCTGTTTACCCCTTTATGAACTATTTGGAGCCACGCCTTGGACCACTGTCTTCGCTTGTTGCGCCCTGGGGTTGATGGATGTTGTCCTCCCCTTGCTTCTTCTGGGTCTGACACTCTTTGACCTGCCACAGGAACCTTCCACCACTGGTAGCGTCTTCTGGGCGTGTGGGCAAGCCTCTGTCATATGCCTGAACACCTTACAGGCATGGCATATGTCTGATAAGGCATCATAGACAATCTTCACCTCCATCTCCCTCTCACCAGGAAGTTCAAGCATGATGGTCGGTGGTGGTTCCTTGTTCATTGTGATCTCAATACACAGATGGGGTGTGCCCCGGTATCTTCCCTCCTTAACAAAGTTGACCACCTTTGGCATCGCATAAGACATGATGGAAAGCGCCCTTCTCGACCAGTGCCTACCCAGATCAGGTATAGTGACCCAAACCGGCGCCGCAGTGAGTCCCGCCCAGCTCACATACCCTTCAGGAGACCATTTCCACGTGAGAACAAGCTTGCTATCAAAAAATCAGGGTCCTCTTTCCAGAGAAACTGCCATGTCGTCCGCATTAGCAAACCAGGCTAGAAAAAGTCCATCCTTCAGGGGTGAAACCTATATTTCTCCTCTTGTCTTCCATGATCTCTGCATCCATCCGTAGAGTTGTTGTAGGACACATCTTCTTCCAAAGATTTGTACCACCACCGAAGTCTTATGGTAGTCTTCCATGGCTTCCATCATCAGGTCTGGCATTTTCAGCCATGGTCTCACATCGTTGGTTCTGAAGAACGGTTCCTTTGGATCTTCAGATTCCACTACTGGACAGCAGGCCTTTCGGACCCTAAACGACTTGCTCACTCTCACCGCCCAAGCGCCAGGCGGCGGGCAAGCCCCTGCACCTTCAGAGCTCTGGCTGGTCTCCCCCATCCTCCTTTCAAAGTAGGTGATTTGATTGAATTCTTTTTTAGAATAATTAATTCCTTTGTTTGATTTTTCATATAGTGGTTGTTCCGTGCTTGCAATTGCCTCTAACTCGTTAATAGGATCCCTCTTATCTTCCCACTATGTTGTTGCTTGGTCTACTTGTAGTGAATAATGAACTTGTCTACATAATATGTTAGTTATTGAAATAGTAACAAAGTCATTCATGTTATGTGTATTAAATTTATATTCTATTGTAACTAAGTTGTCAAAAGACTTGACTAGAGTTTGATATTTTATTTTGGTTGGTGGAGACTAATTTATGGATAACTTTGAGTTCATGTTGGTCAGAGGCTTTTCACATGGTGGATAGGTTTCTGGGAAGGGAGACTATGCTAAACTATTTTATTTTGGGGGATGGGACCTTTAGGTTTCTATGTTTATGATATACACTATTTTGTTTAACTCTTTTTATCATGATTAGTAAAATGTGTAAGAGAGTATAAGGCATGTCAAAAATTCTACTATTCATCCATTGTTTGCATGTTTCTAAGAAGATAGTAAGAAACATAAGATCGATGATAAGAAGTTTCTTAGTTAAGATTACATGTTTCTTGTACCATGTTATCAATCCTATCAATGTTTCATGAACGATAGTGGCCCTCTTAAGAATTTTACCTTTATTCATGCAATGAAATGAAATAGCTTGCTGAAGTTTACAACTATAAAGGTTTTGAATTTTGATCTAAACATTTTTTATGTCTAAGAAAGATGCCCTATACTTAGGATCAATCTGATTACAAAGTGAATATAATCCTAGTTCTAGGAAAACTTGTGAAGAGCCATATTTTGGTGATGAATGGGCCTTTCCAGGTCTGTCTTGGTGTTTTTTTAATATGAAATTGGCATCAAAGTTTTGTGTATGGATGTATATTGGTTTGTATTTGGTAGTACACTTTTACATATATCTAGAGTACTTTGATGGTGTTTGAATGGCTTGTGTTTGAATTTGAATGGTTTTGTTTTGAATGTGAATGGTGTTTGAATGGTTTGGTGTTTGAATCTAAATGTGTTGTGTGGAATCTGAATGGTGTTTGAATCTTTGATGTCGTGTCACGTTCTTTAGTCTTTTAATCTTAGATTATTTGCTAAAAAAGCCTACGGTGATGATTACTAATCCTTAAATCAATATTGCATTGAAGAGAACCTACACTATTGAGGAGATTTTAGATGATACTATAGATATCTGATTACCTATCTATGCTTTTAGTTTAAGAGGCCTACTTTTGGGTGCATCCCCTATATTACTTTTGAACATCTAGTTTTTCCCTTCTTCATCTTTTTTCTAATTCTCCTAGGCTCTGGGTATCGTTGGCACTTGGAGTGCATTTTATATCTTAACCTCATCGCAACTATGTAGCATGTTGTATGTTCCATAATTAGTATGTGGTTGTATGCTAATCATCATAACTATGTGATGGAATTTGCAATAAAAATAGTCCTTAAATCAAAACATTGTTTTGAATGCTACTTACCCATTATGGGTTGGGTAGGACAATTCAGATTTATATATGCAGATTCAGGTAGTTTGGGTCGGATGATTCAAGTTTCTCCTAAAATTATAGTTCGAGTTCATTTTGAATTCAGGTTCGGGGTTAGGTTTACAAAATTATAACTTACTTTCATTCACAATGAACTTTTTCAATATGCATAACTTCACATATCTGGTGATTGACTTTGTCAAGGATAATCAGTTTCTAATATGCCATGCACCCGACAGCAATCTCTCTGAACCACACACACACACACACACACACACATATATATATATATATATATATATATATATATATATATATATGTGTGTGTGTGTGTGTGTGTGTGTGTGGTCCTATATGCGGCCATTATGCGGTCTTGACCATACATGTGATATAAGGCACATACAACTATTTTTATATAAAGATTGTTTGCTTTATTTTGTTACCAATTATCTAGTTTAATTATTTCTCAAACTACTTGTACATACTAACATATACCTAGAAACACATGTATGTATACATGCATATAACATATTGTACATGTATATTTACATATTTACATATTAATTTATATAGGTATAATACTTTAAATTTTAAATATACAATTCTACATTCATTTATAATAATTTTATTTTGAAGAAAAAAATCCAAAACTACATGAACTTACATTGATCAGATATTGTATGCAATACCACGACAGAACACATACAACATACCAATTTTCATATCATTGAGGACAATGAACACTATTTTGTCGTTGTATGTGTCGCTCGATGGGATCCCACCCTGAAAAATTGAGATAAATTTATCTTGTGATTTCTCATCTATCGTACTTTCACCCATATGTTATTTTTCTTATAAGAGCTTTTCTAGAGTATCAATATCAGATCAATATCAGACTAGAACCTACACCCATTTTGTCCCCTAGCATCATGTACCATTACTCCTTTTCTAATCATTTGTTATAGACGTGACTGATTTGACGAGCGGATAGGTAGAGAGACAAGTGAGAGAGAGATTTGTTAGCTGATGAGACAGGCCGGTGGTTGGAAAAAAAAGGTGTGAGAGAGAGAGTACTTGAGAGAGAGGGAGTAGTTGCATGGAGAGAGAAAAAATAAGAGAGAGATATTTATTTTGTTAATAACTTTCAATCCGTGATGAATTTTGCAACGAAATAAAAACTCAGTGTGAAAAAGTAAACTATCTCCACTCACCTACTCACCTCTACGCTGAAATGACTTCTCTCCGTCCCATGATGATCGATATTGTCTTGTTCCACGATCGCCACCCCCACCGAGTCTCCATGTTCTTTGTCTTTCTTTTGTACCAGACAGTTGTAGGAAGCGTAATAAACCTAAAAAAAAGTATTCAGAAGCAGTCTAAGTCCAAGCATGTTTCTGCTGTGTCCCAGTCACCATTATGAATGCGAACTTCAGCCATCCCCAAACATGTACACACTAAGCATTGGGTATTAATTTTGAACGATCTTTCTCATATCGTATTTATGTCAAACCAACCAATTTCTGATACGCACAGGATCTTAATGAAGTGATTCTATTCTTTGCTATTCTTGAGAATGTGGTCAGTGTGAGTTGTTTCGGTTGCTTTATTTGCGTTGTACAAAAGTGATCCCTCTTAGACCGTCAGTGATGAAATGCCATCAATATAAACTGAGAGGGCATCTTTTAAAAATATACAGGAAATGGTAATTGTACCAGGCGGACTCACGGAGCTGCTGCAAAGTCTTATCGTGTTCTGTTTTAAAAATAATTTGATGACGATGATTTCATGCTTAGTCATGGTCTTCTTTTAATACTTGTGAAAAGAATTTGATCATGGTTTCTCACCACGTGAAATCATAATGATGTAAAATACATCTTTTATTTCGGAGAACACTTTTCTGAATGAGACAAATAGCTATACTAAAGCACGGTTAGTCGCTATCTTCCATGTCTCTCGCAGAAAGCTTAATCTTTAATGTCATTTCAGCCCTAATGAAGTTTTCTAATATGTTTCGTTGTTATTATTTTTTTTTCATATATTCCCGAGCGAAGTAGTGACAAACCATGAGAATGGAGATATACTAGAACACCAAATCAGATTTCCAATAGCTAATATGAAATATCTGCAATTTGATGTAATATAGGAAGGTCAAAGTTAGGTATATGGTCAAGATCAGCAACATTTTTCATGTTGTGCGATCATCTACTTCCTCATTTCATACCAATCTTCTTGTACACGACAACCTATATCAGTTATAGTTGTTACTGTTGGTAAGTTCGAGGCGTTCTTTGCCACAAAATTACTGTTTGCCAATTGTTATTGCCCATATGCTAATCAAATGATGCTTTTACTATGTCCATCGCATCAACTGATATACCACGCACCATTGGTTTGTGCTGATATGTGCATTTATTTTCTTCTAATATTTATTCTGTAATCTAATTTTTATCCTTCACAAATAAATAATCTTTTTTCTAAACTAATTGTTCTATTAACAGACGGTTTGAACAGATTGCCAATAACAATGGAGACTGCACGGATAACTCCCTCGACCATTACAATGATGCAATTGGGCCTCCATGGGATGATAAGTACTGAAAAAAATTATATAAGATTTTATATGTTACGTGTACTTCAGAAAACATATAATATGCACCTACTTATACAAAATAAATATCAAACTTTTTTCTAATGATTCATATAAGCGAGTATTTTTTTCGATTAATTATTTCTTGAATATTGTGTCTGTAGCGGTGACCTTTAAAAATCTTTATTCCACGGCATTGTCTATTAAATAGAACGTCATATACCACACCAACTTTTTTGCACAGCGTAAAAGCATTGCTGCACAATTGGAGTTTCTATCATATGTACAACTCCATGACTCATGTAGTACATTTATAGATCCGGTTGTGTTGTATAGTACTTTTTATGCCCTTTTTCAATGTCCATATAACATACCGAACTGTGGATTTTTTTATGGTAAATTATTTCTATGGGGTTTAGTATTTTTACTTTACACCTAAACCAATACTCACCGCAAAACAAAAGAAAAATAATTTTTATATGTATATAGTTATGTTCCAAACTCATTGTTTATGCAAATCTTTTTTTACTTACATATTACATTTCATAGTATATTTTTTGCACTTTTTGACACATTAAGTAATTACAAATGCTACCAAACTACTATATATCTATTTAAACTTTGGCTAGAGTTTATTGTTTTAATTCATTAGACTTTAGTATACTATTGTGACAAAATTATGTTGTAATGTTACACTGTAACAAGTTTTACCTTCATTTGTTATATTAAACTATACTTTTCATATACTATTTACTTCAACAATATTATACTCCATATTTTATAAGAGAGAAACTCAGAGAAAAATCCAAGCATGCAATATTCATCCCAAGCACTGAGATGTCATGTGTTTGAAATATTGTGTTCCACTAAGCTGGATCTAAAAACATCTTTTGCTATATTTAGACAATGATAAAGTCAGCTTGATGAATTGATCTCATTTTGAGCCATCATGATTTTCTCTCCTCATGTTTTTGCTCAATATCCTTCACTGTAACCTCCCTCTTCAACCACCACAATTTAAATCCCTATAATATTCCAACCTTAATTTACTACAATGTGATACGTGCATGTGCACGTGTGTGTTCACTAATGTATATAAATAAAAAAAATTCTTTCACAGAGATTCTTGTAACTATCTCTAGTTTTAGTTGTCCATCCCGTCCATCATAATTGTTGTCATTCTAGGGATATCTAGTTTTGCAGTTGAAAGTCCACGATCTCGCCGGAAACAGAATTCTATATCAAGATGGATATAGATGATTTCCTATACATCCATGACAAATTGCAACTACTTGTTGAAGAATATTCTTCATGCCCACAAATAGCGTGGGGGAGAGATTCCCAACTCACAGCCCAAGGAGCATCTCAGGCAAAATTTCAAGGGAATTGCAGTTTATACCCCAAATTCATGGAAAGACCTAGGTGGGGAGGGATGTGTTTTCTCCAATCGCCATCTCGCACTTTGGAAAGTAGTAGGAACGAAGCCTCCGTTGAGCCCCATCCATCATCCATGTGCAGATTGATCCTGATATCTCTCCCCACACTACCAAACACCATCAAGGAGATCAGAGAGCCACAGAAGATATCAAGTCCCCCCCCCCCCCTCCTCTGCAGACCACATCTACTGTGGGATTGTACGTTTACTTATAGCTGGCCTGCCCTTAAACGCGGTACGTGTACCCAGTTACCCACAGGGAGGACTGCTTCCGGTATGGACACAAGAACGGACGGGGCGGAAAAACTTCAGAATGTACCTTCAAGCGGCAGACATTCTCGCAACAGGATCGTGAGACTAATCGATGGAGCTACAAGACAAAAGCCTCTCGAGCAGGCCTTTCTAAGCACATCATCATATGTACACCATGCGTAGAGTTCATTATTTTTTCAGGAGGGGGTTTTAACACACTTAGACTCGAGCATATACAGTATATAACAATGAGGATCTCTTTTTTTGTTGGCCCAATGGGGGCGGAACGAATGAATCCCCCTCTTTTCTATTTGAAAGAATGTTTCCATATCCTAATCAATCATTTATTCTGTTGGAGATATTTTTGCTTCTCTTGTTGATGTAGCCCACATATATCGTTCTTATGTACGTTCATTGCCGGAATCCCCAATCAGAAAACTCGAGGTGTATAGTTATAAACGCACAAGGAAAACGCCTGGGTCCTGTAAAATATGATTCCCTTCCATCTTGCAAGGTTGAGAAAGCAGTACTCGTGTCTGTATGACATCCAAGGCCTGAAAAATGCTCCTCCAATTGATGGTTAACATGAGAAATTCCGTTACAAGGTGTTGCTACTCTTGGATGCCGGGTGGATGTTTTAGGAACACCTAAGCCTTAAGCTAATTCGTGTTACGGATTTCATAAAACTCGCAGAGCCCATTAAGCATGGAAAAGAAGTCATTACTTGATAATTCAACGGGTATTCATTCCCGGTTCCAGAAAAGACTGCCAAGAACAGTAGCACAAGTTTCCACAAGAAAAGGAGATGTCCTTCAGACAGTACGACTTTTTCTTTTTTTTAGAAAAAGGAAAAACCATTCATGTTTTGCACAGGATGATAAACGGCATTTTACCCAGTCCTACTTTGGAAATAATACACTCTCTATGTGCAAGGTAAGACGACTTAGGGGCCTTTCATTATACCCGAGCAAGCAAGTTGAACAGATCATATAAAGAATTGCCATTCTTGTCCACTGTCAGTTAATGCCAAAATTCCTAAGAATAGGATTCCAAAAACCCTTTACTGTGAATAAATTCCAAACAAGCGTCATTGTGTCTGGCAAAAAATGGTATCGAATAACTAAAAGAAACCTACGAGATCAGTCGTCTGTTAATGGCTAGAACAAACGTCACATCAATTTCATCAAAATCGTTTTAATCAGTCGTCTGTTAATGGCTAGAACAAACGTCACATCAGTTCCATCAAAATCGTTTTAAGGATCAAACTAGTGGTGTTACTGATTCGGCTTATGGTTCAATGAACCATCACCAATCATCACAACAAACAAAGCACATCTTTAGTACTTTCTCCGGGAAGTATGTGCCTCGTATTATTATTACGAGACTTGTATGTAAATGGTAGTTTAATGTTTGTGATGGCGATATACTACAGGAGTACCCATTTTAGACATAGCTAAGACATCTTGACATACAAAAGCAATATGTATATGCATGTCATTAATGAATACAGGTTATATATAATCTGTATCCTCTAGATTTAAGGTATCTTTGTCAGTGTGCATTGCTGTTTACTTTACAATCAAAATAAAATCTTGAAACAATAATCAGAACAATTGACCAGAATTCACCTGTTTACTGTTGGTTGGGTTAGCGGATGCAATAAGAAATTCTGAACTATTCAATTTGAGACCGAAAAAGAACATGATTACATTGACCTTGACTCAACTATCATCGTCAATATTTACCTCAATATCATCCCGTTTTGGGAACAAACATCGCGTGCAATTCGCAAAAGTAAGAAGTGAATGACTTCAATTCTTAAAGACTTGAAGCAAATAAAACAAACAACCGCATGATACTTCCTTTTTACATGTAAAACGTGATGTATCCACCCATCTGGTACATGCAGTCAAACAATGCACCACGTACAGACCACTAGCCCCTTTCATCACTGATCTCGAGAAACATATCACATGAGTGCCTCGATATAGGTTTTGTTTGGGAATTTAGAAATTAGTAAAATATAAATGTCTAATGTGTTAACTAATTAACTTTACACTAATGATGTTGCACTTTGGGAGGGTTTAGTGGGAGTACCACTTCCCAGTCCCTTGTGCTGCATCTCCTAGTTGGCACATGCGGAAATCTTCAAGCCCAGCCTTATGTGTGGTACCAAGGTGGTCTCACCAATTTAGGTATTACATTTTGGTCGGATCAAAGGTACAAATCGCTGAGGCACAAGATTCTACTCGGGTTATCACAGATCATAAGTTCTACTAGCCAGGTAATTAGTTAGCAACTATAGTTTGATGTATTGAATTTGTTTTTAAACATGTATGGTGCTTGAAGGTTTTCTGTTTGACGGGGAGTGATGCCAGTTTCTGTGTTATGAATTGAATACGTTGGTACCAGAAACAGAGTGGAAAATCATACCTAAGTCTATTTTCGGCAAGCAGCTTGAAGCTAATTTTACAACTAGTTTGAAATTTTTCATAATCAACAAAACACAAACAGTTCAGCAAAGAAGAACAGGCAAGAGTATAACTTGATCTTATATTTTAATGAATGATGCTCAACAGATATATTTTCCTAAATGAGTCTTATAGGCAAATGCGTATATTGAAACCCTTAACGAGCAAGAATAAATAATCAAAGAGAATTTCTTGGGTGGCGCAGTGAATCAGAATAAGATGATGACATACGCAAGAATTGTTTCCATTAAGCAAGAATGAAGCAAGAATGCATAATCAAAGAGAATTTCTTGGGTGGCGAAGTGAATCAGAATAAGATGGCATATGCAGAATTGTTTCCATTAAGGCAAGCAAAGGCAAGAACATATGGAACAAAGCTGACGTAATGCAGGGATCCGATTCTAGACTCTTACCCACAGCACAGATTCCCTATAAATGTTAATTGTTAAGCTAAAGGATATGACGGCGACCTTAATTTGATTTAAAAGTCAAAAGTCAGGCAAGGCAAAGCAAGAGGGAATAAATAGCACATCACCAGGGGAAGCTACTTAGTTCACTGACAGGGGACTGATTCCGGAGTGAGAAAGCATTTTCATATGGATGGGAGCTATACAATAAAATTTGAGTGCGTTGTGATAGAAAGGTATAAAATGCGCAACAATTTTGATAATGAGAAGGAAATTAGCAAAATGCTGCTTACAGTTTGATTGGCATCTACCACGGCTTCCAGTTGGTGTTCAACCGGGAGAAACAATACAACAAGCAGAGTAAATGAACCAGGGAGAGATAAGATTTGTGGTAAACTTCATAATAACCCTTGATAAAGTGGTGGCGCTGCAGCTGCAGCTGCTGTCAATGATGCTGCCAAGTGTTGAATGCCCAGCAACGGATACAGTGTGTATGAAATTCCGAGAGAGATGGGAGAGAGAATGAATGGGGGTAGAGGAAGACGGGCCAAGCAAGCCATGATCCAGAACGAGTTCTGTTTCTTTAAAAATCTATCTATATCAGTAATTCCCTTGATGGAAGCGAACGAATGCTGTACATACTTGTTTCTTGTCTTTGATAAAAGAACCGCAGAGCACAGCCTGCCCAGCCAGCCAACCAGCCTTGTCGACAATAGCAATATAAAAGGAGAAAAGAAATGGTATACACGGTAGTGGTGATGATGATAATTTCAATCCCATCCAAGGTCATCAGCAACCCATGACGGCACAGTTGTAGACAAAGCTCCCGCAGGGCTTCCTGCCGATCAAATCCCACTGGGGCGGCCCCTCATCAGGAAGCCAGGAATTGAGCTCGATGTTTCCTCCAGCCAGAGCTCTGGGTCCTCCGATGACAATGAGCCGATCACCGCACGCCCTGAAGGCCAATCCCCATCCATTGACGGACACAGACCTCTCCGGCAACCTCCCCAGCGTGACCCACTTGTTACCCGTCTTATCGTACTTCCTGAGCTCCTTATCGGCGTAATCCGCAGAGTAGAGCTGGTCCTTTACGACGGCGACGAGCGGCGGCGCTCCCGTGGCGCGGTTGAGAACCGCGGGGAACATATTGGGTATGACCCGCCACGTCTGTGTCCGGAGATCGAACTCCTCGCCGCAGTTGAGCGGCCTGCCGGCTTCATCCACACCACCGAGAACGTAGAACTTGCCATCCATGAACGCACCGGAGCACATCTTCCTGGCCGTGTGCATACTAGGCAGCGTGACCCAGGTCCTTGTCTCAGAGTTGTACAGCTCAGCGGATCCGTACACGGCTCCGAGGGCACTGCACCCACCGGCGACGATGGCGATCTCACCCACGCTGGCCGACCCGAACAGGCACCTGGGGCAGTTCATCTCGACACCAGGTGACCACGCGTTGTCGAGGATGCTGTACCGTAGGACGACGTGCGACATGACGTCCATCCCGAAGACTAACAGCTCGGTGCCCACGGCGAGGGACTCCTTATCGGAGCACATGAAGCAGCCGTTGGGCGGGAGGCTTGGCAGGTGCATCCACCTGCGCCGGTTGGGATCGAAGGCGTCCCACTCAAGGACGTTACAGGAGAAGTAAACCCAGTGCTCGACGATGTTGGCCTTCCTTCGGAGGCTGTAGAGCTCGCCGTCGCGGACTAAGGAGCGGAACCCACGGTTGAGGGACGCGATGGAACCGTAGTCGGACCGGGAGAGGCGGAGGAGGCAGTTGATTGAGAGGTCCCTGCCCAGTGTGTAGATCAGGGAGCTAGTCGTGTTGGCGTTATCTGAGTGGTTCTGGTTGTTGTTGCTGTTATCTAGGCTCATCAGCATCAGCATATCTCCCGATGGCGATCCGCAGCTGCTACTGCTCTCGCCTTGTTCACGCTTGGGGGACTTCCTCCTGGATGGTTGTTCCGTTTGTTGTTGTTCTTGTGCCTCTTGGTCATCTTGATCCAGAAGCGGGCGCTTCCCCTTGCCGATACAATCAGATGTACAGGCCGTCGGCGTCTGAGTCCCTGTTAATAGGCGGTTACCCCGTGTGAAGTGCGTCCAGTCGGCGTCGTGCAGCTCGCACGCCGCCGGCAGCGGGCGCTTGAACAGGCATCGCTGGCCTTCCAGCATCGTCGACGGAGGGATGGATGGATGGATCAAATGAATGGATCGTTCCAGTCCGCCCTAGACCCGATGAGTTGCGGAGAGACAAACGATTGCCGATGAGTGGGCAGAAGAGTTGTGGAACCCGAGACGGTAAGGATCACATTCGGGGTTAGGCCAGGATGGCGTCTGCGTTGAGAACAGAAGAGGGGAGTGGAATTGGTGGATGCGGACGAAAGGAAGAAAGCAGGTGCCTTGGGGATATGGAAGGAGAGAGAGAGAGAGAGAGAATAGTGGGTTGTATAATTTTGAGGAGGCAGTTAGAGAGAGGTAGATTAGTACAGGCAGAGAGAGTTGTTGGAGGAGAGGCAGGACAAAACCGATCTGATTCGATCCAATCCAGAATCGTACCCGCCCCGCTGACCCGGATGAATCAACCGCAGAACCTTGCCAATCCCAATCCCACCAAGCAGCTACCCGCTCGCTATGTGGCTCAATTTAAAGAGAAGGAGCAGGCAAAGCCAGCCGGAGACGGATCAATCACAAGAGCGCAAGCCGTCTGAGATCGAATCTGGCACGGTTGAGGTGTTATGGGGGAAATCCCGCAGTGGCAGCGGCGGAGTGAAGGGCGGCAGAACTCCTCTCCTCCGCTTCCACCTAATGTTGCTTTTACATATAATATCCGTCCATTGGAATGAAACGTGTTGGTGTACACGGAAGGAGCAGGGGCTGCAGGACCGGTAGCGTCAGGGAAGGAGGAGATTGGAATTGGCACGGAAGTGGAAAAAGGGTAAACGATCCGAATCTGAGATGAGATTTCAATGAAAGGTTCTCTGGCGGAACACGAGAAGTTGTTGGAATGATGGTGGGAGGACAGACGGCGGGACGGGTAGAGCAGCTGCGTGTGTGATTGTGAGAGATGGGGTTGGAGGCGCGAGGAAGAAGGATAAGGCTAGGGAAGGAAGGGGGAGATGGATCGTAGGAGAGAGAGGAGGCGTGGCGGAATGGGGGAATGATGGATGGAAGCAGGGATGGAGAATGATTTGGAGCAGAGAAGGAAGGAGGATGAGGTAGATGACAAGGGAATGGAAGCAAATCTGGATGAGAAGTGAAGAAGAATGGGAAACGAAGGGAAGAGAGAGAAAGAGCGACCACGGTGCCCCTTCTTGACTCGGTGCCCAAGGAGGTAAGAAAAGCCCCAACTCAGGCCGACGTATTGTATGATGATATGATTAATTAAGAATACCAATAATAAATTAGTATTCCGCTACTTCCGTCTCTCGGTCGTGTTGTGCGGCTAGCTGGCTGCCGCCGGCCCGCCGCGCTGCCTCCGGTTCCTGGTCGATGACGATGAGGTCAGGTGGGGTCCGGGAGTTTGGGTTCTTTTCCCCACCTCCCTTCTCCCCTCATTTCCCTTCCCCGCTTGCTGTTGCTCGTCTCTTTCCGTGCGCGTACTTGCTGTTTCCGTTTCTCCGGTGGACCGCGCGCCCGATCCCCGCAATAGCCGACTCTGTTCAAGTCTCTCTCTCTCTCTACTCTCTACTCCCTACTCTCTCTCTACTCTCTACTCTCTGTCTACTCTCTCTCTCTATCTCTCTCTCTCTTACTCTCTTCTCTCTATTTCTTTATTTTTTTGCATGGTCGCTCGCAGGCTCACATCGTTGCTGAGCTGGGCCACCGGAAACGGCCCGCCGCTGTTGTCCGCCCGCAATCCCTATCACCCGCTGCGACCTGGAATTCTTCTTGTTAATTTGGCACTTGAGATCCCCACTGCAATGATAGACTGACGACAGTCATGGGAATCGCTTCAATGTTTCGCGGTGGTTGGGTCGGCCGACACTGCAACTATCTAGCCCCAACTCTGCTTTACAAATTGACTCATCAAGGCAGTCAAGTCCCCACACCCAAAAGAATTTTACGTTACATAAAGTTGTTTACAGAAATGCCTGCACACGGCCTTGAGCTACATTATAGTCTTACAAATACCACATAGCTTAAGGTTTGGAAGAAGCCTAGTCACCCACGGTAGTCCCTTCTCAATCATAACATTACCAATGAGCATACTTCCTGAAAAGGATTTGGACCGGATTGGGCCTCGTCTCTTATGGTCTGTTTGGTAGGCGGTGAATGGAGGGGAGGGGAGGGGAAAGTACTTTGGTTGTTTGGTTGCACAAGGGGAAGGAGAATGGATCAGAATGAAGGGGAAAGAAACAAGTGTATTTTCAATCATTTTTTCTCAAACTCTCCCCACCAAATCGAGGTGGAGACAAAGGAAAGGGGAATGACTTGGGGGGAAATTGAATGTAAAGTTTAGAAGAAAATATGAAATGTGGATGGAAGATATAAAAAATATGGCGGGAAATATTATATACCTGACAACCAATGAGAATAAGAGCATGTAGTCTCTCACCTCACTTGGAAGGATATACAAAATGTTGGGGGAAACTCCGAGAAAAAATTTGGAGGGAAAATTAAAAATAAAGAGAAACTAAAATAGAACTAGAATGTAGCGTAAAATTTAGAAGGAATCCAAAAAAGATTAGAAAAATGTTAGTAGAGAATACGGAAAGTTTGAGATGAATAAAAATTACAAGGAAAAGTAGAAAAATGGAGGGAATTATGGAGAAAAGTAGAAGAGACTCTCAAGTCATAGAGAAAACTTGAATAAATGAAAGGAAAGTTATAAATATGGAGGGAACTACACATATAATCATAATGACTACAAAAGAGAAATGGTAGTCCATATTTGCGGGTACAATGTTCTATATCACTAGATAATAAGTTTCATAGAGCCAATACATTGCCGACGAAAAGACATGACCATAATAGGGCCCTGTTTGGTACACTGTAGTCGGGCTGCAAATAGTGTTTTTCAATTCATGTTGTTATTAAAATATGAATTCAATCTGCAACTTTTTTATTTGGTAAGGTATAAGATGAACTCATTGAATTAATTTTTTTTTATTTGGTTACTCGCACGGTCATTTACAGCGTGCAACTTTTTCGCTACTTTTTCTACGTGCGCGATGGCAGTAACGCGGAGGCCTTTGTTGCCTTGCTCCCAGTTTCTCGTCTTACACCCGACCACAGCCTATTCAGGCGCGATACAAAATCAAGGAATTTGGCAACAAAAGGGAAATCCATTGCAGTTGCTTTTCAGTCAACATCACCCAACAACACCCTACCAAATGATAATTCAAACTCAAAACATGACATTAGAACTCAATGAACTGAAATGACATCCTACCAAACAGGCCCTAGATGTATGCAATTGATCACTACTAGTGACAACATACGAAAGTTATTGATGGATATGCTGCCAAACTCCTACACTATAGAACTCAATATGTTAGACATAAGAAATGTATTCATTGACAAAACAATTATATGAATAGTTTTGTTTTGATCACAGGAAACATGACTTTAATTTATCTTGATTTTTAATGTGTTAAATGTGTTTTTGGTATATGTAACCTTTTGTGATAATATAGTTTGTTAAAAAATGACATATTTTTATATGTTTTTTATGTTCTCTCCCCTTCCCCTCCTCATGCTAACCAAACAAACTTAAATATATGTCCCCTTCCTTCCCTTCCCCTCCCCTCCTCTCTCCTCCCTTCCCCTCCCCTTCATTCATCACATACCAAACATAACGTTAGTGCCACGTAGGCTGGTCCAATTTGGATTGCCAATGGTGTTTAGTTGGACTTAGGGTGGATGTATCTCTGCATGCCCTCCCCAAGCACTTGGCCTTGGTTGTCACCTTGCTACTAAAAGAAAATTCCTATGACCCTATTCTTCCAAGCTCCATGAAGCCCCAAGGTAAGGGTCCTTCCTGAAATTTCATCTCCCCCAATCTTTGTTAATGTTGGTAATTTGTTCTTCCCTAAATGATGCATCATTTGGCCTAATCTCATAATGAAAGTCATAATGATGTTGTGCGAATCAAAAAGATGGTTGATTTGATCTAAAAGATGTCGATCAGGGGAAAGGTCTATGACTGCATTTGTTTTATGGGTGCAGTACGGGCACAACAAGCAAACCTAATGCAGTATATAAACTGATGTTTGTTGTATTATTTAAATATTAAATCAGATGTTATACGATTTAGTTAACCTAAAAATTTCTAGATAATGTATTGTTTGAAATCTTTGCGGTAGAAAATATATTTATTTGATGCAGATGTCTATTTTTCATGATAACCCTCTAACAGACTCCTCCATATGCGATGATATTTATATGTAGGGCATAATAATCTTTGCATAAATAAACAAAATTTATTACATGTGTACCAAACAATAGACAACTTACCATCGGGTTTATTTTTCGCTGCTCCAAACAACAATTATCTCACATGAAGTCAACAGATCACTGGTTAATTTATCCATGGCAATTGAACCTAGCACCACCACGTGCCAAAGGCTTCCTATATCTTCCTAGGTTACCATTACAAACCCAAAAGAAGCAAGGTCTTTGCATTTCCAATAATTGAGTCGCTAGTTTGTTTTAATAATATCAACTTGGTCAGAAAGGGAGAAAGGAGAGTGAAGTGGCAATTCACTCCTTTGACCTAAAGCTAGGGTTTTGGCCCTATTTGGAGAAAATTCTTGGTAAGATAAATCCTAATATTTATTTTTTGTTCATTAATCCGAATAAGAGATTATCCTTTTAAAAGTAATCCACCCAAAATCTATGAGAAACCCTCTTTACCTTTTTCTTCGATTCTTCTTCCTATGATCTAGGTTAAGCTCTTTGTTGATGATTTTGGGGTGATGTTCAAATCTTAAGGGATCTTTGGGAGAATTTAATTTGAATCTAGGATTCACTTGTTCTTCACGTGAGTGATGTACCATCCATATAACAAATTTAATTATGTTCAAACCATTATAAAATTAATTTAGTTTTAACAAACATTATATATTGTAAAATTTGAGAAAATGGAGCATGGTTGTATATAATGAGATAAACTTTAAATAGATGATTTGCCTACTAAAATCTACTTATCTAATTCTTGAGTTCTCTAAATTATGTATAGAAGAACTTGATAAAGTTTAAATATGTATAATCAAATAATTTTTTCATCGGTTTCAATAAATTATGCCCAAGTATATGCTTGCATATGATCTTCAAGAATACTTAACGTCATTGTAATGTGATAGAAATGAGATATTTGGGGTCTAATGCGCAGTATTTTTTAGAAAATAAGGAAATTCGCCCTTATGCATTAATTATTAACTAAGTAAGATATCAAAGTAAACTTATTTGGGGTTAGAGTTGTATAATAATATATTCTTTCTAGAAACTATACAAATGACCCTCATTATCATTCTTTACTTTTATAAAACATAATTTCTTAAATTAACTTGTCTTATATGAAATAAGGGTTTAAATATGAAATAATATTGTGTATTAGATTTCATCTATTGTTCTTGATAAACTCTAAAAACATGAGTAATAGGGATTACATATAGTGAAAGCATGATTTAGATTATCTTTTTAATGACCTGATAACCACATACATTTCTTTGAGCCATGAATGTGTGATTGAAATATGTTTAGTTATAGAGGTAATAGGGACATGATATGATTCCTAAAATTCATACAAATGTTGATACATGAGAGTTTGTGGAACATCACTTGATGAAGTGATTTATAGGGTCACCTGATAGTAAGGAATAGAGTGTGACATCATTTAATGTTATGACCCATATCTCAATACAATTTTACACCATAACAAGGCATGTAACGTTACACTTCATTATCCCTTGTAGTTATACATTGGGGAGTTTTATGTGTAACATTACTAACCCTAGTTTCTTACAGTTTGTTCATGTTGAGTTTGTATGGGTTTGAACCTAAGCATAAATGATGTGAGGTACAATTTCTTAGTTCTTTGACTTTTGAGCTACTACACAATTACTCATACATGCTTATATGTCTTTGTGGTACTCTTAACTCTAAGACATTATAATAAACTAACTAGACTTAATCCTTCCATTGTATAGTAGTGGATGTAACTTAAGATACACATCAAAAAAGTAAAATATATTAGTCACCCAAGTACATTCATATGAATATTATACTATATATATGTTGGATATCTTTAATTTATTGCATATTTATCGAAGTTATGCAAATTCAACTTGCATTGCTACCTACTATTCATAATGTCAAAACTACCACCTTTACCTATTTAAGTAACTTCTATGTAGACCTATAAACGATTCGAACACAGAGTGTATAGTGCTATATCCAAAATCTAAATATGGGAAAATAACTAATCGGATATTTGATCTAATATCTAGCAAATATCGTATGATAACATCTGAATCTAGTTTAAAGGGTCAATATTTGAATTTGGATAAATATCAAACCTGAACCAAGAAATGTACATTAGTGTTAGTAAATATATTATATACAATAACTATATTACATTATTAACAACATGACGTGTCTATATTTTCATATTTATATATAATATATATTTAATAATATATGTATATATATTTTGAATCTTGATTAAAATTAGGGATCAATGTATATATATATGTGTGTGTGTGTGTGTGTGTGTTTGTGTGTGTGTGTGTGTGTGTGTGTTGAATCTGATTTTTTGGAGTGAATACATTAATATTTGATATCCGACCAAAAATTTTCATATCTCAAATTTGATATTCAAATCCAATACCTACTTCTGTCAATATTAGATCAAAGTTTATGTATAGGTGTATTTCTTCTCTTTTTGTTTGTCTCACATGAGTAGTTTCACACACTATTAGGTTCTCACCAAAACTAACATATATTAGAGACGTGTCTCCTCAATGGTTTGTCCATCAATAGGTGTGAACTCCCTATTCTAAGGTGGGAGTGTTCAATTTGTGAAATTAGTCATCCTTGTTTTCTCAGGTCCTGGGGATTTCTGGGGTGTTTAGTAGTTTTACATTGTACTCGTCAAATTCTTATTTGACAACTCTGATTTCTGATGATGTACATTTACTTCTTAGTTGTAACGTAAATACTTATTGTTACCCGATACACCTATAGGGAGGGTTGTACCTTGTGTTCGGTTGGTAACCCTAATGCTTGTTTTGATTTGATACATGAGGCTGTTGTGCTTTGATATATGTATAAGAATGATATGCTTTGATACACTCATCTATGTTGCATGGTTGACTCTCATAATAAAGTAAAGAGTTGTAAATGTTCCTTATACAAGTATCATTGCTCCTTTGTGATTTCACTAACCTTGCAGGAGACAGTTGTACGATGAGGCCAGGGTAATGGCATAATAGTGATATGATGTTGAACATCAAGGGTTATGATGAACCTAGTGATATATGATGGGTGTTACCCATGGAATGGCAATGTGTGCCTTGATGATGGGATTGAGTCCCAGTGATGTTGATCCTTGAGATGGATCTTGATGATTGGCAAGAGGCCAAGTGGTAGCATGTGATGATGGATCCTTGTAATGGATCAGGATGATGTTGGCTTTGAGAATGAGAGTGACAATGTAACACCTGATAATGAGATCTATGTTGTTTACTTGTGTTTTAGTTTATATGCTACATAACTTGGTTGAATCTTGCAATCCGCTTAGAATGTATTAATTAATGACAGTGGAACATTTCATGTAGTTTGTCTTGGCCATAGATCCATCATCATTAGTAGCTGGTGATGGTGAAACAAGTTTATCCTGTGGGATTACCTGGAGCGCATATTGTTGAATATGCGGGGTTTCTCCTAGATGAAAATAGGAGGATTAGAGTGCAACTGCGGTTGTATACTCAAGATGTGTATAAGAGCATGGAAAACGGGCCCATGGCTCAGTGTGATGGAGCATGAATGTGTTCATGGCTCAGGGGCACAGTGAATAGGCTCGTGGCTTATGATATGCTAGCGTCGTGATCTGTACCAAGACGGGCTAGAGGAAAGGGTAGCCTGCGGAGCTGACCCTATGGCTGAGGCCACTTAAGCAATAGATTGTGGTCCTGCTTTGGTTATCATGCACTGACCACGAGGAGGTGAGGTCATGGAGTCCGGCTCTTTCATTGACCTTGTATGTCACCAGATTTGGGCTTTGCAGCCGAAGGTTGAATTTGAGTGGGACTGCTCACTTCCTCAGGGCATAATAAATCGTAATCCAGCCGAATAGTATATACTACTTAGGGTAAAATACAAAGCATTGGTTGAAGAGTTGCTTGTATAGTTGCCCTAGTTATATCTTGCAGTCATTTGTACATTCCTCATATCTTGTGATAAGTTCTTATAAAGCTTATCTTGTCAATCATGTTCCATAAAGAAGTAGTTGGTTATATGCCTCCTGGATATCTTGGTAAGTTGTTAATAAAGTTAAGCTATGTTCAGTATGCTTCTTATATCAGTTACCTGCTTTATCTGAAGTTTTATAGTTTGGCGGGGAGTTATGTTTCTCGCTGGGACTGTGTGTCTCACCCCGCTGGTTTACAACCTTTTTAGGTGATCGTGCTAGACGTGGTGGTGGTCATGAGGTTGTGGCCGAGCAGCTAGAAGAACAGTAGGAGGTAAGAGATGGATATGATGTTGTTTTGGTTGTTTTGTAGTAGAGTCCTAGAGTCATCCATGTCCTCTCAGATCCTTGGAGGTGTTTTGACGACGTTTCATGATGTAAAGATGATGTAGCTTGTTTATCCTGTTGTTGGCCTGGTATGGCCTGTTCTGTATATAAACAGGTGGTGAACTCTTTGTGCCTATGAAACAGCTGGTTCCTATAAGCTGTGGACACGTATCAAGGTTTATGTAAGTTTATATAACATGTTTCCTTGCAGGATAAGGACCTGGATGTAATAGTTTCTTTATTATCTGCTTTCCGCAATCGGTTTTAATTAACCCGTGTTTTTTGAAATGACTGTCACCAAATTGACAACTAAATATATGGAATAATCATAAGCAGTGGATTAAAAAAAATCACTAAAAATTAAAACCATTTTGCAAAGAGATCCATTTCCAGGAAACTCTTAAAGGAAGAACCAAAACCTGATATTCATCATTGATCATATTGTACATACACTATACCATCTCTTCTCGAGGACAACATATAACAGTTACTTTCTCAAAACATAAACATAAAGCAACCACAGACCTCGAGGCATACAAGCCAAAATCTCAGATTGTTTATAAAACTAACAGGTACTAAATCCAAGGACCTGAGAGTACATAGATGACACATAGGACTTCTATCTACAAGACACGACAGACAGTACACTCAACCTGAGTTGTCACTGTTCTCCCTGTTGTTGATATTCTCCCTCTGTAGTACGGTCTCCACCCCCCTCATGCACATCCACCTAAATCATTATCATACTATATCAACATCTCAAGCTTATCCTGAGATACTCATTATCATCGTATGTCATCCATGAATCATTCTCATTTATGTCTGTTGACCTTAGACAATCTGTTAGCTAGATATTGAATTGTACCAGTCATGTGAGTATACATCATCATATTATGTCCAGGCATTAGACTATGCCAATCGTATGCAACCATTCTAGGCATTGGACTATGCCAATCCTGTGCAAACATTCCAGGCATTAGACTATGCCAATCCTGTGTAACCATTCCAGGCATTGGACTATGCCAATCATGTGCAAACATTCCAGCAATTGGACTATGCCAATCATGTGCAACCATTCTAGGCATTAGACTATGCCAATCCTGTGACATTATTCTAGGAATTTTGTTATGACCAATCCTGTGCAATTCTTCCAGGCATTGGGTTATTACCAATCCTGTGCAATTATTCCAGGCATTGGGTTATTACCAATCCTGTGTAATTATTCCATGTATTGGGTTATGACCAATCTTGTGACATTATTCCAGACATTGGGTTATTACCAATCCTGTGCAATTATTACAGGTATTGGGTTATGACCAATCCTGTGACATTATTCTAGGCATTGGGTTATTACCAATCCTGTGCAATTATTCCAGGTATTGGGTTATTGTCGCGCCCCAATCTCACATTAACCGCAAACCACGGATTAGGGCACGACAGGTGGGATTACACACAACCAACCTTTCATTTCTTCTTAAACAATTAAAGATATTACTGCAAATAAAAACTAAACAAACTGCGGAAGCATTTATATTAACTGGCAGGAAATTAAACAAGTCTACAGCACACTGCATTGTTCAACGTAAAATAAAGCATAACAGTTAATTTTACATCTTTATACATATTCTCTCTCTCACTCACACCTTGTCCCGAAGATCGAGGGGAATGGACTAAGAGACCTTCTAACTAGACTAACTACAAACCTTCTACCAACTAAGCGTTAGGATGATACGATCCTTCCGACTCCTAAAGCTGGTGCTGACCTGAAAATGTTTGAGTAGAGGGATGAGCCTACTCGCTCAGTGAATAACATTTCACTTAGCTATCAAAATACAACTCGTCAGGTTCATTAACTGAAAATAAACATATATACAGTTTAAACGGAGCAAGTCTACTGACATAGCAGGTAAACAGTTACCAATCACATTTCTAAGCATCGTCAGGTATTTCAAGTAGTTAAACAATTATATAAATTTACTGTGAACCTATATGATTTTCCATCCATTTTATTATTATACCCTAAATATATGCAGTGTACTCTGCATATAAAGGTCCGCAACAAGTTCATGCTACGGCCCCACCGTACAAGACTTAGCGACACACCCGGGAATGCTAAGTCTGACGTCAGCCCTGTTCTGCCACAGGACCACAGGCTCTCCGGCCTACAGGCTCTCCGGCCTCAATGCACTTCTCCGAGTGCTCTCTCGACTCCTCCTACTAACCTAAGCACACAGGCGGAGGGTCACAGGGTTACCTTCGCGACTCCGCACGAATGGTGTTAGATAACCAAGTTTTCTGGTGAAACCGCAGTGCCATTGTGACACAAGCACAATTGTTGTTAGACACTGCCCTTTTTCTCTTTCCTCGTTTGTCCGCGACACACGCACGGATGATGTTGCAACACGAGTTTCACCCCAAAGCTGCAGATACCACTTAGGGGTTCTACGGTGTTAGGGCATCTAAGTCTATACTTGATTAACGAATAACATAAATAACACATTATAACTGTAAACACAGAATTTCCTCTTTCTCATCATTCTTATTACACAATTCAAGTTCCAATGAACTTATTAAACTATTACTGAAGCAATCAGACATTTAAAATGAGTTAAATAATGATTTCTAAATGAATTGCCACTCACCACTTGAAACTCGGCCGAACACTATGGAACTCGGCCGATCACTTCCCAGATCCTGAAACTCGGCCGACCAACCTCGGCCGACCAACTCACCACTTGAAAAACCTACAAAGGAAACTCGGCCGATCAGGACCAAACTCGGCCGACCAAAACACTGTTCGTATATCTAATTCAGGAAACTCGGCCGATCCAGACTGAAACTCGGCCGATCCGGAAAGCTCTGTACAAAAGCCCTAAATAAGAACTCGGCCGACCGAATTGGAAACTCGGCCGAACCGCGCACAGGCAGAACACAAAAACGGCCTGCAGATGTCGATTTCTCTCGAATCGACGGGCAAACTTCGAGCAAACACCGCGAAACGATCACAAACGACCCATACAACTAAACCGTACCTGAAGGAAGGAAGAAAACGAACTGGGGCTGCACCGTGCACCCCAATTCCTTGACCACGTTTCTTGCAAACGCAGCTCCAGCTGCAAAACTTATTCGATTCGATGAAGGTGATGATCTACGGAGGGAAGGGACGATCTACAGCAACTAATTGGAGCAAAACGACGCTCCAGAGCTTCTCCCTCCTCAGCTCCTTCTCTCTCTCTCTCTCTTTCTCTCTTTCTCTCACGCAAGGAACAGAACGTTTCCTGCGTTCTGCGTTTCTGTGAAATGAAACGAGAAAGGGAGAAAGGAAAGATAAGGAAGAAAACTTAGGGGCCAAATTGCAAATTTCGAAACTTTCGCAAAATTACAATCGGGTCCCTAGAAACCCAGAAACTTGCAACTTTTGACTCGAAGGTCGGATTCGAACGATTTCTCTGGCAACGCTTCAAGCGTAAGATATTACATACTTTAGAAGCTAGAAAACACACTAAGCACATATATTGTCCATTTTAAGCATTATTAACAAAAACAGGCTTATAACTTAATACATCAGCTAAACACATGCTGAACAACTTACTTACGGGATAAGCTCGACGCGGGTCGTAACAGTTATGACCAATCATGTGACATTATTCCAGGTATTGGGTTATTACCAATCATGTGCAATTATTCCAAGTATTGGGTTATGACCAATCTTGTGACATTATTCCAAGCATTGGGTCATTGCCAATCTTGTGCAATTATTCCAGGTATTGGGTTATGACCAATCCTGTGACATTATTCTAGGTATTGGGTTATGACCAATCCTGTGCAATTATTCCAGGTATTGGGTTATGACCAATCCTGTGACATTATTCTAGGCATTGGGTTATTACCAATCATGTGCAATTATTCTAGGTATTGGGTTATGACCAATCCTGTGACATTATTCCAGGTATTGGGTTATTACCAATCCTGTGAAATTATTCCAGGTATTTGGTTATGACCAATAATGTGACATTATTCTAGGTATTGAACTGTGTCAATCCTGTGCATCTATTCCAGGCATTGGACTATGCCAATCCTGTGCATCATCACTGAATACCACATCACCTTTACTAGGTATTAAACCTTGGCCAGGACATCATACTTATTCACATCCTTTATGTAATTCAAGTATTCCTCTTCTCTCCTTTAAGCTTATTAAAAACACTATATCCCTTATTTGTCTATAAGCATAAAGCATGCATGATCAAGATTTGATTATTATTATTGTATCCATTTATTATTATTATGTTACTAAGTTTCCATTTCATAGTTTATTTTGAACATTATTATTTCTTACATGAGACTTTTATAAATATTTTGTTACCTCTCACTAGGCAACATCTATTCTCATGGCTCACAAGGCCATTAAACATCTTGTCACCTCTTACTAGGAAACAACTAACCACATGGATCACAAAGCCATTAAACATCTTGTCACCTCTCACTAGGCAACAACTAACCACATGGCTCACAAGGCCATTAAACATCTTGTCACCTCTCACTAGGCAACAACAAACCACATGGATCACAAGGCCATTAAACACCTTGTCACCTCTCACTAGGAAACAACTAGCCACACAGCTCACAAGGCCATTAAACACTTTGTCACCTCTCACTAAGATATTAATTACACCATACTTTATTAACTTGGCTTAACCCTTTCTCAAGGTATATTAGCCTACACTTATCAAAGTGCATTAAACTCATTACACCTCAATGTAACCATTGACATGACACACTTCATGTGTTACTTATCCAAATATATTGGATTAAAGGTGCATCAACCTTAAAGTGATGGATGTGATATTTACCATGCCTTGGTGTATCACTTCTCTCATCACTTTTTACTTACTTAAGTTCAACAACTTATCTTTTATTAGGGTATTTCCCATCCTAATACTTTATCCACTATCCCATCATATTAATCTTGTAAATTATTGGCCATAAGTCACACACTTGAATTACCCAACTATCATCAATGATATGGACTCATCTCGGGTTAAGGCATTGTTGATATAAGGTTGTCCATTATCAACCACTTTAGGTGTTTCACCTATCAAGGTATTAGCCACACCATTACTTGGTGTTACACTCATCACTCCTAAGAGTGTCTTGCCCTCACCTTTACAAGGTATCTCGGGTTAGAAGTGTGCATATGCTCACCATATCGGGTTGTAAGTATATGAGCAATCACCATATCAGGCTAGAAGTATATACATACCATTCATATTGGGCTAGAGGTGTTTGTATGTGTTACCCATGTCATGCATGAGGTATTAAGCCATCACCATGTTGGGCTAGACATCAACTAGGGTAGTGTATTAGGCTACCATATTGTGCAATATCATTTGCTATTCTTTACTCATATCAGGTTACCCAAATTAGGGTTTCATGTAAACTTATAAGTACTCATTTAACCTTATATCGTGCATGGAGTCTATACTTGACTCCCTATCATGCAAGAGGTGTATACTACACCCCCATATCATGCAAGAATGTATACAATTATATCCATATCATTTTAGTGAAGTAGGTGCATCATCATATCGGGTTATAAGTGCGTGCTTGTGTGCTTGCACCCGATATCACTTTTATAAAGTGATACCATCATCTTCAAGCTCTAGACCTTAGTTCTAACTATTATAGTTTATGGAAACAGGTCTAAGAAACTACTAGAACTCATAATTGCATCAACTATTTCAAAAAATTTCGGAATTAAAAGTAGATCATTAAATATAGCAATTTAGGTGATGAATAATAACATGGTTGAGTTCAAGTTATATAACCTGCCTTAAGAACAACTTCAAAGCTCCAAGCTCCAAAGCTACACGTTCCTAAGGTTGAAGATGAATTTATCAAAAGTCCAAGTCTCATTTGAAACTCCTTCATAAACAAGGAATCACCATGGATAAGCAATTGCTGAAGAAGAAAAGAAAGGAAGATCAAAACACTAAAATCATGCTTCAATCTAAGGTTGAAGATGATCATGGCCTCACCTTAGGGTTAAGTTTTGAGCTCCTTCTTTCTCTAGCACCTTTTCACGATACCCTTGTGCTCTTTAATGATATGCCACCCCTCTTGCACGATATTACACTCACTTGCATGATATGCCACTTAACACTTCACTTTATGGCTGATATCACCCTATATGGCCAATATCACCTACTTGGCCGATATGCTTTTGCTATGGGCGATATTGTTACGACCCCATTTGAGCTTAATTGGTAAATTGGGGTTACCTAGACAATTGCAAAGATTAATTGGAATAATCATTCTTGAAATCTAATTGATGACGATAACACAATTAGGATGTTTTAACTATGATAAGAAGTCTAAATGTTCTTTTGTCTTGAGAATTAGGGTTTGAGAAGCATAAACCCTAATCGGCCCAAAAAAATAGGGTTTTGATGATGCATGAATACAGAATTTGTTAAGTAGAATGTCTCACTAAATGATTTTTAGTATTTTATGTGTAACTCTGATTTACTTCAAATTTGTATATGATTTGTATATATAAAATGTGAACAATATTGGTAAATATCAGAATTTTTGAAGAATGTTCTGACCTGTTTATCGGTCGAGTTTCAAACTCGGCCGATCACATTTCCAGAATTATACAGCAGTGTGGTAATTGAATTTTATCTTTTTATTGGTATATCCAATTGATCTAAAATTTTAACTGTGCTTGAAAAACACAGTTTTAGACACTTTTTTAAATTGGCATAATTTTTGGATGACTTTTGATCTTTACAGTAAGGGTGTCGGTCGAGTTCTGTGCAGGACAAACTCGGCCGAATATATTGCAGACTGCAATATAGCAGTGCACTGTTCTATTTTTAATTATTTATTGGTAACTCCAAATGATCTCAAATGTTAACTGAAGCTTTATAGATCAATTATAAATAACTTTCTAAATTCCCATAATTGTTGGAGAATGTTTGATCTCTGAAATAAACGAATTACAGTAACTTTTGTATAACTGAATATTCAGCCAATATAATTAAAGTTGAGTGTTGGGTCAATATGCAATTGACCCAAGCAGCTCAATTGACTTATATGATCGACCACACACACACACAGCTCTCATTCTTCGTCATTCATTCCAGAGAAATGAGCTCCTAGAGAGAGAGGGAGAGTTAGGGTTTGAGAGAAGAAAGTGGGGGAATTGCTGAATTAGGGTTTTGCGATTCCAGGAAGGGTGAAATCAAGTAAGTTTGGATTCTTTGCATAGACTTTTATGGTGGATCTTCTCTCTCATGTCAAGATTTCGTCCATGCTCTGATTTGATCCAAGATGATGTCGAAATTCCCTCTTTTCTCACCCTTTCTTCATAATCCCTCATTTTCAAGGTTTTCGAGTTGAATGGAAGAAGAATTGGGAGAATTGCTAGGGATTTGATAGGAATTCGAGATTCCCTGAGTTGAGCTGTAGTTGTGAGGTGTTTTCACACCTTAGGGTGAGTGGGTTCTTCCTTCAAACATTCTAATGCACGAATTTGATTATATCATCCAAATCCCTAAATGCTTAGCATGTGAATTCTAAATCCTGAAATGTCCGTTTGATTTAAGTTATTGTAAATTGATATGATACGGATTCCTTCTCTGTTTGAACGACTTTTTGATGGTAGATTCATATCAGATACGTATACAACACTTCCTAGTGAGGATGCTTTTAGATTTATATCAAATGATGTAGTTAGGGTTTGACCTAATTGAGATATCGCTAGAGTTTCAACCTTATTGAAAAGGACTAGTAATCCTATAAGTGGTTAGGATGTACCACATGGGTTATCTTAATTGAATTTTATTCTTGATACATGATATCTCAGTGAATGGTATGGAAACCCTAAATTTAGTTAAATTTCCATGGTTTCATATCTATAATGATTGTATATGATTTGTTGGAACAATCTTTATTTAGTGAATACTTATATCAAATGAAACCCTAAGAGTAGGGTGATGGCATGTAATGAATGAATAAGGCAAATTAAACCCTAAGGATAGGGTGTTCAATGAATCATGATAAGGTGATATGAAAGGTCTCGATATGAGATGTGGTGATGCTTAATTGCTGAATTGTATGTTTCTATTGTAATTAACTTTATATGCTTGTTCACTCTGAGTTGATATCTACATATTGCAGGGCTTCTTATTTTCAATACATATCTCGTAAATTGCAGGTGATGAGATATGATAGGCCCTAGAAAGGGATGTTACTGAGATATGATATATGTTGAATATATGAGTTATGATGTTGCTTATGATATGATATGGCAGGCCGTGTGAGCTTTGTGGGAAATGTTAAATGAGTTATGATTTCTATTTAAAATGTACCTATAATGTTATTGTTAGACTTAGGTGCCCTGAACACCGTAGAACCCCATTGCGCGGTCTGTACCTTTGGGGTGAAACGATCGATCTAGCCTTGTGCCTAGATGGTCGGGCTCGTGTTCAACAATAATCCGTGCGTGTGTCACGGTGGCACGAGGGCAGACAGACAGTGTTCAACAACAACGCGTGCGATGTCACGGTGGCACTTGAGTAAATAGGGGTTATTCAACAACAACGCGTGCGATGTCACGGTGGTAACCCAGTGAGACTCTCCGCCTGTGTACTCAGGTTAGAGGAAGAGTCCAGAGCACTCAGAGTTAGTGCAGACAGGCCCTTGTGCGCCTGAGAGTCCTATGCAGACCAGGATGGACAATCAGACTTAGCATTTCCCGGGTGTGTCGTTAAGTCTTGTACGGTGTGGTCGTAGTGCACTGCGAGTCTCTATGCAGAGTACACTGCATAGATCAGGGCATAATCTAAAATATGATCATATAGCTTCACAGAGTTCTTTATAAATGATAGAGTTAAGGAAGACTAGAGCATAGTCTTCTAGTAGTTATTCTTTGGATGCAACATTTACATTCTTTGTTATTTCAGTTATATTGTTTAGAACTGCTCAGTGTAGTATTTATTGTTGTTAAATGTCATATCGTTTACTTAAAATTATATATGTAATCTCATTAGTGCATTAGTCTGTTTCCTTGAAGTACTCATTCACTGAGCGAGTAGGCTCACCCCTCTACTCAAACATTTTTAGGGTTAACCGCGTGGACTTGGAGATAGTCAGAGCTTCAGTGTAGACCTGCCATAGGAGTCAAGTACAAGATTAGTTGAGTCAGTCGGTCCTTATCACTCTAGGTCCTCAGTAAGAGTTTAGAGAGAGAGTTGTAATTACAATGTGTAATATTGTTCCTCTTTGATATGTATGCTAATTAGCAAGTTTCATGTGCATAATGTGTGAAAGATACATCGTGAATGCTTATACATGTATCTTTACTATTGAAGTCTGATTAGTAAAAGAAATGTTCAGATTCCTTTGTTAAGATGATATGTGGTTCAATGCGGGGAAACAAGAGTTTTAAAGAAAAGAAAAAGTTAAGGGTGTTCTTTGTGTTGCATACAAATCCCATCTTATGCCCTAATCTCATGATTTGAGGAAATTGTGAGACCGGGGTGTAACAGATATCCATGGACCTATGCACGATACCACATAACTCCTGCACAATACAAGAGATCTATGCATGATACCTTAGGGTAGGGGGGTGGTAAGGGTCGAAAAATTTCACTAATTGGTGAAACTAGGGGTATATATACTTATTGCTCATGAAGGAAGGTAAAAATGAGGTGTCATCAATTTGAGCTAGTAGGTGCCACGTGTACATGCATGGATGACACGTGTACATGCATGAATCAAAATTTATCTTGACATGAAAAACGTTTGAGGATCATTTAGGGATAAGGATTCGTCCATTACATATCCTTTTGAATAAGATATATCAATTAATGCATCACTTTATTCACAACCCGTCACAACTTTACTAAGGAAGTTGTAACCCGACACACCTCACCTCCTTGAGGTGCTTTGCACAACATGGCCTTTTCCAAGAGTCCAAAAAACGATATGAGGCTTGTCCTATGGCTCCTTGGCCGATAGGCACTCATATATAAGCTTTTCAACTTGATACAACTCAAGTTAGGGTTTCATATTGATAACCTCTCACTTTGTGATGTTTTTTTATTAGTTTTCCCCTTGTTTTCCATACTCTTTCTTAAATAAATTAGAAAGGATCATTAAATCTTTACCTTATTGCTGGCACATCAATAGATGAACTTTTCTCTTCTTTTTCCCTACAGAAAAACACAAAAAAATTACAAAAAGGCCAAACGGTCCCAAGACCGTTTAAGGCCAAAACGGTCCCAAGACCGTTTAAGGCCAAACGGTCCCAAGACCGTTTAAGGCCAAACGGTCCCAAGACCGTTTAAGGCTAAACAGTCTCAAGACCGCATGAACTCTAAATGGTCCCGAGACCGCATAAGCCCAAATGAGTTCAGCGCCCAAACGAGTTCGGCGTCCAAACGGGTCCAGCGCTCAAACGAGTTCAGCACCCAAACGTGTTCAGCAGCTAAACGGGTCCAGCACTCAAACGGGTCCAGCACTCAAACGAGTCCAGCACTCAAACAAGTTCAGCGCCCAAACGAGTCCAGTGCTCAAACGGGTCCAGCGCTCAAACGAGTTCAGCGCCCAAACGGGTTCAAGGACCAAACGGGTTCAAGGACCAAACGGGTTCAGCGGCCAAACGTGTTCAGCACCCAAACGGGTTCAAGACCGTTTGGGCTCCACTTAAGCCTATAAATAAGATCCAAAGGGGTCCCCAAAGGGGGACGACTCTCAGACGCCCAAAGGCTGCCTCTCCAGTTCCAGAGCACTCCCATCTTTCATCCATCGCCCCAAGGCTGCCAGTTTGAGATCCACGTTCCATCTTCAAGCTACCTTCTCTCTCAACAACAAAGAAGGTGGGAAGAGAAGATCCATCATCAAAGCATCCATGAAGTGTGAAGATCGTTGCTCTCTTCACCAAGGGTTCATCCTTCCCTCCTCCGTGGAGATGACGTTCTTTCTCTCTCTTCTCGCCTCCTTCTTTGTCCTTGATATGAGCGAGTAGTCTCATTCACTAGGGTGCGGGGAGTAGCCCCGCTACCCATGTTTTCATTTCATGCAATATAATTCAACTGTTTGCAATAGAGATACTCTCCTTTTCAGTTCAACATCAATCGTTAAATGAATGCTTGTTGCTTGATCATCAACTTGTATTACCTATTGTCTTTCAGTATGAATTGTCTACGTTTGTACCCTTAGATCTGAATATCGATTGAAAGTTGGTTCTGGATGAATGTAGTCACCATACGTCCGTTTCGGTATCTAGGAGTGCTTTCATGAGTGGAGTAAACTCACTCCCATCGTTGCACTTTCATACTATGAAATGGAATCAGTTGACGTATGGAAGTGCAACCTTGGCAAAGTCGAGGAACACACTTTATGGAGAAGTAATGCAAAGCAAGTGACCATTCATTTTGGGATGGCTGGCGTTGCAATACTTCACACTTCTCGTAGCTAGTTATCCGAAAAGAAACTAAGTCTACAAGATACTAACTGATTAGAATCTCTTTGCAGGTTGATTTATTATGTTGCATGTTTTGATCCATGTGTAGTGGCGTGAAACCCGATAACATCCTAGTAGTTTTTAATCATTGTTTACAACCCTAATTTCTACTTTCTTGCTTTTACTTTCCTCGCACTTAGTTTAAACAACCAAATCAAACTTTCGATCTAAATATCAACCGTTAAGTAATTAGGTACGACTAAAACGTTTTCCATCTTGATTAATTCTAATCAAGACCGTTGTCACGAGGATTCGACCCTTAACTATACTACGATAAGACTTCCGCGTGTCCTAGCACACGTGGGTGGAGATCTTACCATAGTACAAGCAAGGCTAAACCTAGAGATTCATCATCTCTGGGATTTTTAGTGGCGTTGCAAAACTCCATCAAAAATTGGCGCCGTTGCCGGGGACAACGGAACGTTTTAGTTTTTACTTAACAACTTCTTGGTTGATTAGGGTTTTACACTTTTCCTTGATAACCACTTCAAATTTTCTTGACCTCTTTGCTTCCTTTCATCATCTAACCGTGCGAATTTCTTCCTACTCAGGTAGAAAACGTGTATGCTAACCCCGCATCACATCGGATTCTCCCCTGATCCAGAGTACGACTCTGAGGTAGAAAGAAGTTTCCACCGAAGGATTAGACTTAACCGCCAAAGAGCCAAACAAATGGCTGAAATGCAACGCCTCGTTGCAGAAAGAGTTAACGCTGCCATAGCTGCACAACGAGCACAACTTATCACTGACACTCGTGCTCAAGTGCAGACCGAGATTCGAGCTGAGGAACAAGCCTGCATCCAAGCAGAGAATGCCGCTGCTCAATTAACATTAAGGAACAAGAAAATTCGGGACTACGCAGTCCCAAAGAATTATGAAGATGATCACCCAGTCCGACCACTGATTATTAACATACCAAACTTTGAAATCCGGACGCAATGGATCCAGATCATGCAAGGCATCTCTTTCTCTGGAGGACCTGGAGACGATTGCATGGATCATCTTAAGAGATTCAAGTCACTCTGCCGACTTGTACCTCAAGCAGGAGTTGCCTTGGAAGCAATAATGTTACACCTCTTCCACTTCACCTTATCTGGAAGAGCGCTAAGTTGGTACAATGATTTAGATAGGCACCCTATCATCACTACTTGGACTCCCTTAGAAGAAAAGTTTCTTGAGAAATTCTTTCCACCTTCACTAACCTATGAGATTAGGGGGCAGATCAACCATTTTGCCCAACTACCCGGAGAAACACTTGTAGAAGCTTGGGAAAGATTCAAGGAACTCCTGAGAAAGTGCCCTCACCATGGCATATCCCAAAATCAACTGATTGAAACATTCTATAGAGGAGTAAGTGATGATATCAAGCAGTTTTTAGACTCCTCATCTGGAGGAAACTTCATGAGAAAGAACTATGAAGATGCTTGGAATATAGTTACGTTAGGGGCTGAGAACCAATCCAATTGGGGAAGGTCGTCTAACCAATCCCAGGGAGTTCTTAAAGTCTACAAGGTTGAAGAATCTATGGAACTCAAGGCCATTGCAGAGGCCTTGAAGACTATTGCTAGCAAGCAACAAGCTCTCAAAACTTCTTTCGGAGAATAGGACAAGAAGAAAGGCTCCCAGGTTCAACAAGTAAAAGCAGCTACTGGAATTTGTGAAGCCTGTCATGCATCTGATCATCCCAAACTATCATGTGGTCTGCTATACAATGTTATGATGGATCTACAACCACCAGTGCCGCAATATGAACCCATTATTGAACATCCCGAGGACCAAATGCCAGAGCAAGTCAACTCCATTCACTCAATACCTGGCCAGGTGTATTACAATCCTGATAAACCTAGAAACCACCCTGGTTTTCAATATGGGAATCCTGCAGGGACTGCCAATCCACAACAACAGACACAAGGCGGATCTTTCAATAGACAACCACCAGGATTTCAGAATAACTTCAACCAAAATCAGGGGAATTATAGAAATGGTTTCCAAAGATCCAATTATCCTAGGAACCCCTCTTACCAATATACCCATCCAGGACTGCACCCACAGCTGCAACAACCTCAGTTGCAGCAGCTACAACAACCGCAGTTAACCGCACCTCCACAGCAACCACAAGGACAGCAAGTCACTCAATATCAACAGAGGAGTGCCCCTTCCCAACCATCTGATGAAATTTCTTTGATTAGACAGATACTTCAATCTCAACAAACTATGCTTGCGAACCAACAGGCTCAACAAAAGGCTGTAGAGGCCCAATTAGCACAGATTGATGCTCAGTTGAAACCACCAGCAGGTACCTTTGCTGGGCAACCAGAGGCAAACCCAAGGCATGACCAAAATAGACCTAAGCAACTAAATACTGTCACCACTAGGTCTGGTCGTGTCCTTCCTGATACCACTAGAATCATCCATGATGATGATAACGATTTAGCTATTCTTTCCCCAACAGAAAGCTCAACCCAGGAAGAGGAAAAATCTACTAAAACCACTGAAAGAGAAAAAGAAAAGGAACCACTGCCAGAAGTTCCACCCAGAATCCCTTATCCGGACAGGTTGAAAGGAACCAAAATGGAAACTAGGTTCCAGAAATTCAAAGAAGCTATGAAGAAACTATACATTGATATACCATTCCTCGATGCTCTTTCCGAAGTGCCCGCATGGGCCAAATACCTGAAAACCCTTCTGTCAAAAAAATATATGACAGAAGAGCGCGAAACAGTGAAACTAGCTCAGACCACTTCAGACATTCTGCTTAACAAAATTCCAAAGAAAAAGAAGGACCCAGGTTCCTTCGGTATTCAGTGTTCAATTGGAAATGGCTCCAGCAAGAAGAGATTAGCAGATTTAGGAGCAAGTATATCCATTATGCCCTATTCTATGTGCAAAAGATTAGGCTTCACTTATTTGTTACCTACGACAATGACAATTCAGTTAGCCGACTCTACCATAACTGCTCCCCTTGGAATCATTGAATATATACCTGTCAGGATAGGAACGAATTCTTATGTTCTGTGCGATTTCGTTATCATGGACATACAAGAAGACCTCAGATACCCAATAATCTTCGGCAGACCTTTCCTAGCCACTGCCCGAGCGCTTATCGATGTAGAAGCAGGAACTATTATCTTGAGACTTGGGAAGGAAGCTTTCCAGTTCAGAGTCCTTAATAGCATGAAAGGTCCAAGCATTCAAGAGGAAGTCTTTCTCCTGGACGCTATATATCAAATGTCCCAATTAAAAATGTCTGAACCCTCCGATGATTTGGAAGATATCTTGATAAATCTGGAAGTAGAATTCTCGGCAAATGAACTTGTGTAAGAATTCCTTCAATACTTAAAAAAATCTGAAGAAGCCTCAACGGCCACCTTTGAAGAACTCAAGGCCGTCACCATTATAGAAGCAACTGAGCCACCTAAGGCTCCTGAAATGAAATCTCTACCTGAAGGACTCAAACATGCCTTTCTTGACAACGAGAAACTTTGCCCAATGATTATCAGCTCCACCCTGGAGGTGGACCAAGAAAACAGACTTCTTGATGAACTAAAGAGACACAAGAAAGCTATCGGATACAAGATGACTGACTTGACGGGTATAAATCCAGCTTTATGCATGCACAGATTGCCTATGATGGAAGAATTCAAACCATCAAGGGAACATCAAAGAAAGTTGAACCCTAATCTCAAGGAGGTAGTTCGCCTCGAGGTTCTCAAACTTCTGAAAGCAGGTATCATCTACCCAATCTTGGATTCTCAATGGGTAAGTCCCGTGCAGGTGGTCCCAAAAAAAGGGGGAACCACTGTTGTTCTTAATGATAAAAATGAACTAGTACCTACTAGAACAGTACCTGGGTGGCGAATGTGTATCGACTACCGAAAACTTAACAAAGCAACAAGGAAAGATCATTTCCCCTTGCCCTTTTTGGATGAGGTTCTCAAACGACTCGCTCACAAAAAATTCTTATGTTACCTTGATGGATATTCAGGATTTTACCAAATTCCAATCCATCCTGAAGATCAAGAAAAAACTACCTTTACTTGTCCTTTTGGAACATATGCCTTTAGAAGGATGCCTTTCGGGTTATGCAATGCACCCGCAACCTTCCAAAGATGTATGACTTCTATCTTCGCCGGATTAACAGAATCTATTATGGAAGTCTTCATGGATGATTTTTCTGTATACGGAAATTCTTTCGAAGACTGTTTACTCAATCTAGGAAAAGTCCTGCAAAGATATGAAGACACCAACCTGATCTTGAATTGGGAAAAATGTCACTTTATGGTGACGGAAGGTGTGGTCCTAGGATATCGAGTAAGTGAAAAAGGGATTGAAGTGGATAAAGCAAAGGTCGATGTCATCTCAAAACTAACTCCACCTAAAGACATCAGAGGAGTCAGGGCATTCCTTGGTCATGCAGGATTCTACAGAAGATTTATGAAAGATTTTTCAAAGATAGCAAAGCCAATGACTCACCTACTGACCAAAGAAGCAGATTTTATATTTGACCAAGAATGCATTAATAGCTTCACAACTCTGAAGAATGCCCTTATCTCTGCCCCTATTCTAAGAGCTCCTGACTGGTCACAACCGTTTGAAATTATGTGTGACGCTAGCGATTATGCTATAGGGGCAGTCCTTGGACAAAGGATTGACAAAAAGCCTTACGTCATATATTACGCCTCCAAGACGCTTGATGAGGCACAAAAGAACTATACTACCACCGAAAAAGAGTTCCTGGCAGTTATCTATGCTTTTGAAAAATTTCGGTCTTACCTAATCGGGTCAAAAGTCATAGTATATACTGACCATTCTGCAATACGATATTTGGTCCAAAAACAAGATGCTAAACCCCTACTTATCAGATGGGTATTAATGCTTCAGGAGTTTGATTTAGAGATTAAAGACAAAAGTGGGGTTGAAAATGTCGTCGCGGATCACCTCAGTCGTATTGAAGCTAAAGACTCTGATAAAATACCCATTCGAGACTCTTTACCGGATGATCAACTAATGAAGATTACTACAGGATTCCCTTGGTATGCCGATATTGTTAATTATTTGGCAACAGGAATCATCCATCCGTCGGCATCATACCATGACAAAAAGAAATTCATTCATGAAGCTAAGCAGTACTTCTGGGACGAGCCCTACCTATTCCGCTTATGCACAGATGGACTTTTTCGTCGATGCATTCCAGAAACAGAAATCACCCCAGTTTTAGAACACTATCACTCATGCCCTACTGGGGGGCACATGAGCTCTAAGAAAACCGCTCTTAAAATTCTTCAATCTGGTTTCTACTGGCCAACCATCGCAAAGGATGCACATGAATATGTGCGATCATGTGACAAATGCCAACTATCTGGAGGAATAACTAAACGAAATGAAATGCCTTTGAATATGTGGAAAGAAGTTGAACTCTTTGATGTTTGGGGAGTGGATTACATGGGTCCTTTCCCCCCATCTTACGGATTCAAGTACATTCTAGTAGCTGTGGATTACATTTCAAAATGGGTAGAAGCTCTACCGACCACTTCTTGTGATTCCAAACCAGTCATCAAAATGTTTAAAGAAATAATATTCCCCAGATTTGGCGTTCCAAGAACAATAATATCCGATGGCGGATCTCATTTTCTCAAGCGGAGTTTCAAAGTGCTATTAAGAAAATATGGAGTCAAACATAAAGTTTCCACACCTTATCACCCACAGACTTGTGGACAGGTCGAAGTCTCCAACAAGCAACTCAATGCCATTTTGGAAAAAACTGTTAATAGGCACCGAACAGACTGGTCTACCAAACTTCCCGACGCTTTATGGGCCTATCGCACAGCTTTCAAAACACCAATTGGAATGACACCATTTCGATTGGTGTATGGGAAGTCGTGTCATCTACCAGTCGAATTAGAGCATAAAGCTTGGTGGGCTATTAAGCAATTGAATTTTGATCTCAAGAGTGCCGGTGATTTTAGACAACTTCAATTACAAGAATTGGAAGAGTTATGAATGACAGCATACCAAAATGCCAGAATTTACAAAGAACAAACCAAGATGTGGCATGATGGCCACATAAAAAGAAAGGATATAATCGTCGGAGATAATGTTCTCTTATTCAATTCTAGACTAAAATTGTTTCCGGGAAAACTGCGCATAAAATGGTCGGGGCCTTTCACTATCAAACATATCTACCCGACATGAGCAGTTATTATCCTTGATGATAACGGGGGAGAAAGAACCGTCAACGGTCATAGGTTAAAGAAATACTACATTCCAGCAGACAAATTAACATCAGCATAGCCAGATCAACATTTCGTCGAGCCAGTGACATTAAACCCATGCGCTACTTGGGAGGCAACCCAAGATCTTAATATCATCGTTTTTCATCTTCCCTCTTCTTCTTTTTAGTTTAGTTTTCTTCTGAAATTTATTTCACATAAACAAAATAACATAAAAATCAAAAACATCAAAAACCTAAACCTCCCCAAACGGTCTCGCACCCGTTTGGAATTCAAACGGTCTCACACCCGTTTGGAGTTCAAACGGTCTCGCACCCGTTTGGAGTTCAAACGGTCTCGCACCCGTTTGGAGTTCAAATGGTCTCACACCCGTTTGGAGTTCAAACAGTCTCGCACCCGTTTGGAGTTCAAACGGTCTCGCACCCGTTTGGAGTTCAAACGGTCTCTCACCCGTTTGACTTCGGGAATTTGTAAGGACGCCCCCCAATCCTATAAATAACATCCCACACCCTCCTTTCTTTCTTCTAGATCTTCTTGCTTTTTCTGTTCCACTGCCGTTTCACTCCAGTTTCCGTGCGCACTTTTGCTTCTTCGAGCTTACCGTTATCACCTCCATCTTCCACTGCCGTTCTCATCTCTGACTGATGCTTCGCCGTCGTCTGTGGGAGGCTCCGTTCTTCTACTTGCTCCTCGTCGCTTCTTTCTGGCCCTTCTTCCTCCGCCGTCGTCACCTAACAGGTAGAGTTTTCTCTCGCGGTTCTCGCTACCACCGTCGCCATCGCCACAGCTGACGAGAATTTTTCGGCTTCCCTCCTGCTATTCCTCGCCGCCAAACGGCCTGGCTCTTCGTCTTCCCGACGATCCGCTCCAAACGACCTTGCACCCGTTTGGACGAAGGACCGTTTGGCCCCAAACGGTCTCCAAACCATTTGGTGCCAAACAACCTTGCACCCGTTTGGACGAAGGACCGTTTGGCCCCAAACGGTCTCCAAACCGTTTGGTGCCAAACGACCTTACTCCCGTTTGGATGAAGGACCGTTTGGCCCCAAACGGTCTCCAAACCGTTTGGCGCCAAATGACCTTGCACGCGCTTGGACGGCGGACCGTTTGATCCCAAACGGTCTCGAACCCGTTTGGAACCAAACGGTCTCGAACCCGTTTGGGACCAAACGATCTCGAACCCGTTTGGATCCAACCAAACCTCAAAAATATTGTTCTATTCTAATAAACTTGTTTAAATTCAAATTTCAGATCTCTAACTTCTGTTTTCTTGACAAAAATTTCAGAATGGCCTCCCCCGCAAAACAGCCAACAGGAACTACCAACAAACCTTTTTGGACAAAGGAGGAACTAATGGCTGACCGGGCGAAGCTTCAGCAAATCATTGACCACTATGACCAAACTGGAACGGCCCCAGCAAAGGTGGACCTGCTCAAAGTCATGCATGAGATAAAACACATCAACCACTGCTTAGCAGAAGAACCTTCTGAAGAGGAGGTCGAAGAAATCTCATCTGATGACCCCTCCGAATATGAGCCTTCATCGGAGGCAGAATCCCCTACCAAAAAGTCCTTGGGGAAGAGGAAGGCCCAAGCAACCACTTCAGCACCACAACCGAAGAAGAGGGCAAGGAAACAGGTTCACCCCATCACTACAAGGGAACAAACCCTGGAAGGCTTCATTCCACCATCCTCCATTCAACCAACCACCACCATCACCGCCACCCCTGCCACCATTACCATTCCTATTTTCCCCCCATTACCACCACAGCACCACCACCAGAAAATCTTCACATCCATACCCTCCCATCAATTAAACAAACTATAAAACTGACAAAGTACGTTTGCCCAAGCATACTTATGAAGATGGGGATCTACAATAGAATCCTGACCTTGCTAGACAATTCCAATCTTTCTCGACTTTGTTTTGTCACCGAATCCTCATACGTTGAGCCTACAACGGAATTCTTCACTTTTTTCACTAGAGAAGCAGTGGACACTTTCGATAAAGCACAGGACGGTGGTGATCGTAGAATATCCACCAGAATCTTCAACACCAAAGTGGTCATCACTGAAAATATGCTGAACGAAATCTTTATAGACAACCAAGAGCAGTTGAAGAAAGCCAAGGCTGTTGGCACAGACAACCCCAAGTTCAACAAACACAACTTCTGGAAATCTTTAACGGGGCTACCAGTTTATGATGCAAAAACATGTAAAGCATCAAACATTCAATCGGGTCTAGTGCGCACACTCCACAAAATCCTTGCTGGCGCACTCTTCCCCAGGTCAGAAGGAGGAAATGTAATCCTCTCAGACCTCTTTGTTATCTGGTCTATCCTAAATGGGTTGCCAGTCAACATTGGGCGTCTTATCATCCAAAAACTATCAGCTTACGCCCTAGGAAAAGAAATATGTATGGGTGGTCTTATCACATCAATTATCAAATACCTTAATATGGATAGACTTCTACCTAGATGCACAAAAATAAAGGGCGACATCCTCACAAACGAACAAACATTGAAGAACTCCTTCATCATAAAAGACAAGGATGGCAAGCTACACTACGTCTTCTGCCCTACAGCAAAATCTTTCAGAACGCTGCTCCCATTACCAGAACTTGCGGATTATGACAAAGACAAGCTCCTTTTCTCAAATGACGACATCGCAACACTTATGTCTTCGGTTAAAACCACCGACAAGAAAGCAACAATGGGACAGACAGAGCTTAGCATAACCGCCCCGACAGCAAAAACAACAAAAATTCCTATAAAACGACCTTCCAGAAGGCTTTTGAAGGAACAAGAGCTTTCGGGAACACCAACTTCCAAACCCCACCCCGAATCAGAACCCACCCTTCCAGAGGAACACATAACAACATCATCACTATACTCTTTCATAATGAGTCTACATGCCGATCTCGAAACCATTACTCCACCATCCACCACCCCAACATCCACCACCCCACCATCTTCTACCACACCATCCACCATCCCAACATCCACCACCCCACCATCTTCCACCACACCATCCACCACCCCATCATCTTCCATTCTTCCACCTTTTTCTAAATCACCCTTCTTCCCTTCGGGCATCCCATTTTCCGCTACTACGCCCGAATTCACTTCCTTCACCTCAACAGACTTTCCATCAACATTACCAGACAAACTTTTCTCTCCGGATATGTCACCACCCTTCCCATCCGCCGCCGCCCCGACACCGCTAGTGACCCCTTCCACACTCACTACGCAGTTCGCGGGTCCATCAACAGTGTCCTTTCCGCATGACACTACCACCACCATTCCACCCCAACCCCAGCCGCCCCACCCTTCTCTCACTGGGGTCCCCTTCACTAACATCGGTGAGGAATTCAGACGGCAATTTGACACCATCTGAAACCTCCTCACCGACCCTTCTAACATATTAAATTCTATTTTCTCGTGTGTGCAGGGTTTAACAAAGCAGGTCGCCAAGATCGACGAGCAAAACCACGCTTGCCAAGCATCCTCCAAGAAATCCAGCAACGACAAGTTTCAGTGGCTAAGCAAGTTGACCACGTCGACGACTACTGCAAAACCTTGCCCGAGCTGGTCCTTGGAGTCCAAAGCCAGCACAAAGCGATGGCAAAGCTAGTCGAGAAGATCTCAATACAGACTCAACCGCTGCCTGAGACCCTCCGCGAGCTCAAGCTGCAACAAAAATCTTTCAGTACGCGCTTGGACGACATCAACATCACCCTCACACAGCTACACAAATGCCAAGAGGAGTCATCCACCAATGAACTTACTCAACTAAGAGCTCAAGTAACTAACCTCACAACACGACTCCTCTCGGCTGAAGCACGTTATTCTGATTTAAAGGAAACCCACGACGCACTGCTTGAAACACACGAGCACGTGCAAGTGGCATACGACGAGCTTCAATCCATCCATCTCCAGTGCAAGAAGAAAGCACGTAAGAAAACAACGGATAAATTAGAAGCAAATGAAGACGATGACGATGAAGATTCTGATTCTTCGGCCGACTCCAACAACAGTACCTCCTCAAGTGATGATTCTGCTAAACCAGATCATGCTGGGGAGGGTCCCAGCCATGGAACAGATCCCAAACAACAGATGGATTACCATGATGATGATAAAGATCCCAAATCCCCATGCAATGATAATGTTAACATGTCATATGGGGACCAATTTCTTGACTATTCCGCTATGGGATCCATCGGGGAGGCTGCTAAAGATGCAACTTTCGCTGAGTTCCACCAATGTATAATAGGAACCAGCGCCAGCTCCCCCGCAACAGCTGTCCCACCCCCCTCAGCGCTCGACACGCCAGCAGCTTCACCACATGACGAGGACGAATCAGAACGAGTGTGTTTAGATACTGATGAAGAGCTCGATTCTGCCTCGGACTCAGAAGACGACATACAGGGCTATGAGGAAGCTCGAGAACTACCTCCCTCCCCCCTCCACGAGAGCTTCCCCCGCCACCACCCCTACCGCACAAAATGCATGACCTAGATATGGCGGCCATCTCCACATTAGATGCTCAGGATATTTTTATACTAAACACTATCGTGGACGATGCAAAAAAAGGGGATGATATCATCTACCACAATGCTAAAACAAAGCGCAAGATGACACGTGAAGCCTTTCGCAACATTCTGCGACCTCGGTCGACGATACCAATGTCTATCTTCCGTGTCCTTCTCGCCAACTGTATAGAAACGTACAGAAGTCATAAGCGGCAGCAGCCTGTTTTTAATGCCTCGCCTGCCCTATCTTTGGGCCTGCTATACAAGGACATCAAAGAAAAATCAATCGAACGTCTGCGTACCGATTTAGCACGACGAACATGTTATCTTACCGTGCCCTTCCAAGTTTCAAATCAATGGTTATTCATGGTTGTTGATACCGAGGCTCGGGACGCCACAGTTTATAACTTCTGCAGCACTGAGCTACCCATCGGTACAATAAACTTTATGGGTGAAGCAGCCGGTGAAGCAAGATGTATACCCTTTCGACTGCTTAAGCTAATTTGGGATGCACGTCCATCTCTCCGCCACAACTGGAGCCAACCTTGGTTCAAAACAATAAACCCGCAAGTCCAAGCTGACGAGGAATCCGGGGATTGCGCTTTCTGCACCATACGTCACATCCAAGCGCTGAACCAAGAAATCCCATTCTCTGCTCTGGTTGCTGAAGATTTTCATTCTTTACGAGGACATTATGCCATGGAGCTCATCTGTGATAGACGGTTCTTCAAGGACCCGACGATAGCACCAGATGATGTCCCTCGCTACCTCTTCTCCTCTATCCAGCGACCGCAGCGGCGACCCTTCCGACAAATTCTGAAGGAGTCAGAGAAATCAAAGGAACCGGCCTCGACAACCGAGCAAAGCAAAGATGACATTGATCCTTTGTCTGCCATCAAACCATCTTTCCCAGACTTTGATCTTAGTGCTTGCAAAGGCCTCTCTGACTACGAACTACGTCTCATCATGTCAAGGCTTTCTGCCGAGAAAGATGAACTCGTGTTCATGTCTGGTGACATTCTCATAATGGCAGACACTCTTCGAGAAACTTTACAATTTAAAGGATCACTCTCTGTAAGCCTAATGGCCGCCTACCAATTTCTCCTAGGCCAAGATAACCCCACAACATATATGGCGTCTCCTTATTTGAAGGATGATCTTTTAAAGCTAAAGCACTTCGGCGCAGATGAAACACTAATCTCCTATCTACAACACACAACGCCGAAGTTCATCATGCTACCCTTCCTCTATCATGAACACTGGCTGCTCCTGGCAACAAACCTACTAGAAGGAACAATTACAATTTATAATAGTTCCGACAGACATTACAATCCAAAACAGAAGAATTATGTCGTGACGCCAAAAATGCCCACGGAGGTAGTAGCGAAAGAATGTGCTGAAAAATTAATCGATTTCCTAAGTCAGCACACAAAAGCTTATGACAAAGAACATTTCCACCGCCCTTCCTTCTGCAACAAGTGTCCCCAACAAATTCGACAATCAAACGACTGCGGCTTCCATGTCCTTTATTGGATCTACACCATCATTGTTCTTCAGAAACCAGTTGAGGATATGATTGAAGTAGACTATCACGCCCTGCGAGGACAATTTGCAGCTAAACTCCTTCAAGCACCAGGGGCAAGCACATGATTCACTTAACCTACGGCCCTTGTCCTCGTACTACTCCACCTATCACTTTGACACTCTGAGGACAAAGTGCGTGATAAGTTAGGGGGGGGTACATTAGACAAGGGCGAGGTATCATCTCTATATCCTTCTTTCTCCATCTTCTCCTTTTTCTTTTTCTCTTGTATAAATTTTCTCAGTTTCTATTACACCTTTAGCTTTTTACGAATGGTTCATCTTTAGAATAAAAGTCACCCTCAGCTAACTTTAGAATCAGGTTAGTCCTCAAAAGTAAAATAGCACTTAGACATACAATGGCAACTTAATAATATCTCTCCACCTTGGGTTTTCATGCTTTTGTTTCACTTCTATATCTGACTCTCCACAAGGTCTATATCAAGGCAGAAATAAGCTGATCTTTCAAGGACGAGAGGGGTATCAGGGAACTTCTGAATTTAGAAGTCTTGCAAGCGGACCACACAATAAGTGCATGTTGAAAAACTCTAAGAACAGCTTTTCTCTCTTCAAATAAAAGAGGCTTGGCCGCCGAAAATAAATTCCAAAAGCAATCCCCAAATCCCAAGCCTGTGAGTTTTTCGAATAAAAGCCAGAGTGTTGAATAAAAACATGAGAGTTGTGCCATGCATAAGGACTTATAAGAAGAGCCAATAAAGGTTTCACACGGCCGGTACATTCAGCTGCCCTCATAAAGGCAGATGTGTCGTGCCCGGTAGTGGGACCCTAAGGTTTCTAAATATAAGAGAAGGCTAATAAAGAGCTCACTCGGCCGATACATTCAGCTGCCCTCATGAAGGAAGATGTGTCGTGCCCGGTAGTGGGTCTCTAAAAAGCATAGACAAGCCCTCTCCCACAAAAAGGGAGAGTGACACTTTAAGCCTTTAGCCAACCCTCATACCCACTCTAGTTACCGGTAGGTTCCTCAGAGAGATATAAAGCTGATTAGAGTCAACAACATGCACATAATAAAAAGTGGTCCCAATGCAAGCTACGGGATACGGAAGGAACTTGAGACCCATGCATCTCTCAAAAACCTGAAAGAGTCAAGGCAAGCAATAAGATCCGATATGATTTGAGGAGAACTCAGGTTGAGAATTGAAATAAGAGTATGGAAACCCTAACTAAATAAAATCGCCTCGCTACTGCATGCCTTAGCTCTATCTAACTTGAGGACAAGCTAGACTCTAAGTTAGGGGGGGTGATAACCTCTCAGTTTGTGATGTTTTTTTATTAGTTTTCCCCTTGTTTTCCATACTCTTTCTTAAATAAATTAGAAAGGATCATTAAATCTTTACCTTATTGCTGACACATCAATAGATTAACTTTTCTCTTCTTTTTCCCTGCAGAAAAATACAAAAAAATTACAAAAAGGCCAAACGGTCCCAATACCGTTTAAGGCCAAAACGGTCCCAAGACCGTTTAAGGCCAAACGGTCCCAAGACTGTTTAAGGCTAAACGGTCTCAAGACCGCATGAACTCTAAACGGTCTCGAGACCGCATAAGCCCAAATGAGTTCAGCGCCCAAACGAGTTCGGCGTCCAAACGGGTCCAGCGCTCAAACGAGTTCAGCACCCAAACGTGTTCAGCAGCCAAACGGGTCCAACACTCAAATGGGTCCAGCGCTCAAACGAGTCCAGCGCTCAAACGAGTTCAGCGCCCAAATGTGTCCAGTGCTCAAACGGGTCCAGCGCTCAAACGAGTTCAGCGCCCAAATGGGTTCAAGGACCAAACGGGTTCAAGGACCAAACAGGTTCAAGGACCAAACGGGTTCATCGGCCAAACGTGTTCAGCACCCAAACGGGTTCAAGACCGTTTGGGCTCCACTTAAGCCTATAAATAAGATCCAAAGGGGTCCTCAAAGGGGGACGACTCTCAGACGCCCAAAGGCTGCCTCTCCAGTTCCAGAGCACTCCCATCTTTCATCCATCGCCCCAAGGATGCCAGTTTGAGATCCACATTCCATCTTCAAGCTACCTTCTCTCTCAACAACAAAGAAGGTGGGAAGAGAAGATCCATCATCAAAGCATCCACGAAGTGTGAAGATCGTTGCTCTCTTCACCAAGGGTTCATCCTTCCCTCCTCCGTGGAGATGACGTTCTTTCTCTCTCTTCTCGCCTCCTTCTTTGTCCTTGATATGAGCGAGTAGTCTCATTCACTAGGGTGCGGGGAGTAGCCCCGCTACCCATGTTTTCATTTCATGCAATATAATTCAACTGTTTGCAATAGAGATACTCTCCTTTTCAGTTCAACATCAATCGTTAAATGAATGCTTGTTGCTTGATCATCAACTTGTATTACCTATTGTCTTTCGGTATGAATTGTCTACGTTTGTACCCTTAGATCTGAATATCGATTGAAAGTTGGTTCTGGATGAATGTAGTCACCATACGTTCGTTTCGGTATCTAGGAGTGCTTTCATGAGTGGAGTAAACTCACTCCCATCGTTGCACTTTCATACTATAAAATGGAATCAGTTGACGTATGAAAGTGCAACCTTGGCAAAGTCGAGGAACACACTTTATGGAGAAGTAATGCAAAGCAAGTGACCATTCATTTTGGGATGGCTGGCGTTACAATACTTCACACTTCTCGTAGCTAGTTATCCGAAAAGAAACTAAGTCTACAAGATACTAACTGATTAGAATCTCTTTGCATGTTGATTTATTATGTTGCATGTTTTGATCCATGTGTAGTGGCGTGAAACCCGATAACATCCTAGTGGTTTTTAATCATTGTTTACAACCCTAATTTCTACTTTCTTGCTTTAACTTTCCTCGCACTTAGTTTAAACAACTAAATCAAACTTTTGATCTAAATATCAACCGTTAAGTAATTAGGTACGACTAAAACGTTTTCCATCTTGATTAATTCTAATCAAGACCGTTGTCCCGAGGATTCGACCCTTAACTATACTACGATAAGACTTCCGCGTTTCCTAGCACATGTGGGTGGAGATCTTACCATAGTACAAGCAAGGCTAAACCTAGAGATTCATCATCTCTGGGATTTTTAGTGGCGTTGCAAAACTCCATCACATATTCAACCCCTTTTCTTGATCATTTTATCACCAAGAATACCATCACTCATAATTGATTCAAACATGGTGTCTCATTCATTATCTATCCTCTAAATGATACATAGAGGAAGTAGGGACACTCTAGAGGTGGTAATTTGCATATCCACCCTACATTTTGGGTAAATTACAATTTGTACCAAATTTGGTGCACAAGTCACCAACATTATTCAAACAAGTTCAAACTTGGAATTTAGGCTTTCCACAAGCCACCAAATTGCATCATTCTCTCTATAATGATGCTAAAACACATGAGGCATGTTCAAAATGTGACATTTGCAATATAGCCCCTCATCTTGGGTAAATTGCACTTTGGTCCAAAATAAAGGAACATTGCTCAAACAACATTCAATCATGACCAAACTTGAAACATAAGTATGTCACATGATATCAAAACATAGAGGATTATATTAATGTTCTAAGAAACTTTATTATCCCAAACAAATAGGGTTACCTCATAACCTAAGTCAGGGTCGTTACAAGTTATAAACCCCTAACAAGGATTTTGTCCCCGAAATCCCAGGTAAAGGGAGACAAATATTATTCATTCATCATATCATCAAGTCTACACATAACATCTTAATGTTATGGAGATACCATAGAAATTTGATCAACACAAAGTTATTTCACACAGGGTTATCATGGAATATGTCATACAGGACACATACTCCACTGTCCTTTTCATTATTGACTGTAGAGTCAACTCTGTGTCGGGTGACATTTTAGTCAGAGAATCGTTATACATACCTTATTTAACTTAGGTTTCAACCTCACTGATTTGTCACCTTTTTAACTTACATCTTTATGTATTAAGATCCTTGATCTTGGGAGTTTTCTATACCCCTCACTTAGTTTGTCATTTCTCTTTCAAGGAAAGACCAGAGTTGTGTACTGTCACCCACTTGGGACTACAAGTATTATCATGCATCTGTTGTGCTACTCAAATCTGCTGACACAACACTAAACTTTATTATGATTTGTATCAATTATCCCTTTAGCTATTTATTTTCTTGTCATAAGGAGAGACTACTTATTAAGAAGAACCATCTCAGAGGTATCTCTAGATGTTATGTATAAGCTGCCTTAACAAATCTAGATAGAGATATTCTAAGAAATTATTTTTAGCTTGATCAACTTTTCCCAAAATAATTTTACAATTATTCCTTCGACTCATACATCTTTTCTGATGTCATGTTTATGCAGGGCATAAACCCCTAACATATGGTATCCATACTACAGTATGTAACTGGACAAATTTCAAAGTTGGCCCTTCTAGGTAACCAAACATTACTTCTTATGAGGAGTCATGTTCCCATTTTCTCATATCATTGAAAGTTCTTGGATACTAGGATTCTTTACCTTGGTATCCATTATATGTGCCAAAAACACATCACATCATCATCATGATTACTAGATCTGGGTATTCAAACCCTCAGTCCATCATTGAACATTGTTACCTCTCATCAGGTAACTGTTACCTCTAGGTCCTCAGACCAAGGTATACATTAGACTATACATCTTCTTTTCTTTATAAATTGATTCATGATTAACTCAGATCCCTTCGTATATCAATTAGGATGTGGTAGAAATATCCATGCCACATATTCTACCTCATTATGCTCTTTAGATTGTCTCAAAATGACTACTTGATCAGAGTAATCAGAAAGATAGCAATCTAAGAGTGGCATACTTACCTTATCTTCAATAGATGAATACCTGGTCAGGGTATTCCAGAACTGAAATTAGGTAGTATGTATTGGTTTTTATATTATGTTTCATCTCTTTAAGTTTTACTACTTAGTATCTTAAATTTTCTCTGGGTGTTTCTTCTACATCTCTTCCCTTTTGTATATGAAGAGATAAATTTCAAAACATACAAGAGAATATTGGACTGAATATAAGTTCTCATCCTTCTTATCTCTTCCTCATGTCCTCATAAGATTAATTAAAGGAAGCTAAAAAACAACTACCTTTCTTATAATTAGTAGGCAGAGAGTAGAAAAAAGAAAGATGATTCAGAGTGAAAAGTTCTATCTTAACATGTTGCCTCTTATGAGTTATCTAGTGTCTTATCTGACTCAATACATGGAGTCAGTTGTCATATGATATTGCCTTTATCCTCTACTACCAGAGGTAGATGGACCAAACTGTGACACTTGTCTTCGTCCTCGGCCTTCTGCTTCACTAAACTGGGGTCCTTATGGGTTTTGCAGATTATGCCTTGACTGTTGGGTCACCACATTATTTCTTCTTGGACATTGCTGCCTAAAATGTCCTATCTATCCACATTTATGGCAATTTCGGCCCTCACTTGATGACCATTGCATTGGTGTACTATATTGTGGTGGAATCGGTGTTACCGAAAACTTTGGTTGTTTAGTACCACCAATCCACTGTTCCTGTGACTGTGTAGACCTCCTTTTGAGGTTTGCCTCATGTTTCTTTGTCACACACCTTTCTATCCTCCGAATTGACTCCAAAAATGTGGCAAATTTCTCTCTACTTTCTAACGCAACTGCCGAGATAGACACCTCGGCATTTAATCCTTTCTCAAAATGTCGAATCTTCTCCTGCTCAGTAGCAGCCATTTGAGGACAAAACTGTAAAAGTTCCATAAACCCAGCCTCATATTCATTTATTGACATGGTTCCCTGTCGAACCTTCTCAAACTGTGAGATCTTTTCATCTAAGTATGTTCTTAGAAAATACTTATTGACGAATTCTTGAAAAAATTCCTCCCAACCAACCTCTTCATCATTCCCTTTTACTTCTTCTATGGCCCACCAATGGACAACACTACCCTTCAAAAGGTATACAACATGTTTGACTTTGTCAACATCTGGAATACTAAGGATCTTAAAAGCCTTTTCTAACTCAGTGAGCCATAGATCAGCATCTGCTGGGTTAGTTGTCCCAACATATTCTATAGATCCTACACAACGTAGTCATTCAAAAGTCTTACCAGACCCATGTCCCTCATTGGGAGTTGGTGCCCTAGGTGCTGGTGCGGGCATCCGTTCTGCCATATGCCTCATTGTGGTCATGAATTCCCTAAATAGAGCATGAATGGTTGGGTTTTCTATCATAGCTTCATCAAAATGGGGATTCTCAGGCACTGATTCCTCTCTTGCCTGATCCCTTGCACCTCCTACTAGTGGAGGAACATTGCTTTCAGCGACGCTATCCTCGTATTCTCCAAACATCTTTAAGCTATCTCCCTACTTCTTCATAAGCAGAAGTCACTATAAGATATACTGGAGGACACTAGAACAGACTCAACACCTTAGTCCTATGTCTCTGTAGACTCAGCGAACCTTAAGCTCTGATACCAAAACTTGAAATGACTGTCACCAAACCGACAACTAAATATGTAGAATAATCATAAGCAACATATTAACAGAAATCACTTAAAATTAAAACCATTTTGCAAAGAGATCCATTTCCAGGAAACTCTTTAAGGAAGAACCAAAACCTGATATTCATCATTGATCATATTGTACATACACTGTACCATCTCTTCTCGAGGACAACATATAACATTTACTTTCTCAAAACATAAACATAAAGCAACCATAGACCTCGAGGCATATAATCCAAAATCTCAGATTGTTCATAAAACCAACATGTACTAAATCCAAGGACCTGAGAGTACAGAGACGACACATAGGACTTCTATCTACAAGACACGACAGACAGTAGACTCAACCTGAGTGACAACTGTTGTCCCTACTACTAATGTTCTCCCTCTACAGTACGGTCTCCACCCCCTCGTGCACGTCCACCTAAAAAAATGTAGATCCCACGGGGTGAGACAATTGTCCCAGCGAGAGATATAACTCTCCGCCAATAATGTTATTATCACAGTTAAATAGTATTAAACTGAGTAGAGGATAAGCAGTTTAGAGCATTTTCATCTTTTAAAGCATTGCAACTATCTATGATAGAGAAGTAAATCATCTATTCCCTTTATAAGGAATATGAAGAACATGTATACCATATACCCATCATACTATATCAACATCTCAAGCTTATCCTGAGATACTCATTATCATGGTATGTCATCCATGAATCATTCTCATTTATGTCTGTTGACCTTAGCCAATTTGTTAGCCAGATATTGAATTGTGGCAGTCATGAGAGTATACATCATCATATTCTATCCAGGCATTGGACTATGGCAATCATATGCAACCATTCTAGGCATTAGACTATGCCAATCCTTCTGCAAACATTCCAGGCATTGGACTTTGCCAATCTTGTGCAACCATTCTAGGCATTGGACTATGCCAATCATGTGCAAACATTTCAGGCATTGGACTATGCCAATCCTGTGCAACCATTCCAGGAATTAGACTATGCCAATCCTGTGACATTATTCTAGGCATTGGGTTATGACCAATCCTGTGCAATTATTCTAGTCATTGGGTTATTACCAATCATGTGCAATTATTCCAGGCATTGGGTTATTACCAATACTGTGCAATTATTCCAGGTATTAGGTTATGACCAATCCTGTGACATTATTCCAGGCATTGTGTTATTACCAATCCTGTGCAATTATTCTAGGTATTGGGTTATGACCAATCCTGTGACATTATTCCAGGCATTGGGTTATTACTAATCTTGTGCAATAATTCCAGGTATTGGGTTATGACCAATCCTGTGACATTATTCCAGGTATTGGGTTATTACCAATCTTGTGCAATTATTCCAGGTATTGGGTTATGATCAATCCTGTGACATTATTCCTGGCATCGGGTTATTACCAATCATGTACAATTATTCCAGGTATTGGGTTATGACAAATCCTATGACATTATTCCAGGTATTGGGTTATTACCAATCTTGTGCAATTATCCCAGGTATTGGGTTATGACCAATCCTATGACATTATTCTAGGCATTGGGTTATTACCAATCATGTGCAATTATTCCAGATATTGGGTTATGACCAATCCTGTGACATTCTTCCAGGTATTGGGTTAATACCAATCATGTGCAATTATTCCAGGTATTGGGTTATGACCAATCCTATGACATTATTCTAGGTATTGAACTATGTCAATCATGTGCATCTATTCCAGGCATTGGACTATGCCAATCCTATCCATCATCATTGAATACCACATCACCTTTACTAGGTATTAAACATTGGCCAGGCCATCATACTTATTCACATCCTTTATGTAATTCAAGTATTCCTCTTATCTCCTTTAAGCTTATTCAAAACACTATATCCCTTATTTGGATATAAGCATAAAGCATGGATGATCAAGATTTAATTTTTATTATTGTATCCATTTATTATTATTATTATTATTATTATGTTACTAAGTTTCCATTTCGTAGTTTATTTTGAACATTATTATTTCTTACATGAGACTTTTATAAATATATTGTTACCTCTCACTAGGAAACATCTATTCTCATGGCTCACAAGGCCATTAAACATCTTGTCACCTCTTACTAGGCAACAACTAACCACATGGCTCACAAGGCCATTAAACATCTTGTCACCTCTCACTAGGAAACAACTAACCACATGGATCACAAGGCCATTAAACATCTTGTCACCTCTCACTAGGCAACAACTAACCACATGGCTCACAAGGCCATTAAACACCTTGTCACATCTCACTAGGCAACAACTAACCACATGTCTCACAAGTCCATTAAACACCTTGTCACCTCTCACTAAGATATTGATTACACCATACTTTATTAACTTGGCTTAACCCTTTCTCAAGGTATATTAGCCTACACTTATCAAAGTGCATTAAACTCATTACATCTTAATGTAACCATTGACATGACACACTTCATGTGTTTCTTATCCAAATATATTGGATTTAAGGTGCATCAAGGTGCATCAACCTTGAAGTGTTGGATGTGATATTTACCATGCCTTGGTGTATCACTTACCTCATCACTTTTTACTTACTTAAGTTCATCAACTTATCTTGTATTAGGGTATTTCCCATCCTAATACTTTATCCACTATCCCATCATATTAATCTTATAAAGTATTGGCCATAAGTCACACACTTGAATTACCCAACTATCATCAATGATATGGACTCATCTCGGGTTAAGGCATTGTTGATATAAGGTTGTCCATTATCAACCACTTTAGGTGTTTCACCTATCAAGGTATTAGCCACACCATTACTTGGTGTTACACTCATCACTCCTAAGAGTGTCTTGTCCTCACCTTTACAAGGTATCTTAGGTTAGAAGTGTGCATATGCTCACCATATCAGGTTGTAAGTATATGAGCACTCATCATATTGGGCTAGAAGTATATACATACCATTTATATCGGGCTAGAGGTGTTTGTATGTGTTACCCATGTCGTTCATGAGGTATTAAGCCATCACCATGTCAGGTTAGACATCAACTAGGGTTGTGTATTGGGCTACCATATCGTGCAATAGCATTTGCTATTCTGTACTCATATTGGGTTACCCAAATTAGGGTTTCATGTCAACTTATAAGTATTCATTTAACCTTGCATCGTGCATGGAGTCTATACTTGACTCCCTATCGTGAAAGAGGTGTATACTACACCCAAATATCGTGCAAGAAGGTATACAATTATATCCATATCATTTTAGTGAAGTAGGTGCATCATCATATCGGGTTAGAAGTGCTTGCTTGTGTGCTTGCACTCGATATCACTTTTATAAAGTGATACCATCATATTCAAGATCTAGACCTTAGTTATAACTATTATAATTCATGGAAACAGGTCTAAGCAACTACTAGAACTCATAATTTCATCAACTATTTCATGAAATTTTGGAATTAAAAGTAGATCATTAAATATAGCAATTTAGGTGATGAATAATAACATGGTTGAGTTCAAGTTATATAACATGCCTTAAGAACAACTTCAAAGCTCCAAGCTCCAAAGCTCCACGTTCTTAAGGTTGAATATGACTTTATCAAAAGTCCAAGGCTCGTTCACAACTCCTTCATACACAAGGAATCACCATGGATAAGTAATTGGTGAAGAAGAAAAGAAAGGAAGATCAAAACCCTAAAATCATGCTTCAATCCAAGGTTGAAGATGATCATGGCCCCACCTTAGGGTTAAGTATTGAGCTCCTTCTTGCTCTAGAACCTTTGCATGACACCCGTGTGCTCTTGCACAATATGCCACCCCTCTTGCATGACATGACACTCACTTGCACGATATGCCACTCAACACTTCACTATATGGCCGATATCACCCTATATGGCCAATATCATCTACTTAGCTGATATGCTTTTGCTATGGGAGATATCCAAGGACCTATGCACGATACCACATCAATCCTATATGATACAAGAGATCTATGCATGATACCTTAGGATAGGAGGGTGGTAAGGGTCGAAAATGTTCACTAAGGGGTGAAACTAGGGGTATATGTACTTGTTGCTCAAGAATGAAGGTATAATGAGGCGTCATCAATTTGAGCTAGTAGGTGCCACGTGTCCATGCATGGATGGCACGTGTACATGAATGAATCAACATTTATATTGACATGAAAAATGGTTGAGGATCATTTAGGGATAAGGATTTGTCCATTACATATCCTTGTGAATAAGATATATCAATTAATTCATCACTTTATTCACACCCCATCACAACTTTACTAAGGAAGTTGTAACCCGATACACCTCACCTCCTTGAGGTGCTTTTCATGACATGTCCTTTTCCAAGAGTCCACAAAATGATATGAGGCTTGTCCTATGGCTCCTTGGTCGATATGCACTCATATATAAGCTTTTCAACTTGATACAACTCAAGTTAGGGTTTCATATTCAACCCCTTTTCTTGATCATTTTATCACCAAGTCCTTGGGTAAAACCCCTCTCTCTTGGTTGTTGAGAAGTGAGCCTAGGGTTCCCTAATTCCATGGTGTGTGTAGTGTGTTCTTGGGGCAAAACCCCTTTCTTTCCTTGGTCTTAAGAAGTGAGCTCAAGCTTTAGTTGTGTGGGCAAAACCCCTCTCTCTTAGTTGTTGAGAGGTGAGTCTACACTCTAGTGGCTTGGGCAATACCCCTCTCTTACCATGGATTTGAGAGGTGAGCTATTGGTTGGTGTTGACCTAGTTGAGGTGGATGGGTGGCCGTTATGATGATGACCCACCTTGCTGCCCGATAGGTGATGGAAGTTATACAAAACCCCTATCTCTTAGTTGTTGAGAGGTGAGCCAACTCTCTTGATGTTTTAGGGTTTGGTCGTTGCCTTGAGGTTGAAGATGACCAACCCATCATGGTCTTAGAACCCTTGCACGTTACCCCTTTGATGTGTTCTACCCGATATCCCTCTTCTAGGGATGAGTCTTGGGCGATATGCCAAGTGGTGTTCTGTTGACCCTTCTGACCGATATGAACCTTTACCCAAGATGATGTTGTTGGGAGATATGCCTTTGACCATTGTGGACCTTTGTCTTAGAGGGAGTTGTTGGGCGTTATGCCTCTGGTCGAGATGCTGGGTAGACATCCCTAGTTTGAATGATAGGCTACCTTGGGCTCCATGGTGTTGTTTGACGGATGGAAGTAGTGTGCCTTGGGCGGTATGAGAGTTTCCTTGGGCACCATGTTGTGCTAGCCAAGGGGTTGCTTGTCGAGCGGCATGGTTTTAACCTTGGGCGTTATGGTTGTGAGCGACACAATCTTGATGGTTGCTCGGTATGGAAACCCTAACCCTAGCTTGGGTGATAGAGTGTCTTGGCCGATAGGGTGGAGGTGCTGCTCGATACACTCTTGTACCTGGATGCTCGATATCCTCTGGGTTCATGGCTGCACGACACACATTTGGTTATGGTTCTGCCGATATGACGTTGTGTGTTTGAGCATTACATGTTGGTTCTTAGTTGTTGCCCGACATGATGTCTTGGGCATTGCACTTGAGGAAGTGTTGCTCGTTATCAACTTGGTTGTGATGCTTCCCGGCATGGTGCCTTAGTGGCTTGGGCGATACGAAGTGGATGATAGGGTTTGCTTCCTTGGGCGTCACGAGTTGTGTGTTGCCCAATACCAGGGTGGCAATGGTTGGATGATATGGTTGTAGCCCTAGATGGGTGCTGACCGATACACTAGGTGGTGAAGAGTTGCATTCTTAACCGATATAGTGTTGGGCATCACACTCTTTGGTGAGAGATGTTGTGCCTTTGGTGAGGCTATTCCTTAACTAGGACACTTTTTACCTGATACACCTATACAGAGGGTTGTACCTTGTGTTTAGTTGGTAACCCTAATGCTTGTTTTGCTTTGATACATGAGGCTGTTGTGATTTGATATATGTATAAGAATGCTATGCTTTGATACACTCATCTATGTTGCATGGTTGACTCTCATAATAAAGTAAAGAGCTACAAATGATCCTTATACAAGTATCATTGCTCCTTTGTGATTTCACTAACCTTGTAGGAGACTGTTGTACGATGAGGCCAGTGTAATGGCATAATAGTGATATGATGTTGAACATCAAGGGCTATGATGAACCCAGTGATATATGATGGGTGTTACCCATGGAATGGTAATGTGTGCCTTGATGATGGGATTGAGTCCCAGTGATGTTGATCCTTGAGATGGATCTTGATGATTGGTAAGAGGCCAAGTGGTAGCATGTGATGTTGGATCCTTGTAATGGATCAGGATGATGTTGGCTTTGAGAATGAGAGTGACAATGTAACACCTGATAATGAGATCTATGTTGTTTACTTGTGTTTTAGTTTATATGTTACATAACTTGGTTGAATCTTGCAATCTGCTTAGAATGTATTAATTAATGACAGTGGAACATTTCATGTAGTTTGCCCTGGCCATAAATCCATCATCGTCAGTAGCTGGTGATGGTGAAATAGGTTTATCTTGCAGGATTACCTGGAGCACATATTGTTGAATATGCATGGTTTCTCCTAGATGAAAATAGGAGGATTAGAGTGCAACTACGGTTATGGACTCAAGATGTGTATAAGAGCATTGTGAACAGGCCCATGGCTCAATGTGATGGAGCATGAATGCGTTCATGGCTCAGGAGCACAATGAATACGCATGTGGCTCATGATATGCTAGCGCCGTGACCTATACCATGACGGGCTAGAGGAAAGGGTAGCCTACAGAGCTGACCCTGTGGCTGAGGCCACATAAGCAAGAGATTGTGGTCCTGCTTTGGTTATCGTGCACTGACCACGAGGAGGTGAGGTCATGGAGTCCGGCTCTTTCATTGACCTTGTATGGCACCAGATTTGGGCTTCACATCCGAATGTTAGATTTGAGCGAGACGGCTCACTTCCTTAAGGCATAATAAATCGTAATCCAGTCGAATAATATATACTGTTTAGGGCAAAACACAGAACATTGGTTGAAGCCTTGCTTGTATAGTTGCCCTAGTTATATCTTGCAGTTATTTGTACATTCCTCATATCTTGTGATAAGTTCTTATAAAGCTTATCTTGTCAATCATGTTCCATAAAGAAATATCTGGTTATATGCCTCCCAGATATCTTGGTAAGTTGTTAATAAAGTTAAGCTCTGTTCAGTATGCTGCTTATATTAGTTACCTGCTTTATCTGAAGTTTTATAGTTCAGCGGGGAGTTATGTTTCTCGCTGGGACTGTGTGTCTCACCCCGTTGGTTTACAACCTTTTTAGGTGATCGTGCTAGACGTGGTGGTGGTCGTGAGGTTGCGACCGAGAAGCTAGAAGAATAGTAGGAGGAAAGAGATGGATATGTTGTTGTTTTGGTTGTTTTGTAGTAGAGTCCTAGAGTCATCCATGTACACTCAGATCCTTGGAGGTGTTTTGATGACGTTTCATGATGTAAAGCTGATGTAGCTTGTTTATCCTGTTGTTGGCCTGTTGTTGGCCTGGTATTGCCTGTTCTGTATATAAATAGGTGGTGAACTCTTTGTGCCTATGTAACAGTTGGTTCCTATAAGCTGTGGACACATATCAAGGTTTATGTAAGTTTATATAACATGTTTCCTTGAAGGATAATGGCTTGGATGCAATAGTTTCTTTATTATCTACTTTCCGTAATCGGTTTTAATTAACCCGTGTTTTTGGTAATATGTGGTTTATGAAAGTTCTGCACATTTTCGTGTGGCATTTCGTTGTCTGTGTGATAGTAGGATGTCACGTGGACTCATCCTTGCTTGATAACATCTATAATGATGAAGGGAACACAACTATTACTATGTGATCATGTTTGAGTGAATAGACACGTAGTGAATTGATATGATTATGGAATGTCCAACTCTTGGAGTACTAAATTTGATGCAATTTTTGTTTTTATAGTAAATACGACCTCCATGCTATAGGTGATGTTATATGGATCATTTTGAAACTTGTATGGACATTTTGTAATACCATAATGTCAAAGTAACATGTTTGTTCCTCTCACAACATCACTCAAACATATTTTTAAGTGTTTTGAGGGGATTATTGTTGGTAGTTTCTACCTTGTCTTTCCTATATGATAATACATAGATGTCTAATGATGGTTTATGCTAAAAGATAATGGGTATTCTTAGCACTGCCTTGGTAAAAAAAAATTGACATTATCAACGATGATCTCTCTAGAAATTTCACATAAGTGATATTGCTATTACGGAGGAACTTGATCACATGTGTTTCCAACACGATGGAGACTGATACAACTTTAACCAATGTATTGAAGAGCCAACTAAAACTAGTATCAAGTAGTAACCTTGGATGCTATTGGATGAATTTGGCCAATCATGTTGCTTCCTCATATTACAAAAGGTCACAACACAACCATGTTGTAGAGGACTTGGCAAGGAAAAATAGTGCAATCATTGTGAAGCTGGCAGATGCAATACTTGTGGATATATTTTAAGCAATCAACTTGTGATGTAATCTAGAAATATACATGTAGTTGTATGTACTTGGAAGGTGCAATTTCACCTAGGTAATTGCCAGAGATACATTCATGTTACTCCATGATGAACTCCTCACCCTCTTGTTGAGTCTAGCTTGTTGAAGCTCAAAACACTATTTTGATACCATATTATCAATGATGTGATGAGAAGTTCAGTGAAAAAAATAGTAGTAAAATGTATGATTTTAGTATTTTATTGAAAACTTAGATTATTTGTAAATTTGAAGTATAGAAGATAAATATCATGTAAGGATCTCTTAAACTTTTTAGAATTTTTGATCGAGTGATGTACCTATTTATCAGTTGTGTTTTATCAGTAGATATTGAGTTAGTCATACTGAAACACTAAAACCTTATCGGTATAGTACTTGATTTTTATTACTTTATTGGTAAGTCTTAATTGGATTAAATTTATAATATAGACCTAAAAATATATTTCAGACATCATACTTAATTTGGATATTATTTAATGGGTGAGTACTTAAAGTATCAATTAACTTTTCCGATAAATAATTCTACCAAAATAAAATAAGAAGTAGTATTACAGATTATTTTCACTTGAATCAAGTACCTATGCTGATCTATATCAATAACCTAACATCCTAGTAGCTCTCCTAATTCATGATTCATCCCATATTAACAAAATCCCAGAGAGAGGGGGAGTTAGGGTTTAAAGTAGGAAAGGAGTGGAGATGTTGATCTTGGATTCTATCTTCCTAAAAGTGATGAAATCAAGTAAGTTAATATATAGATAGATTTTCATAGCGATTCTTCTCTCATATGTATAAAACTTATCCCTCCTTTGATCTAAATCAAAAGTATATACAATCACCATCTTTTCTCTTTCTTTCACGCCAATCTCCATTCTAGAATTCTTAAGTTGAAAGGAGAAAGAAAAGGATTGATTGATCAAAGTTCAATATGGTTTCAAGGGGATCAGTTCTTGGGTATATTTTTGCGGTGTTTAACGCCTAAGTTGAGTGGGTACAATCATCTTTCTATCAATTTCACTTAGTTGGATGATTCTAGTTGAATTTTTTAGTTTCTCCTTAAATAATAGTAAATGAGAAATTACTTTTCTTGGATTAAGCTTACTGAATATTTCATTCCATGTTCCAAATTTGATAATGAAATCATTTATGTGATAAATTAGATACAAAAATCCATGTGTCTTGAAATTCAAGAATTAAGGTTTATTTGAGAATTTTTTGGATATCCAAATTTTGGATTATTCAGTTGTTTGACCGAAAGTCTAGTTGAATTCATATAAATGCTTATATGATCTTGCTGATGTGATTAATATACTTAACTGAATTCCTTTGATCATTTAATTTGATATGTGGACAAGTAGTGAGTTTCTAATTTCCATAATATGTATCTTGTGAAAAGCAAGTAATCAGTGATGGAAACCCAGTCTCGTATGCTTCAAAATGCGTACATGTTTAATTTAGTAGTAAAATGTATTGGATCTAGGATGGGCTCTAGAAGGGGGTGAATAGAGCTAAATGCACTAAAAAACATTAGACCTTCAAGATATTTCTAAGATAATATGGCAAGCATGAACTTTGAGTGCAACTAAAACATACACAGTAAGGGAGAGAGAGATTGAACAAGCACAAGAACACAAGCTATGTAGAGTGGTTTCAATATCCAAACTAGGAGAAAGCTAGTCCACTACCTAGAGAGGTGAAGCTCTATGATTTTACAACCATTTCATACTAATATTCCATTATAAGACATACAATATATGACCTTCTTTTTCATACCAAGGCTACCCATCCTTCCCTTTAAGGAGAAGGGTGCCAACAACCTACCAAAGGACTTACTTATCCATGACCAAAAGTCTTCAACCTATACAAGGACTTACCCACTTTGGAATGAGTCTTTCGCCTTCACCAAGGACTTACCCACTCTTGCAAAAGTCTTCCACATTGAAGGAATTACCCACTCTTCATGGATCTTTTGCCTTTGACTTCACCTTTGCCAAGGAGAAGCTTTCACCAAGGGACTTGTAACATCCCATGATTTGAGGCCTTAGATAAAATGATCTTATAAGGAATAATTGGACTACCCATATCACCAAGGTGCACCTCCTTTTCCGGGAACCCATCACTAAAGAACTCCATAGTTAAGCATGCTCGGCTTGGAGTAGTACTAGGATGGGTGACCAGTCAGGAAGTTGACCCTGGCTTGTGCCTGAGTGAGATTAAAGCGCGCAGTTAAGGCTAGTGGTGGTCTGTGGGGTCAATCATCATTCCTGAAACTCTACTAGAGCCTTGGGAAGTGGGGCCAGGTGTTACAAATGGTATCAGAGCCATAACCCCTCCAGTAGGTGGGGCCCACATGGGCATGTGGCATACCAGTCTTGAGCCATGCAGTCTAGGCATGTACAAAAGGGTTGTCCATGGTAGACGTAGCCACCCTTGCGCTGGTATTCCGTGATCGAGAGCTGGGTGTCCATGGGCCATTGTGGGTCTGCACTGAAATGGGGTCAGATTATGAGGTCATATAGTTGAACCTTGACGAGGACGTCAATAGTCTAAGTGGGGGAGATCGTAACATCCCAAGATCTGAGGCCTCGAATAACATGATCTTAAAAGGAATGATTGGACTACCCATATCACCAAAGTGCATCTCCTTTTCTGGGAGCCCATTACTAAAGAACTCCATAGTTAAGCGTGCTCAACTTGGAGTAGTACTAGGATGGGTGACCAGTCGGGAAGTTGATCCCAACTTGCACGTGAGTGAGAATAAAGCACACAGTTAAGGCTAGTGGTGGTCTGTGGGGACAGTCGTCATTCCTGAAACTCTATTAGAGCCTTAAACAGTGGGCCCCGGGCGTTACAAATGGTATCAAAGCCATAACCCCTCCAGTAGGTGGGGCCCACATGGGCATGGCATGCCAGTCTTGAGACGTGCGGTCCAAACATTTAGGAAAGGGCTGTCCATGGTTGATGTAGCCACCCTTGCGCCACTATTTTGTGATCGGGAACTGGGTGTCCATGGGCCATTGTGGGTCCGCACTGAAATAGGGTCAGATTATGAGGCCATATAATTGATCCTTGACGAGGACATCAAGAGTTTAAGTGGGGGAGATTGTAACATCCCATGATTTTAGGCCTTGGATAAAACACTCTTAAAAGGAATGATTAGACTACACATATCACCAAGGTGCACCTCCTTTTCTGGGAGCCCATTACTAAGAACTCCATAGTTAAGTGTGCTCAGCTTGGAGTAGTACTGGGATGGGTGACCTATCAAGAAGTTGATCTTGGCATGCACATGAGTGAGGTCAAAGCACGCAGTTAAGGCTAGTGGTAGTTTGTGGGGCCAGTCGTCATTCCTGAAACTCTACTAGAGCCTTGGGCAGTGGGCCCATGCGTTACAGGACTCATTCCCTTCTTCTTCTTCTTCACCTCTCTTAAACAAGAGAGAGAACCTTCATCTTCATCTTCATGGTAGAAATGAGAGATTAGGAGGTGGAGGGAGTGAGAGCCTCGCAAGATATACATGCAGGACTATCTCTCTTACAAATCTCCTACTCAATCTAATGGATGTGGCAAGTGATTAAGCTTATGAGAGTGGAAGGAGGAAAATCTCTCTCAACTATATTATAGGGACCTTCATGGTGTTTATCCAACAGTTGGATGAAGACCAATGGGTTCTTTTCATAGTTGAGGAAGCCTTCGAGCTGTTAGAGTCATTTAGGATGAATTCTAGCCATTTTTGGGGTGTCCAACGAATCTTTTTTCACTTTTTAACCCATCTAACGGCTATATTTTCACAGCAGAAAGTGACAGCTACAATAAATTTGTCTGAGTTACCTTTTTGGGGAACTCGATTGACACCGCTATCAGTATTGTCCATTTTCTGGTCGGCCGAGTTACCAATTCGGCTGACAAAAGTTCTGGAAAGTCTCATGAATAGTGTTGCAGTTGAGTTACCTTAGGGGGGAACTCGACTGAAAATTCTTACTATTTTGGGAGTTCCAAAACCTTCCAAGTGTGTATTAATTCATCCTAATTGGCTCTACCGCACATATGAGCTTAATTACAAGTCATACAAACATTACAAGTGATTTACATCAAAGATCTAAGGAGAAAACTATCTATTCTTCAATCTTGATCTTTGTGCTTGTATGACTTGATTTCTCCACATTAGGATGTGTAAGTTTAGGCATTTGGAATGTGTTTGTACATAATATGATTCTATAAAGTACAAGCACTAAACACAAATAAGTGGAATGGTTAGTCATCATCAAAACAACAGTTAAGTCAACTAGACTTGGAGTCAACATTCTCCCCCTTCTGAAGATAGCAAACTGAAGAATGCATATTCATCATTTATTTATACATCATTTAGATAATTAATTAAGACTTTTTTTTTGGTAATTTTAGTTTAATTCAGAAATCAATTGTACTTTCATCCTCTCAATATTCCTTTTATGAATTCTTATAAGATTTATCTCAATTTTCAGGAATTATTGAATATTAGAAGAGATGTAGGTAGGATGCATTTCAGTTTTCCCGTAGTGATTTAAATATATATCCTGCACCAAAATTGGCTTAACTCTCACATCCCAAGGCGGAATATAATGTTAAAATATGATTTGGAAAGGAGATTCAAAGGCCTAGAGGAAAATCATACTTTTGGGTGTAGTTTAAATTCCATAGATAGAGGTAATTTGCTCGAAATCACTACTGTGAGAATCTTCATTAAAGAGAGTTACATGGTCAAGATAATTAAAGACAATCAAGAGTCCATTGACTAGATCTAAAAAAAATCAAACTTCCGGTTTCGCCCCCGTTTTCCCCCTATTTTGAGGGAAGCCTACCCCGTACTTCTCCTATAAAAGGAGGGGGGTTCTCCATCTTTCATCATTATATTTTTTACAGAGAAAACTTTGAGCAGTTGTTCTTTCTTGTATTTACATTTAGATTTCAGCAATACAACTTTTTGTTCTTGAAGTTAAGTTTTCCCTTTGGATTGCTTTTCTAATCTCTTCTTATTTCTGTTTCTTGTTTAGATCTAGATCTCCTTCTTCTCCCCCTTTCTATAATTCTGGAGCAAGACATTAAGGGTACTACCATTGATAGTCTCTAGCATAAGGATTCATTTCCTTTTTAAGTCTAGACTATGGCTAGTATCCTTTCTTCTTCCATCTCCTTCTACTCTACTATCATGAGTGAGTAGTTTTCTTACCGAGGTGAGGGGAGTATCCCCCTAGCCATGTGATGATTAGATTGAAGTTTTACATGACTTTTTAGACAAATAGTTTTTGGTTTGAATATTTATGATTTTAACAAAATGATCTCTCATTTTCATCGCTTTTTAATCTTGGTGGATACGACTGTGGAACCCAAGATTTTGAACAACCAAATCGATTACATGGAGATTTGGATGAGACCTTAGAAAAGTCCCCATTAGGATGATTGAATTAGGATCCGTGAACGTTAGGACCAATGGGTTCACGAGGAGTTCATCTTTTGTGAATCATTTACGAATGTTTCACATACCTTCATTTATCTTTCTTATCATGTAATTTCTTCACTCTCATTTTATATTGGCTAGGGTGATGAAATCCCTTAGCTCTGATATTTATTTCTTTTGATTAGTTCATCTTTAATTCAATATATTTATTTTTTTGCTTTAGTTTTAATAAACTCTCAAAATGGGTGTTACATTCTTGTTCTGGAAATCAGATTTTAAACTCAACCATCTTCATCGCCGTCTCTAGGGATCGATACCTTTATGTACTTAGAAGGTTAAACTCTAGGATAACTTGTCCTAGTGATTGTTGTGTGTTACAATGACGCACATCACAAACCATTCCATAAATGTATTGAAGTAAAATCACACCTTTAGAGAAACCTAGGGGTTTTAATAGAATTGAGTTCATATGCTCCCCTCAATTGATGCTAATGGAGTCCACATACTCCCCCTAAATACATGTTATTTCTCCCGTATGGTTAGATTTCATAACAGTTATATAAACTATGTCTTTGACTCATATATGTTCTACATATATGTCTTCTCCCCTTTACATTCTCTACTTTGCATAAGACATGTATTCTCCCCCTTTGTCATTTCAAAAAATGAGGGGGTTGAAAAACACATTGTGTTAGAAAAATAGAGATATGACATGTTTGAATGGAGAGTAGAATAGAAAAAACTAGGGGCTTGTCCAAGCAATGCATGTATGAAGCAGATTAAGACATGCGCTAAAACAACCCTAGATGGAATTCTATTATATGTCAAACCAAAGGTATGCAAGCAAGTAACTCAAAATATTAGATATGCAAGTCAAGGAACAATCTTTGTTGTGTATAAAACAAGATACACGCATGACATATAGGTGAATACCACTTGATGTGATAGATATCAAAAGATGAACAAGACTAGAACTACATGTAGATGAACTACTAGTAGATGATATCACAAATTAGAATTACTAGTAGGATCTAGATCAAAGCAAAAGATTCATAGGTTAAAGAACAAGCTATGAGTAGATGTAAAGATATATCCAAATAAAAGGATATACAATTTCAGAAGCATGAAAGGATACAACTCACTAGCAAATGCGCATCATTACTAAAGGATGATTAACATTAAGAACCTTAAGGTTGTATCAAAATAAGATATACAACTAGATAGATGTAGCAAGTTAGAGAACAACATAAGAAATTTAAGACACAACCAAGATATCCAAAGAGATCATCATCAAAACCTGCATAACAAATCAAGATAGGTAGTTGCAAGATATAGATACACCAATTTATAGCAATTAGAAAGGTAGATCTGCATGTAAGATAGGCAATTTAAAGCATGTAAATATGCACATATAAAGTACCAAGGGGAGTGCCAATAGAATAAGGCTATTATTTGATAAATTCTAGTTGAGAGGGAAATTCTCATCCAAAAAGCCAACTATATATTTTGTGCACAGTATTTTCAGTCGAGTTTTTGGGTTGAACTTTTCAGCTGACAACAGATGTTGTCAAAAAACACATATGTTTAAGAAAATATATAACTAGAGGCATGAAAAAGTATAAATAATATCCAAACATATATAAGAAAGCTATTAATGCACTATGAAAGCATTAGGGGTAGTTATTGAGCAAGAAAGAGATGTGAACCACTTTATACCAAAACTGATTCAAGTACCATATGTCTAGTGCATACAAAACTTGGTAAAACCAAACAATGATTGGTGTTCAACAAAGATAGCATTACTTATGTTCTTACCATTTCTTTTCCACTTGTTGCCACCCCATACACATCTCACCTTTCTTCTTTCATGTAGTCGGAGAAATCAATTCGTAAGTCAATATCTCAAGTCAATCCAATTGCAAGTGACCTATAAGAAGAAATCTGAAATGGTCCCCGATCATATTTTTGGGTCCATAAGGGTTAGCTTATCAGCCCAAGTCCTATTGCTCTTGTCTGTTTTCCTAAAAGGAAAATAAGTAGAATATGGCCGATTTCATTACAATGATTACATGATCTCATAGTCTTGGAACTAGAGGATTCTTCATTTAAAATTGAAGGTCCTTCACCTTTGTTCTTTCTTTTGCTACAATCAAGTCTAAGACCATTTCTACTCATTTGTTCGGTAGTGTGATCTAGGATTTGATTAAGATTCCTTTTATCATCTAAGAATTTTTGCATATAAGTTCTCAAACTATGATTATCATACATAAATAAGTAATAGTAGAATACAATTGATTGATAGTATACATAGCATGCAAAAGATCAATTCCTAGGAAAAGAGCATTGGTCATATAAGAATATTAATCAATATGAAGGGCGGCAACATTATTATCTCTACTACAAGAACTAGAACAATATTCAAGGACATTTATTTTAGAAATCAAGGAAGCATTTTCTTTTACAAGTAAATCAATTTCAGAAAGATAGAAACTATTTTCATATTCTAATTCTTGCAAAACAAAATATTTGTTCTCATTTTTAGTTCTAAGAACATCAATATCAAGCATGAGAGAATTCATAATTTTACTATGCTCATCATTAGAACTAGGCATAAGAGGTTGAGCTTCTAGAAATCCAATCTTATCAAGGAAGTTAGCATTTTCAAGTTTAAGAGCATCTACTTGACTAGGGTAAGCATTGTTTTCATCTAACAAGTAAATATTAGCATGTTCAAGATCATCTTTTTCTACATACCAAGAGTCTTCAACCTCTACAAGGACTTACCCACTTTGCAATGAGTCTTTCACTCTGACACCCATCTCCACACAAAATGAGATTATTCAAAACCAAGGTGCTGAACAAGAACTAAACATGAAGATTACCAAAAAACACAATAAATTTATAACGAATTTCATATGACCACAAAATTTGGGACATATTAAATATGAGTCCACCAACTATGCCACCTGTATCACATGCTATATCACAAAGATGTATACATCCATGTTCACTAGCTCTCTTACCATCAACCTGTTGCAAGAGATAATTGTCCATGTATACAAGCCATAACTGGAAAACCATGGCATACTACCAAAAACCTTGTATCAATGTACAACATCTACAAAACACCCCCAAGGATCTCAGAGTATAGAGACGACACATAGTACTCTACTACAAAACACTAGCAGAATGTCCAGCCTTCAATGTCTACTACTCTTCCTCACCTGCACGACCTCTACCTCATCATGCATAACCACCTAAAAGATGAGGATAGCCAACAGGGTGAGACCCATGTCTCAGGGGGAGATATAACTCGCCACCAACAACTATTATAACACATATATAAGATATTGAAGAGCAGAAAGTAAAGCCATTAACAAGATGAGTAGATTTAGCTAAATGGTCATTAAAAACTGATGACACTATTTAAGCAGTATAGGCATCTACAACAGAGTAGTATAACATTTTATAATTTGAGAAGGAATATGAAGAACATGTATATCATTTATCAACTAATCAATACAAGAAATAAGGTAAAGGTGTTGGATCTAAGGGCTCTAGAGGGGGGTGAATAGAGCTACAAAATTTCTCACAAAATAGATTAGACCTTCAAATTATATCAATGAGGAGAAAAATCTTAATGGAAATTTGAGGTCCTATCTAACAAGCATAGAAAGGATGAGAGAGATTGATAGCAAGCACTTGACAAAGGGATGTAGAGTGGTTCCACACTTCAAACTAGAAGTGAGTCAGTCCACTACCTAGAGAGGTCAACCTCTAGGACTTTGCAAGTGCTTTTCTCTATTAATCACCATAGTGATTTATAGCAAAAGACCACCAAAGGACTTACCCATCCAATCACAAGGAGATCTCTACCTTAACAAGGACCTTACCCAGTTAGCTTTAGTCTTCAGCCTCCACCAAGGTCTTACCCACTCAAACTCAAGTCTTTCCCTTGAAGGACTTTGTTTCTCCTCTTGGATATTTAGCCTTGGCCTTCTCCTTCACTTGAAGAAGATCACCACCTCTTCAACACCCTTGAAGAGGACCAGCTACAGCTCCTTCTTCACTCGATGGAGTTTGCTTCATCTTTTCTTCATGAGATAAGGGGATAGGGAAGTGGAAGATTTGAGAGATTTACATGCACAAAGGTGGAGCTCTCTTACAATAATCCTAACTCACTCACAAATCACGAAATGATATGTAAACTAGAGAGAGAAAGAGTCTCAAGGAGTAGTAGCACACTCAACTATTGCAAGGACCTTGAATGTAGTGAATGAGCAAACTTGGAATGAACTCCAAGGGGTCTTATTTATAGTTGGGGATTCTCCCTTGAGTTGGGAAACACTTAGGGTTGAAATATAGCCATTTTTACGCAAGACAATGGATCTATTTTCGTCCAAACAAGTCACCAACAGTTTGAATCACTTTTTCTACATTTTCTGTACAATACATTAAGTCGAGTTTCAATAAAGGTAACTCAACCGATCGGATAAAAGACAAACCCAATTTTCAAACTATCAGTCAAGTTTGTCCTAGGAAACTTGACCGATTAGCCAAAATCATATTTGGTCAGTAAGCCCTTCGGTCGAGTTTTTTGAATGCACAACTCGATCGATGCATATCATCAGAAAATCAATCAATGGGATTGGTCGAGATTGAAACTCGACCGATCAACAGTCTGTGATCAATTTTCTAATTTGACTAAAAAGTGATTAAAACTTGGTACTAAGTATCCCACATATTTTTTTCATCTTAGTTACAAGTCATATCATCAATACAAGTGATTACAAAATTCTTCTAAGGTCGTTTGAAGGGATTTCCTTATTAGCACACTTGCATTGCTTTTGACTTGAACTTTGACAAACTAGGACTTGTGTAAATTGATCCTTTTTGTGTACCTAAAACCTGAGATTAATCTTAAATACACATATTAGATACATATGAATGGAATGGTTGAGTCATTATCAAAATATGGACAATGTATAACCTCTAGATCAACATTCTCCCCCTTTTGATAATGACAAACCATTCCTTAAACATATTGAAAAGGATATTGAATTTATACCTTTGCCTTGTGAATGAGGTGGATTCAAGATTTGAATAATGTGAATTGCTCCCCCTCAATCTATGATTGCTTTAACCTACATAGTTAGTATTTTTACACAAAGCAATATAACATGCATGTACTATATGGTCCTTTAGCAAGTCACATGATAAAGCATATAATGAACAAGAAAAGGATCACATAAGCAATAATAACAATATGATTGAGTTTCAAGACATTGAATTTCTCTCCCCCTTTTGACATTATCAAAAAGTAAGGGGAGTAGAAGAGCATACAAACAAGTCTTCTCCAAACACAACCAAGCAGATATTCAAACATGTAATCTCATAACATATATCAAACAGAGATGAGAGAAACACGCAAGCTAGGTCATAATCAAAATATGGTGAAATATGGCACCAATTTATAAGATATAACTGATCAAAGATTAAGAGTGCACAGAAGATAGAATACAACTCATGAAGAATGTTCTCATAACAACAACTACAAGCGAGAATCGATGAAAGCTAAAGATAAAATAGTACACCTCAGATCATGTGCCCAGATGTTTTTAATACAAAATAGCCTAGAAAGATATATATGATCAACAAACTAGACTAAAAACTAAGAACACCTAGACATATAATGTGACGTCCCTAGATTTTCTAAAACTTAATCTGATGTGTGACGTCCAAATTGAAACCCTCACCTCAGTGAGAATCCCAATTTAAACACACACACTAGGCTAAGAAGAAGAAAGTCAGAGGAAGTCAAAGGAAACACAGTCAGTAGCACATGTACATGAACAATAATAAAGCCATACACACATGTTCACCATTCAACATATAATTACAACATGAATTGTTACAACATTTGATATTACATATTGAATAACAAACTAAACATATACATGTACTACCACTAAACTACAGGATCTTAAGACAACAGGTCCACCTGTACAGCAGCTCGCCATACAACTCTCAACTATCCTGGATCTTCAAGAGCATAACCACAACCTAAACAAAAGATTACATGCGGTACACGTCAGCACAATATAAAAGAATATTGTACTGAGTACGCCTACGTGTCTTTTATACACCTCTCATCATATCTTGGCAATAAGATAAAACTAATATACTTGGCAGTAACAGAAGAATATAAGAAAAGCATATACTTGCACAAAGATATTCATTAGCAAAAGAGAACACATATATTTTAAGCACATTTCCATCATATATCTCGTACATATGCCCCCAAGGGCTTTGATGTTTTTAGGCCTTATGATCTACCCCCGAGGAGTTTGTGATCATTATACATGTGATCTACCCCCTAGGAGTTTGTGATCACTTTCTGAGCACCGTGTGCTTTCATATGATGGAGCATATATATTATGTTTGATGTGTCCATAGACATAAGTACGGAGAATCAAGCAACATATCAAGCAAGAACAATCATTTCATCCAATATCATATGCCAAGTATTTTATTACACATATAACACAAGCATATTGTATAATAAGCCAAGTAAGAGGTAATGGCGTACCTTGATCAAGAGATAAACTTAATCATTATATTCATCATGTCATCTATATCTTTGGTCAACCCTGATTAAGACAAGATCATATATCACCATCAGGTTCTCATCATCTTAACCCTACTTATATCCATTTTAGGATTTAGCTTATTTCTTTAGTATATTTACAAATCACTTGCATTCTTGTCTTAGAATTATCATACTGATGTCATTTTCTAGATTATTTACTCATTAACTGATAATCACATTTTCCATCATTATGTGAACCTATTAGCCTTAGGTTACATGCATTAACCTAAATCAGGGTTTCATACCATGTATTAAGGGTCAATCTCATATAACATGAATTTCGTGTACAAAAATGATCTCAGATCTACATATTATCTTCCAGTTACTGATATGAACTTATCATGTAAATTTCACCATTTATTGAGCATGCATGTAATGAATACATTTTATTTAGGGTTAATAGCCCTAGTTAGTCATATAAAGCAAATTACATGATTTCGTGTTTCAACATCATGATTACTGACATCCGATAGATTACAGATATTATTTGTGATTTATTGGTATTTTATCATAATTTTAGGTCGATGTTTGATATTTATTATCTATCAATTAAGCATTTCACAACTAATAAAATATCATTGAGATTACTGTATCAAAATCCTAATATTATACTTCCATGTTGTTCTATGCATTTTTTTGATCAATTTGACATATTATATGTATTTTTCCGATAAACGAGTTATTTACTACAAATTATACAAGATCTGGAAATATTATGGGATTATTACCTTTTTCGACGAATCAGAGGCCGCCATGTGTCCATATTGGGGTGCGGATCCTTACTCCTGCTTGCTAGTGGAGCCGGCCGGTTCAAGGGCACCTGGACCCGGTTCATGGATGGGTTTGGGCGACTGGACCGGGATTCATTACTTGCCCTTTCTCAGGTCAGCGTTGGGACGCCCGACGCCAGCATCCACTCTGCGTTGAGCGCCGCCTCTAGGAGACTAGCGATGAGACCATGAAGGCTAGGTTTCCAATGAGAGATAGGTGATGGTAAGCTTGCCTCTCTCATTCTTCCTCGTCTGTGAATGCCTCTCCTGATCATCCGCACAAGTCGCACACCTCTGTTCTGGGCGTGAGCGAGCCTGCAGCCTTTGCTTGCTCCCAAGCATCGCCGTGGGATTCATATCTCCAGTTGGCTACTGTGATTGCTCCTATGCGTCGTACGCCAGCTTGGTGAGAGATTGGCACCTTTCTGGTCTCCCTTCCTCCGCCATGTGCTCGCCGGCACCAGCGATGGCTGCGGCTACTTACTCCATCCGCCTATATACTGATGAAGACTCCTCGACGTTGCTCCTCCTCCACGTCAAAAATCTTGTTTAGCCTTATTCAGCTTCCTCTCATGTCCGACACCTTACCAAACCACCGCGGCCCCAGCGAAACCACCATCGCATGCCATGGAAGTGTCCTCATTCATCTTCTCAGGAATTCCTTCTTTGTTCCTGCTCCTTCTTCAATATCTCTGTTTCTTGCCGTGGTGAGGACCAAAGACCAACAGAGGCTTGCTTCTTCACTTGGCATTCATGGTCTCAGGGCCAGATCGCACTGCCTCCTCCTCGCTTCTAGATGACATGGTACAGTCCATCTCTGGCGAGGACCGGTAGAGCCTGAGTTACAGGTTCTTTGTCTTGTTCTCCAGACTAACTGACTTCTATAAAGGGTCGGTGGAGAGTACTCAAAAGGCCATCAGGTTGCTGTGGTTAGGAACCCCTCTCTTCCACATTCACCGATCGTGCTTGCGTGCACGATCAATCACTCACCTCGCCTAAACTACATAACCGCAAGGTGAGATGCTTGAATTTCATCTGATTCCAACCATCCAAAGAATTAAGAGAGGGCCACGTGTGGCTCCTAAGTCTGAGGTGCATGACATCAAAGATTATTAGATCTTAATCTACTATATTGAAACGTTGGCCATTGATTGTTCATATTCTAACATGTATAACTTCTTCGCAAAACATACAATGATTATGCAACATTGGTCATAGCTTTGTCACCACTCGATATATACACCATGCTATTTTGGTGCCAATATTCAACTATTAGATCATTCAACCCGCATCTCAAAAAGGCACATAAACAAGGGTATACCAACATAATATTATTGTCACATAAAATCTAAACTTATCTAAATCGTGTGTAACTCATACTATGCCCAATTGTAATACTTTGATTATCTCTCTTAGGTATTTAAAATCCTTAAAAGTTCACTCCATCACATCCTACACACCTTAAAAGAAATTCTGTCCTCAGAATTAATCTAGAAAACCACTTTGTCACATCATATACATCTTAAAAGAACTTTCGTCCTCGAAAGTCAACCATGCTCGTACTCCAAGGAAAACTACCATGTCTTCATCCACATGTAGGCACTATTCTATGTTTAACATATCCGCAAAGGTTACATAGAACCATGTATCCAAAGAACTTTTAGGGGGGTTTTACAACCATCTTGGCACACAAACACTCCATTCAAGGTTAAACTCAAGGTTTAGAAACTTAGGTTATGTCATTACATATCTCATATGCTAGGGTTGCATCCTTATATTTACCCATGCATTAGGATTTCCACATCATATTACCATGTTCTAAATGAGTTAACTAAAATTAACCCATTATATCAAGGTGACATCAACATTATAATGTTGTTCTAATTATCAAACTATATTTTTTCCATCTTTATTAAGCATTAAGATTAACACCTCATGTAACAAGTTTCATTCATATGATCTTATTTCATTGATCATAATAAATTGTAACATTGATTAGTGATTTCATCACAAAATTAGCCAACAATTTTACATTATCATCATTATTCATTTACATGGTTAACCATATATTGATAAAGAGCTTTAAAACATCTCTAAGTTTTCCATCATGTTATATCCGGATATCGCATCTCAAGGTCAAAACATGTTCTTACTTATATTATATCATATTTGTGCTAAACAAACTGATGTGAGTGGCTAATAAAACATATATCAAAACTTCATCTAGCCCAATTGAGGTCCTAACCCTTATCATGAGGGTAGTTACATGCTCAGTCTCTTTGAGCTATCTCCACTCTATGAGTATCTCATAACAAAACTTTATCTTCCCTCCTTTAGTCCAGGGTTCTCAGATTACCTCATTGGAACCAGTGATAACTTTACAAGCTCTAGCCACATAAGCACAAACCAAAACATGCTATGATATACTCTTCATCCTTACCCAAAACTCTCTTATATACACCACTAGATTCCTATGTGGGAAACCACCAACTCGAGCATGAGGCTTCACAGAAACTAACATAGATACCTCCTCCAGGGTCTTGGGCTCTCTCCCTCACCCAGATGGCAGGCACTCATATTCATATTCACATATGCACACATAGCCAGCCTCTCTTTGACTCTAGGGTTTGGCCCTCCCAAGGACATCTAGGGTTTAACAAACTATAGGAATCATGCATAGAGCAACATAACTCATTCACTCAGGAGTATTCTAGTTTAGGACATATCATATCACATATTTCTCATAATTCTCATGTCTTGGAGTTTAGGTTCTCTGACCTTCTCCCTGTGGGTCTTGCTCTCTCTTGAGCTAACCCCAAAACTGGTCCTAACACTAGAGGTCCTCCTTTATAAAAGAGCTTGAGGCTCATGTTGATCCTCATCTTATCTTAACTTAGCATATCTTATCTCATAAAAGAATGCATACTTGCATCATCAAAACTTATCTCAAAACCTCAAATCTGAACTTAGGTCCTCGAAGACAAACATAGATCATCATAACCATCTTATGTCATCTATGCAAGACTTACATCATATCATCAAAACTTATTTCATCTATTCCATCTATCATATATATTCCAACAAGGCTCTAGACATCTAATCTAGAACTACTCTCTCTTCTAGACTGATGTCATTCACTTTCACTTAGGTTTCATGACCACTTCCTACTCGTACATGTGTGGGGACACATTTTTTGTAATACATATATATATATATATATATATAATAAAATATTATATAGTTTTTCTTCGATAAAACAAGCGTCAGAGAAAACTATCGAGGTTCGATCCGTTTGGAATCAAAAACCAAATCCTGAAAATGAGTGTCCCACATATAGTAGAGAGTACAGTGTCATGAAAACTAGTGAAAAGGGTGAGAACAAGGGGTAGACTAGTGTAGCTACTCTAGACAACATGCACAATATGTCTAGGGTTTCTCTTCCCTTGATGCACGTCATTTCCAAATAGTGCAACGTCCCATACCACTGCACTACAAGGAAAGAACAACATCTGAGGACTTGCTATACATCAAGCACCAGTCTATACCTATTTCTCGAACATCTAGGTGCTAACCTAGAGGCTAGGTCAGATCTAGTCTCTAAAATACGACTAATCTAACCCTAAAGATTATTAAGGTTCAAGGTTCTTTAGTTTTGAGTTGCATAATGAGCAAATGTCAGGCTTTGCTATTGTTCATGCTCTAATATCACCTGTGACGTCCCCAGATTTTCTAAAACTTAACCTGATGTGTGACATCCAAATTGAAACCCTCACCTCAGCGAGAATCCCAAATTAAACACACACACTAGGCTAAGAAGAAGAAAGTCAGAGGAAGTTAAAGGAAATACAGTTAGTAGCACATGTACATGAACAATATTAAACCATACACACATGTTCACCATTCAACATATAATTACAACATGAATTGTTACAACATTTGATATTACATATTGAACAACAAACTAAACATATACATGTACTACAACTAAACTACAAGATCTTAAGACAATAGGTCCACCTGTACAACAACTCACCATACAACTCTCAACTATCCTGGATCTTCAAGAGCATAACCAAAACCTAAACAAAAGATTACATGCGGTACACGTCAGCACAATATTCAAGAATATTGTACTGAGTACGCCTACGTGTCTTTTATATACCTCTCATCATATCTTGGAAATAAGATAAAACTAATATACTTGGCAGTAACAGAAGAATATAAGAAAAGCATATACTTGCACAAAGATATACATTTGCAAAAGAGAACACATATATTTTAAGAACATTTCCATCATATATCTCGTACATCTTCCCCCAAGGGCTTTGATGTTTTTAGGCCTTATGATCTACCCCTGAGGAGTTTGTGATCATTATACATGTGATCTACCCCCTAGGAGTTTGTGATCACTTTCTGAGCACCGTGTGCTTTCATATGATGGAGCATATATATTATGTTTGATGTGTCCATAGACATAAGTACGGAGAATCAAGCAACATATCAAGCAAGAACAATCATTTCATCCAATATCATATGCCAAGTATTTTATTACACATATAACACAAGCATATTGTATAATAAGCCAAGTAAGAGGTAATGGCGTACCTTGATCAAGAGATAAACTTAATCATCATATTCATCATGTCATCTATATCTTTGGTCAACCCTGATTAAGACAAGATCATATATCACCATCAGGTTCTCATCATCTTAACCCTACTTATGTACATTTTAGGATTTAGCTTATTTCTTTAGTATATTTACAAATCACTTGCATTCTTGTCTTAGAATTATCATACTGATGTCATTTTCTAGATTATTTACTCATTAACTGATAATCACATTTTCCATCATTATGTGAACCTATTAGCCTTAGGTTACATGCATTAACCTAAACCAGGGTTTCATACCATGTATTAAGGGTCAATCTCATATAACATGAATTTCATGTACAAAATTGATCTCAGATCTACATATTATCTTCCAGTTACTAATATGAACTTATTCTGTAAATTTCACCATTTATTGAGCATGCATGTAATGAATACATTTTATTTAGGGTTAATAGCCCTAGTTAGTCATATAAAGCAAATTACATGATTTCGTGTTTCAACATCATGATTACTGACATCCGATAGATTACAGATATTATTTGTGATTTACTGGTATTTTATCATAATTTTAGGTCGATGTTTGATATTTATTATCTATCAATTAAGCATTTCACAACTAATAAAATATCACTAATATTACTGTATCAAAAGCCTAATATTATACTTCCATGTTGTTCTATGCATTTTTCTGATCAATTTGACATATTATATGTATTTTTCCGATAAATGAGCTATTTACTACAAATTATACAAGATCTGGAAATATTATGGGATTATTACCTTTTTCGACGAATCAGAGGCCGCCACGTATCCATATTGGGGTGCGGCTCCTTGATCCTGCTTGCTGGTGGAGCCGGCCGGTTCAAGGGCACCTGAACCCGGTTCATGGATGGGTTTGGGTGACTGGACTGGGATTCATTACTTGCCCTTTCTCAGGTCAGCGTTGGGACGCCCGACGCCAACATCCACTCTGCGTTGAGCGCCGCCTCTAGGAGACTAGCGATGAGACCACGACGACTAGGTTTCCAGTGAGAGATAGGTGATGGTAAGCTTGCCTCTCTCATTCTTCCTCGTCTGTGAATGCCTCTCTCGATCATCCGCACAAGTCGCACACCTCTGTTCTGGGCGTGAGCGAGCCTGCAACGTTTGCTTGCTCCCAAGCACCGCCGTGGGATTCAGATCTCTGGTTGGCTAGTGTGATTGCTCCTCTGCATCGTGCGCCGGCTTGGTGAGAGATCGGTGCCTTTTTGCTCTCCCTTCCTCCGCCATGTGCTCGCCAGCACCAATGATGGCTGCGGCTGCTTACTCCGTCCTCCTATTTACTGATGAAGACTCCTCGACGTTGCTCCTCCTCCATGTCTAAAATCTTATTTAGCCTTCTTCAGCTTCCTCTCGTGTCCGACACCTTACCAAAACACCAGGCCCCAGTGAAACCACCATCGCAGGCCATGGAAGTGTCCTCATTCATCTACTCAGGCATGCCTTCTTTGTTCCTGCTCCTTCTTCGATATCTCTATTTCTTGTCGTGGTGAGGACCAAAGACCAACAGAGGCTTGCTTCTTCACTTAGCATTCGTGGTCTCAGGGCCAGATCACACTGCCTCCTCCTCGCTTCTAAACGACATGGTACTGTCCATCTCTGGTGAGGACCGGTAGAGTCTGAGTTACATGTTCTTTGTCTTGTTCTCCAGACTAACTGACTTCTATAAAGGGTCGGTGGAGAGTACTCAAAAGGCCATCAGGTTGCTGTGGTTAGGAACCCCTCTCTTCCACGTTCACCGATCATTCTTGCGTGCATGATCAGTCACTCACCTCGCCTAAACTACATAACCACAAGGTGAGATGCTTGAATTTCGTCCGATTCCAACCATCCAAAGAATTAAGAGAGGGCCACGTGTGGCTCCTAAGTCTGGGGTGCATGACATCAAAGATTATTAGATCTTAATCTACTATATTGAAACGTAGGCCATTGATTGTTCATATTCTAACATGTATAACTTCTTCGCAAAACATATAATGATTATGCAACATTGGTCATAGCTTTGTCACCACTCGATATATACACCATGCTATTTTGGTGCCAATATTCAACTATTCGATCATTCAACCCGCATCTCAAAAAGGCACATAAACAAGGGTATACCAACATAATATTATTGTCACATAAAATCTAAACTTATCTAAATCTTGTGTAACTCATACTATGCCCAATTGTAATACTTTGATTATATCTCTTAGGTATTTAAAATCCTTAAAAGTTCACTCCATCACATATAAGCTATCTATATCCACATCATCATCATCATCCTCAACATTAGGCTCATAGTCATCGTCTCCATCTGAAGGTGCAACAACATCACCTTCATCACTGGAGTCACCACCAGAACCACCAGAGCCATCACCATCTTTAGATGCAACACCATCATCCTCACCATCACCATCATTAGCAGTCTCATCATCCACCTAGTCAGGCATCTCCTCATCCATAGAAGGTCTGAAGTGATGACTGGGCCAACGAGCATTCTGCTCATCCCAAGTCATACCAAGAGCATAGAGCTCATTGGCCTGAGGGAAGGAAGGAGCAGAATTACCAAGACTGGTAAGCAGAGTGGCCAAGGGGACAATAGGCAGAGGTAGGATGATTGGAGCAGGTCCACCAGCAGCAGAGGGTGTGGGAGCAGCAGTGGAAGGCTCATGTGTAGGGTAGAAGTGATTGTATGCATATGATGCATAATCACTACCGGGGTACGGGTGGTAGGTGGGGTATGGGTGTGCACATGATAATTTCATGTTAGACATGATTGAACATAAATCCTAGTGCAGATGCTCCTAGACCTGGATGTTGTATGCATGTTGGTGTATCATATAACCCATGAGGGATTCATTATACACACGGAATGAGGCACGTCTAGGTCAGGTAGGTTGAGGAGGTGGAGGAGCTTGGGTTGAGGTAGAGGCAGGTGCAGCTGAGGCAGAAGCAGAGGGTGAGGCATCGGGTTTGGTGGAAGAAAATATAGGCACACATTTCTAAATAGTGGTCTCACTGATACACACTCCCTTCTTGGCAGGTATGTAGTGGAAGTCAGAGAAGAGTGATTTCTTAGTGGCGAACTGGAAAAGACCACATATCAGGGTAGGATAAGGAGGATGGGTGCAACAAGTGTTCTTGCCAGAGTCAAAGCAAGTCATGTGGTGGAGGATGTATCTAGACCACTTGACTCTGGCATTCTCTAAGTGGTCGTACATTATCACATTAGTGTTTTTTGCAATATCCATTTGATTTTTCTTTGGGTGGATGATGTAGTTGACCACTAGGGCTAATATACACTTCTTGAGATCTAAGGAGGAGAAGGGTAGGGTGTTATTCTTCTTATAGCGAACATCAAGTTTCTTCAAGTAATGATGGATATCGGGAAGTGTGATCTCGTTTTGCTTATAGAAACCTTCAGGGTCCAGCAGGTCGAAATACTCACTATAATCCTTACACCAGGTATCATTTTCATCAGCTCCTAAAAAGAAGATATTCAGAATATCCTTCAAGATTTGGAATTTCTTCCCAGCAATCATATAAGTAAGGATAACTTGAGTATTCAGAGGGGGTACAAGGGAGTCATATTCCAATGCAAATTTGTGTAGAATTCGTGAACGACTTTCGTTCTAGACATTGAATTGTGAAAGCACTCACGCTCGACACCCAGGGCAAATAGGTGATGAACTTGGAGCAACCTCACCACTTGATCGATGATGGCTTGACGCCTAGGGCTAGGCTCAAAAAGGGCTCTAAAAGGAAAAGGACTCCTAGGAAGAAGGTCCTTATACCGATTTACAACCTCAATTGAGACAAAAAAGGTCTCATCGAAAGGAAACAAGTGGGAAGATGAGGAGGAGGATGGTGCATTGCTAGGGGCGACTCTCTTACTTCTATTTGAAGCCATGGAGGTGAAAAGGAGAGGAATAAGAGATCAAATGCACAAACTACTCCACCAAAAATGTTCACACACCTAGGTTAAGCTAGGGGGAAGGTCTAGGAAGGTCTCACTAGGTCGGATAAGGGCTATGTTAGGGAAGGGAAGATCGAGGGATGAGAGCTTAGGGCTAGAAGGAGTGGAATCGATTGACTATTCTCTAGTTGAGAGGGAGAATAGTCGACCGAACCCAACTTAAGTGGCTTCAGCCCGCCGATCGGTCAAGTTCTATGAGGTGGAAACTCAACTGATTGGTCCTTTTTAAAAAAGCTCTCTACCATGGATCGGCCTAGTTTGTCCCGGGGAAACTCGACCGATGGTCAACCTGACCTAAAACCATCAAACTTAATTTCTAGCCATTTGAATGCTAATTAAAATTATTTTTAAGTCCATTATGTATATTGAACATACTTAGACACATATCACTTATCATTGGGTACTATATTTCTATAAAATAAGAGTTTGCAAAAAATACTTAAAAATAAGAGAAAAATAAGGCAATATGAACAAGAAAAACCAATTTTAAGCATATTAGCAAGAAAAGATGATCAAGATAGATGCAAAACATATATGATAGATGACTACTAGCTAGAAGGCATATCACATTCATTCAAAGAAGTTATAAGCAATTTTGATCTAATAAAATTAAATTGCTCTCTAGCTAGAGGTTTAGTGAAAATGTGCGCCAACTGATTTTCCGTGTCCACATTCATGATATAAATATCCTTCTTGGAAATGTGATCACAAAGAAAGTGATGGTGAACCTCTATATGTTTATATCTACTATGCAATATAAGATTTTAAGACAAGTTAATTGCACTAGTATTATCACAATAGATAGGAGAAGCATCAAAATGAATGTGAAAGTCTTGGAGCATTTGTTTCATCCATAGGAATTGGGCACAAAAACTCCCAGTTGTAATGTACTCAGCCTCGGTGGTTGATAATGCCATGATTCTCTGTTTCTTAGAGAACCAAGACACCAAGCATGGTCATAGGAGGAAATAAGTGTCACTTGTGTACTTTCTATCAATCAAGCAGCCTGCATAATCGACATCACTATGGGAAGTAAGAGTAAAGTCCCTTGACTTGGGATACCATAGTCCAAAATTTTGAGTTTTGGCTAAGTACTTTAGAATCCTCTTAACAACTTTTCTTAGGATTTGATTGAAATCTAGCACACAAGCCAACACTATACATTATGTCAGGTCTAGAGGTAGTTAAGTAAAGTGAACTTCCAATCATACCTCTATAAAGCTTCTCATCTACCTTTTCACCTTCTTCATCTTTATCGATTTTGGTGGTGTTTGACATGGGTGTGTCCATCGACTTGGTATTATCCATCCCAAAGTGCTTAAGTAGTTCATTGGTGTACTTGCCTTGGTTGATGAAGTGCCCATCTTTTGTTTGTTTGATTTGAAAGCCGAGGAAGAATGTGAGTTCACCCATCATACTCATCTCAAACTCAATCTGCATAAGATCACTAAATTCTTTGCAAAGATCAAGGTTAGTTCCGCCAAAAATGATATCATCAACATATATTTGAATGATAAAAAAAAATTTTAGAAGTGTGTTTTAGAAACATGGTAGAATCCACTTTGCCCATGATATAACCATGATCTAACAAAAAGTTCTTTAATTTCTCATACCAAGCCCTTGGTGCTTGTTTGAGTCCATAGAGAGATTTTTGCAACAAATAAGCATGGTTAAGTAGACTATCATGTTCAAAGCTCGTAGGTTGTACAACATACACTTCCTCCTCAATTGTACCATTCAAAAACACACTTTTAACATCCATTTGATACAAAAGAAAATTTTTATGACTAGAAAAAGCAAGCAACATACGAATGGACTCAAGTCTAGCTACAGGTGCATATGTTTCCTCAAAGTCAATACCTTCCCATTGATTGTAGCCTTGAGCCACTAACCTTTGCTTTGTTTCTTACCACTTTGCCACTTTCATCTAGCTTGTTGTGGTAGACCCATTTGGTGCCAATGATCTTTCTATCACTTGGTCTTGGAACAAGGGTCCAAACTTTTTTCTTCTCAAATTGTTCCAGCTCCTCTTGCATAGCTAGGACCCATTCTTCATACCCAAGAGCTTCCTTGATATCTTTAGGCTCTAGTTGTGAGATGAAGGGGATGTTGGCTTATTCTTTGTTGAATGCAGCCCATGTCTTAACTCTCTCAAATGAATCACCTAAAATCAGCTCCTTAGGATGATTCTTTGCAAACTGGGGAGTTGGATCCTTCTTTTCATCATCTTTGTCTTCTTCTTGAGCAACAACCTCTTTTCCCTTTTGGGTGATGTTGAGTTATTTAAGGATAGGAATCACTTCATCTGTAACATCATCATTTGAAATAATATCTTTGGGAATAGAGGGGTTAGTCTCAATAAAATTTACATTAATATATTCTTCTACCTTAGAAAGATCAACATTATAAACTCTATATGACTTTCTAGTAGTGCTATAGCCAAGAAAGAAAGCCTTATACAATTTCAGATCAAACTTGTTAAGAGAATCTTTTGTATTCAAAACAAAAAAAGGACATTCAAAAATATGGAAATACTTGATAGAAGGCCTCCTATTACACCATAGCTCATAGAGGGTTTTCTTAAGTGAGGGATGAGTGAAAACACAGTTTTGCACAAAATAAGAGGTACTGATAGCTTCAGCCCAAAACTTCTTAGGAGTGTCATACTCAAGAAGCATGGTCCTAGCCATCTCCTCTAGAGACCTATTTTTCCTCTCTACAACCCCATTTTGTTGAGGTGTTTGAGGTGAAGAAAAGTTATGTGCATAACCTAGTTCTTGACAAAAATGCTCAAACAGCTCATTTTCAAATTCTTCCCCATGGTCACTACGGATGGAAATAATCCGACAAGAAGCTTCATTCTCAACTCATTTGCAAAAACTAGAAAAAACATCAAGCGTATCACTCTTTGAAATGAGAAAGAAGGTCTAAGTATATCTAGAGAAATCATCAATAATAATAAGATAATACTTGGAACCACGAAGCAATTACATTCTCATTGGTCCAAATAGATCAATATGAAGAAGCACAAGAGCTCTCGTAGTGCTAAGGACTCCTTTGTATTTGAAGGAGGACTTGGTTTTCTTTCTTTATGTACAAGGTTGGAATTCTTCATCCTTTTCAAAATCTAATTTAGGAAGTCCCTTGACTAAGCCCTTTTTGTTCAACTTCTTTAATTGATGCACATTTACATGACCAAGCTGGTAGTGCCAAAGAGAAATATCATTTGAATTGGCTACAAGGCATCTACCAACCACAAGCTTAATATAGTTAAGAACAATAACATAAATATTACCACTTCTAGTTCCCTTATATATAACTTGGTAGGTGAGGGAATCTAGAATCAAACATTCTAAAGCAGTAAATAGTATAAGGTACCATTATCACAAAGTTGACTAACACTTATTAAATTGTGATGTAGGCCATCTACAAAAAGAACATTCTTGATGCATAAGGATTCACCTACATCACCCTCACCTTTGACTTAACCTTTCTTATTATCCCCAAAGGTGGCAGATTCTCCTTTCTTCTTTGTGAAATTATTGAAATGTCTTATGTCATCGGTCATGTGCTTTGTGTAGCCACTATCAACAATCCATATATCTTTTCCCTACAAGAAAGGAGAATCACTACTACAGAAACAACGTTCAACATCGCTTTTAGAGGCGTCGACTTTTTAGTAAAACCGATGCTGTTAACTTTCAACGTCGGTTAATAAGGACATCCGACGTCTATATTTGAAGACCAGCCAGACACATGTATCGCTTTTCATTCAATGTCATTTGAAGAAAAGAAATCGACGCCTAAAGTAGCCTACGAAATCCAATTTTTTTGAGCAAAAAAAAATTGCACCAAAGTATCAGATACAACATCGGTGTTTTACCTAATAACTGACCCTGAATGAAGATAAAATTTGCGCCAAACATTCCAATATGGGCGTCGGTTTTCTTAGAATAACCGACGCTGATAAGTTTTCACGCGTTGTACCCGCAAAAATTTTCACCCCTATTTGGCGTCGGTTCCCTACGGAAATCGACGACTATGGTCAGAATTCGAGAACATTTTGTTTTTGTCGGCATATGAGGATAGTCGTCGATTTTGTATAAAAACCGACGACTATAATTGAGTATCGGTGTCAGTTTTTTATTTATAACTGACACATTTTGTTATAAGCGTCATTTTTTAAATTAACCAACGCTTATTTAACTTAATAGAACCCCCGCGAAGCAGACTCTTCCCCTTACTCTGTTTCATTGTGATTGAGAATAGGTCTGGCGATTTCGCCGCCACACTCTCCCTGCTGGCCGCCGCCACCCTCTCCCTACTCACCGCCATCGGTGCCCCCTGCCCTCCGCTGGCTCCCTTCCCTCTATGCTCACCGGCTCTCTACCCTCTGCCACCTGGACACCTGCTGTTGCCCTCTGCCTCCCAAGGATGCACGCCTAGCTGCTCCGGCTGTGGGACGCACGCCTAGCTGCTCCGGCTGCCAGCTCGCTACTCGATTTTTGCCACCGCTGTTGCTCCTCATACTACCGCTGCTATTCTCCATGCTACTAGCTGCTCCACAGGTAGCCCATGCCCCTCTTCTTGTTCTTTCTGCTCCCGCTCCTTACCAAATGGATTAAGGCAAGGCCACGACCGTGTGGGCAGCACAGCTGTGGTCGGCCAACATAGCCATGACCGTGCTAGCCCACACGGTCGTGGCCTTGCTTTTATCCATTTGGTAAGGAGGGAGCAGGATACATTTGCAATTAAATCTCTAATTTTGTAGTGATGTGTCACCCTAACATCTACATGAATCCCTATTGTACGATGTAGATTGATGATAATGCATGAGCTAGTTTGAAATTTTGAAATCAATTATGAATCTCTCCATCCCTAGGTCATACTAATTTATGTATAATCTTTATCTTGATGATGAACATGCATGGACACTTGAAATGTTGAAATCAATGTTATAGAATGACAACACATGTATTTGTTGGCCTAGAAACCCAACCAAGATTTACTCATTAGGAGTAAATCTTGGATAGTCCCCGGTTTGGGACTGTTCTTGAACACCTAATCTCACTTAGGATGTAAGTGTATAATGTGTATTGGGTTTTCAAGAAAATTTCGGTAGTACTTAGAGAACAACGGGGAAATGCTGCCGAAATTTTCTTGAAAATCCAATACACATTATACACTTACTAGTGAGATTAGGTGTTCAAGAATGGGATAGGTGGTACACATTTATTATATATAAGAATGACAACACATGTATTTGTTGGCCTAGAAACCCGTCCAAGATTTACTCATTAGGAGTAAATCTAGGATAGTCCCCAGTTTGGGACTGTTCTTGAACACCTAATCTCACTTAGGATGTAAGTGTATAATGTGTATTTGGTTTTCAAGAAAATTTCGCCAGCATTTCCCCATTTGTTCTCTAAGTACTTAGAGAACAAACGGGAAAATGCTGCTGAAATTTTCTTGAAAACCCAATACACATTATACACTTACTAGTGAGATTAGGTGTTCAAGAATGGGATAGGTTGTACACATTTATTATATATAAGAATGACAACACATGTACTTGTTGGCCTAAAGTTTTAACCATGCAAAAACACTAACCCTAGATCCTAATCTTGTTGTAATATATACTTGTTTTCTCTTTGATCATAGAATGGATAGATCATGGATGTCCATTCACAATCGCTGCACCCTAGAGTTTATATCTGGTCTTGACCAGTTTATTATATTTGCCAAGGAACATAGGAAAACAACATGGAGATAGGTTCTACTGTCCATGTAGGCATTGCGGTAACAACTTGAAAGTCAGTACTGGTGACGAAATCAAAAGTCATGTCATGTGCAACGGGATTATACAAGGCTATACAGAATGGCACTGGCATGGAGAGATTTTAAACCTGAAACCAGTGGATGTCGATAGCCGTGCTTGTGTGGAAGAAGAAATTGCCTCCGATGATGTAGATGTGAATGAACCAGTTCCAGTAGACATCATTGATGCGATGTCGAATAGTTGTGGGGTAGAGCACACTGATCCACCTCCCATTTTTAGAAACATTGTGCATGATGCTGATATATCATTATACACAGGTTGTACTAAGTTTATGAAGCTTAGCGCCGTGTTGAGATTGTATAAGCTGAAAGCTAACAATAGATGGAGTGACAAAAGCTTCACTTCATTGTTGTCTTTGTTGAAAGAAATGCTTCCTGAAGGAAACGAGCTGCCAATCTCAACATACTAGGTAAAGAAATTGTTGTTCCCAATGGGAATGGATGCCAAGAAGATACACGCATGCCCGAATGATTGTGTATTATTTCAAAAGTACTATGTGGATTTGAAAGATTGTCCAAAATGTGGTGCGTCACGGTATAAATTGATGACTTCGGGGGAGTCCAAAATAGGTTCTCCTTCCAAGGTGATGTGGTATCTACCTATAATATTCAACGCTTGTTTGCCAATCTGATAGATGCGAAGAATTTGAGGTGGCATGCAGATGTTAAGAAAAATAATCAGTCAATCCCTATCACTTTATGTCATTGTAAAGAAATAAGAGCAATGTAAATGATGATGTGTAATATTATTTCTCTATTAACAATGTATGTATCTATTTATCTAGAGTTGTGTACATGAAAGTGTGAGAACTAGAATGAATATTTAGATATATATTTATTATTGAAACCAGATTAGAGGAATCAAGGTTTAAATTCCCTTGTAAATTTAGTTTATGTGTTTGAATGTGATACATTAGAGTTTGAAATTAGAAAAAGTTAAGAGTGATCTTGTATTTTGTTTAGTCCTCAGTTTATGCCATAATATCATGATTAATGGTTAGTGTGGATGTGGGTGTAACACCATGAATCTCTTATATAAAGGGGATACATCCCTCATGGTAAGACATATATTTTTTACACAACTTGTGAGACAAGTTAGCCATTACATCTCTCTTGAAGAGAGAAAAAGAAACCCTAAGGATGTTGCCCAATGTAGGAGAAGAAAGGGAGTTTTGGGATGCCTACCACGCCAACAACTCTTTTTCCTATTAGAATTGGTGTCCAAGGTGGTGCACCACATTCTCCCTCATCAGCGTAGACAAAGTAGAGCTCAAGATACATGTGCATAGGCTTGGAGAAACCATTCTGCAAGAAGACAATCATGCAACAACTTAGTGGCCAATCTGATTCTTCTTTCTTATCCATCCAGATTTCTTAGTGGCCGTTCCAGATCTAGATCTAGAAGATCATGTTCTTCACCGACAAAATATGTGTCTAGTTGTTAGACAACTAGTATGTACAAAGCTATCACCTTTATCCCTTCTTATGTCTTTTGTTCACTGATGTTTTATAACTATGACATGTCCTACGATTTGGGTAAAAATGAAAGATTCTTTATTCTGATGCCGCACTTCCCCCAAAACCCTATAGTGGTATCACAGTCGATGATGTACACTTCAAAAGTTAATTTGGGTTTCAAACCGCAAATTAATAATTCAATGGATTTGGTGCAAAATTCTATCCATGATAGTCACCTAATGTCATATATGATTTGTATTACATATACCAATGTAACACCTTGAAAATTGATTTCATTTGGTGGATGTGGATATGGGAATTAGACCATTGTGGTGTGATATTAAACATGTAATATTGAATTTTTGATTTTGATTAGACACCATGCAACATGTATATTTCCTCCATGACATCTGCTCTCTATTCATTCTCCATGTAAATTTTAATTATGCAATTAAATAGGATGATGTAAAAACATCATTGGTGGACCATGAGGAGACAAACAAAATCTCACTCCTAAGAGTATGGTCTTTGGAGGGTTCATGATCAAGATAAGACAATGGATCAACAACAACACATGATCTGCCCAAATCAAGTCTTCTGATTTGGATGAACAGCTTGCCTGATGGGCAATTAGAAACCCTAAAAAGAGTAGATTGAAGATTATTGGGATAAAGAGAGGCATTCTCTCCCCCTCTCCCACGCCCGTGACGAAGGTCGAATGTCCAGAAGGGTGGTAAACCAAGGCAGAAGCTGGGATTCAAACCCAGATCCCTTCGTGAGGAAACACCGTGCTTGACCACTTGAGCCACTCCTTGTCGACCAGATTGAAGATTATTGTATGTGAATATCTTAGTTATTTTTCTACAACACTTGTTGGCTCAAGTTGTTGTACTAGTTTCCATATTTTTTATCGCATGTAGTGATTGTTATAGTATATTATATGTTTAATAATATATATATATATAATATATATAATAGTGGTTGGATATATAAACATATATATATATATACCTCAATATAATATTGATGTTAAAGATTCCTTCCAATTTTGATGCACATGAAAACCTTTTTAGACTAAGTGTGGGCATGCCAAGTGTGGGGCACCGTCTACCACGAGAAAGTTTGATAAGAAGTATGTGGGCCTACCAAACATGTTGCATGAATTACTATATCGACCTTGGGTTGGACTTGACTAGGTGATCTTAATGCGACTACACACCTAAAGGCATAAATATGGTATATAATTCATATGATGAATTATTGGCATGGAGTTGTGAAACCATCTATAGAAGAACTGCATATGATATAATTTTTAATTATTACCTACTTTTATAATTAAGTTACATGTGTTGTCGTTGACTGAGCAATAAGTTGATGTAATTTGGATCTTGTCTCAGTAGAAGATTGCTCATTGTAATCTTTCTGAAGTAATGGCGATGGCAATCGATGTGAATAAAATAGTGGGAGCATAATTAATTAAATTCCAAATTAATTCTATAAATCATATTATTGTAATAAAATTAAGTTTTATAATAATTTATTGACTCATGCAACATATCTTCTACGTAGATAATAACAAACACAACCCATAATCCGTTTATACTATGATCAATCCTTGAGAAACAGAAATTTAATGAGAATAACTTTATTGATTTTTTGAGGACATTGAGCATTGTTCTCACTAATGAGCATAATCTCTATGTCCTAGACACACCAATACATAATGAACCAACTTCGAATGTTCCTAGAGAAGAAAGGGACTCTTACAAGAATCATTCTAGACACTACGAGCATCCTATGCTTGATGCTTTTCTCCATGAATTGTGAGCTTCAGAAGTAATATGAGAACATGGATGTTATTGAGGTGATAAGACATCTCAAGAACATGCTTCAATAATTGGTAAGGCAAGAGAGGTATGTGCCTCCAAGGCCCTATTTAAGTGCAAATTGGCAAAAGGTGATCCCGTTGAACCCCATGTACTCGATTTAATTAGGTATGTGAAAAGTTTTGCAAGACTGGGATTTCCTTTAGGTCAAGAGTTGGCCACATATGTAATCCAACAATCATTGCCATATTCATATAATTAATTTTTCATGCATTACAACATGAACAGTTTAAGATGTAAGCCATTTCTTGATCTACTTGTCATGTTGAGAACTGCTAAGGAGGAAATCAAATACAAGCCCAAATCTGAGATGATGGCTAACAAAAGAAAAGGAAAATCCAAGGGAAAATGCAAATCTAGAAAAGGTTACAAAGCTATCTAAAAGTATTCTGTACTTATAGCAAAAGGAGGGGTGGCTAGGGAGGCAATTGTCACCATTGTCACCAGGTTGGACATTGGAAGAGAAATTGGCCTCTCTAGCTTGAAGAAATGAAGAAAAAGAAGTAGTGATAGATATCTCCACATTAGGTATATGTGTTAATGAAATAAAATTATCTACTTATTCATTATAGGCATTGTATGTTGGTAGTGGATCTCACGTATATTCAGATGTGCAAGATCGGAAAAGAAGTAGACCCATGAACAAAGGGGAGGTGGAACTACACATTGCAAATGGAGCAAGAGTTGCTTCCACTACAGTAGGAACCTATTGTTTATATCTATCCAGTAGAGTTAGAGAACATCTATGGGGTACCTTTCATTAATAGAAACATTATCTTATATATTGTTTGGGTAAGAATGGTTTTGTTATTCTACTAAAGAAGGATCGTATTTCCATTTATAAAGATGAGATATTTTATGGAAGTGTCCCTATGTATTATGGTCTTTGTTTATTAGATATGGATACACATTTATATAACATAGATACCAAAAAGTTAACACTCAATGACTTAAACATAACATATCTTTGGCACTATCCTCTAGGTCACATAAATGAGAAGCGTATTTCTAGACTCCATAAAGATGGTTATCTGGACTCTTTTGATTTTGAGTCAATAGAGACATGAGAATCTTGTTTATTGGGTAAGATGACAAAAACACCTTTCACTGGTAACAGTTAGAGAGCTACTAATTTATTAGGACTCATGCATACTAATGGGTATGGACCTTTTAGAACAAGTGTTAGAAATGGGTATAAGTACTTCATCACTTTTATCAATGAGTTCAACATGTGTATCGTATGAAACACAAATCAGAATCATTTGACAAGTTCAAGGAAGTCATGAATGAAGTATAAAACCAACTCAGAAAAGTAGTTATAGCACTCCGATCAGAACATGGTGGTGAATATCTTAGCCAAGAGTTTGAGATCCTTCTGAAGGAACCACACCTTATTGGACATGACATGATCAATGATGAGTTTAGTTGATATTCTAATTTTTTTGGGGGTTGCGCTCTTATAACCACTACATTTACACTTAATCGTATACCTTCTTTATCCATGGAAAAGACACTGTATGAGATATGGAATGCGAAACATATTAATATCTCTTTCATGAAAATTCATGGTTGTGAACCTTATGACAAGAAGTAATTCTGTGAAAAAGTTGGACCCAAAATCAGATGAATGTATCTTTGTTGGATATCCATTGGAATCTAAGAGTTACTACTTCTATATTCCATCTGACAAGAAAGTGTTTGTTGCTAGATATGTTATATTTCTAGAAAAGGAATTTATTTGCAGAGGAACCAATGGGAGAAAAGTAGAACTTAAGAAGTTTAAGACAAATAAGACACCATTGAATCTATGGAGGTAGATAAGGAACAAGTGGAACCGCAAACTGTTGTGGAACCCTAAGTCCCTATTGTAGCAAATAAACCTCCAAGGTCTAGTGAGGCACGTCTTGAGCTAGAGAGATATGGATTTCTCACGACTCAAGAAGACAATGTGTTGGTCATTGAGAATGATGAGCCAACAACCTACAATGAGGCTAATTTGGGACTGTATTCTGAGTATTGGCTTGAGGCTGTGAGTTCTAAGATTAAATACATGTATGTAAACAAGGTATGTGTTGACTCAAGGTCATTTAGGTCAATGTTGACTCACATCTAAATTGACTAAACCCATGTTTTTATGATGACTAACCATTCCACATATTGGTGTCTAATGTCTCTACTTGAGTGATTTCAGATTAGGTATAGACACACTCCAAATGCCCTATCTTGTGCATATCAAATTGGAGAAAAGACAAGTCAAAGTCAATACAAGTGTACATTTTTGTAATATGATGTAAAACCATTAGAATCATGTTGTAAACCACTTGTAATGATTGTATGACTTGTAATTAAGCTTAGAAAAAATCAGGAGCACTTAGATCGAATGTTTAAGCACTCAAAAGCCATTTTCCAAAATTCACAACAGGCTATTCATCGGTCAAGTTCTGTGAGTTGCAAACTCGATTGATCTTGATTGGATCTTGAAAACGACTTTTGATCGGCCGAGTTTACACTTCACAGAACTCGATTGATGGAGTACCTGACCAATTCGATTTTCATTGGTCGGTCGAGTTTCCCAGGACAAACTCGATCGATGGTCTGAATATCGGCTTTGTCTTTTTCTCTATTGGTCGAGTTACCTTTATAGAAACTCGATCGATTGCACTGTACAGAAAAGTGCAGAAAAGTGCTTCTAGCCATTGTGGAGTTGCAACAAGTGAAAATATATCTGTTGCAAGCCACAAAATGGCTAGTTTTCGGCCCCAAGTGTTCCCAAAAGCTTCTAGGCATCCTCAACTATAAATAGGAACCCTTAGGCTTCATCCCATGGTTAGCCAAGCACTATGAAGGTCCCTATTCTATAGTTGAGTGATCCTACAACCTCCTCTCTCTCTCTAAGCTTAATCACTTGCTACATCCATTAGAGTGAGTAGGATATTTGTAAGAGAGCTCGTCCTACATGTATATCTTATGAGACTCTGACTTCCACCACCTCCCTTTCTCTCATTTCAACCATGAAGATGAAGGTTCTCTCTCTTGGCTAAGAGAGGTGAAGAAGAAAAAGGGAATGCATCCCTTGGTGAAGATCAAGGCTAAAGACTTGGAGCAAGAGTGGGTAAGACCTTGGTGAAGGCAGAAGACTCCTTGCTCAAGTGGGTAAGTCCTTGGTGGAAGCTTCTCCAAGTGAAGGTGAAGTCAAAGGCGGAAGATCCAAGTAGAGTGGGTAATCCTTGCAAGGCTGAAGACTTGTGCAAGAGTAGGTAAGTCCTTGGTAAGGTTGATGTGACGACCGTCTTGCGGAAACAAGATTAACTAATGCGGAAGCATTCATCAAGCAGCGGATTAGCGAAAATCACTAAAAATTAAAGCCTTTTTACCAAAATATCCATTGAAGAAAAACTTTCTCACATAGAACCAAAGTAACATAATTACATTCTTGTTCACAGGTACATATTCTGTATCATCTCCTTTTGAGAATTACAAGAATTAACTGTCCTGTCAGGCTAAACACAGGCAGTATAAAATCTCGAGGCTCTAAGCCAAAACTCCGATTGAATCATTTAAAACTCCGAGGACCTGAGTGTACAGAGACGACACATATGACTACTATCTATATGACTTGACAGACAATATCTCCACCTGAGATCTGATTGCTGTCCTTGTTGTTGTTGTTGCTGCTCTTTTTCTGATCTTAGGGATTTCCTGCCTTGCCTCCCATACATACCTAAAAATGTTTCCCACGGGGGTGAGACAATTGAAAATTGCCCCAGTGAGAGATATAACTCTCCGCCAAAACATTGTTATTGCAGTTTATTAAATTAAAACTAAGTAGGGGTTACTTTTACCATATCAGGAAGAATTATTCATCATAGAACAGAATAAGATAATCTCTATTCTCAAGGAGAGCATTGCATCTACCCATGGTAGATAAGTAATTCATCTGTCTACTTTGCAGAGAATATAAAGAGACATAAATAACATTTATCCGCTAAGGAATGCACAAAGAAATGCAACATCAGCCAATGAATCTCTGTATTCAATCCTTAAGCAAACATGCTATACGACTGATTACATTTTACAATCATATTTAAGCTCTGAGGAGATGAGGTATACTGCTCATACTCCAACCGGCCATTGCGAAGTCAAAACTGGTACCATACATAGGTCTAGGGAAGAGTTGGGTTCCCATGACCTCACTGCCTCCCGGTTAGTGCGAGAGAACCTGCAGGACATCTCGTGTCTCTGCTACATAGCTAGCCAGGGTATACTGGAAACTTCTCTATAGAGGCAGTGTCAGCTGCTCTCTCTTCGCGATCATGAGATTTCATGTTTATCTCCATCGATCCGGTATTAACCTTGGGAGATGTGTACAACATCTGGCCCAAATCATCGGGAGATTAGTGATACATCTATCCTGACCTATTCATGAAGGATTTGAGAGGTTTCTTGTTTACCTCCTCACAATCACTTCAAGAGGACGTAAGGATATTTTCACCCATTGACCCCCGTATATTCAAAAATATACGAAATCCAGGATATGCTGCGGAGCAACCTGTTTCACCATCACCTATTCCTGACGATGATGGATCTATGGTCAGAGCACTACATGAATAGATTTCACTTGATTAATTAAGTACATTATCATATTCTTTTAGCATCAGTCAAGTTCTCAAACATATTTTATTCAGTCAAATGCTATAAAGAGACATGTACCACTTTCATCAGATACTTATTCACATGGCTCAGAAGCCATTCACATCTTATCACCTCTCACTAGGCAACAACTTTATTCACATGGCGCACAAGGCCATTCACATCTTGTCACTTCTCACTAGGAAACAACTTTATTCACATGGCTCACAAGTCCATTCACATCTTGTCACCTCTCACTAGGCAACAACTTTATTCACATGGCTCATAATCCCATACTAATCTTGTTACTTCTTTCTAAGTGACAAAAACATAATGGCACATATGGCTAATGAACTATTATCAAATAAACATCATAGCTCATACCTGACTATGATCATCACCTCATGAGACATGCATGATTGTCACACATGATAATAGACTCATCAAGTTCACAACACATCATGCAAAACAGGGTAAAACCACTATTCCCTTACCAAGGTTAGGGTTTACCATCAATTAGGGCTTTTCATCCTTTTACCCAAAGCTAGGGTTAGGATCACCATTTCACATATAATTAGGTTTTCATATTTGTATTATCACTCCAACCCTAATTTATTGCTACACTCCTCTGGGAGCATTTATTGATATCATAAGTATTCATTCATACTTATTACATTCATCATGTATCATTAAATGATTATCATTACAAGGTATGAGTTTCTCTCTCATCCTTAGGTTGGAAATTAACAAAACAACCATGTTAAGTCACTTTCAATTCAGCTCTAAGTCAAGAATAGAGCACCACAGCCGTGTAACCAAGAACGGCCGTGCAAAGGGAAGCCACCACGGCCGTGCTGCCTTGCACGGTCGTGCAAAGTGAATCCACCACGGCCGTGCTACCTAACACGGTCGTGCTACAGGAGTTCACCTCATGAATCATATTCAAGTATGAATTCTATTATTTCATTAGGGATTAGGGTTTCACATACCATCTCCCTTCTTTAGAACAGAGATTGCATATAGAATCACCCTTCATTAGGGATTTCATATCACATTGCCCATAATTAGGGTTTACTAATCATTCCCAATTAGGGTTTCTCATGAAATCACCCTCAATTAGAATTTCACATGGATACACCCTCAACTAGGGTTTCACTAGGATACACCCTCAACTAGGGTTTACTATTCATCCTAATTAGTGATTTCATATGTAGACAACCTCTTATTAGGTTATATATGGAATCAACCTCAATTAGGGTTTACATCATGTATTGGAATCCATGCATTTGTTATGCATTATTGATTAGTACCATTAAGGATGTCTCTCACCTAATTACATTAGGTTTCCAAAAAGGTTTGATCAATTGGACCTTCAATAACATGAGGTATCCAATTGAATTAGGGTTTCCAATGTTGATTCCTTCAATTATTGAATTCATGGAACCAATCATCAATTGGACCCATGCTCATACTTTAATTGAGTTAAATAGGTCAAACTTCAACTGATTTGACCCTCAATTGACCCTCAATTGGTCATCAATTAGGGTTTGAATCAATTGACTTAGGGTTTGGAATCGATGATCCTTCAATACTAATCAATGTAAGACTAGTTGCTTTGAAACCATTGAACCATCAACAAAATTGGGTATGACCTGACCCCAAACGGTCTTGAGGTCGTTTGGATGACCTCCAAACGGTCTTGAGACCGTTTGCTCATCATATCACTCAAATCCAAGCCATCCAATTAAGGTTTGGATCATTGAATTGATCACCAAATCAGCAATTGATTACACTTCAACTTAGTGACATTGGATCTTCAATTGCTTAACCATACTCAACCCTAGACCTCCAAACCGTATTGGGTGACCCCAAACGGTCTTGAGACCGTTTGGCCCATCCATCCTTTGGATTCTAGTGAAAAAATCATCAAGGATTGGTCTATCGAGTTGATCAACAATTCAGCACTTAACTGCAATATGATTGGTACCTTTGGACCTTCAATTGATCAACTATACTTGACCCCAGACCTCCAAACGGTCTTGGGGTGACCCCCAAACGGTCTTGAGACCGTTTGGGTGATCCCCAAACGGTCTTGAGACCGTTTGGGCTAATCAACCCAAAATCTGAAATTAACTCATTGGAATTTCAGCACTAATTCCAAATAGGGTTTGCCTAATTGAATAGCCTTCAACTCACGATTCCTTGGGAGTTAATCCCTAAAATTTGGTGAGTCATTATACCACATCATTAGGAGAAGTAATACCAAACGGTCAACGCTTGGTCAACGCACTCAAATGGTTGTGAAACCGTTTTTTCAACTAGGTCAAATAAATCAGGTTGAAAATCAGCACTTAATTCAATTAGATTTCCCTGATTGATTAGCCTTCAACCTATGATTCCTTTCGAGTTAACCCCTAAAATTTGGAGGGTTATCATACTACATAATTATGAACAGGAATCCCAAACGGTCAACTCTTGGTCAACCCACTCAAACGGTTTTGAAACCGTTTTCCCAAACAGGTAAAGTTAATCAGGTTGAAAATCAGCATTTAATTCAATTTGATTTTCCTAATTGATTGGCCTTCAACCTACGATTCCTTTGGATTTAACCCCTCAAATTTGGTGGGTCGTTAGCCTACATTATTATGAACAAAATTCACAAACGTTCAAAGCTTGGTCAACCATATCAAACGGTCTTGAAACCATTTGCTCCCAAACGGTTTCAAACCGTTTGCCTTTAAACGGTTTGCTGAAACCGCATAGCCAATCAAATTAAAACGATTTGGAATAGCTATCAAAACTTTTTGGCTTAGTACTTTTCTTTGGATAAGCATCTAGGATGATGTCATCATCCCCTTCCTTCGAACAACCAAGAACAGAAACCGTTCTTGATGGAAATTGCAGCAAAGAAACAAGAGTGTAGCAATTTAAAGAAAACAATCAACAAAGTATAGAGAATTGATGCAATATCAATGATTAAGGGTTTGAGTTATAAAACCTGCCTCCAATTGAGCTCCAAAGCTTCAAGATCACGCCATTAATGGTGGATTAATATCTTGCAACTCCCCCTAGGCTCGTCCTCAAGCTTTTGATTGTAAAAGTTGGCTAGGGTTGAAGAGGAGATCGAAATAAGAAGGAATCCATAATTTATTTTCGATTTCCACCATGAAATCATGAAGAACAAGGGTCAAGAAGCTTACCAACAGGTTGGGGCTCGTCCTTCTGTTGCTACTAAGTCCCCTTGAGCTCACCCAAAGCAAAGGAAGAAGAAAGGGCCGAAAAAGCCTTTCAATTGATTTGGAAAAGGCACTTTTATAAGGAAATTGATGAGAGAGAAAATGCATTATTAAAATGCATTTAATTCCAAAAACATGGCCGCCTCTTCCCCCTCAAATTCCCCTCAAAATCCTTAAGGACGAGGCTATCTTCATTGCCTCATATTCTCCTTCATTATCCTCAATTTAAAGAAAAGCAAATTAAGCACCGTAATCATATTATATTAATATCCCATATGTGAGTGGAATTACTTTCCTTTATAATAAGGTGAGTGGAGTTTCACCTTCTTTAGATATTTTCGTTCCTTATCTTGGAAAAAGAACGTCCATCCTTATTCAAAATCAACCAATAACATTTTGGTTGAAGGCCCTTTAATTAATACATTCATTTTTGCTCTAAATTGAATTAAGGTTTCAATTAGGATTAAATCTTGATTATTTTAATATCAAGATTCTCTCTCCTCCAACTTAATTCAAATGAGGAACCCCTCTCATTTTATTTTCTTTACATGATGTCAAGAAACATTAGGGACCTAATTGAAGTGGTAAATTGCATAATGAACCCTTGGTTTTGGGTAAATTGCACATTACACTAAAACTAGGTTTTAATGCACAAGGATTGCTTTACAAGCTTAATCTTGGTGTCCAAGCTTGTGGAAACCATACTACTACATCATATTCATCCTTATGATGTCTCAACATCAGAGGAACATCTTATCATGTGCAATTTGCAATTTAACCCCTCAACATGGGTAATTTGCACTTTAGTCCAAAATAAGCAATCATTGCTTCAACATTGTTCAAACATGACCAAAATTGAAACATAGGTTTATCTTGAGCCCTAATCACTTTTCATAATATAAGATTAAGCATATAATCATTTTTCTTAATCAAAACACCTAGGGTTAAAGCATAACCCAGGTCAGGGATGTTACAGTTGAAGACTCTTTGTATTGGATAGGTAAGTCCTTTGGTGGTCATGTATTGTATCTCTTATAATGAATATAATGAAGGTGCAAGGTTAATAAATCCTAGAGGTTGACCTCTCTAGGTAGTGGACTGACTCACTTCTAGTTTTAAGTGTGGAACCACTATAAATAGCTTGTTAATTGGTGTATGTTCAATATCTCTCTCCCTTGATATGCATGTTTTAGTTGCACACAAATTTCCTATTTAGCAACCTTATCTTGTGATATATCTTGAAGGTCTAATGAATTTTGTTTAGTGCATTCAGCTCTATTCACCCCCCTCTAGAGCATCTAATCACCCATCTAGGATCCAACAATGGGTATCAGAGCAAGTATTCTCCAAGCATACTTCTACAAGTATGAGAAGATGGGTGACTACTAAGGAGGGAGATACTTGATCAACCTTCCAATCTTTGATGGGAGCAATTTCCTCTATTGGAGAAGAAGGCATCAATTCTACATCGAAGGATCAAGTCTTGAGATGTGGCAAATGGTGAACAACCCATACAAGATACCTAAGGCAAAGATTGAAGAATGGGATGAAGCTACCTTAAAGAAAGCAACCTTGAATGCTAGAGCCATGCACATCCTCTATGCCTCCATGACCCCCACCGAGTTCAATCGGATTTCTTCATGTGAAACATCCTATGAGGTATGAAGAAAGATATGCATCACCTATGAGGGGACATATCAAGTGAAGGAAAGTAAAGTCTACATGCTCAAAGGGCTGCTTGAGAACTTCAAGATGGGAAAAGATGAGAAGATAGCCAACATGTACTCAAGGCTCAACACCATTGTGAATGGTCTTTCTATTCTAGGTCATCCTATGTCTAGTGGAGAGATCAACTCAAAGGTCCTTAGAACTCTCTCCAAGAGGTGGGAACCCAAGGTGACTTCCATTGAAGAAGCAATGTCTCTTAAGGATGTCCCTATTGAAGAACTCATTGGAAATCTACAAGCACATGAAGCCACACTTGACAAGAGGGAGGAAGTAGAAAGACAAGAAGAGAAATAACTCAAGAGAATGAAGAAGGCTGAAATCAAAGCTCAAATCAAGGCTATTGTTGGTCAAGCTTCTCCATCCTCTCAAGTTGAAGAAGACACCATGTACTCCAAGGGTAGATTCTACAAAGGCAAGAATTCCTCCTCCATCCGGTGCCTCAAGTGTGGAAAGAAAGGTCACTTCAAGATAGATTGCCCACAAGTTATAAAGATCCATCATCACAAGAAAAGATAAGATAAGTGCCACTCAAGCTCAAGTGACTCCTCCAACTCAAGCTCAAGTGAAGAGTCAAGTGGAAGATAAAACTCTAGTGAAGAAGGAGAATGTCATATTGCTCTCATGGCATCAACAAGTAAGGACTCAAGTGAGGTAAATCTAAACTCTTTAGATAAAGAATCTTTGATTGCTATTATTCATGATACTTGTGCCTCTCTTAAGTCTTGTAAAAGGAAAAACAAAAAGCTTGCTAGAATTGTTGATAATTTGCATGTAGAACTAGATGATCTTGAACATGCTAATTCTTGCTTGCTTGATGAAAAAAATGCTTGTTTTAGCCAAGTAGATTCTCTTAAACTTGAAAATGCTAGTTTGCTTGATAAGATTAAATTTCTAGAAGCTCAACCTCTCATGCCTAGTTCTAATAAAGATCATACTTTAATTGTTGATTCTCTCATGCATGATATTGATGTTCTTAATTCTGAAAACAAGGACAAAGATTTTGTTTTGCAAGAATTAGAATCTAAAAATAGTGTTTATCTTTCCAAGATTGTTTTGCTTGAAATAGAAAATGCCTACTTGCTTGCTAAAATCAATGTGCTTAAATCTTGTTATAGTATAGAGAGTAATGTTGATGCTCTTCATATTGATAAAGAGTCCTTCATGACAAAATCTCTTTGCTTAGAAAATGATCTTTTGCATGCTAGAGATAATATTAATCAATTGTCTTCTACTATTACCTCTCTTATGCATGATAATGATAGTTTGAGATCTTCTTTGCAAAAAATCTTAGTTGATAAAAGGAATCTTAATGATATCCTACTCCATAATACTAAACAAATTGGTAGATATGGTTTAGGGTGTGATAGTAGCCAAAGGAACAACAAAGATAAATGACCTCCAATATTCCATGGAAAATCCTCTAGTTCCAAGACTATGGGCACATGCAACTATTGCAATGAAATTGTTCATTATTCTACTTGTTGTCCTTTTAGGAAAGCACACAAGAGAAATAGGACTTGGGTTTCTAAGCTAATCCCTCCGGACCCAAAAACATGATTGGGGACCATTTCATCTTTCTTCTTGTAGGTACTTGCAAATGGATTGACTTGAGCTATTGAATTGCAAATTGACTTCTCAATCCACATGAAAGAAGAAAGGTGAGATGTGCAGAGGGTGACAATAAGTGGAAAAAGGAATGGTAAGAACAAAGGTAATGTTTTCTTGCTTATAACCATTTCTAACTTGTTTTTGTCAAGTTAGTGTGCACTATGCATGTGGTTTTTGAGTCAAAAGTGGTATTTTGTGTTTCTCTTCACACTTGCTCAAAAACTATTTCTAATGCTTCTATAGTGCATTACTAACTCACTTAGACATGTTTGGATATGGTTTGTATTTTTAGCATGCCTTTAAATATGTTTTTATGAAATATATGTGCCTTTTGACAGCAGCTCTGTCGGTCGAGTTTGTCCTGTTTGAAACTCGACCGATAGGCACCAATGGGTGTTGCCAACATCTGTCATCGAACAAGTTGTCAATACACAGAACTTGACTGATAACACTGTGCACAGAATATACATTTGGCTTATTGAATGAGAATTTCCCTCTCAACTAGATTTTCTCAACCAATAGCCCTATTCTTTGGCACTCTCTTTTGGTACCTTTATATATGCATATTGCCATGCTTTTAAATTGCCTATCTTACTTAGAACTCTATCTCTCTAATTGCTCTAAATTGGTATATATATATCTTGTAATTACTTGCTTTGAGTTGTTTTGTAGGTTTTGATGATGATCTCTTTGGATCTCTTGGTTGTGTCTAAAATTGCTTCCGTTGTACTCTAACTTGCTACATCTATATAGGTGTATATCTTGTGTTGATACAACCTTGAAGTTCTTAGTGGTAATCATCCTTTGGTAATGATGCATATTTGTATGTGAGTTATATCCTCTCATGCTTCTAAAATTGCATATCTCTTTGTTCGGATATATCTCTTCATCTAATCATAACTTTCTTTATCTTGTGTATCTTTTGGTATCTCTTGCTATGACCTAGATCCTACTAGTAGTCCTAACTTGTGATAACATCTACTAGTAGTTTACTACAAGTAGTTCTAACCTTGTTTATAATTGGTAAATTTTCTCATCTAGTGGTATTTCACTATATGCTATGCTTATATCTTGTCTCAAACTTGATAAAGCTTGTTCCTTGAATTGCATATCTACTATCTTGAGTTGATTGCATAACTTTGTGATGCATGATACATAGATCTACATTATACGTAGAAATTGGAGTTTTTTTTGAATTTTATGCAGATTTTGCTCCAGCTTTAGTTTTTGCTATAAGAGTAGTGTTTTTATGCAGAAATGACCTTTTGGGCAAGGCTCATCGCTTTGCCATGAGCCCTAATACTTTTTGGGAAAATTCTGTCATCTTGAGGGTCAAAATTGTGTTTTATTATTTTTCTGCAGCACTTCATCTTGCATTTTGGGTCGTTCAAGTGCAAGCTTTAACTTGTTTTTCTTTCTATGCTTGGACAAGCCCCTATCTGTGCTCTTATACTCTCATTATAAAACTCTTTGTAATATCCTTTCCTTTAACAAGTGGTGTTTCTTATTTCTTCATACCCCCACTTTTTGAAATGACTAAGGGGGAGAAAGGTATGTCTTCTTTTGATAAAACAGGAAGAAGGCATGTCTTACATGAAGAGGAGAAGCATGTTCATGTAAAGGGAGAAGGTAAAGGGGAGAAGACATATATGTGTAGAACATATATGAGTAGAAGACATAGTTTCTATAAATGGTTATGAAATCTAACCATGTAGGAGAAATAACATCAATTGAGGGGGAGTATGAGAACTCCATGCAAATCAATTGAGGGGGAGCATATGAGCTCAATCCTATTGAAAACCCTAGGTTTCTCTGAAGGTATGATTTTACTTAAAAGCTTTCAATACATTTATGGAATGGTTTGTCATCTTCAAAAAGGGGGAGAATGTTGACTCAAGGTCATTTAGGTCAATGTTGACTCACGTCTAAATTGACTAAACCTGTGTTTTGATGATGACTAACCATTCCACATATTGGTGTCTAATGTCTCTACTTGAGTGATTTCAGATTAGGTATAGACACACTCCAAATGCCCTATCTTGCGCATATCAAATTGGAGAAAAGACAAGTCAAAGTCAATATAAGTGCACGTTTTTGTAATATGATGTAAATCCATTAAAATCATGTTGTAAATCACTTGTAATGATTGTATGACTTGTAATTAAGCTTAGAAAAAATCAGGAGCACTTAGATCGAATGTTCAAGCACTCAAAAGCCATTTTCCAAAATTCACATCAGGCTGTTCATCGGTCGAGTTCTGTGAGTTGCAAACTCGACCGATCCTGATTGGATCTTGAAAATGACTTTTGATCTGTCGAGTTTACACTTCACAGAACTCGACCGATGGAGTACCTGACCAATTCAATTTTCATTGGTCGGTCAAGTTTGCGACCGATGGTCTGAATATCAGCTTTGTCTTTTACGCTATCAGTCGAGTTACCTTTATATAAACTCGACCAGTTGCACTGTATGAAAAAGTGCATAAAAGTGCTTCTAGCTGTTGTGGAGTTGCAACAAGTGAAAATATATCCGTTGCAAGCCACAAAATGGCTACTTTTCGGCCCCAAGTGTTCCCAAAGGCTTCTAGGCATCCTCAACTATAAATAGGACCCCTTGGGCTTCATCCCATGGTTAGCCAAGCACTATGAAGGTCCCTATTCTATAGTTGAGTGATCCTACAATCTTCTCTCTCTCTAAGCTTAATCACTTGCTACATCCATTAGAGTGAGTAGGAGATTTGTAAGAGAGCTCGTCCTACATGTATATCTTGTGAGGCTCTCACTTCCACCACCTCCCTTTCTCTCATTTCAACCATGAAGATGAAGGTTCTCTCTCTTGGCTAAGAGAGGTGAATAAGAACAAGGGAAGACATCCCTTGGTTTATATCAAGGCTAAAGACTTGGAGCAAGAGTGGGTAAGACATTGGTGAAGGCAGAAGACTCCTTGCTCAAGTGGGTAATTCCTTGGTGGAAGCTTCTCCGAGTGAAGGTGAAGTCAAAGGCGGAAGATCCAAGAAGAGTAGGTAATCCCTATAAGGCTGAAGACTTGTGTAAGAGTAGGTAAGTACTTGGAAGAAGGCGGAAGACTCCTTGCAAAGTGGGTAAGTCCTTGGTAAGGTTGAAGACTCTTTGTATTGGATAGGTAAGTCCTTTGGTGGTCATGTATTATATCTCTTATAATGAATATAATGAAGGTGCAAGGTTAAGAAATCCTAGAGGTTGACCTCTGTAGGTATTGGACTGACTCACTTCTAGTTTGAAGTGTAAAACCACTCTAAATAGCTTGTCAATTAGTGTATGTTCAATATCTCTCTCCCTTGCTATGCATGTTTTAGTTGCACAAAAATTTCCTATTTAGCAACCTTATCTTGTGATATATCTTGAAGGTCTAATGAATTTTGTTTAAGTACATTTAGCTCTATTCACCCCCTCTAGAGCATCTAATCACCCATCTAGGATCCAACAGTATGGACATCATTGGATCCACCTAAAGGGGTAAAACCCATAGGGTGCGAATGGGTCTTCAAGAAGAAGACTGACATGGATAGTAATGCACAAATGTACAAAGGTAGATTGATTGCAAAAGGTTCAAATAGGTTCAAGTTGTTGACTATGATGAAACATTTTCACCAGTTGACATGGTTAAAACCATCATGATCATGCTTTCCATTACAACTAATCATAGCTATGAGATTCGGAAAATGGACGTTAAAACTACTTTCCTTAACAAGAATCTTCTAGATGATGTGTACATGATGCAACCTGAAGGTTTTTTTTACTCCATATGAAGAAAATAGAGTTTATAAGCTACAAAGGTCAACCGATCTATGAACTGAAGCAAGCATCTTGAAGTTGAAGTATTCATTTTGATGACATAGTTAACAATTTGGCTTTATCCAAAATGAAGATGAACCCATGTGTCTACAAGAAGGTTAGTAGGATCATGATTGTATTTCTCATATCATATGTAGATGACTTATCATTGATAGGAAATTACATAACAAGTCTACAATTTGTTAAAACATGGATGGGCAATACCTTCTCCATAAAGGAATTACGTGAAGCTTCCAATATTCTAGGAATCAAGATCTAGAGAGATAGGTCTAGAAGGCTTATTGTCTTAAGACAAAGTAAATACATTGACAAAGTGATAAACAGATATAGCATGAAGAATTTTAAGAGAGGCAACTTACCTATGTCTTATGGAATAAGTTCCTCTATAACTCAATGTCCTAATTCTTTGGAAGAATGGGAATACATGAGTAAGATTCCCCATGCCTTAGAAATTTGATCCATCATGCATGCAATGATATGTATGTGCCCAATGCCTCATATGTTTTAAACATAATGAGAAGGTACCATCGTGACCCAAGTGATGGTCACTGGATGGATTTAAAGAAAAACCTTAAGTACTTGAGAAAATTTAAGGATCAATTCTTAGTTTATGGATATGAGGAAGAATTAGTTATAAAAGGTTACACTAACACAAGCTTGCGAGCCGACAAGGATGATTATCTAGCACAATACATATTTGTGTTTTTCCTAAATGGTGGAAATGTAAGGTAGAAAAGTTTAAAGCAACAACTTGTGGTTGATTCTACAATATAGATCGAGTACCTTGCTACCTATAGTGCATCAAAGAAAATTGTATGGTTCAAGAAGTTCATTAGTGAGCTTGGGGTGGTTCCAACTATTTAAGACACATTAAAGTTTACTACAACAACAATGGGGATATTGCAAAAGCAAAAGGAGCAAGATCGCATCAAAATTCCAAGCACTTACTCAGGCATTACCATCTCATATGTGAAATCATACAACAAGTAGATATAAATATTTATAGAATACCAACAAAAAGTAATGTTATTGATCCTCTAACTAAAGAACTTTCAAAACAAAAACATGATAGTTCCATTGGAATTAGGCTAATGAGCTATCAACTCTAGTGCAAGTGGGAGACTATAAGTTATATGACTTGAGAAGCATCATGGAATGATTGTAAGAGTAATATTTTGTACTTGATTTGATTATTGATAAAAGAGAATTACATTTATTATGTTTGTTTCAGTATTGAGATAATGACTAAACCTAATAATGTACCAAGTATATTTTAACTCAATGACATATATGGTTTAGGTTAAGGACCTAAAATTATGATCATATGTATAGTAAGAGTATACCTTCTCTTTATGTTCCTAGTCTATTATTATTGTAGACAGTATAGGACAACAATAATGCATAAGACTAGAATGTATGACAAGTGAAGACTATTTCTCTTTTGTCATGATATTGCATATCAACTCAGATGCATGGGTACTTATTAGAGAACAAGTTGTACAAGATAGACCCACCTTAAAATCGACACATGGAAATCATGTGATGACACGTTAGAGTCATATCTCAATGAGATAGTGGTGAGTGTGATCCTTAGATTTGAAGTCACTACAATAACACATGTTGTTTTGTGTACTTTAACACTATCCCAACATGCTTTGATATACAAGTTGCAAAAAAGGTGGTGATTGGGTACACTATGACACATGGGGTATACTGTGAGTGATGTAGATGAAATTTCTCCCTCCTTTTGAGTGATATTCCTGGTCACTTGATAAGCATGACTATGAAATGTATGGAGATACTGACGTGAGTCAATATATGACATTGAGCTTACATTATCACGAATATTCTACTCTAGTATAAGGAACAAGATTGAATCTTAAGAGTATGACATTCCATGCCTCAGTTTCAATATATATATCTATGGCAAAGGGATTATACAATCATGGTAACATTGATCACATTATAGGTTGTAGTTGTTCTCCAACTTATTCATATTACTTGGATGGAAATGATGTGTGGATTATTTTGAACATCCCTGCCAACGTAATTAGGAAACTACCAGGTCATACACAGAAAGATGCATAAAGGAATTGAAGTTTGCAACAAAACATATGATCAAAATGATTATGAATCATAAACATGTTGATGAACCCTATGATCGAGCGACCAAAATATTTGATTGACTGATGAGATGTGTAACAACTGGGCCCACTGCCCAAGCCTCTAGCAGAGTTTCAGGAATGATGACTGGCCCCACAGACCACCACTAGCCTTAACTGCGCACTATCCACACTCATGTGCAAGCCGGGGTCAACTTCCCGACTGGTCACCCATCCTAGTACTACTCCAAGCTGAGCACGCTTAACTATGGAGTTCTTTAGAGATGGGCTCCCGGAAAAGGAGGTGCACCTTGGTGATATGGGTAGTCCAATCATTTTTTTAAGATCATGTTATCCGAGGCCTCAAATCCTGGGATGTTACAATCTCTCCCACTTAGACTCTTGACGTCCTCGTCAAGGCTCAACTATATGGCCTCATAATCTGACCCCATTTTAGTGCAGACCCACAATGGCCCATGGACACCCAGCTCCCGTCCACGGCTACCAACGCAAGGGCGGCTCCATATCGTCTCTATAGATAGCCCTTTCCAACTTGCCTGGACCGCACGACTCAAGACTGGCATGCCACATGCCCATGTGGGCCCCACCTACTGGAGGGGTTATGGCTCTGATACCATTTGTAACAACTGGGCCCACTGCCCAAGCCTCTAGCAGAGTTTCAGGAATGATGAGTGGCCCCACAGACCACCACTAGCCTTAACTGCGCACTTTATCCACACTCATGTGCAAGCCGGGGTCAACTTCCCGACTGGTCACCCATCCTAGTACTACTCCAAGCTGAGCACGCTTAACTATGGAGTTCTTTAGAGATGGGCTCCCGAAAAAGGAGGTGCACCTTGGTGATATGGGTAGTCTAATCATTCATTTTAAGATCATGTTATCCGAGGCCTCAAATCCTGGGATGTTACAAGATGATTGAGTTAGTGGATCAATTGATTATCAAGTGATCGCTTGAGTTTTCCACAATACTAATGTTATTGGCCGATCAGGAAATCACAATGTTACAGGGAAAGTCTAAAATCGGAAAGCATGCAATTTAGATATGGACCTACACTACTATAATTGGCGGGTCAGCTACAGTGATTAGGCAATCAAGGGTTGTGATCCGCCGACCAGGAAACATGGTCGGGTGATCACAATCCAGTATGAGTTTTTAGCATCAAACCATTTTGGGATTGTGATTAGAAAAAGGATTGGAATTAGGTTTTCCAAATCCCATGACTCTCCTATATAATGGGGCACATACCAAAGGGTGAGACATATCTTTCTGATACAAATTTTGAGACAAGTTGGCCATCAAATCTCTCTTAGAGAGAGAAAAAGAAACCCAAAATCTATTGCCCGAGATAGGAGAAGAAAGGGAGTTTGAGGATGCCTAGCATGTTGACAACTCATGCTCTTCTTTGACTTGGTGTCCAAGGTGGTGCACCACATTCTCCCTCATTCAGACGAATTAGAGGCCAAGGCACACATGTAGAGACTTACAGACACTATTCTACAAGAAGACAATTGTATGACAACTTGGTGGCTAATCTAGATGTTCTTTCTGACCCAACTGAATATTTCAGTGGATGTTCTGGATCTATATGTGGAAGATTGTGTTCTTCATCAAAACAAGACACATCTCATTATCAGACAACTAGTGTGCACAAAGGTATCACCTCTTATCCCTTCTTATGTCTTTTGTTCACTGGCATTTTATAGCTATGATGGATCCTACAACTTGGATATTAAGGGAAGTTTTTTTTGTTCCATTGTGCACCCTTCCCAAAAATCCAACAGTGGCAGTTTGTTAGTGTTTACTTTTTGGGTCAGGACTCCTCCCAGGGACTCATCTATGATGGGCTAGCACACTGATAGTGGCTAGCCTTGTACATATTTCTTAAGAACTAGAGGATTGTATAGATGTACCTTAGACTTCTTAAATGAGCCTTGACATTAAACATTCCAAATATCATTGGAGTTCTTTTGCAATATCTCGAAGATGTCTCAAAAATTGGTGTTAGCTCTACAATAACACAAATGTTATATTGGAGTCTTCCTAGAAGGCCTTGAATATCCTTCTTTGTACGAGGGGAGGGAAATTTGATGAAAACTTTAGTACTACACGATGTCTACTCATGCTATCCAAAATTTTCTAGTTGCACTATTTTGCATATTGTGACTGAAATAACTAGTCTGTCATTAAATTTAGTCAAGTAACTTGGATATTCAATCTAAAAAATTTTTGGCAGAAAAATAAAACACATCATCTAGGTGTTCATATTCATCCTAGAAGGCCCATGTTTGAATCTTAGGGTTGGCATCAAAATGAACACTTTTAGATACATAGTGATGGTCTAACTAGTTATACCATTGTGCATATAGGATTATTTGAATTTCTTCATACATTTGACATCCAAGAAACTTGTGCTTGAATTCTAACAGTTCAAAGTAAGGAAAATGAATGAAAACACATGTTATAAAAAGTTACCTATGATATAAGCATTTTTCTCAATAGGAGGACGATGGAGAGGGTGTATCAAAGGGAAAATCATTCCAAGTTAACACAAGGTGAGTTGTATAATATATTATGATAACTTCCATTAATATAAGTTTCCATTGATTTAATTAGGGGTTTGTTTGGACCCAAAAGTGGAAGTCAAGTTTGTCCTATTAGTTTAGAATAATTTCGAAGTAAACATATCAAACCACTAGTGTGATATTTGGTTTACCTTGAAACAATTGTCAACTAAAATTGTGATTATGGAACGTATACTAAGCATTTTTATTATCAACTTTAACCAGCAGTACATAAGAAAACATGTATTTTAGAAGCAACATTTCTTCTTGCGAATGCAAACTAAGAACAATGTAAATACCTAAGGTCATATTGAGTTTTTGGTCTAGACGCATGAGCTTACATGACACACATCGTTTGTTATTGTTATACACATCATCTGATGATTATGTTTGTTTAATTAAACTGACATCTACTCCCAGAATCGACTACTATTGATCAATTTGCAAAATTTAGAGGACCTAGTAAAAGCATTCAACCCTTTATAGGGAACCAAGCTTATAATTTGGTTGGTTTTGTTTGATCCAGTGGTTGGTAAATTGTTAGCCCACTCATACAACTGGTTAAATCTGAACCTCTCTTGCACTGAACTAAGCTTTATCTTTTTAAATCTGCAATGTTAATTTCTGTATATTACGGCTGCATACGAGTTGGGTATCGTTTGAAAAACATTGCAACCTGCAGAGGAGGGCGGAATGTACCATTAAGTTTTTTATATAAAAGTCCAAACCGTTGATTGCCAATGACATGTATTGGTAGCGGCGTGTTTGTTGCTTGTGGTGACAACCACTACGGGCACCTTTTTTGTTTGGCTTTGGGTTGGTGTGTGCTCTCAACCAGAAAGATTATTATAACATACAAGTATCCACTGTGCGTATGTGATGCTTGTTTATTTGTCTTAAATTTAAAATAATAAGTTAAAGGACGATGGCCAGTTTGGTAGTTTGTGGTTGATTGATATAAAGAACCAATCTTTTTAGCAAAAAAGGAAAGCGAAAGGCCGAAAGGAGACACGGAATGAAGTCGGTTGGGATTTGCGTTGGGTCGGCTATTATTGCGAGTTGGGCCAGTTAAGAGCTGGAGGCGGCAGCGACATGCATGGTGTACATATTTGGTAGACTGCAGAGAGGCAGATAATTCATAATAGCAGGACCAAAGGAAATGAAAACAATAGAGGTCAGCGTAAAACTTTTCAAATGTATCTATATACATTTGTTTTTCTTGTATTTTAGTTGGCGTGTATTAGATAACAAGGCAAGTGTGATTATAACTAGCAGGATGCAAGGAGATTAGTACAACAGAACTGTCAACGTATGACATTTCAAGTGTATCCATAGACATGGAGTTCCTTTTAGGCATGTACTTGAACAAAATACAACAGACGACCTACCAAACACAATTTTTCTTGATATTGCTTTGTCATAAGGGAGGGATGCGAGATAATATTCTGTAATGATGTTGGAGGAAGTTGTGGTAGATGGTAGTTTTTCAAAAAAAAAAATTGACAGATCAATATGTCACATGCCAAAAAAAAAGGAAGGCATATCGCCTGATTACGAGATGGGTCCTTAGTTACATAGGTACTGTATGTAATCAATAGTTCATAGGAAATACTAGGCGAAGAGGGAGGCATATATGTGTAAATAGTTTATGAGGCACGATCCACTTGTGCTTTTGGACTCAAAATGTAGGAACATAGAGGGATAGGCAGTGTTTTTCATGGGTGAGAGGGCAATCCCTTAGTTACTAACTTCTTAATATGACCAAAAGTTAAAATATGATAATCTTCCAACAAAATGTTAAAATATGCGAATTTTCTTTAGTTTCTATCTATAATTGTCGATTATTATAGATCTGATCGTCAAGTTTGCTCCAACAAAGGAACCCTCCTTTCAAAGTGTTGAACATGTTTCTGTGGCATACTCCTCTCTCTTTTTCTTAAAGGAGGAAGCATAGTTTGCACTTTCAAAGAAACACATTCTATAATTAGTTTTGATATATCTGTTTTAATTATGTGTTTACATGTGGAACCCCCGGGACATGTTACTCTTACCAACCTTTATTTCATACACTTTTTAATTTAACATTAAACTTATGCTGATTGCTTAATTAGTCTAATTTTGTATATATATGAACCACAATTATCAAGAAAGATAGGATTGTCTTCCGGGGGCACATCTGGTTCATTTAGATTACATGAGCAAATGACTATGGTGATCTTGGCAAGACAGGAGCGGTAAATGTCGGCTTGAGGGGTGCTTCATCATAAAGATCCGGCTACATGTCCTGTGAATAATTATGAAAGAGAACAAGGTACATTGCTACGCAACAAATCGATTATATAAATTCTCTAATATTAAGTAGGACGTGATCATATTTATTACAATTATTTTTAAAAAAGATCACGATTTCTCTCGGTGTAAGGAGATTACAAGCTAGAGCGAGTAGGGTAATTAGATTTTTAGATCTTTTGGTTAAGAAATCTACACTGTAGAAGATAGTTCGTGAAAGGTTGTCTAAACAATTTTGTTCTAGTTTTCTAGATTATAAAAGAATTTTGTGTTCTACTATACAATATGTAGAAAAAAGAGTGTAGTAGGTAATGTATGCCACACTTTTATGATAATACTTATAAATTAATAACAAAAAGATAAAACCAATTGGCTTGATAGCGGCAAGATAAACATGAGATTGTATAATGCCATGGTTAAGGCCAGGAAGAAGAGAAGACCAGTGTGGCACATCAAAAAGGCCGATGGCTGTTTATAAATGATACAGAGTTTATGGCAAAGGAGGCGTCCAAGATGGAACACTCCGATAGCTAGATCCTTGATTTGTTACCAAGATGTCACAAATTTAAACTCTAACGAAGGAATAAACGGAATCACCATTGAAAAAAAAATAGCAGAGGAGGCAACAAACTTCTTCGTTGATTTATTTTCTCATCCAGTTAATTGAAGTGATCTTGACTCATAATTTCCTAATGGGCATCCCTCTTATTCTATCGGCTGATGACAATTGTTCTATGATCGAGCCTCTTGAAGCTGAGGAGATCCTTGCCACTGTAAAAATGATAATGGATATACGGCCCATGGATGTACACAGATTCAAAATTGACTTCTACCTAGCTGTTTGGGACATAATTAAATATGATTACAAAGCTCCTGTCAAATTTTTCTTCAAAGATGGATCGTGCTAAATGCCACAGGAGCCTCTTATGCAGCGGTAGTGTGCTGATGCCAAAAACCGACAGAGCACATGGCTGGCAAAAGACTCTAGATACATCTTCGTAGAGGATGTATCTCTATGTATTAAGGCCAGAATTATCAGCAAAAATTCTCTATACATATCCCACCGAGGATTTCAAGCGAGTAAGGGGCATATGTTGGAGGCAGGGATATTATCCATAATATCTGGCTCACTGAGGAGTTGGTCTACGACATAAAGAAGGAAGCTGATTCACCAAACATTGTAATTAAATATGACATGTCAAAGACAAATGATATGGTTGATTGGGCCTTTCTTAGGACCACACTATCTAGGTTTAAAATGATTTGTCGCTAATGAACCTTTGTTTAAGATTATCTGAGGGCATATGGATGAGTGTTACCCAAAATGACATCACGCTGGTTTCTTTTCCACGTACAGGTGACTTAAGCAAGGTAACCCCGTTTCTCCATTCATCTTCATTCTCTTTGAGGAGTCTTTGTGCATGGGGATGAACAAAGAACTTCAAGACGTATGACATATTTTATACGAGAGGTAAAGGTGATGCCCCTGTTATGCTCTGCTAACGTCATTATTTTGTTCACTCGGGCAACCTCTTACTCCTTCCAAAATAATTGATGCCATCTTATCTGAGTATAAAGCCATTGTGAGGTAGCATGTAAACAAATTCATGTTTAGCTTCATGTGTGGATCCGAGGAAACACATGTCATAAATAATATTGCAGTTCTTCCAGAGTACATTCGACTAGTAATCCTTTTACATATTTTTGAATTCCTATTGTTAGTGGTAGAATGATAATACACCACTTTGAGTTTATCTTAGAAAGATTCAAAGCTAAGGGCTCGTTTGGTTCCACAACAATTCAACTATTGCAGTTGCAAGTACACGGTGAGTTGTAACCCTTTCGTTTGGTAGAGTGTGGTCCCAAGCCACGGTGTGGAAACCAACCGCAAAGTGACTTTCAGCTGTACAAAAAACTGATAGTTCTGACCGCACAAAAAAACTGCGCGGTTCAATTTCGAGCTGTCGTCCGCGTCTTCCTCGGCAGTCTTCACATGTTATTTTTCTTCACCGTCTGAGTTTCCTCCAGCAATTTTAATGACTTACATGTTACCACATCGACTAAACTACCTTCAACCAAATGGAAACGAACAAAAACGTAGGGTTGAAGAGATCTGTAACCAAACAATTTGTTTGCAGTTCCGTTTCCAGTTTTTGATTTCCTATTTTTAATTTCATTGAATGAGTTGCAAGTACGTAGAACCAAATTAGCCCTAAGTTGCAACCTAGAAGGAAGATGCGGATTGCAAACACTCTATCTTCCATTTATGGCTGCCATTAATGTACCTACAAGAAACTTGGAAGAATTAATTATATACTTTCCTCTTTCCCATGGCGGGCTAGAAGTAACAATAGGTGCAAGGCCTGGGCTGCTTGGAAGAATGTAACTCAGCCACTTGTTGAGGGTGGTCTCAACCTTCCCTCTACGCACTCGACAACCATGGCATGCATGTTTCAAGCCTGTTAGTAGATCCTTAAAAGTGACTCACTTTTTGAATCCTTCTGCAAATTTAAGAACACCAGCCCCTACTAAAACCATTGAGAGGTTTTTCTAGCATACATGAAGACGGGATCCTTCGCTTCTTCATTCCGGAAGAAAATTTGGAGATGTTTCCTCATTGTTTTTACACTTTGTAAATGGTTAGTAGGATGTACGGAATGATCTCCGGTGCGAATAACCTTTGAAACCTCTTGCTAGATTCTCACGAGATGCTAATGTTGACTTCAAAGTAGCAGATTTTTGAATGCCAATGGCGGCTGGGTCTGGGCTTCACCGTCACATGTTCTTTCCGAAGACAAGATGCAACTTATCTTATCCTCAAATGCATGCAGCAATATGTGATACCACTAATAAGGTCCTACAGACCCCTACTTATGAAGGCTCACTTACTCTTAGATCTGCCAAGAAAGTCATTATTGATAGCTTCAACATGGCTTGCTCATGGACTTAGGAGAATGATTTCCTTCGTAAAGAAGACACTATTTTATGGAAGATATTTACAAATATGTTTCCACTGACAATAATATTGCAAGATGTCATATACAACTCTCACCCTATTGCAATTGTTGTGAGCATCCCCTTGTTGATCTATGGCACATCTTTTCTTCATAGTGGGATTGCTATTTTTCGGGTTTGAAGATGCAAAGCTTGAATTTTATGAACATAGAATGGGCCTTTGACTACTTATCAACCTTTTTCATCTATCGTGAGTATACACACTCAGGTAGAGTCATGAAGAGTTGGCTATTCGTATTCCTTATATCCCTTTGGTCTATTTGGCATTATCATCGTACAACCAAGTTTTAAGGCAAGAAGCTATCATTGTAGAAACTTTTGGATTCCATTATATACATCTCCAAAAGCACACCGTATTAGTTCTCTTTTGGGAAGTTACAAAGTCTGATTTTCTACAAACTACTTGAATATAATGGTTTCCTTGAGTCAAAGTTATAGATCAGAAAAGTTGGATTGCATACATAGCTACCTCATGACATTACAAACCTAAATCTTAATATTACAATAGGTTATGAGAAAGGTACAAGTGGTAAGAGATGGTGAGGTACTATTAGAAAATGTCATAGTTTCACTAGACTGACTTTTAGATATTAGTTGAATGGTAGGTTTCAAATTGCGGCAATGATTCAAGGTGTTTTTGTATCCTTGCAGCTTGTTGATGACAAAAATCTTAATATATCTATAATAAATTGATGGTTTTCCTATAGTGCAGATGATATGTGGCAATGATTGTTTCCCATGGTATCTAATCTCTCATGTTCGAGAGATCCAAAAGGTAGTGGAATAATTGAGCATCATTGGTCTTAATGTTCTAAAAGTTATTAATACAATATCTAGGAAATTAGGAAAATGGGGTGAAGATTTGAAAGAGGGGGTTATTTTTTAGCACGACCACTCCTACCAATGTGCATTAGAAATCTATTGATAACAGAAAGGAGAAATATACCTTACAATGTTTCTAGTTGGATATAGACATAATATATAGATTTTTTTGTTGTATAGGAGAAAGATTTAGGGATGGTATTATACTTCCTTTTTTCTTGTGTTGAGTCTTATAGGTTTGATGCATTTCCTTTATTGATATCATGTGGTTTATGAGTAGAGAGATGTAACCATGAGCTTGATTTTTCCTCATGAGAAATAAAAGTTCCTCCCAACTTAATTAAAAAAGGAGGCTGTGCGAGAGCATATAAGGATTTGGATGTAAATTCTTCCTTTAGTTTTTTGAATTACAAATCGGTAGTTGTGTATTTCAATAAGCTATATGAAGTCGTAGGAGGGGTTGAATGTGATTGAGTCTTTATCTATTAAAATTATAGATTGGTGATGCCATATATTAAAGTTCATGGGGAGGGTTGCTTTTACATTTTTGAATCACTAATTGGACCTTGTGTAGTCTAATAGAGTTGTATGTACCATCATAGTGGGAACTAACTACTACCAGTCTGCACACTCACACAGTCTTTTTGTAGTTGTTATGACTGAACATGGTGCAACCAAGGTGGGAGGATATGGTTTCTCGGATGTTACACCAGAAAGGATCCATGCCGTAATCAGAAAAATTATTATTACTATTATACCTTGCTTATCTTTTAGTGATCTTTTTTCTTATAACATTGCATCTAGAATATTAGTCAAAAGAAGTCTTAATAGATGTATTTTCCTTCCTACCAATGTAATTCCCTATTATCTCTAATCTTTATCTTTTTTTTATTCAACACCATGTTTACAATATTCAAAATAATCTAGTATTCTCAAATCCATATAATGTATGGTGTATGCATAATTCAAAATTTTGTGTGTCATTGGAAGGCCTTGGCTGAGTGGGAGTATGTTGATGGGTTGATGAATTGAGGGACATTAAAGAAGGAACAGTAGTATTGTTTCTTATTTAAGTAAATAATACATCTAAAGGGGCTATAGAAGTGTATTTTGTACTAGTTAGGTCTGGCAAAAATCTTGACAGTATAACTCCATAATAACAATTTGATGTTTGGCCCGATTTTCAAGTTTATAAAAATGTGATAAAAGGTGTAGTTGACACATCAATAATTTGGAATTTTCTAGGCTTGCTAACTATAAATATAGGGGGATACCCAACTTATAGATGGTTTATTTTGAGGATGGATAAGTAGTAGGACAAGTTAGTGGAACATGGTGCAAGGAAAAATATTGATTGATAGAGTTGTTTAAAAGTATATGGTATATTGCTGAGTGTTGAATTCATTTGTAGTGTTATTTTTTCATTATGAGATTTTGTAGATTGAGTTTCAGTTTAATGGTTTAGGTTATGGAATCAAGGATCATACATGAATAATGTAGGGATGTCATCAATTATAGGGAGGATTAGTGCTACACCCACATCCCACGATTACCACTAATCATGAGATTAGGGCATAAGTTTGAGGATTATACTTAATACAAAGTTCACTCCCAACTTTTTCTTTCCTTTCAAACTCTTTGTTTTCTCACATTCAATCACATAAATAAACTTTACAAGAGAATTAAAACTTGATCACTCTAATATGATCTCAACATTAATGATACACATCCATACATTCATTCTATTTCTCACACTTCCATGTACATACAATATGATAACTGGATGCATACTCTATTATTAAAGAAACAAAGCTACACATCATCATTTACAACTCTCTTTCAACTCTATACAAGGATCTAGAGTGACAGGGACCGAATGAACTTAACTAATCTCATACTTAACTCCAGTGGCAGATCTACTCTGATGCAATGACATCTTCAGTCCATGAGTTATCCCTAAAAATTGTGAGTAGAGGGGTGAGCCAACTTGCTCAGTGAATGAGTACTTCATAGAAATAGTCTAAAGCACTATTATAATTACAGATATACTATTGAGCAACTGATATCAATTGTAAAAGCAGTAAGCTTTAAAGATATTAATCATTCACAAACATAAATATGTCAAGATACTTTGGATATCTAGAATAGTAAATCAATATATGAACGTGCTTGATTAATCTCAAAGAGAACTAATAACTCAGAAACATACAAAGGATAATTCAATAATTGCACACACTTGGTTAACCTCTCAATCATCTTATTATGCCCTGAACTCACATGAGGTGTACCACAACATGTGAAAGAATCACAATAAACTACAATATCACTGTACAAGGCTTAGAAGCATGCCTGGGTTCCTAAGTCTATATCTCGAGTAAGACCCTATCTACAGCGGGCCTCAACACGTCTGCCTCTCGGTGGCTAATGGGAGCGGTCAGATATCTCAAACTTCACCTCTCAACCTGGGTATTCAGGTGGTGAGTCAAAGCCCTCTAGCTTACTGTGCATCAGTGGACCTATTGACCACTGATCACTACAACATGTAACACAGGTACCACCGGCATCCCCGATTGGTGTTGGGTACCACACAACTGTAAGGAGTCTGCCCTACTGGTCAAGACCCCCACACCCTATTGGTGTGCTCCAGCTTACCTCGATCTAGACTACCTCCAGTAGAGAAATTATTTCTTCCCCACAACGCAAGCCTCATCATGTGAGGATTCTACAGTGTTTAGGATAGCTAAATGTCTAATTCACAATTCGATCATCACATCAACATATCTTAGTTTAGCTTTGTAAACCATTCATTTTATAAACCATCTGATAACATTTACCACAATTGAACTGCTAAGCATAACCACATCTCATACTGAGAAACATTAATATCAAAATACTTGATTCACTGAACACCCTATCCTTAGGGCTTCGTTTACCTCATTCACTTATCACATGACTCACATAAGGATTTAATGTGTCATAAACATTCACTGAATAAAGATTGCTTTCAACAAGTCATATACAATCAACTTATGTATGAAATCTTGGAATTGAGCTAAATTAGGGCTTCCATGACATTCATTGAGATATCATGAATCAAGAATACCATTGAATAAATAAAGTCTATGATGTCAAGAAAAACACTTCAAATGGATTTTCACAATATCTATTCATAAATTTCCAACTTTTGACTCATCTAGGGTTTCACCCTCCTTATTGAGATATCAAGCAAACACTATTCACATCACATGAAATCCAAGACAGTGTCTGACATATATGTACTACACATTCAGATAAGCAATCATTCATAAATCAATGAGATTCAGATTGACAAATTTCTTTATCGAATTATACAACAATTTCAATCATAGCTGAAAATCCTAAATTTCAGTTTACTCTTATAACCTCTGCAAATACTTAGGGAATTCTCATTAAGATGGATTTAATCCATTTATAATATGATTTTATTAGATGAAATTCATTAAAATAGAGGAAGAATCCATTTCATATCATTTTGCAAAAGCTAGATCAAAAAGGCTATTTAGGGTTTGTACTCGCATACTAAGCAATTGAAGATTATTGATGATTTAACTCATTTTTGTGAAATATATTGTTTAAAGGAAGTACCCGAAAACACATTTAAAACACAATCCATATCTAAAAATCTTGAACTCATATCAAAACCCTAGCAAATCACCAGATTCTTCTTCCTTTCAACTTGTAAACCCTAGAAATGGGGATTATGAAGAAAGAGTGAGAAAAAGGGGAGATTTGATACCATTTCAAATCAAATCAGAGGATGGATGGAATATGGACATGTGAGAGAAGATTCACCATGAAAGGCTATGCAAATAAGCTAAACTTACTTGATTTCATCATATCTCAGATAGAGAAACCCTAAATCAGCAATTCCACCACTTTCTCCTCTCAAACCCGAACTCTCCCTCTCTCTCTAGGATTTTGTTTTTTTGGAATGAATCACAAATTATGAGAGCTCCTAGTGTGTTATATTGACCATATAGATAAATTGAGCTACTTGGGTCAATTGCACATTGACCCCTCACTATACTTTCTCTTATTTTAGTTCAACTTTCTGTCAAAAAAAGTTATTGTAATTCATTTATTTCAGAGATCAAACATTCTCTAAAAATTATGAAAATTTAGCATATTTTTTTTACTTGAGTTCCAAAGCTTTAGTTAAAATTTCAGATCATACCTAGTTAAAATTAAATAATTAAAATTTTAATAGTGCATTGATATCCAAAAATATGCAGAACAGTCGGTTAAAGAGAAAATGCCCCAGAACGACCATGCAAGCTACCACGGTCATGCTAAGATGGACCCAACACGGACGTTCTACCTACCACGTCTTTGGTGCATTGGTTTCATAAGATTTGAATACAAAAGTTGGTCAACAGTTCAATTCTTTCAAAATGTCCGTGTGACCTAGAATGCCCGTGCCACCAATGACCTAACATGGCCGTGCTACCTACCACGACCATTGTATCCAAGCCTCCAGCTACTAATTTCATTGTCCTTTTCCTACCGCTCTCACTCCTTCCCAAAATGAGCCTATTTGGTGAAAACCCTAATTTCATCCGACTAGGGTTTATATTTTCTCAAACCGTAATTATACAAAGCAATATCATACTTGGAGTTCTCATTAGGTTTAAGATATCATAATCGAACTACCATACTTAATCATGTTTAAACAATGATCAATATAACTAAGAATGTAATCATCCTGATAAACCATAGTTTACCAATTAAGCTCAAATGTGGTCATAACAATTAGGTAATTCATACTTTATTTTTCTTTGAATATTCTCCAAATTAGGAAACATCTATATATAGGCGGTTTTGACCAAACAAATAACATTTTTAGTATTTTTTTACAAGAGGGACCCAAGTTAGATTTTGTATTTCTCTAAATATAAGATATAAGTTCAAATGATAAGATATGATAACTAGATCATAAATCATCAGGGTGGATTGGTTTTTACCACCAAAATGTGTGTAAGTATTTTAAGCATTGCATCGTTCATTCATATGTCCATTGTATAGGGACCAAGGATTTTCATATACTTTTAAAATATGAAATCTACAAGTACTAATCTCGCTATAGACTATAGGTTGGGTTACCTATAGATCCTAAATATTTCACCTAGAGAACACCCGTATAAGGTTATATCAAGGGTTCAACACTAATGATTGATATTCCAATCCTAGGTTTCAATGTCTCTATGCGTAGAATTATAATTAACCTACAAGATGGATGATAGTGGTATAAGGCACTTGATAAGAAATCATATATAATTCATAAGTTCATACAAACAACATTTTACAATGTAGAAAGTAGAGTACGAACACCAGGGCTAATCTTTACACCTCAGCAAGGAAGCTATTTTCTCACGATAGGATTGAGAAAGAATAGATAGGAGAAGAAGAAGTCTGGGGCATTGAAGCAATGAAGATGCAATGCCATGGTTAGTGATAGAAAATATGCTCTCCTACAAAATGACACTCCAGTGAACTTTAGAGGAAGACCTCACTATCTCCTCTTCTCTATGTCTAATGCCTACAAATTTCATGATAGAACCTATGGGATTTTAAACCTTGTTCACTCGGTTAAAATCCCTTTTATAATTTGCATTGTACGACCCACCAAATAAGTCATCAATTAACATAGAGACACTCTTTTTTGCACTGTTAGTCTCTAATCAGTCGACTGGTTACTGGTGTATGTAAGTGATGGGTCCCTAAGCGAGTGACTCCCATATGAGTTTAACAAATAGACAAGGGTTGGTCTTTCTTATGTACACAACCGGTAAGCAAATCGATTGATTTGGTTGATGAACTAGTTAGTTGACTACTGATAAGATGTTAAGAAAGAAATTTGGGTTGGTTTACCTGATTGGTGAATTGAGTGACTCATATATAGCTTGGGGATGCTATCATTGTCCCATTGGTCGATCGGAAAATGGCTCTACCTATTGATTCATGTCATGGTTGTTGATGATTTCCCTCATTTGTCTAGTCGACTGACTGGTGTGGCTGGAGGGGTGATTTGTTACACCTTGTTGTAAAAACTAGATCCTTATGATCAAATATTTATAAAATTATATTAGAATATATAGACAAATCTTTTTACAGTCATGCTTTACATTAGAGTTATAGAACCTTATACATAAGATTGCAAAATTAAGAACATGCATTGATTCCTATCTACTCTTAAATAGGGGACAAATCTTGCACATCTCTTCCAAGTATTGCTTTAATCACTTTTTCATGAATTCCTAGAGGGAACAAAACCATACATAGATCCCAAGAAGGGAAACATAGGTCAGTCAAATGATAGGTACAAAACCAATATTTGGAAAGTAAGAGTATGAACCTATATACAAAGAAACTTTTATGATAGAATGCAAATAGTTAAATGATATAGGCATGCATCAAATGGAAAGATGGGTTTTCGAATTTAATAGGATTAAATGTCAAATTATGAGACTAGTAATTCAAATTTTGGAATAGATATCACATGTATGTCTGTTTGTTGAGGATTCCATGTGTTCTCTTGTAAAGAGTGGGATCCAGAGGGGATCCACTCCGTACTAAAAATTTGAAGAATAAAACCTACAGTCCAAACACACCCATAAGGTATATTGGAGTGGGGGTAAAATTTTCAAATCTTATTTAATGGTAATCAAAACAACCAAAGTGTAGTAGCAGAATAAAAATAAAGACTATACTTAATTCTTCTCAAAAGATTACAAAAGTACATAATAATCTCCCACTTAGGGTTTACATGTAAGATACAACATATGGATCTAAGTAGAGGGAAACCTAAACCATAAAAACTTTGTCTCCAACCTTTAACTCCTTAAGATAAGTCCAAGACTGCATGCCATGGCCTCCATATCTTTCACCTATGGTTGGAAGCATACCCCAACAAGAAGAGAAAAATAGAAGACATCAGCAAAGAGTGGTATGTGCATAGTAAAAAGGAATTTGAGCAATATTATGAAATAAAGGACATCATATATAAAAGGATTCCCATAGAAAAGATAAGGGCTACGCGATCGGGCATAAAAGAAATGACTTGCAATAAGAGATAACAAACACAATTACTTTCCATGAATAAACAATAAAGTTGTGCTACATAAGCACATATCACGAGATTAGGGCACATAACCCATCATCAAGTATCATCGTTCTTGCACGCATGTGAGATAAACATAGCCCTAGAACAATATAAAGACAAAGTCAGCCAAGTCTCACAAACTTGAAACCTGATAGAGAATGACGTACTACCAAACTCCCAATATATGTAAAAGTGGGCCAAACCTCATAAATTTTAACCTTGGGTTTGGGGCCACCTCCATCCCAAAAAGAACAGGCGCATACTACCACGAGAAAAAAATACACATCTTCCCAAAAACTAATGTAATACACTACTCTAGTGCTACTAAATCACATAGCATGTTTAATGTAGAGGCAAGTAAAAAGTATATTCATATTATATAAAGTAGTCACCACAAAAGTGACCAACATATACATCCACCTCTCAAGTGGGAAAAAGACATCACATATCATCAAATAATGTTCCAACATGAACAATGTATAAGAAAAGACCAAGAGAATGTCCAAAGATCAGTAACAAATAAAGCATTTCACATGAACCATACTTTTCAAAGAAAAAGAGATAATGTGTAGGCTAGTGTCCATAGGACCAAGAGAAAGAAGAAAATATGTGAGTTACTCAAAAAGAATAATAGGGGATGCAAACATACCTTGACTTCAGAGTCTAAGCAAGTCTATGATAGATCTAGATCCAAGTCTAGGTCTCCAAAGCGCATGTTAATCATGTGTGTGAAATTAGGGTTAGGTTTACACTGATTTCATAAACCCTAAAATCACCTTTTAAATATTAGTGAGCCAGATTACCAAAACCATGCCAATTTTTAGATTATATTTTTTTTTGAGTTCAAAATATATTTAGTATATTTTATGAGTTTTAAATATTTAGTTATGAATTTTGCAAGTTATTACTTACTTAGGAGAACCCATTACAATCACCTTTTTATAAAATTAGATTTAGGCAAAAAACTAATACCACTTGAAAGCCCATATTTTTTTGATTTTCGATATATTTTATTTTATTTTTTGATCTATAATTAATTAGATGCGAATTTTCAAAAATTTGACCAATCAAATAATACAAAAAATCCTCGTCAACATTAAAACCCGATCAGTGGTCAACGTTGCTGAGTTGGGCCAACCACGCCCGACCAACTCATTGCTCAAAGTAGCGCAAACTCTCAATGCTGAACGGAGAAGTTCTGGGCCAAAAGACATTTAAGCCCCTGGCGAAAAACAAAACACAAAGATAGACGAGAGGGGCAAAAGAGGGAGCTTAAAACCCCTCATCTTCAACCTCAACAAATTGGATGGAGCTTCTTCATCGATTTGAATATTTGCATCCACGGAATAGAATAACCATAAAGAGGGTGAGAAAACACCCCCATTGAATCTGTCGTCATTTTACGACCTCAACAATCCCAAGATTGCGTAGCTTGGCCACCAGAACCTCAAAATAACCATCCTCCATGGCTACATCCAGGTGAGGATACATGGAACTCAGATCTCGATGGACCTTAGGCACAAATCAACATACTCAAAAACCCAAAATAGAGTCTGAAACCATGTAAGATGTGAGAAATCAGAAGTGAAGAACCTCCAATTGACCCTTTTATCCCAACTATAAGAAGAAGTACAAAAAGAGGGGATATGCTTTCCTTGAAACCAAATTGAGAAGCCAAGAAGCTTCACTGAGGCTCATTGAAGTGTTCTGCTTTGTTTCCTTAGGATGCAGGTGTTTGTAGTGTCCCGATGAACTCTGACCACCCAAAGAAAGAAGGTCCAGACCAGAGAGAGGGTAGTGATAGAAGCTGAGACAAAAACTCAGTTCCTTCAAGTTACTGGAGGTTAGGGGATCGCTTTGGGAGAGATAGAAGAGGTAGTTGGAGGGTAAGAATCACCAGTACCCCAAGCGAAGGCCAAAATAGGGGACATGATGGAGGCGGGCGTGGTTAGAGATTTATAGGGGATGAAACCCTAATAAACCAGGGGTTGCCTTGTTTAGTCTCATGCAAGGTACGTGAAGAGCAAGAAATCTAGGAGAGAGGAGAAGAGACGTGAGAGATAGCGAGTAGAGAGGATTTCATGAACTTTAGCTCCCTTCCGACCGAAAGTCAGGTGAAAGGGTGAACTTCCAAGCCATCCAAAGAGTCCACAATTCTCAGGACAAAATGTGAACCGTTCGATCAAGCCGAGAAAAGGAAATTTAGAAGAAAAAAAATCCACGTGACAGTGAAATTTAAAGGAAACAATATTCAAATGTAAATCTGATTAAAGTGCAATGTTCAATTATTTAATTTTTTTCTCTTTTCCTCAATTGAGGGTGAAAACCAATTCCAATTTTAATGAAATTTTGCACAAAGGCCAATTAAGGCATGTAGATTCGATTTATATTAGATTCTCCTTTTGAAGACTTTGGATGCATTAAATAAATGAAATCTTAGTTTCTCTTTCCTCATGCATTAATGACATTAGGATAAACCAAAAGTAGTGAAACTTCATCCACAAGTTATCTTAAGTGTCTTGCATATGAATTTGCCACCAATTTTACATGTTGGAGTAGTTTGTACATTTATTTAATATTTTGAAGGTTCTACACACTTTATCTCTCCTGATTTCATTGTTTAATCAAATATTCTTCAAATTGAGTGAAAATTTACCCAAGGCATATTTTAAGGTGTATATTACGAATATAATATTATTTTCCACTTTTGGAGTCATTAATATTTTATTTGCTATTGGATAGAAACTCATATTTCCTTTCATAGAGATTACAAGAATTATTATTATTATGCAAATAAGGTGAAGCTTGACTCCCATGTTAATTGGGACCCAAGGAACACGATTATTAACTTAGATTCCACTTTTGAGATTTATTTTTTATGAGATATGTCACATATATTATTATGGTTCATTGTAATATTATTTCATAGTTAACCCAATTATCCATCCAAATATGTTCCTAATTTTCATATTAGCATTAAAGGAATTATTATGACATATTTTATGTGTCCATTATTGTCCTAAGACTAATGTGAAGACGTTAGGCTACATTAGGGTGTTTTATTCATGCATTAGCATGTCATGATTTAAATTAAACTACTAATGTGCATATCTCTATCCTTATTTAGCTAAACCCAAAGAACCAAGTTGACTATCCTCCAAGACATGTGATGAGGGTCAAGAGGCTAGGTTTTAGTTTGTTACAACACTCCACTCCTTAAATGGATTTTATCCTTGAAATCTATTAATCTAAACATCATAAACCAACCATTAAAAGGTTTAACCTAACATGTCAACTAAACAACATTAGGGTACTATGGTCACTGATGCATATTTTACTTGTGAATATTTTAGAGGTTTATGTTATCCATATGTCCAACTAATAAGTCATCACCATCTAGGTTTGAGCTAACCTTACAACCCTACATAAACATCCAAAAAGTCATAGGGAACAAAGGGTAGGTCCACTACACCTTTATATTATCCACATATTCCTAGTCATTTCTTCATAGACAAAACTAGAGTTAAGATTCTATTCGAACTAATTCTAGGATTTCACTATCCATACATCCAAAAAATCTTCATTGTGACTTAGTTCAAGAAAATATAAAAAAAACATAGATTTTTTTGTACATATAGTAGTACTATGAAAATAATTTTTGTTGATAAGAAACATTGGAGGTAAGACAAAGATGCTACCAAAATCATTGTGAAAACAAAGTCACAATTTCACATAATAAAATCTCCTTATCCTACCACTACCGAATTTCATCCTAAAGTCAAACCCCATTACATAAAAATATTCATATCACCAAAGACCTATATGGTAAGGTATGATCATCTAACCTCATCACATTCTTAGGGTATACACATCATGATTCTAATGGATTACTTGCATCAACCTTTCATCATCATAAACAACTTAGGTAAGGTCTAGGGAAAACATCTCACCTAGAGATAACTATCAAAGTCAAGGGTTCTAATAAGGGAGACAAAATTAAAATAGTCAGATTCTGACTACTATGGACTATGATACCATGTTGTAAGGAGTGGGACCCAGAGGGGATCTACTCCCAACTAACAATTTGAAGAATAGAACCTCCAGTCCAAACACACCCATAAGGTATCTTGGAGTGAGAGTAAAATTTTCAAATCTCATTTAATGGTTATCACGGAGGAAAATCTTTCCAGCCCCCGAATGTGATCCTTTTCTAGACACCTATGTCTTTTGGAAAATCCTCTAATAACCCCCTTGGGTTCTATTGGGTTTGTAAAATTTAATAATTATTAAAGATTACATGAGGAACCTATGCTATGATACCAAATGTAACGACCCTGCCTCCTAGTAACCCCCAATTAAGGGAGACCAAGAGGTCAGAGTCGTTATCCTAATTAACAAGATCAAAGGTTCGACAAATAATCAATAACAATGATCAAATTCTACCAACTAAATTGAAAACTGGTATAAAATAAAACTTTGCATACCTTTTCAAAAATGTGGATATCTACTTCTATCCACATCTGGAGTCTATTCTAACTAATCCTCCTTGTACTTTAATTCTTATTTAATTCCAAATATGCCACTTTATTGTTTGCCTTTTCAATCTTGTACCAAAAACACCGACAAACAAAATGTCGGTCAGCATATCAGAATAAGCTGGTATGTGGGGACAACCAAAATTTCACAAATATGGATAACAATCTAATTATCACAATCAAGTAAATTAACAAGCCAATTTACACTTTTCAGTATGACATTCTCCACCACTTTTTCCCTAACCCTATCATACCCACCTTAGGGTTTCTCTTTTGCCAATGACTTAAGGCCACCTTCTCAATCCCGAGCTTGGTGCCTGGGGTCACCCTTCATAGTGACCATTAATCATTCTATAAAGACCACCTTCTCAATCCCGAGCTTGGTGTCTAGGGTCACCACTCATGGTGCCCATTAGTCTTCCCTCCTGGGCTTGGCCTTGGCATCATCCATCAGGGTGGCATGTAGGTGCGAGGATACACACTTCTATTATTATTGTGATAATCATAGTGACTTTATGATTTGTAAGTATGAACATTTAAACTGATAAGTTGCATTCAATGTGATGAATCATCTGGGAAACTCTTCGGGAAACTAATGCGATTAACAATAATTAACCACATACCTCATCCAGAGCAACTTGATGTCTAAGCAATAATGATAAAGAACAATCAAACAAGCAATCAAAAATATCCTAAAATTAATGCAATACATCCAAGTGTTATAGTTTATCCAAAACATTCTCAAGATAGACTTGGATTCCATCTTAGGCTTTTTAGGCCACTTTAGGGTTTTATTAAGGTTTTAGCCTCCATAATACTATTATTACATTTAATGCTCTCTTAGTTCTCAAACCCTAATTTCAACATCATAAGCCCAATTAAAGTCTATTATTTCTCTTTTATACTAAAATCACCATCTTTATCCTTTTAAGTTATTTCAAGATCATCAGACCCAATTATCACATTCAGTTTCTTTCAAATTAACAAATCATATTTCATTATAGTTCAATTCATATATGAACTCTATTTATCACTAATTCCACCTTTATCAACTAGAAAACCCTAATTACCAAATTAAGGGTATTTATCACAACTAGGAACTTTTATACTCAAAATAGTTTTGAACCATCATATCTCAGCCTTATTCATGAATTTGAACAATTAAATCCTTTAAGAGTCACAATTACTATCGTTAGGGTTTCAAGGCCCATTAAAGCTTATTTATGTACATGGAAACCTAAATTAATCAAATTATGTGTAAAGTTCATCCTTTTTGACCTTAATGTGTATTTTTATAATAAACAAGTTAATATCAACTTTAATCATCCATATAACCCTTCTCAAGACATTAATCATCTCAAATTAGGGTTTCTTAATCATTAATATATTAAAGTTGATAACTTCCACTAACTTTAGAATTTGAAGAGGAATTATCTTCTAAATCTATTTTTAATGGATTCCCCTTATTTTTGTGAGCAAAATACATATATTATATGTACCATTCCGATCTACCAATAATTAGCTACGAAATTCACAAGATTCACTTACTTGGACCAATGAGAGGCTGACACATCAGCTATCACATGGGTTGTCTTCTGTACAGCCGGGTAGACTTAAAATATAACTGAATGTCAATTTTACCCCTTGTGTGATGCCCTGCTTCATCACACTTTGGAGGGCATTTTCATCCAGAGCCACCTACTCGTCTTCTACCCCGTGAACCCTCGTGCTACCGCCGACCGAAGCTGACAACATGGTTCTCTCCCCCTCCCCAGGACTCGGAGGTCACCTGCAATGGCCCCTCTGCCTTTGCCATCCTCTGCCTCACTATATAAGGTCTCAAGACATGGTTCAGATGGCCGAGTTCAAGAGCAGCAGCCCTGCGAGCCGTGGCTGGCGACCTGCCTACCTTGGTCAGGCCCCATACCGGTTACCTCCATGCTAACACATCCACATGTACTTAGAGATGGTTATCTATGGGTCTATAGGCTCATTCTCATACTATGTACTTTTCACTTATCTTCTGAAGATCCTATGAGACCTCTTTAGGTTACCTCAAACCAACAAAAACTGGTATACACCCTACAAAAGGGTCCCTCTCCCAGGATCGGAGGAAACTTCATCTTGATAACAAAGGTCACAAACATCCTTATGTCTAGGATTTACATCCACATGAGCATGCTTAACCCTAGCATGCTACTAAGGCAAAAGAAGGCCACCTACTAAATAATGCTAGGTCACACTTGTTCTCGTCCTCAACATTGGATCAAGATCATACCTTCCCATGTCACCAACTTAGTTGTAAGGGGTTCATCAAACACACCTTAAACTTAAGGAGTTTCCCTTTCCTCTAAACCTGAGGAGTGCCATGCTCAAATCTATACAAACCCAAACCTTTTTCATGAGCATCAGGTACACCACTTCCCCTCTTAGTTCTAGGAACTCTAGGTTCACTTTTCTGATGTCCAACTGTCTGCTCAACTTTTAAACCATGAGCCAAGCATGTACACGATATGACATGCACTTCCTGTCATTCATCTACTCGAACAACACTTTAGAGTGGAGTCCTCCTCAAGGACAACCAACAAGGTATAAGGCCTCACAACCTGTTATTAAGCCTCTTCAGGGTCTAAGGAACTCTTCTTCCTAACCCTAGAAGGTGGACATCTATACCATAGGTTCATAGGTACCAACAGCCTCACCTTCTCTCTAGGTTTTGGTTTCTCCAAAGGCAACCAAGATATCCTCAGCCTCCAGGGATCATGCATGAGGCAACCACTATCATCCACTTAGGTCGCATCATCCTTAACTCTCCATTGTTCCTCATATCTCAGAGTCTAAGATCCCAACCTTCTTGCTTGAGTCCTACTCTCTCTCTCTAGAGCTAACTCCACATCCGGCCTTACTACTAGAGGTCTTCTCTCCATGAAGGATCAAGCTCACAAGCATACCTCTACATGGGTGAATCCTATGTTCAAACTTATGTTCGTTCAAGATTATCCATAGCTCTTCATGCTTATCTCATAAGCTATCCCACATATTCTCCTAGCCAGGGTTTCAACCTACTACCTGCACTACTGACGTACTCTGGGTGCATGTTATGCCCGACTTGCATAAGCCTATAGGGTTTCTATAGGTTCTTCACTATCCTCATAATTGAAGGAGCTATCCGTCACTTTAACATGCACGATCCTTCCCAGGGTTGGGTCGCCAAAGGCACTAGGTCATACAACCTCACATGGATCATATCGTCATGGGCATCCAAAAGCATGTCCACCCACACACCTGATCTACCATGACATCTAACTCATCATGACATATATCTCTCTAACCACCACTTAGGGTTAGGGTTAGCATCATCCTTAGAGGATGTGTCATGTCTCTACTTATAATGGAGATCTCTGCCTCCATGACCAACTTTGTCCACTCATCCTCTTAACAAGGAGGTCTAGCCTCATGTCTCTCCTGAGGGCATGACTACTCATGTCATACGACCTAAGCATGTATCTATTCTTTAGTTTATGATTAAACTATTAAGCTTATGTCCATGACATCTTATTTACATTCTTTTCATTAATTTGGTGGAGGATTCCTTAAACCTTATCAACCTTACCCATACCTCAGGAGGGTGAGGAAAAGAGAGAAAACCCTAATCCTTAAGGTCCTTAACAACATTTGAGTTGAGAAGGGATGAACAAGATGAGAGAGTCCTAAAGGTATCTTATTTCGAGTCAAATCTTGAGACATTGGCCAAGCAGTCACACTAATCTGGGAGTCCTCGTATTCCGACTAGCGATATGACCCATGTGAATGGATGAAAGTCAGCCCATGAATGCAGAGAGAGATGATGAAGGCTTGAGTAAGGTTCCCAGTTGGACATGTACTATGTAAGGATCCTAAGTATATCCTAGGGTTAGGTAGGGATAAGACCAATGGAAGTAGGAGTTGCCTAATTCCCTAGTTGCACATGACCATAGGGTCGGGAGGTAACAACTATCATTGTCTGAGGGCCATGGTTTAGGAGATTGATCACCTTCATGAACTCATGGGACCCGAAGGGCAGATGAGTAGGGCACTCTCTGGATGCATAAGGGAAGAGGGATGACCCCAAAAGTGATGGCACCCTATAGACCTAGAGGAGATGACTAAGGATTATGTGGTGACCCAAGCAGGTTCAAAACCAGTTTTCCATGGAAGTAACCTTGATATCGAGATGTTTGTGATGTAGAGACATAAGTTGCATGTTTCAACATTGATTTGAAGGTGTACTGGCAAGGTGGGATGTACCATCTCTACTCTTGGAATGGGAAGAACTTTGTATTTGGACTACAACCAAGTGCTTATTTCAACTTATTATGGGAGTGAGAGATAGTACAATACACATGTCGTACATCAAGGATAAGGATGATGTGAATTGGAACGTTCCTATGAGGTATGAGGACAAAGATGATAATATACCCTTAGGGAGTGAACGGTATGTGGATGGTTTGCAAACACTAAGAGTATTAAGGTAATCATCTTGTGAGGATGTTTTAACATGAGCTGTGTGGAATTGCAAGTGATACAAGGTTGATTTTGATCACCATAAGGATGAGCTCAGAGTGTTCTTAACGAAGATAGACGTAGAGTTTGAGATGAGATAATAAGTGAAGGAGTATGTCTTCAACATTACCTAACACCTATGGATGTGAAGTGGTAGTGGATGCTCTAGTTGAGATGCAGTTGCCTAGTGTAGCTAGAGGCTAGAAGAGGCCGTTAGGTTAGCCCTAAGTTTGAGAAAGAAGATATGTTTGGATGTAACGAGATCTGTTGAACAAGTAGTGATTGTTTGGTTAGCCAGCCTAGGCCTTGATACAATAAAAGGATGGTTGCAGAACCTTCGGTGCACTTCTTTGGAAAATAAGGTGATGAAACCCCGACTAGAGTGGTTTAGGGTTTTCAAGGAATCAATCTTGAGGAATCATGATTTTAAGATCACCATACACTGTACTACGAAGATAGTAAGTGACAGTAGTACTTTAGATGCCTAAGATAATGTTGCATGTGGCATGTTGCCATGCATGACAGGAGGTGAAGGACGAACACTAGTAACCCAATGAGTTGATATAGAGGATAAAGAGTCCCCAAGAGGGAATGGGAGTTCATCACTATGGATGTGTAGTAAGTTTCCCATGGACCAGAGAAGGTCATGATGCAATTTGGGTTATGGTAGATCGCCTTACCTAGATGACATGAGAAAGAGAGAATACTATCAAAGGACAGATCCAGCCAGTTTAACTACATATGAGAGAGAGATGGTTCAACTAAACCATGATGTGAGTTCTTGAGTTTAATCTAAAGATTCACTTCCATGCGGTGGAAGTAGGTGCATGAAGAACTTGATGTTAGTACAGTTTATCACCCCTAACTAATGGTTAGTGTAATCCAGACTAGAGGGTCTGATGAGAGTATGTGTGCTCGTTCAGGGTGATACCTAGAGACAGTTCTTGTCCTCTATAAGATGTCATGATAACCACCATATCCAGTATCGAGATGTAAAGAAGCTCTGTAAGGGAGGTTGTGTCGGTCACCACTTCATTGAGATGATGTTGGTGAAGGGGCCTCGCGAAGGTCAGAAAAGAACCACAGTGTGTACAGATGAAGTCACTTTGATCATGCAATGGATGAAATAGAGCCTAGGGGAGACATGAGTCATGAGATAATGCAAAGAAAGACTGACATGCAGTTCACTGTGGGAGAGTATGTGATGTGAAAATCTGACCCCTCTAAGCTACAACTGAGAAAACAGAGTCCCCGATATATGGGTCCATTTGAGATGGATTGGTGGAGATGGTTGTGTTTAGCCTTACCCCTCAGGATAACATGATGTATAATGTGTTCCATGAGTCCGATCTAGAGCACTATGTGAGGTACCCAAGACATGTGCTGAGCCCTGAACCTATTCAGCTTTTGAGAGGATGAAATGTCCTGAGTCACCTATGAGGGTATGATATACCAAGGTAAGAAAGAACTCAGATGGAACAATATGAGATGATGAAGGTTCTTGGGAAGCACCATGGAAAGGGTGAAGCCACATGGGAGCCCTGATGGACATAAGAAAGGCTTATCCTATTTGTTTGTGTGCCTGGTGGAATTTTGAGGGCAAAATTCCTATAAGAGGGGAAGGATGTTACAGCCCCAATTTTTGGGTTCTTTTGGTGAGAAATGTAATTTCTCCTATTAAAGATATTTGAACAAATAAGGATATAATTTTTTTTGAATAAATGTATTTTGTTTACAATAGATTTGTTGGTTGTTTTGTGGGCTTGATTGGCTATTGGACCCAATAACAAGGAAATTTAATTAGTAAATGAATAATTGAGAATTGGAGAAAAGAAGGATGTAGAAACCTCTAGAAGGCAAAAAGAATATAATCCAAAGTTGGATTTCATGCCTCTTGGGTTCGAAGGAGTCCAAAGTTGCAAAGATAATGCAACAAGAAAAGAAAAGATCAATTAAGTATTTCTTTATTAAGAAAGAAATTGAAAACAATGATAAAATGTGGGAAATAAGAGAAAAGAGGTATAATTAAGTTATTCTTGGTGGATTTTCGTATCCAAAGAATTCCTAATGTTAAAAGGAATGTCAATGAAGAAAAAGAAAGAGAAAATACCAATAATGAAAAATAAGAGGATAATGTGATGCATAATTAATGATTTTGGTGGCATTGTTAAAAAGGAGGTATTTCCTACTAAAAGAAAATAGAAATTCATGCCAATGGATTAAAAGGCAAGTACAAAGAGAATAAGAGAGAGGATTTTCGAATTCCTAAATATCCAAAAATTATAGTTTATTAAGAAGATAATTAGGAGAGAGAAGCTTGCTTCCTAATGAAGGAACTTAGGTTCCTATTGGGAAAAGAGTAGGTTATCACGTAAAATTCATAAGGATGTCAACAGTTGGAGACAAAGACACATGGACGGTGGTAATTTGAAAAAAAAATAGAATTACTTTCTAAATAGCTCTCTCTCCCTCAACGATAAGAATTGGAAAGTAACCCAGGCTTTCCTTCTCTAAGAACATATATTTGTATCGTTTCCTCACACAGATTCATCATCCTAACCCTCAAGAGGGTCTTCTTGGAACCTATATAAGGATGAAGTAGGGTTCTGAAAAGGGCTAATATGGGTTGTTTTCTCTGGTAGCTGTTAAGCATCAACCTTCCACTATGACGATTAATCACGGTGGTTAAGGACCTGCTTGGAGTCAAGGAATCTTCCTTGCAGAGGTGGGCTTCGTAGAGACGCTCGCCAGGAGGGCCTTCCTTAGTTGCCTCGCACCAGCCGATCAGTGTGACGGTGGGAACGATAGATCATGATGCCCAGCTGGGAAGGAGAATTTGAGGTTGAGGATTTGGTGCTCTACTAATATGGTCGTGAGTTGCATAGTTTTGAGGGGTTCGTCCCTCACTCCCTCGTGGCCGGAGAGACACTCGGTCGTCGTCTCCTCGCTATAGCCCATGCGTAGCACCTACAGAGTGTCTGTAGACCAGTCGCGGCTCGCAGGGCTGCTGCTCTTGAACCCAGCCATGTCAACCATGTCTTGAGGCCTTATCTAGTGAGGCGGAGGATGGCAGAGGCAGAGGTTCCATTGCAGGTGACCTCCGAGTCTTGGGGAGGGGGAGTGAACCCTATGGTTGGCTTCAGTCGGCGGAAGTACGAGGGTTCGCGGGGTAGAAGATGAGCAGGTGGCTCTGGACAAAAATGCCCTCTGAAGCGTGATGAAGTAGGGCATCGTGCAAGGGGTAAAATCGACATTCAGTTATGTTTTAAGTCAGCCTGGCTGTACAGAAGACAACCCATGTGATGGCTGATGTGTCAGCCTCTCATTGGTCTAAGTAAGTGAATCTTGCAAATTTCGTAGCTAATTATTGGTAGATCAGAATGGTACATATAATATATGTATTTTGCTCAGAAAAATATGGGGAATCCATTAAAAATAGATTTAGAAGATTATTCCTCTTAAAATTAGAAAAGTAGTGGAAGTTATCAACTTTAATGTATTAATGAATAAGAAACCCTAATTTGAGATGATTAATGTCTTGAGAAGGGTTATATGGATGATTAAAGTTGATATTAACTTGTTTATTATAAAAAGACATATTAAGGTAAAAAAGGATGAACTTTACACGTAATTTGATTAATTTATGGTTCCATGTATATAAATAAGCTTTAATGGGCCTTGAAACCCTAATGATAGTAGTTGTGACTCTTAATGGCTTTAATTATTCAAATTCATGAATAAGGGTGAGATATGATGGTTCAAAGCTATTTTGAGTATAAAAGTTCCTAATTGTGATAAATACCCTTAATTTGGTAAGTAGGATTTTCTAGTAGATAAAGGTGGAATTAGTGATAAATAGAGTTCATATATGAATTGAACTATAATGAAATATGATTTGTTAATTTGAAAGAAACTGAATGTGATAATTGGGTCTGATGATCTTGAAATAACTTAAAAGGATAAAGATGGTGATTTTAGTATAAAAGAGAAATAATAGACTTTAATTGGGCTTATGATGTTGAAACTAGGGTTTGAGAACTAAGAGAGCATTAAATGTAATAAAAGTATTATGGAGGCTAAAACCTTAATAAAATCCTAAAGTGTCCTAGAAAGCCAAAGATGGAATCCAAGTCTATATTGAGAATGTTTTGGATAAACTATAACACTTGGATGTATTGCATTAATTTTAGGATATTGTTGATTGCTTGTTTGATTGTTATTTATCACTATTGCTTGGACATCAAGTTTCTTTGAATCAGGTATGTGATTAATTATGGTTAATTGCATTAGTTTCCCGAAGAGTTTCCCAGATGATTCATCGCATTGAATGCAACTTATCATTTTGGATGTTCATACTTACAAATCATAAAGTCACTATGATTATCACAATAATAATAGAAGTGTGTATTCTCGCACCTACATGCCACCCTAATGGATGATGCCAAGGTCAAGCCCAGGAGGGAAGACCAATGGGCACCATGAGTGGTGACCCCAGACACCAAGCTCAGGATTGAGAAGGTGATCTTTATAGAATGACTAATGGGCACTATGAAGGGTGACCCCAGGCACCAAGCTCGGGATTGAGAAGGTGGCCTTAAGTCATTGGCAAAAGAGAAACCCTAAGGTGGGTATGCCAGGGTTAGGGAAAAAGTGGTGGAGAATGTCATACTAAAAAGGGTAAATTGGCTTGTTAATTTACTTGATTGTGATAATTAGATTGTTATCCATATTTGTGAAATTTTGGTTGTCCCCACATACCAGCATATTTCGATATGTTGAATGACATTTTGTTTGTCGGGTTTTAGGTACATGATTGAAAAGGGCAAATAGTAAAGTGGCATATGTGGAATTAAATAAGAATTAAAGTACAAGGAGGATTAGTTGGAATAGACTCCAGATGTGGATAGAAGTAGATATCCAAGTTTTTGAAAAGGTATGCAAAGTTTTATTTTATTCCATTTTTTAGTTTTGTTGGTAGAATTTGATAATTGTTATTGATTATTTGTCAAAACTTTGATCCTGTTAATTGGGATAACGGATCTGACCTCTTGGTCTCCCTTAATTGGGGGCTACTGGGAGGTGGGTCGTTACAATAACACCCTTGATTGACCCTCAATGATGGCCTGTAGCACAATTGCTCTACTACCAATGCATCCTAGACCTCAGCCACCATTAGATCTCTCTTATGAAGTGAAGATTACGACGACAATTTTCTATAAACACCAACTACCAACCGATGGCAAGTCAAGATCATGTTTACCTTGTCTAGACCCACGAAAAAGTATCTACCCAGATGTCGCGATGATCCCTGGGTTCAAGAAGAAGGAAAACCTCCTCTTTATGTGGCCATTGTACTTGAAAGGAAACCATCTCCCACAATGACCTAGTAACACAACCAAATATTGTGTCTCATCCTATTCTTCAAGATGTACAAGGATAGGGGTGTCCACCTAGATCATGGAAACAAATCAGAGAGAAATCCTAGGTAAAATATTCCATACCTATCTACTATTATTTATGTATTTCTGTTAATAAGATCTTAGTTATAAAAAGGAAAACATGGGTTGGTTTAACATTATATAAACATAACCATAGTTAGTTGGATCTCATTTCATAAACCCTATAGTATACAAGATGTTTGAAGTTATGTAAGAGTTATATTCAGTAGGTTCCTCTCTTACATTTCTACTATATTAAGAATAATAAAAAATAATAGGTTATATAATCCTTGATATATTAACATGGAAAATTATTTAGTACATGTATATTAAGACTAGAGATCAAATAATTTCAAAATAGGTCATCTACAAATTATGGTTATAATTTTAACTTGGCCTAGTTGACACATTACGCAAATGTCCATCACATTATATTGACTTAGTAAGTGGATTAGCAATTTTAGTGGATGTGAATACTATTATGTCCAGACCCTAGATATATATTTATGGGTCTAAGATGTATTGAATAAATTAGCATATGAGGAAAGTAATGATATAAACAAATAAGAAGGTTTCTCTTATAAATATACATGTGGATGTGTTTTATTAACACAAACTTAGTTTATAATCCATGAGGAGAATAGTTTATGAAATACCCCATTATAGTTCATCTAAATGGTAGTTTTATTTGGGAATATAACTGAAATCTAAGTATGTGACTAATGTGTATCAAGTTATGTGGAACTTAACTCCTAGATATCCCTAGAAGGGTATATTGGTAAGCAAACGTATTTGATTACAGTGACTAAATAGAATCATATAATATATATGATAACAAATAAAATTTTAGGATTTAATCTAGATAAAACAATTGAGTGTGTAATATTGATTATATATATAACCTAGCTAGAAACCCTAGAAATGAGAATATTGTAAAATATGAACAACACTCCTAGATGAAAAACCCTAGTCATGAATAGAAAAATACAAATTGAATACCAATTGATTTTAAGCCAATAGTAATCAATATCAGTATGTGCTTGTAGATCATTCACTCGTTTAAATCTTAGAGCAATATACTTGGAATGCTTGGATTTATAACGAAAGCATGCATAGTAGATAAGTTGGTTGGACTAGATTTTTTTAAAACCTTTAGCCTCCCTCCTTGATAGACCACCAACAAATAAATTTTTAGAAATGGTAGCACATTGTTTAAGAGTTGAATAAGGGTAGGTTGGTGCCCATTAGTTTAGTGGAATTATGACTCCATGCCTCTGTGTAGAGTTAAAGGAAATAGGGTCCCTTAGTTAATTGGGAATCTTAGTTGGTGTTTTTTCCTTCCATGTAGGAGAGATGTAATGAACCAAAACCTAGACTCTTGACCATGATCATATGTCTTGGAAGATAGTCAACTTAGTTCTTTGGGTTTAGCCAAACAAGGACAAAGATATGCACATTAGTAGTTTAATTTAAATCGTAACGTGTCAATGCATGAATAAAACACCCTAATGTAACATAGTGTCTTTACATTAGTATTAGGCCAATAATGGACACATAAAATATGTCATAATAATTCCTTTAGTGCTAATATGAAAATAAGGAACATATTTGGATGGATAATTGGGTTAATGATGAAAAAATATTATAATGAACTGTAATAATATATATGACATATCTCCTAAAAAAGATATCTCAAAAGAGAAATCTAAGTTAAAGAATTGTGTTCATTGGGTCCCAATTAATTTGGGAGTCAAGTTTCACCTTATTTGCATAATAATAATAATTCATGTAATTTCTAGGAAAGGAAATATGAGTTTCTATCCAAATAGAAAACAAAATATTAAATGACTATGAAAGTGAAAAATAATCTTAGATTTGTAATCTACACATTAAAGTATGCCTTTGGGTGAATTTTCACTCAAGTTGAGAATATTTGATTAAAGAATGAAATCAGGAGAGAGAAAATGTGTAGAACCTTCAAAATATTAAATAAATGTACAACCAACTCCAACATGTAAAATTGATGGCAAATTCGTAAGCAAGATACTTAAGATAACTTGTGGATGAAGTGCACTAATTTTGGATAATCATAATTTCATTAATGCATGAGGAAAGAGAAACTAAGATTTGATTTGTTTAATGAATCAAAAGTCTTTAAAAGGAGAATCTAATTACATGAATGGAATCTACATACCTTAATAAGTTTCTATGCAAAATTTCATTAAAATTGGAGTTTGTTTGCACCCTCAATTGAGTACAGAGAAAAAAAATAAATAATTGAATATTGCACTTTAATCAGATATACATTTGAATAATGTTTCCTTTAATTTTCACTGTCAAGAAGAATTTTTTTTCTAAATTTCCTTTTCTCAGCTTGATTTTACAGTTCATGTTTTGTCCTGAGAATCGTAGACTCTTTGGATAGCTTGGAAGTTCTCCCTTAACTTCACCTGACTTTGTGTCAGAAGGGGGATACAGTTCATGAATCCTCTCTACTCGCTATCCCTCACGTCTCTTCTCCTCTCTCCCAGATTTCTTACTCTCCACATTCCTCATACAAGACCGAACTTGACAACCCCTGGTTTGTTAGGGTTTCATACCCTATAAATCTCTAACCACACCTGCCTCCATCATGTCCCATGTTTTGGCCTTTGCTCAGGGTAATTGTGATTCTTACCCTCCAACTACCTCTTCTATCTCTTCCAAAGCAATGCCCTAACCTCCAGTAACTTGAAGGAACTGAGTTTTTGTCCCAACTTCTATTGCTAGCCCCTCTCCGGTCTGGACCTTCTTTCTTTGGGTGGTCAGAGTTTGTTGAGACACTACTAACCACCTCACCCTAAGGAAACAAAGTGAAATACTTCCCTGAGCCTCAGCGAAGCTTCTTGGCTTCTCAATATTGTTCCAAGGCAAGCATACCAAATTCCCCTCTTTTTTTCTTCTTCTGATAAAAGGGTCAATTGGAGGGTCTTCACTTCTGATTTCACACATCTTACATGGTGTCTAACTCTGTTTTGGGTTTTCGAGTATGCTGATTTGTGCCTAAGGTTCATCAACTTTTGAGTTCCATTTATCCTCGCATGGATGTAGCCATGGTGGATGGTTATTTTGAGCTTCTGGTGGCCAAGATGCCCTGTCTTGGGATCATTGAGGCTGTAAGATGACGTCAGATTCAATCGGAATGTTTTCTCGCCCCGGTTATGGTTTATCTATTCTATGGATTCAAATATTCAAATCATTGAAGAAGCTCCATCTGGTTTGTCAAGGTTGAAGATGAGGGGTTTTGAGTTCCCTCTTTTGTCCCTCTCATCTCTCTTTGTGTTTTGTTTTTCGCCAGGGGCTTAAATCTCTTTTGGTCCAGAACTTCTCTTTCAGCATTGTAAGTTTGCACTAGTTTGAGCGTTGAGTTGGTCAGGCGTGGTTGGCCCAACTCAGCAACATTGACCGATGACTGATTTTTAATTTCTAATGAGGATTTTTCATATTATATGATTGGTCAGATTTTCTAAAATTCATATCTAATTAATTATAGCTCAGAAAAATAAAATAAAATATGATCTAAAATAAAAAAAATATGGGCTTTCTAGTGTACTAGTTTTATCGCCTGAAACTAATGTTATAAAAAGGTGATTTTAATGGATTCTCCTAAATAAGTAATAACTTGCAAAATTCATAACTAAATATTTAAAGTTAGAAAAATATAATAAAATATGTTTTGAACTTAGAAAAAGATAATCTAAAATATTAAATTGTTTTGGTAATCTAACTCACTAATATAAAAAAGGTTAGGAGACCTAGATTTAGATCTAGATCTATCTTGGACTTGTTTAGACTCTGAAGTTAAGGTATTTTTGCATCCCCTATTATTCGTTTTGAGCAATTCACCTACTTTCTTCTTTCTCTTGGTTCTTTGGACACTAGCCTACACATTATCTCTTTTTCTTTGAAAATTATGGTTCATGTGAACTACTTCATTTGTTATTGATCTTTGAACATTCTCTTGATCTTTTCTTATACATTATTCATGTTGGAACATTATTTGATGATATGTGATGTCTTTTTCCCACTTGAGAGGTGGATGTATATGTTGGTCACTTTTGTGGTGACTACTTTGCATAATCTAACTATACTTTCTACTTGCCTCTATATTAAACATGATATGTGATTCAGTAGCACTAGAGTAGTATAATTGCATTAGTTTTTAGGCAGATATGTATTTCTTGCTCAGGGAAGTATGCTTCTGTTATTATTGGGATGGAGGTGGTCCCATACTCGGGTTTCAAATTTATGAGGTTTGGCCCACTTTTATATATATTGGGATTTTGGCAGTACTTTATTCTCTATCAGGTTTCAAGTTTGTGAGACTTGTTCAACTTTGTCTTTATATTGTTCTAGGGCTATGACTATCTCACATGCATGCAAGACGATGATACTTGATGATGGGTTATGTGCCCTAATCATGTGATATGTGCTTGTGGCACAACTTTATTGTTTATTCATGGTAGGTAATTATGTTTGTTATCTTTTGTTGCAAATCATTTCTTTTATGCCTGATTGGGTAGCCCATATATTCTTTATTGGAAGCCTTTTATATATGATGTCCTTTATTTCAAAATATTGCTCAAATTCCTTTTTATTATGCACATACCTGCCTTTGTTGATGTCTTCTATTTTTATCTTCTTGTTGGGGTATGCTTCCAATCCTAGGTGAAAGATATGGAGGATGTCGCATGTAGTCTTGGACTTAGCTTAAGGTTTTTATGGTTTAGATTTCCCTCTACTTAGATCCATATGTTGTATCTTACATGTAAACCCTATGTGGGATATTATGATTTGCTTTTGTAATATTTTGAGAAGAATTGAATATAGTCTTTATTTTTATTCTACTGCTACACTTTGGGTTCCCACTGTTGCACTGATCGGCTGGTGCGAGGCAACTAAGGAAGGCCCTCCTGGTGAGCGTCTCTATGAAGCCCACCTCTGCAAAGAAGATTCCTTGACTCCAAGCAGGTCCTTAACCACCGTGATTAATCATCATGGTGGAAGGTTGATGCTTGATGGCTACCCGAGGAAAAAACCCAGATTAGCCCTTTTTAGAACCCTACTTCATCCTTATATAGGTTCCTAGAAGACCCTCTTGAGGGTTAGGATGATAAATCTGTGTGAGGAAACAATACAAATACGTGTTCTCAGAGAAGGAAAGCTTGGGTTACTTTCCAATTCTTATCGTTGAGGGAGAGAGAGCTATTTAGAAAGTAATTCAATTATTTTTTTTCCAAATTACCACCGTCCATGTGTCTTTGTCTCCAACTTTTGACATCCTTATGAATTTTACGTGATAACCTACTCTTTTCCCAATAGGAACCTAAGTTCCTTATTAGGAAACAAGCTTCTCTCTCCTAATTATCTTCTTAATAAACTACACTTTTTGGATATTTAGGAATTCGAAAATCCTCTCTCTTATTCTCTTTGTACTTGCCTTTTAATTCATTGGCACGAATTTCTATTTTCTTTTAGTAGGAAATACCTCCTTTTTAACAATGCCACCAAAATCATTAATTATGCATCACATTATCCTCTTATTTTGCATTATTGATATTTTCTCTTTCATTTTATTCATTGACATTCCTTTTAACATTAGGAATTCTTTGGATACGAAAATCCACCAAGTATAACTTAATTATACCTCTTTTCTCTTATTTCCCACATTTTATCATTGTTTTCAATTTCTTTCTTAATAAAGAAATACTTAATTGATCTTTTCTTTTCTTGTTGTATTATCTTCGCAACTTTGGACTCCTTGGAACCCAAGGAACCCAAGAGGCACGAAATCCAACTTTGGATTATATTCTTTTTGCCTTCTAGAGGTTTCTACATCCTTCTTTTCTCCAATTCTCAATTATTCATTTACTAATTGAATTTCCTTATTATTGGGCCCAATAGACAATCAAGCCCACAAAATAACCAACAAATCTATTGTAAACGAAATCCATTTATTCAAAACAAATTATATCCTTATTTGTTCAAATATCTTTAATAGGAGAAATTATATTTCTCACCAAAAGAACCCAAAAATTGGGGTTGTAACAGTTATGGTATCAATGTGGTTTTGCAAGTGGTTGAGAAGGTCATTTGATAGTGGTTGGATCTGATAGTGCAACCACACATGGGTGAAGGCCAACGATGCTAAGGAGGATAAGAGGAGAGTCGGTGTGATTGTTCTACATTTAAACCATTTCTTCTTTGCTTTGTGTCATTAATGTTACAGAGGGTAGGAGGTGGGGAGTAGTTTACAGGTAGTCTAGGGTATGGTTCTCCAACAAATGTAGAAGGATGCATGTCGTGAGTTGCCTATGGTCGAGGGTGTATGGATTTTCAAAGGAAGAAGGTATTCTAGGGTTTCAATTACAGTTATTAGGAAAGGAGAGTCATGTTGTGAGGGATCAATAGTCGATCACTGCAGTTTCTTGATCTATTAATGGTACAATCAAATCAGCATCCAACTAGATTTTTAGGAATCATTGGAGTGAAAGGTCATGAGTGGAATAGTTTTGATCTCATGGACCAAGGTTTCCGGGTTACGAATAATGGTCTTGCCATTTCTCTTCCTAACAATGGATGATGTGGTATGGGGAAGGAGATATAGTTACCTAATTTCAATTACATTAATTAATTAATGCTAAAAGTATACCTTTAAACCCCTTTCTCATTATTAATTCACATTCACTTCTATATTTTATATTTTTTTAAGATACAAATCCTTTTATCCTAAAAATCCAAAAATGAGTCTAGCTTTTAGTAGACTAAATTATAAAAATATGAACACTTATAGTTATATCTCTAGCTCTTGCCATTTAGGTGATCATCACAATACAATTGCTAATGTATATATCTTAATGTAATTAATAATTTCCATCGGTTCCAAGCCATTAGTATGAAATGTGGGAGTACTTTATGGATGTGAGACTGAATTAAGGTATCTAGTTGCTAATGATTCAAATTGTACTTGTTGATATCTAAGTGATTTATCAAGAGAAATTGAGGGATGAATTTGTAAATATCTCTCCAATGTAGGAGAATAACTATATTATGCACAAGAATTCAAAAGGCTGCAAACTAATACCCAAGAAGATGAAAATTGAAAAAAATAATCAAATGAAATCTAGATGAGAGACCGATTTGCAAATGGACTTTGATATTAAGAGAATTATGAATTATATTTCAATATAGATGTAATACTCAAAATCTAGTATGTACAATTTTCTCCATTGAACTGATGGACTATGAAATCTAGTTGCCATTGTTTTGGAAGCTAAATTGCTCTTAGATAGAGTGGATCATCTCCCAATGCTTGGAGTTGTGGAGATGGTTCCACTCAACCTTGATTAAGATTGAATTGCCAACATTGAGGTTCTTATCCTGATAGTATACAATTCCTACTATAAATGAGTGTTTCTTCTTAAAAAGACTTCAAATTTAGAATCACCAATAAATTCCTAACCACATTGAAATGAAGTGATTAACACAAGAATGCAAGGAATTTTAATTAAAAACTACGATGAAGAACATGATGAATATGCATATATCACATATTAGTTAGAATTTCATACTAATTACATCATAAATTTACATGCTAATAGTATAAAAGGTTTCATATTTTTCAACCAACATGGTATCAAGAAGCCTTAAAAGAGCATTTAGGAAAAAATACATGTATTTTGAAAATCTCAACCTTTATACAAATAAGAGGCATGGTATTATCATTATATATCACCATTAGAAGATTATGTTCAAAATAAAAATTTGTATTCATACTCCATTCTATAAAAACAATTATAAAAGGTCCATATTTGGTCATATTAAGCAACATTAGGGTATGTTTCATTTATTCATGGCATAAATGGAAGTTTAACCAAGGAAGGAGTAAGAAACACACCTTAATCACATAACAAATATCTATAGGGATCAAACTCTAAACATCATGATCATCCCATTAAGGACTCCATCTAGCTAGGTATAGCCTCAAAAGGAGATAAAAGGAGGGTTTTTTAGATATATGAAGCACAAAACCACCATAGAAGACCATGAAGACCGACCAAGAAAAAAATGAGGGATGGTTGCAATATAGAAGTTAGCATAGAAGAAAGTCTTGCTCAATTTTGGGTGGAAAAGAAGTTACCAAGATTTTGAAGCAACTTTGGAAGAGTTATCATCAACATGAATGGACATGCAATCACTTGCAAGATCCAACCACCTCCCAAACAATCTATCAAGTTCTAACAGAAAGCTACCAAGGCTCTTGGTATCACTCTTCATTCTAGAAGGTGTCTACAATGCCAAATGGGGTATGGGGGTCGATGAGTGTGGGTTATATATAGGCAATAGGTGGAAAATCCTAAAGAAACCACCCTATTGAGGGGATATATAGGAAAGGATATAAAGTCACATATCCCCTCATATTTTTGAGGTACCCTATTAAGGTTCCTCCAACATCTATCAAATCTTAACTCTTGACCTATTGAGGTACCAAAATAGGGCTACCAGGGTCCACCTTATACCAACCCATGAACCTCCTCATCTACACCCACCTATCAAGGTACCTAACCCCATTTTTAGATATCCTCATTAGTTATGCATCAATATGACCTTATAAATGCAAGCTTTTGAGGTAAGGCAAGTCAACCCATTAAGAGACAAGGGAGTCTATCAAACATCCACCTTCTAGCCATACTTAGGATGAGGGTTAGAACTGTAGATCAAAACCCTAATCAAACCAACTTAAAAAGCAAATAAACCAAATAAAATTAATTAATATTATGAATGATAACATGTCTTTCGGAGAGCAGTAGCCTAGCTAGTCACAACTCAGGGCTCCTCACTAAGGGTCCCAGGTTCGACTCCCGCTAAAAGCGCTGCTCGAAAATGAATTTTCTACAGCGTCAACCGACCTCTGATGCAACTTATTGAGATACCGGTGTGTGGGCGCACATGTCTCTCCAGGTTACCATCCCTAATATCTGGGCCTCCTCCTAGGGGGTGGGTTTCCCCCAGTAAACTAAAAAAGGATAGCATGTCCTTAGATAGTTTTCAGTCAATTTGCAATTATGACCTAAGTTGTGGTGAATTTACATATTAGTATATAATCGTAGATGAATTTACAAAATCAAGGAAAATAGAGTGCAATTTAAGGGAACTTAGAGTTATATATTAATAAATTCATCTAATGGATCAAAATGAACATTTAAGAAAAATACAAGTTCAGAGTTTTTCACACAATGCAACTAAGCCCTCCTATTATAATGAATTTAAGTCTATAACTTGCAAAGGAACTTCAAATCATGGTAAACAAATTGCAAATCTATTTAAATTAGAGATACCACTTAATTAATTAATTTTGAAACTAAATATAGCATTATGTTAAGGTAATTAAGAAAGATTATAGTGAATTTAGGGTTAAAATAGGTTCAGGGTCTCACAACCATAACCCCACAAAACAAAATGTCTAAACTAAGGTAGATAGCAACAACAAGCAACACATAACATCTACCGTTAATGCTATGAAGTATATTAACTCATAATCATATGTTTTTAATCATCATGAATTTGTTTTAAGTTCTCATGGAATATTCTTTTTGGTTGATTTCAAGATCCATCTTCATATGCATCCTATTTTATCCAAGTTCCTTAGAATCAACTTAAGGAGTACGGATATTAACATAGTCCTCTTATTATCTCTTTATCTTTCTTATTCCTCTTTATTTATTATCATATTTACTATGTACCCATTAAGAGTATTTTCATCGCACTTTTTGTTCATTATTAGGTAATTACTATTCTTACTATATATTTCTGATTAGGATTTCTTACATGAAGAATATTAGTTCATGTGTTCTTGAAACTCATCTAATCAAAGGATACACTTCCATGCATGGTTCCACTCTCTTCATCTGAATAATATCCTTTGACTTGTTATAGGTTCATAGACAAATCATCTTCACACAAGTACATTCCAAATATCTCTATTTCCTCTTGATAGCCACCATCCTAAATTTATTCTACATCTGAAACATATCCTTATGAACAAGCCTTCCTTCTAAAATTTTCATTTCTCACATCATACATCCTTCATTGTAGAAAGTATCGGAATGGCAGCATATCGAATTTCCATATCACCACTTATTCTTGTTTCTTTATGGCATCAACCAATTGGATTTATGATTTCTTGTAAAAAGTCTTATAGTTTTCCCTCATTATGTCACATGAAAATCAATTATCCACCTTAATTACCATCATATATGCATGAAAATAATCTAGTTATATATCAAAATAGGGTTTATGTATCCTCATTTTATTTCAAACTTACAATCTGCCTGATTAGTCATATTCTTTCACCTACAAGATATCATTTCCTAAGAACTTATCTATCTATCTCATTGCATTTTTAGTATTTACCTCAACCCTATCATAATAGATAATGGATGGTCCAACATCATCTCATGGTTCCATACTTCTCATCTCAACATACTCATCATATAAGTTCTCCTCTTTTTATATGGATTTATATTCTATATCTTACTAATAACTTGTATTCTTCATAAACTTCCACATATATATTCATACATTATAAGCACTACTTAGGATTCACCAGAATGTTTTACATAACTAAAATTCATAAAATTGACTCATTTTTCCTTAATATCATCCTTTGTTAGACTTCAAACACTAGATTCCCATCCATAAAAAGGTATCCATTCAAGTTTTAGAAACTCCTTTTTATTTTAGTTGCATTTTGATAAAGCATATAATAGCATCATATCTTTTCATTTCACCATCAATCTATTAAGTATTGATGAATTAAAACATGAATTTCCTCTTTCTCAAGTCATTAGTTTAGCACTTTAAATCACTTCTTTAACTAGTTGTGTACTTAATTCTTGTTCATCATCTTTAGATTTTATATGTCCTACATCTTTATTATCTTTTCTCTTTTTTTTGTTTCTGATTGATTTCGTATCTTATTATACTTTTGGGTTGTGCACCAACTGATTACTTGGCCATGATACTTAGAAGGAGAACAACCAAAGAATTCCACACCAACTCTCCCTCAAACTTGTATACCTGATCAAGGCACCCAAACACTAAGTTCAAGTAGTATGCATCATGCTCGTGTTACATTCATCATTTTATTTATGATTTTATTCCAAATTTATGTTGTCCATATAGACTCAACTAACACATGATCTGATACCAACAGTGAGGACCCATATCTCTAATCCAACCCTAGTTGGTCATTAGGAAAAATCCTTATTCAAAACCCAACTTAAAACTAACAACCATAAAAAACCTAGTAAGAAAATTATGAAAAAACCAATCTAGATTTAGATTCAATCACTAGAGATCACCATAAAACCTCAGATGACATCATCTAAAATGAAGAATATTTCCCACCAAAGGATCAGTCCAATAATACCACTCACTAGTAGAAAGTGCAAGACTCTCTAGATTGATCAGAAGACCCTTTGAATTTGCTAGAATGTGTTACTTGAACACATATGGATCTTGTGGAATGATATTGAATATTTTACCAAACAATAGCATACTATTTCACATCTAAATCATTCTTAAATTTGACATGAAAGGAAAAGACTTGAACCCTCTTTATTAATTTAAATAAAATAAGATTTATAAAATTATTCATATTCTATAAAATGCAGCAACATTAGATACCAAATTTAGGTTACATCTCGTAATCATTAGGAAACACCAAGTAAATTAACCTATCATGTACACCACCAAATATCCACCCTTCACTCAAAAAAGTGAGAGTACAACGTCACTATATACTCTATTCTCTTATATTATGTTACAACCTAATCACCATGTCATGTCTATTGTTCCAACATAACTAAAACATCATAGAAGAACCACATGAGAGGAATAATCCCACCGAGGTATAAACATAGATAGACAACATCCAAAGATAAAATACATATGAGAGAGACAATAATAATATTTAAGTTCAATTTCCAATTATCTATCGCTTCATAGTTCAAATTAGGGCATCCTTATTATAAATATAATAGACATTTTAGATTCCTATAGTAGAGTTCTTATAGTGCAATCATATTAAACGTTGTAAATATAATAATCACTTATACTTCTTTGGGAAATCCATGCACCACCATGCAAATATCATGATATGAATCATCATTTATATTCCATTTGGTTGCATTAATTATACTCTTGTACTGGGTTGTTTGAGGCATACCACTCAAACTACTAGCTAGAATATGTGAATCATAAATTGTCTCATAGTATAAGATCTTAACATTACTAGAATTCATAAGATCTCTCCCGCCTAGGTTGGAGAAGGGCAAAACAAAATAGTGGCACAAAGTCCAAACTACTGGTGGAGTGCTCCAAGGCTTATCCTCAAAGAAACTAGGTCCATCGTGGTTACTCAGGTCATGCCACCTAAATTAGGTTATAAAATCCATGTCAATTGTTTTATGATGCCTAAAAACCATGCATCTTACATCGTACAAACCATATTAGGATGCCAACGAACCATGCATTGTTCATCATGTAAACCATACTAGGATGCCAATGAACCATGCATTATGCATATGTGTATAATCAAAAGTATATGACTTTGAGAACCTGATCACAACCCTTAGCATTCCACATGGATACCTGCACTAACCAAAGAAATAGATGTACAATCACATGGCACTATATCATTAGGGTTGTAGTTGATTAATTAGGTGAATTACGCATTTTTCATAGCTCAACTAAGATACAAACAAGTATAATAATGCATAATAATATGGTTAAAACCACACTATAAGATATAAAACATATTACAATATATATCTAGTTATCCAATCACGGTGCAAATACCATCTTAGAAAAAATAATGCATAATCCATCAAATGAGGGCACTTCAAGGCCCAACTCACCACCCTCATCCATAAAATCACCAACTCATTGAATTACGGCACCACAACCCCAATATTACCACATTCGGTCATAACAAGGTAACAACCATCATATTAGGGCACGCCAAGCCCAATCTTACCATACTCGACGATAGAGGCTCAAATTATCATTATAGAACATATCATAAAAAAATCAACATATAAATTCCTCCTTTATATACAATTATATATTTACCTTCATATAGAAGTAATAAGACACCATGTAAACATTCAGACTAAAACTTGCAGTATGGGAAAACTTCACTTAAGATAAGATTAGGCACCAAAAGGATATTTTAAGCACAAATGGACTATTTTAGGGTTTACTTACATGACCAACCAAAGTACTACATCATAAATGATATGAATCATACTCATTTCATATCAAAAACACATTGTAACAATAGATAACACTTCTTCATTTTTCAACATCATGGTGTCAAAAAGCCATTAAAGAACACTTTTAGGGCAAGAAAGCATGTATTTTGACAATTTCAGCCTTTATATAGATAATATGCATGCTATAATCATTATAGATCACTATTAGTAAATTATGGAAGGGACAATCATACTCAATCTCCACTCTAGTAAAATAGTTCAGAAAAAGTCCATATTTAGACATATAAGAAACTTTAGGGCATATTTCATTTATCTAATCACAAATGCAAGATTAACCTAGGAATGAGTAAGAAATCCATCTTAATCCTGTGAAGAAAGAGATACTCTTCAAGATATCTATGGATAATATTATAAAAATCATCATCATCCCATCAAATGCTTCATCCAAGATCCATGTATCTAGGTATAGGCCCACCTAGGTCAAAAGGAGAGAAAAGGAGGGATCTTTAGCTATACAAAGCATATACCACCAGAAAAGACCATGGAGCTCGGACAAGGAAAAATAGGAGAGGTAAATTAGTATAAGAAAGATAACATAAGAGAGATCTTACACGTTTAAGGGTGAAAATGAAGATATTAAACTTTAGAAACAACTATGAAAGGTTAATCACAGACACACATGGACATGCAAGCACATACATTCTTCAAACCACCTCTTGGTTTCCCTTCACATTCTTTCAGGTTTCCCATAATACCAAATGAGGCAAGTGGGTTGATGGTTATGTTTAAACATAAGCAATAGGTGGAAAAGTCTAAAATAGCCCCATTTCAATTGATCTACTGAGGGTAAAACTAGGCAATGGCATTGGAGCTCATATCCCCTCATATAGCAAGGCACACAATCAGAGATCTCTTATAAAATTTCCCTATCTAATTTGGACTTACAAAGAGCTACCATAGCTCAGCTCATGATGTATTAAGCTCTAAAGAAGAAGATATCAAGTGCCAAAAATAAGTCTATTGAGGTGCACCGTTCAACAACCCATGAACCACCTCCTCTACATCAATATATGGAGGTATCCAACCCTCTATTGAGGTTCCAAGGATATATAGGAAATAAGGGAACCATCAAATGCAAGATATCAAGAGTAGAACATGCTAAGTTGTTGAGATACAAGGGAGGCTATATGTGATGACCATCGCCACACTAAATGAGATTTCTCAAAACAAAGTGCTAAATTATCACTAATAGCAATATTAGCACCAAATAGGGTAAATTAAAACCAATTTCAATTCAATATTTCAAGCAGAAGTATTTCATAACAAGCCTTCAATACAAGCAATCTTCATTTCATATCTACCAAAAGATACTACACATTATGTTCAAAGGCTATCAAGCCATCACTTGATACATATATAACATGTTTAACTTTACAAGCCATATCTATACATTCATGGCACAAAGCCAAAATCTACGTGTCAATAAACAAAATATAAAATCCTTCCAAGACCTGAGAGTATAGGGACGACACATATGAATTTATTAAGACACTACACCAGTCAGTTGTCCAACCTTCAAATAGATATTGATCTCCTTGCTACTCAACTCAAGTACCATGACCTCATCCTCCTTGTCCACAACCACCTAAAAAGTTATGGAACCCACGGGGTGGGACCAAACGTACCAGCGAGAGTTATAACTCTTCACCAACATCTATCATAGGCATAATACTATAAAGAGTAGTAAATAAAGAATGTAATTCTATTTGAATAGTTGAAGTAATTACAACCGAGTAGTAGAACATTTTATACTATTAAAAGGAATATGAAGAACATGTATTACTGTTATAAACTAAACAATATAAGGAATGGGGTCATCAAATGTGATTCATATTTGACTCTAAGAAAATATACTACACGTTTGTTTGACCATTTTTTTATTATAATGCCCTGAAGATTTGAGGCATACCACTCAAATCCAACTGACCACTACTAATTTGAAATCAATACCATACAAGATCAATGGAAGAGACGAACTCCATGATCATCACCAACACTACTTGGTAAGTACAAGTTTATAATGCAGTGACACATTAGTCAAACTGCTAAAGACAACAACTTGTAGTCGTAGCTACAATCCTATAGAGAGAACAACTCATAGTCAAGCTATGGCCCTGTAAAACAACTAGTCTGCCTTGGTACATCACACAACACTAGAGAACAAGCTCATATATGGCTGTTCTATAATTAACATTATACCAATGTTTAAATCAATTTAAGGATACATGGAGATGTCTCCACTTTCACCCCACATATTCAATAATATGCCCTCTAAGTTTTCCCATAGGAGTTACTCATTTCACCATCTAGCTAGATACTGACGCTAAGGATGGATCTATGGTACAAGGCAACTAAATGATTGGGGTTTCACTTGATTAGGCATTCCAATTAAGTATCTTTTAATGCATCAATCAAGTTACAACGTATAAACCCTAAACAAATTCTACAAATTTAAGGTAAGATGCAACTTTAGAAGATATGAAATGTATTAAGTGAGAACTTGTATCATCACCACATGACACTTGTAATACTGCCATTCACTTTTGTCATCAATAATACCACATTACCATACCATTTCACCTCAAACTATGCTTAAAGCACTTGCTGGGTCATTAGGCTTATTCATAATATTGCACGATTGATAACACAATATATCTCAACAATGTTCATAATCTACACCCTGTGTAATATAAGGTTCACCACAGAGCTGATATAGTCATGTCATTTATTTCTCCTGCAAGATTAGGTTTACATAATCAAGAGAGAGAAAACATTATTATGGAAAACAATCATCATGTAAAATGAGCACATAAGTCATAAGAACTCATTAGGGTTAGGGGTTGTACTCAGAAAAATTAGGGTTACATAATTTCATTGAACCTCAAAACCCTAATATCATCATTAACCACATATTTAAAGAGTACTAGATTGAAACACCATTATTAATGTTTTATCATTTAATTAAAATTACATTACATTATGTGAGTCATTACATTATGTATTACTCTTGTATACAATTATATGTATCATCCTTACTCACATAACAAAGTGTAACAATCTACAACGCTTGCAGTAGGTGACACTACCTACAACGTGTGCATGGTCTGCATAGTGACCTACAATGTTATAACCTCAAATTTATGAAAATATAATGTAAAAGGCTTTTCTCTTTTAATGACTAAATGAGATCTTTTTCTTTAAAGTGTGACAAATTTCATGAATGAAAGCCTTGCATGTTGTTTGATGGGCCTTGTTGGCCATTAAGCCCATTTGAAAAAAAAATAATAAAAAGAAAATGAAGGAGTTCTTTTTTTAATAAAGAATTACAATGGGAAAATAGAATATATAAGAAAAGAGGAAAGAATGATTAAAAGGCTAAAAGATAATGTCCAAAAGTATAATTTCGTTTTATAGAGATTCCTTGGGGTTCAAGGAACTCGGGATAATTAGATAATGGCCAAGGAAATAAAGAAAATGTGGAAAATACCATTAATTAAGAGATAACTTGAAATTGGAGTAAAGAACTCGTTTCCTTTGGATAATGATTCCAATTTTTGCACAATGAGAGATAAACGTGTGAATGACCTTCCTTTAAAATTTTAGGCCAAAAGGACTTATGGATTGAGAGTTATTAAATGTCCAAGTTGTCTTTAAAATAAAGACTTTCCTTGTTTTATTGGAAATTCTTTTATTCTTTTCCTGGTTGAACGCGGACGATTGGGACCGTTGGATCTTAATCCAACTGACCCGGTTCATCGTCTAGATCCCGATGAGTCAGGGACTCTCTCTGGTTTGGGAGGAAGTTTCCTCTTCTTTTTCCGCGAAGTGGTGGCAAGGAATTAATGAAATAACAATCCCTTTGAGTCCAGGAGATCTGCGCGACTGTTTTTGACCCAAATTTTATGGGCAGTCCTCGTCGGGAAAGGAATTCCCCAATCTCTGGACTCCTGGGTCCTAGCCCTATATAAGGGGGGCATCGCGAGCACACCAGCAACCCTACAAACTATCCCTCTGGCTGCGGAGAGAGGAGACGAGCGGAACCATATTCTCAATTGGGGTTTCTAGCCTGATAGACCCCTCCCACGACTAGCTCATCGGAGGCGACCTTCTGGAGTGGCGCAAGGGGTGAAGGTCGAGGGTAATCGTGAAATTAAGGGCGACAACAAGTTCGTGAGGCGCCATAGAAGCTTCGTGGCCCCTCGGCTGTTCTGCGGGTGGCCGGGAGCTCAAGGTCAACTGCCGAGTTGACCACGCGACCTCGCTCAAGAGCAGAGGTAGACGACGAATCGCCAACCCTCAGATCGTGGTCCACGGTGGACTCCGGTTCGATCCGACGATCCCGTGCAAGAGAGGCTGAAGTCAGGAAGCGCTAGACGCGGAGCGTTGGATCAGGATCTGGCGGTGGTCGGTTAAGTCGAGACGCTCGCGACCTCGAGCGTTCGATCGAGATCCAGCGGCTGAGGGCGAAAAACAGGACGCGTCACTTAGCTAATGGAGGCCTACGACGTAGAGAGTCAGATCAACGTGGGGTGCACCGGCACACCGATCTAACGGCCGAGGTTTTTCGGTAAAAATCTATCTCTGACCAAAATTACAGAAAATGGCTTTTTCTTGTTAAAATCCTAGTAATTGCTAGGAATCTCGTATAGGGAAAAGTTATATATGAAAGTTGGGTAGAAAATTACAAGGAATCTGTTAAAAATAACTATAGCATCTAATTCTAGTTCGTTTTGCAAAAGTACTTGAATGGTTAGTAAAATGCATTCCAAATTAATTGGAAACCCTAATTACATGGAAAAGATATTTCTTTATAACCTAATGGGTTGAATAAAAGGATATTAACATGTTTATTAATAATATGAAGTTTTAATCCGTTTTAATTGCAAATGTGCCTAAATTAGGGTTTATGTCTAAAAAGGAGAGATAATGTACATGAAAACCCTAATTTAGGATTAAAGAAAAAAGGGAACCTTGTTATTCTAGTAATTTGCTAAAAAAATGACCCTACAACTGTTAGGAATGTTAAAAAGAGAAACTTAGAGGTTTTTAGTGATTTTGATAAATTAGGGTTCATAATACTCAGGAATGAAAGCAAAACCCTAATTTTCAGGAAAACCCTAAAATTGGATAGAAACCCTAAGGGACATAATGATACTAGATAAATATTAATAAAAGTAAATTTGTACTTTTATTTCAGGGTTTCTGTGCCTTTGCTTGCTTTATTGGATTTTCTCTTTCGTCATTCTTGATTCTGTATCTGAAACTGCAATAAGAGGTATGTGGTTATGCTTATGACTACCTGAATTAGTTTTCCGGGATTTTATCGATGTTTCCATCGTGGCTTGAATTAAACTGTTGGATGTATTTAATTCATGCAAAGTATAATGTGAATATGACTATCACATAAGAAATATGCCTACTAGCTCAGATCCTAGTCCCCTATGTAGCTTTATAGATTGACCTAGTAAATGGCTACCAATGAGGGTAGGTCCATCAGGTCATTAAATGACTTAGTAAATGGCTACCAATGGGGTAGGTCCATCAAGTCATCATGAGTCAGGGATTGGTCTACCTTTGGGTAGGACCATGCGACTCCATAACCCTAGGTATTGGCTACCTGTGTGGTAGGGCCATGAGGGTAGGGATCTACCATATGAGAGAGGTGGTATCCATGTCCACTGCAGGGACGTTACAGAGAAAGGGGATAGGCAAGGATTGAGTAGTATTGCTTAAAATGTAATCTTGGTTGTTAAATGATATTTGGTTGATTACATTGTTAACATAGTTGCACAATTATTGTATCCCCCACATACCAGCAATTGCTGATCGATGTTTTGTTTGTCGGCATTTTAGGTATAACCCTGAAAGCACAAACAATAAAGTGACACATCTGGAAAGTAAGAAATAAGTTCAAGGAGGATTAGATAGAGGAATTGCAGTAAGGGATAGATAGTTTCCAAAGTTTCAAAAAGGTAAACAAAGTTTTAATTTTTCCTGCCAATATTCAGTTTAGTAGTAGAATTTTATAATTATCATTGATTATTTGCTGAACCTTTGATCCTGTAAATTGGTTAATGGCTCTGACCTTCGGGTCTCCCTTAATTGGGGGTTACCGGGAGGCAGGGTCGTTACAATTGGTATCAGAGCATAGGTTCTCCATCTAATCATTAATAATTATTAAATTTTACAAATTCTATACAACCGAGGGAGTTATTAGAGGATTTTCCGAAAGACTGAGGTGACTAGAAAAGGATCACATCCGGGGGCTGCAAAATTTTTCCTCCGCACCGCTAGTCAGAATATGAGGACTCACAGATCGTGTGACTACCTGGCCAATGTCTTAGGATAAGACTCGAAATAAGATACCTTTAGGACTCTCTCATCTTGTTCGTCCCTTCTCAACTCAAATTCTTTTAAGGATTTTAAGGATTAGGGTTTTCTCTCTCTTCCTCACCCTCATGTGACATGGGTAAGTAAATTAAGGATTAAGGAATCCTCCACTAAAAATTAATAAAAAGCATGTAAATAAGATGTCATGGACATAAGCTTAATAGAGTAAGCATAAAAGAATAGATACATGCTTAGGCCTTATGACACGAGATGTCATTGCCCTCAGGAGAGACCTGAGGATGGACCTCCTTGTCAGGAGGATGAGTAGAGAGAGTTAGTATTGGAGGTAGAGACCTCCATTAAAAGTAGAAACCTAGCACATCCTTTGAGGATGATGTTAACCCTAACCCTAAGTGAGGGTCAGAGAGAAAGATGACATGATGAGTTAGATATCATGGTTGACCGAGCGTTTGGTTGGACATGTCTTTGGGATTCCATAAGAGGTTAAATGATCAAGTACCATGGCAACCCAACCCTGGAAAGGGTCATGCATGTTAGAGTGAAGGATAGCTCCTTCATCGATAAGGTTAGAGAAGAACCTATAGTTACCCTATGGGCTATTGCAAGTAGGATATAGCTTGCACCCAGAGTACGTCAGTAGTGCTGACAGTAGGATGAAACCCTGGCCAGAAGGGCACAACCGATGGCTTATGAGATAAACATAAAGAGCTAATGATGATCTTGATGCCAAACAGGAGTTGAGCAAAGGCTTCACCCAGGCAGGGACATGCTCGTGAGCTTGATCCAGTTTCATGGAGAGATGACCTCTAGTGGTAGGGCTGGAGGTGGAGTTAGCTCTGGAGAGAGAGAACAGGAGTCGAGAAAAAGAATCCCAAGACATGAGGAACAATGGGCAGTTGAGGATGATGCGACCTAGGTGAATGATAGCGGTTGCCTTATGCTTGACCCCTGAAGGCTGATGATGTCTTGGTTAGCTTGTGAGTAACCAAACCCTGGAGAGAGGGTAATGCTTCTATACCTATGGTATAAGTGATCACCTACTGGATGAGATAAAGAGTGCTTTAGACCCTGAGGAGGTCAAGTCACCTGTTGGGAGGCTTTATACCTAGTTAGTTGTCTTGGAAGAGGAATCAACTCCAAAGTGTAATCGAGTAGAAAGATCATGGGAGTACATGCCCTATCTTGGACAATGCTTGATTCGTGGTTAAGAGAATGAGCATGCAGTTGGACACCCGAAGGCGAACCTAGGATTCCTAGGACTAAAGGGGGAAGCCATGTATCCAACGATCATGATGAGTTTTTAGTCTTTATAGTCTCGAGCATGTGTGGAGGTAAAGGAAACCCCTTAAGGTAAGGGTATGTTTAACAAACCCCTCACAACTAAGTTGGTCTAATGTTAAGGATGAGGACAGGTGTGACCTAGCATGGTTTGATAAGTGTTTTTCTATGCCTTAAGTAGCTTGATAGGGCTAAGCATGCTCATATGGGTGTAAACCCTAAGGACGTTTGTGACCTTATTGTCACAAGTTGTAGTTTCCTCCCATCCCGGGAGAGGGACCCCGTGGTAGGATATATACCAGTCTTGTTGGTTCTGAGGTGGCCTAAAGAGGTTTCATAGGATCTTGAGAAGATAAGTGAAAAGCACGTGGTACGAGAATGAACCTATAGACCCATAGAAAACCATCTCTAAGTGCATGTGGGTGTGTTTCCATGGAGGTAACCAGTATGGGGCCTGACCAAGGTAGGCAGGTTGCCATGACCCCTATGAAGGGATGAAAGATAGTCAATAATGTTGAGAGAGATGATGAAGGATTGGGTAAGGTTCTAAGTTGAACATGTACTATGATATAATACTAAGTCTATCCTAGGGTTAGGTAGGGATAAGACCGATGAAAGATGGAGTTGCCTAATTCCCTAGTTGCACATGACCATAGGGTCGTCAGGTAACAACTATCATTGTCCGAGGACCATGGGTTAGGAGATTGATCACCTTCATGATCTCATGGGACCCAAAGGGCAGATGAGTAGGGCACTCTCTGGATGCATAAGGGAAGAGGGATGACCGCAGAAGTGCCGACACCCTATAGACCTAGAGGAGATGACCAAGGATTATGTGTAAACCCAAGTAAGTTTGAGAGTAGTTGTCCATGGAAGTAATTTTGATATCATGATGTTTGTGATGTGGAAACATGAGTTGCACGTTTCAACTTAGATTTGAAGGTGTACTGGCAAGGTGGGATGTACCATCTCTACTCCTGGAATGGGAAGAACTCTGTATTTGGACGACCGCCAAATGCTTATTTCTTCTTGTTATGGGAGTGAGAGATAGGACAGTACGCATGCCTTACACCAAGAATAAAGATGATGTAAGTTGGAACGTAGCTAAAAGGTATGATGATAGAGATGATACCATACCCTGGTGAAGTGAAGGATACATGTATGGTTCGCAAACAAGAGAGGTATTGTAGTCAGCTTATGAGGATGTTTTATCAGGAACTATGTGGAATTTGCAAGTTAACCAAGGTTGAGTTCGATCACAGTGAGGATGAGTTCAGAGTTGCTTGATGAAGACAAACTTAGAGTTGGGGATGAGATGATAAGTATAATGCATGGAGGCGTATGTCTTCGACATTACATAACACCTAAGGATAAGAAGTGGTAATGAATGATCTGGTTGAGATATAGCGGCTTAGTTAGCTGGAAGTCAGAAGAGGTTGAGGTTGTTCGACTAACCCTATGTTTGGAAAGAGGATGTGCTTTGGCTAACACATAGATGCAAAAAGATATGTGGAAAAAGTTAATGGGTGTTTAGTTAGCCAATTTAGTCCTTGAAGTAGTTAAAGGATGGTGATAGAACCTCAGATTCACTTCTTTGGAAAGGAAAGTAATAAAACCCTGATGAGAATAGTTTAGGGTTTCTGAGGAATCAATTTTGAGGAATTATGACGTACAAGAGATCATGGTTTAAGATCACCAAATACCGTGATACTACAAAGATAGTAAGTGATAGTAGTACTTGGGATGTTTAATATGAAATTGCATGTAGCATGTGGCCATGCAAGACAGGAGGGGAAGGACTGACACCAGTAACCCAGTGCAAGGAAATAAAGTATAAATAGTTCCCGAAAGGGAATGGGAGCTCATCACTATGCATGTTGTGAGTGGTCAAGATGCAATATGGGTTATGGTAGATCGCCTTACCTAGCCGACATGAGAAAGGAAGTACCGTCAAGAGACAATTTTTGTTGAACTACATAAAAGAGAGAGATGATTCAACTACGCCATGATGCGAGTTCAAAAGTTCTTGAGTATGACCATGGTTCACTTCCATGACATGGTAGTGTATACATGAAGAACTCGATGTTAGTACAGTATATCACCCTATACTAATGAACAGTATGATCCAGACTAGAGCATCTGATGAGAGCATGTGTGCTCATTCAAGATGATATATAGAAACAATTTTTGAGATGTGATGTTAACCACCATAGCCTTTATCGGGATGCAAGAAGTCTTATAGAGAGGTTGTGTCGGTCACCACTTCATTAAGATGATGTTGGTGAAGGAGGCCTCGCAAAGGTCAGAAAGGAACCATAGTGTGTGCAGATGAAGTCGCTTGATTATGCTCAGTGGTGACATGAGTCATGAGTTGATGCAGAGAAGACTGACGTGCAGTTCACTGTGGGAGAATATGTGATGTGAAAATCCGACCCCTCTAAGCTACAGCTGAGAAAGCTGAGTCCCCGATATATGGGTCCATTTGAGATGGATTGGTGGAAATGATTGTGTCTAGCCTTGCCTCTCAGGATAACGTGATGTGTAATGGGTGCCAAGAGTCCGATCTAGAGCACTATGTGAGGTACCCAAGACAGGTGCTGAGCCCTGAACCTATTCATCTTTCGAGAGGCTGAAATATCCTGAGTCACCTATGAGGGTACAATATACCAAGGTAAGAAAGAACTCAGATGGAAGAATATGAGATGATAAAGGTTCTTAGAAAGCACTATGGAAAGGGTAAGGCCACATGGGAGCTATGATGGACATATGAAAGGTTTATCTTGAATTGATTGTTTGAATTTTGAGGGAAAATTTCCTATAAGGAGGGGAGGATGTTATAACCTCAAATTTCTAAAAATATAATGTAAAAGGCTTTTCTCTTTTAATGACTAAATGAGATCTTTTTCTTTAAAGTGTGACAAATTTCGTGAATGAAAGCCTTGCATGTTGTTTGATGGGCCTTGTTGGCCATTAAGCTCATTTGAAAAAAAATAATAAAAAGAAAATGAAGAAGGAGTTCTTTTTTTTAATAAAGAATTACAATGGAAAAATAGAATATATACGAAAAGAGGAAAGAATGATTAAAAGGCTAAAAGATAATGTCCAAAAGTATAATTTCGTTTTATAGAGATTCCTTGGGGTTCAAGGAACTCAGGATAATTAGATAATGGCCAAGGAAATAAAGAAAATGTGGAAAATACCATTAATTAAGAGATAACTTGAAATTGGAGTAAAGAACTCGTTTCCTTTGGATAATGATTCCAATTTTTTCACAATGAGAGATAAACGTGTGAATGACCTTCCTTTGAAATTTGAGGCCAAAATGACTTATGGATTGAGAGTTATTAAATGTCCAAGTTGTCTTTAAAATAAAGACTTTCCTTGTTTTATTGGAAATTCTTTTATTCTTTTCCTGGTTGAACACGGACGATTGGGACCGTTGGATCTTAATCCAACTGACCTGGTTCATCGTCTAGATCCCGATGAGTCAGGGAATCTCGCTGGTTTGGGAGGAAGTTTCCTCTTCTTTTTCCGCAAAGTGGTGGCAAGGAATTAATGAAATAACAATCCCTTTGAGTCCAGGAGATCTGCGCGACTGTTTTTGACCCAAATTTTATGGGCAGTCCTCGTCGGGAAAGGAATTCCCCAATCTCTAGACTCCTGGGTCCTAGCCCTATATAAGGGGGGCATCGCGAGCACACCAGCAACCCTACAAACTATCCCTCTGGCTGCGGAGAGAGGAGACGAGCGGAACCATACTCTCAATTGGGGTTTCTAGCCTGATAGACCCCTCCCACGACTAGCTGATCGGCGGCGACCTTCCGACGAGGCGCAAGGGGTGAAGGTTGAGGGTAATCATGAAATTAAGGGCGGCAACAAGTTCGTGAGGCGCCATAGAAGCTTCGTGGCCCCTCGGCTGTTCTGCGGGTGGCCGGGAGCTCAAGGTCAACTGCCGAGTTGACCACGCGACCTCACTCAAGAGCAGAGGTAGACGACGAATCGCCAACCCTCAGATCGTGGTCCACGGTGGACTCCGGTTCGATCCGACGATCCCGTGCAAGAGAGGCTGAAGTTAGGAAGCGCTAGACGCGGAACGTTGGATCAGGATCTGGCGGTGGTCGGTTAAGTCGAGACGCTCGCGACCTCGAGCGTTCGATCGAGATCCAGCGGCTGAGGGTGAAAAATAGGACGCATCACTTAGCTAGTGGAGGCCTGCGACGCGGAGCGTCAGATCAACGCGAGGCACACCGGCGCACCGATCTAACGGCCGAGGTTTTTCGGTAAAAATCTATCTCTGACCAAAATTACAGAAAATAGCTTTTTCTTGTTAAAATCCTAGTAATTGCTAGGAATCTCGTATAGGGAAAAGTTATATATGAAAGTTGGGTAGAAATTTACAAGGAATATGTTAAAAATAACTATAGCATCTAATTCCAGTTCGTTTTGCAAAAGTACTTGAATGGTTAGTAAAATGCATTCCAAATTAATTGGAAAGCCTAATTACATGGAAAAGATATTTCTTTGTAACCTAATGGGTTGAATAAAAGGATATTAACCTGTTTATTAATAATATGAAGTTTTAATCCGTTTTAATTGCAAATGTGCCTAAATTAGGTTTTATGTCTAAAAAGGAGAGATAATGTACATGAAAATTCTAATTTAGGATTAAAGAAAAAGGGAACCTTGTTATTCTAGTAATTTGCTAAAAAAATGACCCTACAACTGTTAGGAATGTTAAAAAGAGAAACTTAGAGGTTTTTAGTGATTTTGATAAATTAGGGTTCATAATACTCAGGAATGAAAGCAAAACCCTAATTTTCAGGAAAACCCTAAAATTGGATAGAAACCCTAAGGGACATAATGATACTAGATAAATATTAATAAAAGTAAATTTGTACTTTTATTTCAGGGTTTCTGTGCCTTTGCTTGCTTGATTGGATTTTCTCTTTCATCATTCTTGATTATGTATCTGAAACTACAATAAGAGGTATGTGGTTACGCTTATGACTACCCGAATTAGTTTTCCGGGATTTTATCGATGTTTCCATCGTGGCTTGAATTAAACTGTTGGATGTATTTAATTCATGCAAAGTATAATGTGAATATGACTATCACATAAGAAATATGCCTACTAGCTAAGATCCTAGTCCCCTCTGTAGCTTTATAGATTGACCTAGTAAATGGCTACCAATGAGGGTAGGTCCATCAAGTCATTAAATGACTTAGTAAATGGCTACCAATGGGGTAGGTCCATCAAGTCATCATGAGTCAGGGATTGGTCTACCTTTGGGTAGGACCATGCGACTCCATAACCCTAGGTATTGGCTACCTGTGTGGTAGGGCCATGAGGGTAAGTATCTACCATATGAGAGAGGTGGTATCCATCTCCACTGTAGGGACGTTACAGAGAAAGGGGATAGGCAAGGATTGAGTAGTATTGCTTAAAATGTAATCTTAGTTGTTAAATGATATTTGGTTGATTACATTGTTAACATAGTTGCACAATTATTGTATCCCCCACATACCAGCAATTGCTGATCGATGTTTTGTTTGTCGGCATTTTAGGTATAACCCTAAAAGCACAAATAGTAAAGTGACACATCTGGAAAGTAAGAAATAAGTTCAAGGAGGATTAGATAGAGGAATTCCAGTAAGGGATAGATAGTTTCCAAAGTTTCAAAAAGGTAAACAAAGTTTTGATTTTTCCTACCAATATTCAGTTTAGTAGTAGAATTTTATAATTATCATTGATTATTTGCTGAACCTTTGATCCTGTAAATTTGTTAATGGCTCTGACCTTCGGGTCTCCCTTAATTGGGGGTTACTGGGAGGCAGGGTTGTTACATACACTGTGCGCAAGGTGTCCCTTACCTGCAATGCGTGCAAGGAGCATCAACGCATATTTACTCACCTGTGGCATGTGCAACACATCACCTACCCACGTCACGTGCAATGCATGTCACCCCCATGACGCTCACCTTGTTTTCTCGACCCGGACACACTCGGTTTATCTTGACCTATGACGCGTGAAGCATGCCTCAACTGTGACACTATGCAATACAACGTCATGACCGTGCAACTCCAAGAGAGTGTCACGACCGCCACTAAGCAACGTCACATTCCAAACATGTAACCTACTATTATCTTAGACTTTATATAATTATTTCAACCCAAACACAAACAAGTCTAATCTTGATACCAAGACCAAATCAAAGTTAAAGTCTACCTGCCTATCCATCACAACTGCACACTAACCAACTAGACAATCCATGCAGCAACACTGTAGATAATACCTTAAGCAACAACACAACATCAGTCAACCAGTTGTAAGGATCATAAGCTAAGTAGATCAGTTCTATAAATAAAAGCAAGAACAATTATTTAAGATTAGAACAAGGGTAATTCCTTTCTAGGATAATACACAGATTAAGCCTTAAAAAAATCATCTCTTCCATCATAAGAACATGTTCTGAAACTTGAAACAATAGTGTCTAATCAGGTTTAGGATGCATGTAATATATGAAGAGATAAGTTATAAAACACACCTAATATTGATGATAAACAACCTCCCAAGACACAAGCTCCAAAAGCTTCAAACAAGCTTCAAAACGTGGGCCAAAGGTTCACCTCCAGGAAGAAGAAATCCATGATTAGAAGAGGGTTCAGAAAAGGGAAAAATAGATCTTTGGCAGAACCAAAAAGAAAAGGAAAAGAAAAAGAGAAGAGATCGTCCTATCACTAGATGCCACCATGTCGAAACACAATCTAAGGCTTCTTGTGAAGAAGAGATCTTCAAGAAGAACCACCATGTATGAATCACGGCCAAGAAGGTAGGAGAAGGTGAATATTTTAGAAAAGAAAACATGATCTAGAGGAGAAGACTACTTACTAAGAGATGATTATCCAAGAATAACCACCAAAGATTAACCCTAGCATAAGATCTTCAACATGCACCAAGGATCGACCACTCAAGGACCAATCTCTAATCCTCCTTGCTCTTGAAGCTCCAAGAATGGTCTTAAGGTAGACGAAGGTATATAGAGTCAAAAAAATAGTTTGCAAGGAAAGGAAGGGATTATATATCCAAAGGAGGAGGGAAGTAGAGATATTTAAGTTGTCAACACCATAGATCACCAAGGGACACTTGTTCTTCAAAGATTAACCTTATTTCCCTTGCATGAAAATATACAAAATGTCCATGTTTATATAGAAGATGTTTCATGACCTCTAGGGTCTATTGGCCCCCTTATCACAGTCGAGACACTCTCATGCACCCCCTTATCTTTACCCAAACCCTAATCACCATAGCATGGCCGAGACACTTACTATAAAAGACAACTGTTGTGATCATCTTATCTCTAGGGTGTCTCAGTCATGACCATGCATCTGTGTCTCAGTCGTGACCCTCACCACAAGTGGTGTAATGGTCACAACCCTTAACCCGAACTTAGTCCTAATGTCAACCAAGTAACCCTAGAAAGCCTAATATCACTTGATGATGTCACATATTCAACTATGAATCAGTCAAGGTTCACCATCTCACTATCTTCTCTCTCATGATGTTAAATCACAAGAAACACTTTCTACATGTGAAATTTGCAAAGTAAACCTCTGTTGGGTAAATTGCAAGATGATCCAAAACATGTACAATATGACAAAGATAGCTAAAAAATTATTCAAATTGGATCCAATTTAGTATTCAAGCACGTCCCATGATATTAAAACATCTCAAAAGATTAAATTAAGGTTTAAGCATCTTAATACACAAAAAAATTACAATTAAGCACAAATAAATAATACCCCTAATAGGGAGTTCTCCCCTGAAATTCTACATAAAAAAAGTTGGATACTTTTTCTGCATCTCGTCTTCAAGCTCCCATGTAGCTTCTTTAACACCATGATGATGCCACAAAACTTTGATTAATACAATATCCTTCTTCTTCAACTTCTTGATCCTTCTATCCAGGATCAGAACATGACTTTCCACATAAGATATGTCATTATCTAGCTCCACCTCAATACGTTGAAGTGTGAACCCCATATCAGGGTGACACTTCCTCAACATAGAGATATGAAACACATGATGTAATTTGTGCAACTCAGGTGGCAACTCTAACTTATAGACCACCTTCCCAACACGTGCAACCACAGGATAAGGTCCCATATATCTGGGAGATAGATTACCCTTTTCCCCAAATCTAAGAACACCTTTCCACAGAGAGATTTTGAGATACACCATATCTACCACTTGGAACTCTAAAGGTCTACAATGATTATCAGCATAAGACTTATGTCTATTAGAGTTGACTTCAATTGTTGTTGAATGACTTTGATATTTTATGTTTTTTGATGTACTAGCTCAGGACCCAAAAGTTGATATTTTCCCATATCATACTAACACATAGGGGATCTACAATGCCTTCCATACAACGCTTCATACGGTGCCATGTCAATGCTTCTCTGGTAGATGTTATTGTAAGAAATCTCTATCAAGCTAAGGTGTATATCCCAACTGCCCCAGGTTTGTATACTTAATTGGATCACAAGTCTTCAACACAAGCCATCTTCATTTCATATCTACCAAAATATACTACACATTATGTTCAAAGGCTATCAAGCCACCACTTGATACATATTCAACATGTTTAATTGTACAAGCCATTTCTATACATTTATGGCACAAAGCCAAAATCTACATGTTGATAAACAAAATACAAAATCTCCTCAAGGACCCGAGAGTATAGGGATGACACATAGGACTTTACTAAGAAACTACACCAGTAGCTTGTCCAACCTTCAAATAGCTACTGATCTCCTTTTTGCTTAGCTCCAGTACCACAACCTCGACCTCCTCATCCACGACCACCTAAAAAGTTATGGAACCCATGGGGTGAGACCAAAACATCCTAGTGAGAGTTATAACTCTTCACCAACATCTATTGTAGGCATAATACTATAAAGACCAGTAAATAAAGCATGACATTCTATTTGAATAGGTCAAGTAATTACAACTAAGCAGTAGAAGATTTTATACTATTACAAGGAATATGAAGAACATGCATGAGTGTTATAAACAAACAATACAAGAAATAAGGCATGGGTTCATCCAATGTGATATTTGACCCTAAGCAAATATACTACACGACTGTTAAACCATTTTTTTTTATTATAATGCCCTGAGGATTTGAGGTGTACCACTCAAATCCAACTGAGCATTACAAAGTCGAAATTTGTACCATACAAGATCAATGGAAGATCCAGACTCCATGATCATCACCAACACTACTTGATTAGTTCAAGTCTGCAATGCAGTGACACATTAGTCAAATAGCTAAAGACAACAACTTGTAGTCACAACTACAGTCCTGTAGAGATAGCAACTCATAGTCAAGCTATGGCCCTGTAAAACAACTAGTCTACCTTGGTACATGGCACAACACTAGAGAACAAGCTCATACATGACTGTTCTATAACTAACATTATACAAACGTTTAAATCAATTTAAGGATAGAGGGAGATGTCTCCACTTGCACCCCACATATTCAATAAAATACGCTCGGAGTTTTCCTATAGGAGTTACTTATTTCACCATCTAACTAGATATTGATGCTATGGATGTATCTATGGTACATGACAACTACATGATTAGGCATTCCAATTAAGTATCTTTTAATGCATCAATCAAGTTATAACATATAAACCCTAAATATATTCTACAAATCTAAGGTAAGATGCAACTTTAGAAGATATGACACGTATTAAGTGAGAACTTGTCTCATCACCATATGACACTTTTAATACTGTCATTCACTTTTGTCATCAATAATACCACATTACCATAGGGTTTCACCTCAAACTGTGTTTAAAGTAGTTGTTGGGTCATTAGGCTTATTCATAATCCTGTATGATTGATAACACAATGTATCTCAACAATGTTCATAATCTACACCCTATGTTATATAAGGTTCACCCCAGAGATGACATAGTCATGTCATATATTTCCCCTACATGATTAGGTTTACATAATCAAGAGAGAGAAAATACTATTATGGAATACAATTCATGACATAAAATGAGCACATAAGTCACAAGAACTCATTAGGGTTTGGGTTCGTACTTAGAAAAATTAGATTACATAATTTCATTCAACCTATACACCCTAATATCATCTTTAAGCACATATTTGGAGAGTACTAGAATGAAGCACCATTATTAACATTTTATCATTTATAATTACATCACATTATGTGAGTCATTACATTATGTATTACTCTTGTATACAGTTATATGTATCATCCTTACTCACTCACTCACACAACATAGTGTAACAATCTGCAACATATGCAGTAGGTGACACTACCTGCAACACGTGTAGGGTCTGCATCATGACGCACAACACATGCAGGGTATCCCTTGCATGCAATGCGTGCAAGCAACTTTGACACATGTTTACTCACCCATCGCATGAACAATGCATCACCTGCCTGCGTCACATGTAGTGCATGTCAGGCCAGCGTCGCACACCTTGTTCACTCACACGCGACACACTCGGCTTACCTCGACCCATGATGCATGTTGCATGCCTCAACTGTGACACACTCCAGTACAACATCATGACCGTGTAGATCCAAGAGAGTGTCGCGACCACCACTATGCAACGTCACGTTCCAAACATCTAACCTACTATTATCTTAGACTTATATATAAGTATTTTGACCCAAACACAAATAGGTCTAGTACTTCTACCCAGACCAAATCAAAGTTATCATCTACTTGATTATCCGTCATAGTTCCATGATAACCAACTAGGTAATATGTGCAACAACGCTGCAAATAACACCTCAATCAGCAACACAACTTTAGTCAACCAATTGTAAGGATCATAAGCTAAGTAGATTAATTCTATAAACAAAAACAAGAACAATGATTCAAGATTAGAACAAGGGTAATTCCTTTCTAGGATAATACACAGATTAAACCTTAAACAAAATCATTTCTTCCATCATAAGAACATGTTTCTAAAACAAAATAGCAGTGTCTAATCATGTTTAGGATGCATGTAATAGATAAAGAGATAAGTTCTAAAACTCACCTGATATTGATGATAAACAACTTCCCAAGACTTAAGCTCCAAAAGCTTCAACCAAGCTTCAAAACTTTGGCCAAAGTTTCACCTCCAAGAAGAAGAAATACATGGTTAGAAGAGGGTTTAGAAAAGGGAAAAATAGATCTTTGGTCGAACCAAAAAGAAAAGGAAAAGAAAAAGAGAAGAGATAGTCCTCTCACTAGATGCCACCACGTCAAAACACAACTAAGTTTTCTTGTGAAGAAGAGATCTTCAAGAAGAACTGCCATGGATGACCCACAGACAAGAAGGTAGGAAAAGGTGGAGATTTCAAAAATAAAAACATGATCTAGAGGAGAAGACTACTTACTAAGAGACGATTCTCCAAGAATCACCACCAAAGATTAACCCTAACACAAGATCTTCAACATGCACCAATGATCGACCACTTAAGGACCAAGCTCTGATCCTCCTTGATCCTGAAGCTCCAAGAATGATCTCAAGGTAGACAAAGGTATATAGAGTAAAAAAGATTATCTTACAAGGAAAAGAAGGTATTATATATCTAAAGGAGGAGGGAAGTAGAGATCTTTGAGTTGTCAACACCATAGATCACCAACATACACTTGTTCTTCAAAGGACTAACCTTATTTCCCTTGAATGAAAATATACAAAATGTCCATGTTTATCTAGCAGATGTGTCACAACCTGTAGAGTTGGTTGGCCCCCTTGTCACAGTCAAGACACTCTTATGCACCCCCTCATCTTGACCCAAACCCTAATCACCATAGCATGGTTGTGATACTTACTCTAAAAGGCAACTGTTAAGGCCATCCTATCTCTAGGGTGTCTCAGTCACGACCATGCATCCTAGCATGTGTCTCGGTAATGACCCTCACCAGAAGTGGTGTAATTTTCACAACCCATAACCCTAACTTAGTCACCATGTCAACCAAGTAACCCTAGAAACCCTAATATCACTTGATGATGTCACATATACAACTATGATTCAATCAAGGTGCCCCATCTCACCATCTTCTCTCTCATGATGTTAAATCATAAGAAACACTTTCTACATGTGAAATTTGCAAAGCAACCCTCTCTTGGGTAAATTGCAAAATGATCCAAAACATGTACAATATCACAAAGATAGATCAAACATTATTCAAATTGGATCCAATTTAGTATTTAAGCATGTCCTATGATATTAAAACATCTCAAAAGATTAAATTAAGGTTTAAGCATCTTAATACACAAAGAAATTACAATTAACCACAAATCTAGGTGAGGGGTCTTATACTATCAAACCTCCATCAACTGGTCATAGCTAGGGTGAGGGTCAGAACCCTAGTTCAAAACCCTCATCAAACCAACCTTAAAAGCATATAGATAATACTAAATTATTCACAATTAACATTCTAATAGATAATTTACACCCAATGTCCAATGTGGTCCTCATTTGTGGTGAAGTAGCATATTAGTCCAAAAATGTACATGCATTTAAAAAATCTAGGCAAAAAGAGTGCAATTCAAGGCAACTTAGAGTTATCTCTTAATCAATATATTTGAAGGATTTATCAAGATTTAATATAAAGTCCAAGGCAAGTTTATATATGTGTATAAAACTCAAGTAGTCCCTTAGATTATGCTTAATTTAAGTCCACAACTTGTAGGGAAACTTGAAATTAGGGCAAATAAAGTGCAAATTTCTTAAAATTATTCATTTCACTTAATCAATTGATTTCAGAACTAAATTAAGCATACAATTAAGATATTTAGGAAATATTATAGAGTTTAGGGTAAACTACGCTCAAGGTCTCAAATCCATGAACCCCCACCAACCTAGGGGATAAATATACAGTCACAGGAAACTACATGAATATTGTTACACTTGATATTTAGGTCAATTACATGTATTTCATAAATCAACTAAGATGCAAACAAGTATAAAGATGTATTATGTCCTAATTCAATTACAAACAATATTGAACATATGAAATGTATATATATATATGTATATATATATATATATATATATATATATATATATATATATATATATATATACACACACACACACACACCAAGGTACCCAATTATTGTGCAATTTCCATCTTTCGCCACCACAAGGCCTGATTCATGAACTTAGGGAACTTCAAGACCCAACTCACCATCCTCGGCCATAATAAGTTTCAAATCACTAAATTAGGAAACCTCAATCCAAACCTTACCATTTTTAGCCATAACAAGGTCAAAACTACCATATTAGGTGACATCAACCCCAATTTTACTACCTCAACCACAATAAGGTCCAAATCATCATTAAAGATCATGTCAATGCTAAATCCACATACAAAGTCTACTAACATGTGAAACTTTGTATTTACCCTCATATGTCCAGATGAATTTTGAAAAAATATGAGAAATTTACCCTTAATACAAGAGAATTCACAAAATGGCCATTTTAAAGCAAAAATGAGCTACTTCTATAGTTTATTTCCAAGGAAAAGAAAATATAGAAGAATTATAGTTAGTAAATCATCCTAATTTACTCATAAAAACACATTCTAATAGTATATGGTCACATTTTCTATCCCATCAACATGGTATCAAAAACCCTAAAAGAGCATTATTAGGAACAGAAAGCATGCATCCCAAAAAACTAAGCCTTTATCAAATTAGAGGCATGCTATTATAATTACGTATCACCATTATAATATTTTGCAAGGAATTCTAATTCATATTAATACTCTATTATAATGTAGTAGTTCATAAAAGGTCTATCTTTCAATATGTTTAGCAATATTAGGACATCTTTCATTTATTTAACCCATAAATGCAAGTCTAACTAAGGAAAAAGTAAGCAACCCACCTTAATCATGTGAATAAATCCATCCTATTCTATATCTTCGATGGATCATGCTCTAAAAACAATAATTATCCCATCAAATACTTCATCTAAGCTCCATCCATCTAGTATAGCCTCACCTATGTCAGGTGATTGGGCTAAATGAAGCAAGAACCACCATCGAAGAACATGGTGCTCATCATTGGAAGAAGAAGAGGTGGAAATTATCATAAAAGAGTTCATGGAAGGAGTATCTTACGTAGTTGTGGGTGGAAAATAAGCTACCAAGCTTTGGAAGTAACTATGGAAGCTTAATCGAGAACATGCATGGACATGCAAGCATGTGCAAGCTTTAAATTACATCCAAGCCAAGTTATCGACCTCCAAGAGGAAAATACTAATGCTCTTGGTGTCCCTACACGTTATAGAAGGTATCTAGTATGCCAAATGAGGTAAGAGGATTTATGGGAGTGGGTTATATATAGGTAATAGGGGGAAAAGTCTAAAACACCCCCACTTCAAATGAGATATCAAGGGGAAAACTAGGAAAAGGTATCGTGGCTAACATCCATTCATATTTTAAAGGAACCATATCAAGGGACTCCTATCTCACTAGCATATTGAGGGTCAATTCCCCAAGAGATATCAAATCTCAACTCTTAACATATTTAAATCCAAAGAGTAAGCTATCAATTTACCAAAAACAACCCTATTCAGGTGCACCCTTCATCAACCCATTAAACCTCCTCTGCTACAGCCACATTTTAAGGTAACATGACCCCCATTGAGGTACCTTCAATATATATAAATAAATGTAACCCTTGAAAGACAATCTATCCAGGCATTGTAGGCCAATCCAATGTGATACAAGGAGGTTATAAAAATCCACTATCTAGCCATAGCTAGGTGTGTGGGCTCTGATCTCCAAACCATGACATAAACACGATTAAAACTTAGCGGAAGCGAATCGGTAATCAGCGGAAGACAAAAATCACGGGAAATTAAAACTTTTCGAGATAAGAACTTGTATCCATAAAAACTCCTTTCATAAAGAGAGGTAACTGTTTACATCTCAGGATAATTACTTCTTGAGTAATTATATACATCAAGATACAAAATCTCAAGATCACATAACACAAGACTCCAAGACCTGAGAGTACAGAGGACATATAGGACTAACTCTAACTACACCACATGGCAGGACAAATCTCCACCTGAGATTACTGCTGCCCCTGGTGCTGCTGCTGAGACTGGTCACCTGTAGGCTGGTTCCTTCGTCTCCGACGTCCACCTAAAAAGTTGAAGCCTACGGGGTGAGACAATTATACAAAATTGTCCCCGCGAGAGTTATAACTCTTCGCCAGAAGCTTTATTATAACATCAAAGATTATTTTAAACAGTAAAGCCTTCAAAGCATTCTATAACAGTTGTAGATATAACAAGATCTCTACAAATTAGGAGATATGGAGAATATCAACATTATTGCAATGTAACATCAATCAACTAACTTGGAGTCATCTCTAACAAGTTATACTACATGGTTGATTATGTTTTACAAACAACATTATGCCCTGTGGAGATGAGGCTTACCACTCATACTCCAACTGATCGCTGAGAAGCCGCATCAGTATCATACATAGGTCATTAAGAGAGCCGGATTCTCATGACCTTCACCTTCCTCAGTCAGTAAGAGGATCACTTGTAGGACATCTCGTGTCTCTACTACTATAGCTTACCAGGGTAAACTGGTCCTTCGCTATTCTAGAGTCACAGTGGCGTTCTGTACTCTCTTCGTCATCAGGAGGTTTCATATTTACCTACCACTGATACGGATATCTGTGCTTTCTTCGTCATCAGGAGGTTTCATGTTTACCTACCACTGATACGGTATGGAACTATAGTGAAGGATGGATGGATTCCACATCTACATCACTTTCCTACACTAGGATGTAAGGTTCTACACATCCATGTACCCCACATACTCAAAAGTATGTGCTCCAGGAGTTCCCTAAGGAAAACCTGTTTCTCCATCACTTAATTTCTGACAATGATGGATCTATGATCAGGGCTCTACATTATACTTGATTAGTTAGGTGCATTCAGTATTCTTTAACAACATACATTGTTCTTCAAACAATAACAGTAGCATAACAGCTATAAAAGAAGAATACTAAATGTAACAGGCCTAACTCATATCAATCATCATTTCTCATTATCCTCATCACAAGTCATCTCTAAGGCATGACCTTGATGGTATTTATGGCTCTCATAGCTCAGTATCAGCATAGGATGCCACTGGCAAGGCATCAGATTACTTTACTTATTCATAAGGCTAACAACATGCCTTTGATGAATATAACATCAACATCCATACCTGGATATGATTACCTTCATATCGGAACCTGCATGGTTAATACATCTGATAAAGGTAATACAATAATAAGGAATGTACTTCCTACTCTTGTCATAAGAGTTAAATCTCTAATTCAAATCAAATAGAGTTTAATACTCAAAAGCATGCCATTACCCTTGAATTAGGGTTTACTATTCACATTACATATCATCACCCTTGAATTAGGGTTTACTATTCACATCAAGGTGAACTAAACTCATAACATCATCATGTATGAGTAACATCTTCATTGATGCTCTTAGATTGGTTAAAGGTTCATCATTTATCATAATTAGGGTTTCTATGACCTCACACAGGTGGATCATACCCTAATTATACTCACTCATGTGCATTAGAGATACTTTACTCGAGTTTCCACTTAAAAAGGGTACTTTCTCTTTCTAGAAGTACTTTATCTCTCTAGAAGTACTTTCTCTCTCATCATAATGTTAGGTGATGTCAACATTACTCTAAAACAGGTTGGATTGAGGCATCATAGGCTAACATAGCCAAAAACATCATCATTATGTGATTAGAGTTACTTTCTCTCTCTAGGTTACTTTCTCTCTCTAGGTTACTTTCTCTCTCTAGAGTACTCTCTTTTTCATCATACTAATGGTTGATGGTAACATTACCCTAGATCAAGTTGGATAGAGTCATTATGACTAAAAACTTTATTCTCATGTAATTAGGGTTTGAATTGAGCAAGGTATAACTCAATTGACCTTTCAGGGGTATTTTGGTAATTCACCCCATTGATCATCATCATGGTCAAAAACCTTAGTCAATAACCCCTTACTATCCTAGATTATCATTAGGATTTGATTTGGGCAACATTGAACCATTTACATCATCAAATGATTGAAATCAGGTCAACCTTGAATCATATTGGTTGATTTCAATCATTAATCATTAATTGAATTGAGATCGGTTGAAAGTGTTGACCGTTTGCCCACTTTGACCCTCCAAGACCGCGAGCCTCTTTCTAGCTCCAAGACCGTGAGCCCCCTTAGGCTTTAAGACCGTGAGCCTCTTCAAGGGATTCAAGACCGCGAAACCTCCCATTGGTCCAAGTTAAAGTTGAGACCGCGAAGACCAATTTGAGTTGAGACCGCGAGGGTCGTGAAGACCGTTTGCCCTTCTTTGACCTCAGGACCGCGAGGCCATTCACGGTCTTGAGACCACGAGCCTCCTCTCGGTCTTGAGACCGTGAGCCCCCTCACGGTCTTGAGACCGCGAGCCCTCTCACGGTCTTGAGACCGCGAGGCTCACATGGTCTCAGCCCTTGGTCCTTCAACAAGGCTCAAAGATGCAACCGATAAAGTCAACCCATGTTGAAGCCCTCAAATGGTCAAAGCTATGTTGACCACTTATGGATTTAGTCAATTAAGATTATGCTTGATCACTTGGTCATTCAATTGACCCATAATGGTTAACCAATTATGGTTGAAATTGATTCAATTAGGGTCTATCAATGTTCACCCATCAACACTCAACAATGTGACTCAACACAAGGTTGAACCTTTCAATTGAGCTCCAATTGGGCCCAAACTTAGCCCAAACGGTCTTGAGGTCATGTGGGTGGACCCCACATGGTATTGAGACCGTTTGCCCAAGATTTCATCAAAATCTAAGGTGATTTGATAGGGGTTGAACCATGATTGAGTCACAAAACAGAATTTTGATTAAATTAATAACTTATTTGCAATTGGGTCCTCAATTGGTCAAAATACTCAACCCTAGACCTTCAAACGGTCTTGGGTGATTGTCCTCTCGGTCTTGAGACCGTTTGGATGAGTTCCAAACGGTCTTGAGACCGTTTGCCCATCCAAAACTTTGGATTCTAGTGCAAATTCATCAAGGTCTGACCCATTGAGTTGATGATCATGTCAATATTTAATTGCAATGTAATTTGGTGTAATTGTACCTTCAATTGGTCAACAAATCTTGACCCCAGACCTCCAAACGGTCTTGGTTGATTGCCCTCACGGTCTTGAGACCGTTTGGTGACCCCCAAACGGTCTTGAGACCGTTTAGGTCAATCAACCCTAAAAACCCTAATTAGGTCACCATAATTTCAGTACTGATTTTATCTAGGGTTAGCCCTAGTATTCACCCTTCAACTCTTAGCCCGTTTGGAATTAGACCATCAAACTTGGTGAGTTGTTAATTAACATAATTTTGAACAGTAATCTCATACGGTCAACGCTTAGTCAACGACCTTACACGGTCTTGAGACCGTTTGCCCAAAAAGGCAATTCCAGACCGTTTGAAAATCAGCAATTAATTCATTTAAAGTTGTGACTTAAAAAGGTCATATCTCCCGATTCCTGTGGAGTTAGTCTCCCAAATTTTGAGGGTAATTAGCCTATATAATTAGGAACAGGTTTCGTATACGGTCCAAGCTCGGTCAACGGGGCCAAACGGTCTTGAGACCGTTTTCCCTGTCGCGGTCTCGAGACCGTTTGCTCACCTCGCGGTCTTGAGTCCCAGAGAGCAAACTGTTAGGACCGTTTAAGGAAAAGAAAAGCGGTGGGTTTTCCTTGGAAATCACGCCATCATCTTCTAGCTCAAGAACAGTACAGATATCCCACGGGTTTGCTTGCAAAATAGCAGGGAAAAGTAGGGAAATACTAAGAACTATCATTAAAACGCATACAAAGATGCACATAGTAAAGCATGGGTTTAGAGTTATAAAACCCGCCTAAAGCTTGCTTCTTGAGCTCCAAGCTTTCAAGATCCAAGCTCTAATGGCGTCCATGAGTTCCCACAGGTTGGCCAAGGTGAAAATTCCAAGGAAGGATGAAAAGAGACGGCTAGAAAGGTAGGGTTTCAAGAGTTAGCCATGAAGATGACCTTGAATTTGAGTTCTAACCATGGAATTAGGCAAGACGAGGGGTTTAGACCTACCTTGCACCCCTTGGTCGTCCTCCTTAGCTCCAAGGCAGTCCTTGGTCGTCTTTGGTGAAATGAAACAGTAAGGGAACGAAGGGTGAGTTCCCTTGCAACTAAGGGAAGGAGAGCTTATATACATGGGGTAGGATTTTCAACATTAGTTCATAAGTTGTCCATAATTCCAACTAGGTCCCTCCTTCTTTACTTGATCGTCCCTTCCTCTTTCTTCTAAGGACAAACCTTCTCTTAAGGTCTAGAAAAGAAGGCAAGGAAGAACAATCTAATAATAAAGTTCATACTTAAAGGGATATTGCACATATACCCTGATTATTCAATCACAAAGCCTATTTCTTAACTTGATAACTCAATTGAGGTGAATTCCTCATCATTTCTTCTCTAAATAATGGCTAGAGTCTAAAAGATACTTTAGATGACATTCTTTACAAATTGCATCCCATCATTTGGGTAAATTGCATTTTACCCCAGATTAGGGTTTCAAGCCCTGGGATTGCTTCCACAGCTGCACCTTGGTGCTCTAGCTTGGGAAATCCCTCAAACTTTGCCAAAGAGATTCTCATGATGTCTCAACATCAGAGGAACATCTCATCATGTGCAAATTGCAAGCTAACCCTTTCAACTGGGTAAATTGCACATAGGTCCCTGTATATCAAAACAATGCTACAACTTTAAATAAAAAGGAGCAAATACTGAAATATACGTTTCTGAGAAACTTAATTACATGCTCAGAGTTAATCACAAAGATTTAATTACATATTTAGGCAAAACACCTAGGGTTGACTCATAACCCAGGTCAGGGATGTTACAAGGTGAGGGTTGGAACCATAGATAAAAACCTTAACCAAACCAAGTTCAAAAGCATCAAAACTAAATTAAATTGATAATTATTATGAATGAGAAAATGGAAGTATATATTTTACACTCAATTTGCAATCAGGTCCTCAATTAAGGTGAATTTATATATTTATCCAAAAACGTACATGTATCTATAAAGTCAAGGCAAACATAGTACAATTTAAGGTAAATTAGAGATATCTATTAATCAATTGATTTCAAGATGTAATAAAATTTGAATATGAAGGAGAACACACATTAATATATTTTTCACACAATTCGGAACTAGGTCCTCATATTATAGTGGATTTATATACATGTTTAGATATTTTCACATAACTTGAAACTAAGTCCTCATATTATGGTGGATTTATAATTAAGTCCACAACTTCCAGGAAAACTTGAAATCAGTCAAAAAAATTACAAATATATTCAAATTAGAGAATTAACTTAATCAATCATTTCAAAACTTAATTAATAATTCAATTGAGGTAGTCAAGCATGACTATAGGGAATTTAGTGTTAATCTAGAGTTTGTGTCTCACATTAAAAATGCAATTGTCTTCCTAAATGTAGTTTTGGCTATCAGTTGGGATGTAAGAGGAGATCAGATTATATAAAAAGATCAATTGGGTTGACTTCCAAAAGGAGTTTGAGAGGTACTTACCATTTTTTTACCTGTAGGAGAACATGATCAAATTTGAGAACTTGCAACATAGAATAATGTATGTGGATAAGTATAATGAACAATTCAAGGATATTGTATAGTTTTGTTCTCAATTGGATCCTATAAATGATGAGAGGATCTAGCAACTTGAGGAGTGTTGAATGTAGAGTTGTAGAAGTTGATGTCCATAATGGAGACTTAAGTACAGAATTTGTGGAATATGTGAGTTGGATTTAGAGGGAATATGTAGCAATTTCCGTTTGTGGCCCCTTTTTGTTTTTCCCATTGGTTCAAGATAATAAAGAGTCATCAATTTTGGGACGACCACCACTAATTCCCAATGTCTAGATCTGAGTAAGAATAAAACAAACATTAAAATAAAGAAATTTAGTCATTATTAAAATATATATTGAATAATAAAACTTACTGGACATTAAAAGGAATTAGAATAATTTCCTTTCCCACACTAGCAAAATATTTGAATGTAGTAGAGAAGTAATCATTTACATCCTCAATATGTGTTTCCACCTGACTAGTGACCAAAGGAACTAAGAATCTAACATTCTTTATATCAAAGTTTATGGCTTTGACATATAAGTGGCTGTAAAACATTTGTAATCAATTCATATATAGAAATCAGTTAAAAATGTGTATTGGAATTTTCTATATTGATAGATCCTTACCTTATCCATACTTCTAATATCGAACTATTTATCCAATCATACCAGAACAACTCTATAATATATTCAAGAAAAATATAATTCTCAATGTCCCTCTCAGTTGCATCTTCTTTTAAATTGACCAACATATGTGATCCTAAATGTTGGTTGCCTAAGTATCGACACAAACATTTACATTTACTTCCCAACTCATCGAATATGGATTCTGGAATGAAAGATGGCTTGGGCATAGGAGGAAGATTAGTAGGATTCTGAATTTTTGGTTTATAAACCTGTTAATTGAATTACATACTGATATCACATGGGTTCATATATGTAGTCAAATAGGAAAAACATGATAGAATTCAGGTATACCTTATCATTGATAACCAAGTGTATAGACCACCCCACCATAGCACCCTCTTCTTCTTCAACTATACTATATTCAAGATTATGTATGGGTAGTGGTTTGTCCCCCATCCCGTTAAACACAAGATGGATGGACACACGACAAATGTCATCAGTAATTGGTTGGCAATGCAATGTACCACCAAGGTTGTATACCTTGCCCTCTACTACAATATTATATTCTAGAACCTCCACTACAAGTTTGCAGTTCATACCAACCTAGAATTGAAACCAGATACCTACTACAACAATATATATATATGTATATATATGTATATATGTATATGTATATATATATATATATATATATATATCATACTAATTACACAATATATAAAACAAACAAACTATAGATTGTTGTGGTGGGTCATTGGGAGTGCTCCCACGACCTTCTACAACTAGATCATGGGCTTGTACCTCATCATCTGAGAGACAGACAATAGGTATAGGTTGACTAAGCTGAAATGAAAACATTATTTCTTTGACTTTCTATGCTACTAATGCTTCAACTTCCTCTTGTATACGACCTCCTGTATGACCTCTTCTAGATTGCTTTTGTGAAGAGACAAAATAAGACTTGAATCCTATGCCAGCTCCTAATGTCCTAACACAGCCATGATGCTCATTCGTACTAAGAACAACTGTTAGTTCATCCATGTGGCCAATTGGGATGAAATTTCCTTCCTTCCTTTTCTCATGGAGATCAATCTATTCATAGTTAATAAAAATATTAAATCACAATCAATTAGATATAAATAAATCAAAGTTTGTGAGAGTTTTTTTTATTAGTAAGTGTGCTACTTCTCTATATTGCAAAATGAGAATATGTACAAGTGGGGGGGAGGGTAGGTAAAGCAATACCCCAATAAAATAGAAGACCTATCTATACATAAGGCTTCTCTAATCATTTATTACCCTATTCCAAACCTCATTTGCATTTGGATTGGCATTATAAAAAAAAATTTGGTTTCAGCTTAACCAAATATGGTAAAATAGGGTAAGGACTAGCAGCTTACTATTATCTCACCTGAATTGTAGAAGTTTGTGAGAGTTACTCTTTACTTACCATCTTTTGAGCCACCTCCCTAGTTGAAGGGTTGGGAATTTCACCTGCTCGATTTTTTATAGCATTAATCCACAACAAGTGTTGGGGTGGACGCTCAACTTGAGTTGCACTAGACTGTTCTCCAGAAGAGAGTTGCTTCTCTAGTAGTTGGTGATGGAAGGCATAACCATCGGGCCCCAAGTGATGGTCATGCACAATTTTGGCCCGCCTTTTCTTTTGGGCCTCGTGAATAGCCTGATCATTTCAAATGAGGTATTGTAATTTAGATCAAACATATATATATATATATATATATTAATTGTATAAAAATATTCATTAAATATATCACAATATTTATTACCTGAAACTCATCTGACTTCCTAGATGCAACAAATCTTTCCCACACCTTAGGATCTATAAAAGTATATTGATCAGTTGCTTTCTTCTTTTGATTAGTATTATTTATATAATCCTTTTTGAGATAGGTCTTAAAATCCCTCCATCGTACACCACAATGTTGTAGCACTTTTTTCTTGTGATCTTTTTCAATTAGATGAAAAACACCCTATACATACAAAAGCAATAATGTTATTTCAACCTAATATGCCAAGCAACCTAAATTAGAAAAAAAACAAAAAACTTAGTAAACTAATATGCCAAGCAACCTAAATTAGAAAAAAAAAACAAAAAACTTAGTAAAATAATATCACTTCAACTCACAGATATATCTTTCCATAGGAGGTCTTTTAAGGAAATATCAACATCATGCCAAATTTCTATATCTATTGCCACCTTACTACGCACCATCGCCCCAACGTAATGCTGAAAAGCACTAGCATGGTCCCTAATAGGTGCCCTTGTGACATCAAACTGTATTGGCAATTTCCCCCCTTTGGCCCTGAGCTCCTACAGCCTACGCATCAATGTGGGACCTCTACATTTCTTAGCATCACCAGTACCAGAAGAATCACCACTACCATCATCATGGTGCTCATGCTCATCTTCACTTGCCATTTTAGGACCTATCTATAGGTAGTTTCCTATGTTCCTCAGTAAATCTGATAAATTCATTAAGACCTTTGACAAACTCTGGACTACAACGGTTCTTGATAGACATCCAACTTTTATCCATTTTCTAAATCACATTAAAATTAATTATAAAGATGAGAATTTCATATTGACACTATAAGTTGTAGGTTTTTATTGATAGGAATTTAATTACTTTTATACTAAAGTATACCACCTATCTGATTTTTGAAAATTTATCTCACTAGTAACTATATAATGTATGTTTAGTTTTCAAGAAAATTTCAATAGCATTTCCCCTAAGTTCTCCAAGTACATCAATGTAAATGGCAAATAACCATCCACATATGTACCCAGAGAACAAATGAGGAAATCCTACTAAAATTTTCTTCAAAACTAAACATACAAATACACTTACATCCTAAATGAGATTAAATATCCAAAAACATACCCAGACTGGTGACTATCCAAAATTTACTCCTAATGAGGGAATTTTGAACGAGTTTCTAAGTTAATATATAAATGTATTATTTCTATATTTCTACATTAAGTTAAACATCATGCATCGACGATCTCGTCTATAAACCCTAAAGTGTCAATATGGCACTACACAATGTCTACCCTCATAATTATAGAATATATACAATGATTACATATGTGATTGCTAATAAAATGTTGATATGAAAGAATTCATGTTTATATTATTGGTTGGGTTACTAGTCAAATAAAATGGAATAACAATGTAACTGACCTGAGACACCGAGATGAAAATGAGAGTAGACCATGGGCAGTGGAAGCCGCACAGGTGGCAAAGAGAAATAGGATGATTTCCAAGCACCGGAGCTACTGCGAGCAAGAGGATGACTATCTTGAATGATATGGGCAAACCAAGAGTACTTCCATAAATAAACATTCATTATATGTACTGAATTGAAAATCAATTAGGTGTTCTTGACAAATATAAACTGAAGGGCATGCCAAAGAGTTGTCTTGAATAGAGCAATAATCTTATCACAAAAAGTAGAGCTTATGAGAACTAGGTGAGATGGAGCAGTGAAGTTTTTCGATCCAAATTCCTAGATATCTTCCTGCTATAATCATTCGATCACATAATGCACTTCGTCAACCAAATTAGAAGTCCAACAACAACAACTACTACTACTACATCTACAACTATGGCCCGATCAATCCTCTTCGTCACTGTCTTGGCTCATCATGTGGGAGAAGAGAAGAAAATGAGAGACGTACAAGTGTTCGTGGTTGCTCATCATGTGGGAGATATTTTTGTATTACTGGATGAAGATGAGAATAAGGCATAATGAAGCTCACTGGAACCCACTGGAGTAGAATCTCTACCTCGGCATCCCAACTTTCCGTGGTCAACCCATCCCTCTTCGACCTTGCCGAGCAGGGGTTCAGTGGCTCCCGGCCCCGTGGCGACAGTCACACAACAATTTTAGGGCAAAGTAGAGGTATTTCCTATGCGACCTTCGGGGAGGCAGTGACGTCTCAGAGTCGAAAAATAGAGTATGGGCGCGGCAGTGGGGGATCCTCAGACACGAAGATAGGAGAATGGGCACGGAAGCAGGGTCCTCAGGAAGGACGATAGGAGAATGGGCATCTTTGCTTTGGTCTCTAGCTTCTTCTCACCTGACCAAGTGAGAAACATAAACACTACTGCTAATAATGGAGCCCGACATCTACGATCGGTTATTCGAAAAAAAACCGACCCAACAGGGACCGCCAGTGCCCACACAAATCTATAAGGATGATTCTTTTATAAAAATCGACTCTACATGTAACAACCTACAAAGTCAGTTAAAAGGAAAAATTTGAATCAATAGAGATCGGTGCCGGCACAAACACTACAAGGACAATTATATATACAAAAACCGACCCTATAGTCGACTACCAGTAAGGTCGGGTAATTGGGGAAAACTGACCCAAGAGGTCATGCGTCGCCCAACCAACCATAAGGTCAGTTACCTGGGGAGAACCGACCCAAGAAGTCTCGTGAAATTGAACCTACTAGGTCAGTTGTTTTGAAAAAACCGACCCAATACAGGTAAGCGATGCCCATTTTTTTGTAGAATGCTGGGTTGGTTATTTGAAACAAACCGACCCTATAGCTCGACATGTTATGGAGTTGCAAAGGCAAAATGAAGCCAATTTTTGTCGTGGGAAACCTATTAGGTCAGGTTTTTGATAAAACTGATGCTATGTTTATGTGTGTGAGTGAAATTTTGATTTTGCGGGTCTTTTGTAGCATCGATTCTCTTTAGTATAACTAACCTTGTACCTCAACCGATAACCATATTTTTTCCTAATGACTTATTGCTTCAATTTTTTTAATAGAAATTGATGCAATAGCTTATTAGGTTGGTTTTGTATTAAAAGTGATGCTTTCGGAAATGAAATTATTGGTCAAAAATGTAGCAGTGATGGAAGACCGTGCAAAATAAAAAATGACAACCATAATGCATTATTCTATTTTGAGAATTGTTAGTGTTACTTGTGTGGGTAGTTTCACTATGCAACGATGTTCTACTTCATATTGAAATTGGAAGTGACACAAAAGATATAGGGTTCATGGAAGTATCAACAAGGTGGATCTATGAGTGGTAAGGATTCACTATTAGGTTCATCAGGAGTAGAAGTCATTAGTTAAGGTCAGGGATTCCTACATACAACTTCTCAAGTCTATCTTTGATTTATCCAAAAGGAGATGTATCCCCATATGTTGTAATATGTTAAATGTGATTTTTCATTATGAATTGACTGATAAGTCTTTAATATTGATTTTAGTTGAATTGAGTTCGGTGCACTCATTTGTCACTAGAAGGGTGATATCACCAAGTAGATTATCTATTAGCAGTATGCTTGATAGGTTTATAGAAGATACTCTGTTGGTGGGATCCTATATATTGGGGTTAGTTTGTCCATCTTGTGTGTTGAAGTGAACTTTTAGAATTTTAGATAGTCAATTGGATACATGAACTATATATTTGAGAATTTGAATGCCTTTTAAGTATATACATTTATGTTTATGATGACATCATGCTTCATGTGTTACCTAGATATATGCCACTTTGGAGAAATTGATTGAAGGGACACTCATTGGAGTTTGCACCTCGATTTTGGAAAGAATGTACTTAAGAATATTATGAATCTATGTTTGAAGCTTCATGTTCATATGAGGTTGTTGATGAATGATATATATAATTTAAGATTGAGCAATTAAAAGTTGGATATTTAATTGAGGGGTATAGCCTTAGATGCATTAATCAAGGCCAATATTTTGATATATCATGCAACTAGTTGGTTCGAGTGGCATGCGAGTCCCTTTTGTAGTGTTTGATCCAGTTTCTTCATGTGACTCAGATTTTAGGAAGTTAAGTGCCATGGATAGGATGGTGTAGTGATGAATATTATCCCTTGGATGTAATTGCATGGATGAGGCTATCTTCTTCACAGAAGTTGAGGTGAACATGCACCATCTTGCAATTGATCTCCATTTCTGATCGTGGTCTGCAGAAGAGAGAGCAGTGAACGATTTTCTTTGACTTGGCGAAGACCATAATGTAGAACTCACATTCAGGGCATGTTGAAGACATGAAAAGGAGAACAAGACCCCCACACAATGGTCTTCATGTCGCCAGCCGATGTAGGGTTCTTTGTGGAAGATCCTTTCCTTTTCTCCACTACAATATACTTTGGTAGTAGCAAGATCCTTAAGTCATGAAGAGGAATCACCCAAAGCAAACCTCCATGCCGCAAACACATAGGAGCAGCAGACAAAGGTAGTGGCGCCTTTTGGAGTTTGATTAGAGGTCTGACCAGCCATCAACTTCTCACCCGAGCATGGGGTCTTGGCAGCACTTGAGACGGGAGTAAGGAGACGCACACAAACAAGAGAGATCGAAACATCACTCAACATTTGGTAGATAGACCATGATACAGGGATTAGAAGGCAATAGTTTCCTCTCTGTTCTTCTAGCCATGAAGGGTCTAGGCAGGAGTGATGCTCATGGATGGCAATATGTCAACCAAGAGGCCTCAAGCCTCCTTGCGCCGATCAGAACGGGTGAGGAGGAGGTGATGTGACTTTCTCCCTCACCAGAGTGAGACCCCTGGCTGACCTCTCACTGGAATTCCAGTGCATTGGTGATGCTAATCGAGGTAGGTTCCTTGTTGGAGCTAGACCTTCTCACCGACGACAGTGCGGTGGAAGAATAGAGGTTCTCATGCAAGCGTTGGATAAAATGTGAACATGGAGCAGATAGACCTAAATTGGATCAATCTATGAACTAGACCGCCCGACCCAGCTAGAGAAAGTCTTCCAGCTCAACATGGGCACAAGAGGCATGAGCCGCTCCCTACAGGGGACTCGTGGCGACAATCGATTGACCACTAAATGTAATTACCCTAGTAATGTACATATCTTCAATAAATCATAGAAAATAGCTTGATGATAAAAAAATACAAATAATATATCAAAATTCTCAGAAAATTGAGTAGAACAAAATGGAACCATCATATCAAATTTTTATGCTTAAATCATAGTGATATCATGCAAGATGTACTGTACTTATTTCATGGATAATAAATAGCAAACGATGTCCTAAAAATTATGAGAGCATGTTCCTAATCCTATATCATATTTATAATCCATAGAAAGTCACTGATTATAATGTTCATGCATGAAATCATTTAATATGCGTCATGCATCTATTTAGGGCTAATAACCCTAATTAATGTGCAATAATTATAAATAATCTCACAAAATTTTGAAAATTATAGTATGAGCTCATATCAGTAACTTGAAGTTAATAAATAGATCTGAGATCAAATCCATGCATATAATACTGTTACATGTTAAATTGTCCTAATATAATGATAAAACCCTAACATAATCAATACATGTAACCTAGGGTTAATATGTGCACACACATATATATATTTATCAAATAATCAGATTATGTATCGTAATCCAGAATATAGAATCAGTAACCTAATTCCAAGAAGATAAGACAAGTAATAATGATGGGAATATCATATCACTAAGTGAAACCCTAATGAATCATAACTACAGTTAAGATAATGAGAACCTGATGGTGATATAAAATCTTGTCTTGATCATGGTTTGACCTGGGATACATAGTTTTTTTTGGTGAACTGATGGAGTTTTGCAACACCACTAAAAATCCTAGAGATGATGAATCCCTAGGTTTAGCCTTGCTAGTACTATGGTAAGAACTCCACCCACGTGTGCTAAGACACGCGGAAGTCTTATCGTAGTATAGTTAAGGGTCGAATCCTCGGGACAACGGTCTTGATGAAATCAAGATGGAAAATGTTTTTAGTCGTACTTAACTACTTAACAGTTGATGTTTAGATCGAAAGTTTGATTTGGTTTTAAACTAAGTGCGAGGTAAGTAAAGCAAGAAAGTAGAGATTAAGGTTGTAAACAATGATTAAAAGCCACTAGGATGTTATCGGGTTTCACACCACTACACATGGATCAAGACATGCAACATAATAAAACAACATGCAAAGAGAGTCAAAACAGTTAGTATCTTGTAGTCCTAGCTTCCTTTCGGATAACTAGCTACGAGAAGTGTGGAGTATTGCAACGCCAGCCATACCATAATGAATGGTCACATGCTTTGCATTACTCCTTCATGAAATGTGTTCCTTGACCTTACCAAGATTGCACTTCCATACGTCAACTGATTCCATTTCATAGTATGAAAGTGCAATGATGGGGGTGAGTTTACTCCACTCATGAAAGCACTCCTAGATACCAAAACAGACATATGGTGACTACATACATCTAAGACCAACATTCAATCGATATTCTGATCTAAGGGTATAAACATAGACAATTCATACCAAAAGATAATAAGTAACACAAGTTGATGATCGGGCAACTAGCATTCATTAAACAATTGATGTTGAACTGAAAAGAAGAGTATCTCTATTACCAATTGTTGAATTACATTGCATGAAATGAAAACATGGGTAGCGGGGCTACTCCCCGCACCCTAGTGAATGAAACTACTCGCTCATGTCAAGGACAAAGAAGGAGGCGAGAAGAGAGAGAAAGAACGTCATCTCCACGGAGGAGGGAAAGTTGAACCCTTGGTGAAGAGAGCAACGATCTTCGCACTTCGTGGTTGACTTAATGAAGGATCTTCTCTTCCCACCTTCTTTGCTGTTGAGAGGAGAGAGAAGATAGCTTGGTGATGGAACACGGATCTCAAACTGGCAGCCTTGGGGCAGTGGATGGAAGACAAAAGTGCTCTGGAGCTAGAGAGGCAACCTCTGGACGTCTGAGATTCGATCCCTTTGAAGTGACCCTTGAGGTCCTATTTATAGGCTCAAGTTGAGCCCAAACGGTCTAGAGACCGTTTGGCCTCTCGCGGTCTTGGGACCGTGAGACCTTCTCGCGGTCTTGGGACCACGAGGCCTTATCGCAGTCTTGGGACCGTGAGGTCTTCTCGCGGTCTTGGGACCGCGAGGCCTTCTCGCGATCTTGGGACCGTGAGGCCTTCTCGCGGTCTTGGGATCGTGAGGCCTTCTCGCGGTCTTGGGACCGTGAGGCCTTCTCGCGGTCTTGGGACCGTGAGGCCTTCTCGTGATCTTGGGACCGTGAGGCCTTCTCGCGGTCTTGGGACCGTGAGGTCTCCTCGCGGTCTTGGGACCGTGAGGCCTCCTCGCGGTCTTGGGACCGTGAGGTCTCCTCGCGGTCTTGGGACCGTGGGGTCTTCTCGCGGTCTTGGGACCGTGAGGTCTTCTCGCGGTCTTGGGACCGTGAGGGGTCTTTGTAATTTTTTTTGTGTTTTCTGAAATGAAAAAATAAGAAAAGTTAGTTTATTGGTGTATCTGCAATAAAGTAAAAAAGTTTAATGATTCTATCTAGTTTATCTAAGAAAGAGTATGGAAAATTAAAGATAACTAATAAAATAATGTCACAAAATGGGAGGTTATCACCCCCCCTAACTTAGAGTCTAGCTTGTCCTCAAGTTAGATAGAGCTAAGGCATGTAATGGCGAGGCGATTTTATTTAATTAGGGTTTCCATACTCTTGCTTCAATTCTAGGTCAGAGATCTACCGAGGTCTTATCAGGGCTTCTGCTTACACTAACTCTTTCGAGTATCAAAAGTTGCATGGATCTCAGGTTCCTTTTATATTGTGAATCTCACATTGGGACCACCTTTCTTTTTATGCGCATGTCATCGACTCTAATCATTTTTATACTTCTTTAGAGAAACCTACTGGTAGCTAGAGTGGGTATGAGGGCTGGCTTAAAAGGCTTATTGTGTAGCTCCCCCTTCAAGTGGGGAAGGGCTTGTCTATGCTTTTTAGAGACTCACTACCGGGCACGACACATCTGCCTTCATGAGGGCAGCTGAATGTATCGGCCGGGTGAGCTCTTTTATCAACCTTTTCATATATTAGGAAACCTTAGGATCTCTTTACCGGGCACGACACATCTGCCTTCGTGAGGGCAGCTATATGTACCGGCCGGGTGAGATCTTTTTTGGCTCTTCATATAGGTCCTTATGCGTGGCACAACTCTCATGCTTTTTTATTCAACACTCTGGATTTTATTTGAAACTCGCTGGCTTAGGAAGTGGGTTTTGTGGTTTTTGATTGGGCGGCCACGCCTCTTTATTGAAAGAAGAAAACCGTTCTTAGGGTTCCTGACATGCACTTATTTTTAATTGGTGGTCCACTCGTGAGATTTCTTGATTTTGGATTTCCCTGATTTCCCTCTTGACTTTGAGAGTTTTTGGTTCGCTTTGGCCCTGAAGTTGACCTGTGAAGAGTCTGAGATAGAATTGAAGTAAAAGCATAGAAACCAATAGTAATGTAATTTGTAAATTCACCATTTCATGCATGTATGCTAATCTTGTTATTTGTTTTTGAGGACTACTTTATCTCTAATTTAGCTAAGGGTGATTCTTTCCATGATGAAAGTTATACTTGAGAGTTATTTTATTGAAAAAGAAAAAAAATTACTATAAAAAGTCTAAATATGGATAGAAAGTTTGAAAAATGATAAGCGGGAAAAATAGAAAGGTTGAAGCAGAATGATACCTCGCCCTTGTCCAGTGCACTCCCCCCTAACTTATCACGCACTCTCTCCACAGAGTGTCAAAGTGATAGGTTGAGAAATGCATGGACAAGGGCATTTAGGCGTCGGTTAATCCTTTATTTACCCCATGTGTTCTGAGTAAGTTGGCGGCAAACTTTCCCCGTAGCGCGTGGTAATCCACCTCTGTCATGTCCTCTACCAGCTTGTGAAGGGCCAGGATTGTATACATCCAGTAGAGGACGTGGAAGCCGCAGTCATTTGATTCTCTGATTTGCTGGGGGCACCTGTGGCAGAAGGCTGGTGATTTGAAGTGATCTCTGTCATATGCCCGCGTGTGCTGACCCAAAAGATCGTGTAATTTGTCAGCACACTCCTTTGCCACCTCCTCCGTTGGTGTCTTTGGAGTTGTAGTGTATGCTTTCCATTTTGGATCATACTGGCTGTCGGAACTGTTGTAGATTATTGTTGTTCCTTCATGAAGATTGGTTGCCAGTAACATCCAGTGCTCTTGATGAAGGAAAGGTAACATGATGAACTTCGGAGTTGTATGTTGGAGATAAGAGATGGTTGACTCCTTTGTTCCGAAGTTCTTCAGCCCGAGAAGATCATCCTTCATGTAAGCTGACACCATATAGACCGTGTTGTGATTCTGTGCAAGCAAGTATTGATAGGCAGCCATTACACTTACAGACATGGAACCCTTGAACTGTAAGGTCTCACAGAGGGCATCTGCCATAACCAATATATCCCCGTCAATATACACCATCTCATCTTTTTCGGCATATAGCCGTGACATTATTAGTCGGAGCTCGTTATCTGAAAGAGTTTTGCAAGCTTCCGGATCGAAATCGGGAAATGAAGGTTCAATGGCAGGTTGGGGTACCATATGTGATGAAGATGTCTTGATGGCTACCCCTGATATCAGATCAATGTCACCTTTATCTGGAGCCAGATCGAAGATGGAAGGATTCCATTGGCTTTGCTTGGTGACATTGGATGGGTGTTTTTCTTTTGTCAACGCCGCTAGGGTTTGTCGGAAAGGTCTCCTCTGCGGACGTTGAATAGATGAAAAGAGATAACGAGGGACGTCGTCTGCCTCCATGGTAGGGTCGTTGAAGAACCTTATGTCGTAGATAAGCTCCATGGCGTAACGTCCTCGCAGGGAGTGGAAATTGTCATTAACGAGTTCAGCGAAAGGGACCTACTGGTTTAGCGCTAGGATGTGCCTTATGACGTAAAAAGCACTGTCCCAGGAACCTTCAGCGTCTTGGACTTGTGGGTTAATTATTTTGAACCAGGGGGAGCTCCAGTCCTGGCGGAGAGAAGGGCACGCGGCCCATATGAGTTTTAGCAGCTGGAAAGGGATGCATCTCGCCTCCCCGGCTTCAATTCCAACAAAATTGATTATCCCGGCCTTTAAGTCACTGGCACAGAAATTGTACACTTTGGCGTCGCGGGCGATGGTGTCCACAATCATGAGCAACCAGTGTTTACAAACTTGGAAAGGCACGGTTATGTATCTCGCTTTTCTTGCGATCCCCCTGTGCAACCTTGTAATGGATTTGTGCTGGAACTCTTTGTACAATAAGCACAATCCCAGTGTGGGTGAGGCATTGAGAATCGGTTGCTGACGCCAAGAGCTTTTGTAGATCTCAATAGAGTTGGAAAGGAGAGTACGAAACATTGCCATCTTCACCGGCGACTGGGGTCGAAGTAAGGAACGGAAGTCTTCACGCGTCAGATTGCGTTTGGTCTTCATGTTTTGATATATGACATCCCCCCCTGCTTTGGCATCATCTACTATAGTGTTGAGGATGAAGATATCTTGTGCGTCTAAGGTAGAGATGGCCGCCGTATCTAAATCATGCATTTTATTAGGTAGAGGTGGCGGCGGAGGTAGCTCTTGTGGTGCGGGGGAAGAAGTTTGTTCTATGCTGTCCATGTACTGCTGCAGATCATAATCTTTATCAGAATCAGAAGGAGTGTCTAAATCGTCATCAGTGTCTAGGCATACTCTTTCTGATTCTTCAACTTCAGGCGCAGACGGTTCAAGTGCAGAGATTTGCTGGGCTGCTGTGGCTGGTGTAGTGTTGCTGGTTCCCTGAATGCATTTTTCGAACTCAACAAAAGCCACTTCTTTGGCAGCCTCCCCCAGAGATCCCGTAGAAAAGTTTAGAAATTGATCCCCGAAGTATATGTTGACATTCTCTGTATGAGTAGGGGATTTGTGATCTTTATCACCAGTTTGGTGATCTTGCTGTTGTTTTGGTTCTGCTCCTTGGCTAGGGCCTGCCCCAGCATCATCTGGCTTGTCGGAGTCATCAGCTGAGGAGGAACTATTGTTTGAGTCAGCGGAGGAGTCAGAATCTTCCCCGTCATCAGCATCATCTTCATCGTCATTAGTTGTCTTCTTTTGTGCTTTCTTCTTGCACAGACGATGGATGGATTGGAGTTCATCATATTCCACTTGCACGTGCTCGTGTGTTTCGAGCAGTGCTTCGTGGGTTTCTTTTAGATCAGAATAACGTTGTTCGGCCGAGAGGAGTCGTGCTGTGAGATCGGTTACTTGAGCTCTTAGCTGAATAAGCTCATTATTTGACGACTCCTCCTGGAGATTATGTAGTTGCGTGAGGGTGGTGGTGATGTCGTCCAGGCGCGTGCTGAAAGCTTGCTGTTGCTGCTTCATCTCGCGGAGGGTTTCTGGCAGAGGTAGAGTCTGTGTAGAAATCCTATCGACTTGCTTTGCCAACACTTCATGCTGGCATTTTACTCCATGGATCAACTCAGGCAAGTTGTTGCAGTGGCCGTCGATGTGGTCGACTTGCTTGGCCACTGAATCTTGACGTTGTTGGATTCCTTGGAGGATGCCTGGCATGGCGCGGTTCTGATCGCCAATCTGGGCAACCTGTTGTGTTAGACCCTGCACACATGAAAAAATAGAATTTAAAATGTTAGATGGGTCGGTGAGGAGGTTTCGGATGGTGTCAAATTGATGTCCGAATTCTGCACCGATGTTAGTATAAGGGACCCCAGTAAATGAAGAGTGAGGCGGCTGGGGTCGGGGTGGAATGGTAGTGTCATGCGGAAAAGACACTGTTGATGGACCCGCAAATTGCGTGGTGACTGTAGATGGGGTCACCAGCGATGTCGGGGTGGTGGTGGGTGGAAAAAGTGGTGGCATTCCCGGAGAGAGAAATGGATCCGGGAATGTTGATGGAAAGTCGGTGGATGTGAAGGAGGAGAATTCGGGAATTGTGGTGGAGAATGGGGTGGCCGAAGTGAAGAAGGGTGGGGGTGGTGGTGGGGTGGTAGAGGAAGGTGGTGTGGAGGATGATTGAAGGGTGGTTGATGGTGGTGGGGTGGTAGATATTGGGGTGGTGGAAGGTGGAGAGGTGGTGGCGAGCTCAACATTTAGACTCATTATAAAAGAGTCTAGTGATGAGGATGTAATATGTTCTTCTGGGAGGGGGGGTTCAGGTTCGGGGTTAGGCTTTGATGTAGGTGTCCCCGACAGCTCATGTGCTTTTACGAGCCTTCTGGAAGGTCGTTTGACTAGAAGTTTAGCTGCCGGGGCAGTTATACTGAGTTCTGCCTGCCCTGCCTTTGCTTTCTTTTCTTTGGCCTTGACTGAGGCTATGATTTTGGTGATCTCGCCCTCGGTGAATAGGAGCTTGTCCTTGTCATAGTCAGCAAGCTCTGGAAGTGGGAGCAGGGTTCTAGTAGATTTTGTGGGGCAGAACACGTAGTGCAGCCTTCCATCCTTATCTTTTAAGATATGGGAGTTCTTTAGTGTCTGTTCGTTGGTAAGGATGTCGCCCTTGATTGGGTTGCATTTGGGTAGAAGTCTATCCATCTTAAGATATTTGATGATAGATGTGATATGACCTCCCATGCAAATTTCTTTTCCGAGGGCAAAGGCTGATAGCTTGAGCAGCATATGTCGTCCAATGTTAATGGGCATTCCTTTTAGGACTAACCAGAGGACAAAAAGGTCGGATATAAGAACATTTCCTCCTTCGGGTCTGGGGAAGAGTGCGCCGATGATGATTTTGTGGAGCGTGCGCACTAGGCCAGAATGAATGTTGGAGGCCTTGCTTGTCCTTGCATCGAAGGTTGGTAACCCCGTTAGTGATTTCCAGAAGGTATGTTTGTTGAACCCGGGGTGTTCTGTTCCAGCTGCCTTAGCTTTCTTCAGCTGGTCTTGATTGTCAACAAAGATTTCATTCAGAAGATTTTCGGTGATGACCACCTCGTTGTTAAAGATTCTGGTGGTTATTCTGCGGTCACCACCGTCCCTTTCTCTATGCATGATGTCCACCACTTCTTTGTTGAAGTAGGTGAAGAATTCTGTTGTGGGCTCAGTGTAGGAAATTTCAAATACAAAGCAGAGCCGGGAAAGGTTTGAATTGTCAAGAAGAGTGAGGATTCTATGGTAGATCCCCATCTTCATAAGTATGCTGGGGCAGACATACTTGGTTGGTTTAAGGAGTTGGCTGATGGAGGTGATGTTATGGAGATGAAGGTTTTCGGGTGGTGGTGCTGTGGTGGTGATGGGAGGAAAAATAGGAACAGTTATTGTGGCAGGGGTGGTAGTGGTGGTGGTGGATGGTGGGATGTACCCTTCCAGGATTTGTTCCCTTACAGAGGCGGGGTGAACCTGCTTCCTGGCTCTCTTCTTAGGTGCTGGCTCAGCTGTGGATTCTTGAGCCATTCTCTTCCCCTTAGATTTTGTAGTGGGTGATTCTTTCTCAGGGGAGGGCTGGTATTCTGAGGCCTCCTCGGATGAAATCTCTTCTACTTCCTCTTCAGAAGATTCTTCATCTAAGCAGCAGTTGATTCGCTTTATGTCTTTCATGACTTCAATCAGGTTCACTTGTGCTGGGACCTGTCCAGTCTTTTTGTACTGGTCAACTATGTTTTGGAGATTTGTTCATTCAGCTAGTAATTTCTCCTTTGTCCAGAAAGGAGCATCTGTTGATCATTGTTTCACAGGTGAAGTCATTCTGAAATGATTGACAATAAAACAAAAGTTAGAAATCGTAAATTTTGGAATTATAACGAAGTAAAATTATTTTGAGTTTGAGTTTTAGTAGTTTGATTGAGTTCAAACGGTCCTGAGACTGTTTGGTCTCAAACGGTCTTGAGACCGTTTGGGCTCACACGGTCTTGAGACCGCGAGGATCCAAACGGCCTTGAGACCGTGAGGATCCAAACGGTCTTGAGACCGCGAGGATCCAAACGGTCTTGAGACCGCGAGGATCCAAACGGTCTTGAGACCACGAGGATCCAAACGGTCTTGAGACCGCAAGGGAGACGAACCGCGCGGGGCCTCACGGTCTGGAGACCGCGAGGGAGACGAACTGTGCGGGGCCGCGAGGGAGACGAACCGCATGGTCGTTCGTCGACAGAGAACCAAGAAAACGACGACGGCGAAAAGGGCAGAGAGGAGTTCGAACGCGAGCTATTGTTTAATGAATCGCCGGGTTGTCAACCTATCGGTGCGGTCAGCGAATCGGCGAAGAGCCTAGGTGTGGTGGGCGTTACAGCAGGGGCGCACGAGTGACGACAAGCCGGAGATGACAGCGGAGAAGCCGAGTCGTCGGCGAAGAACTTGAAACGGAAGCGGCGTCAGAGAGCGCGGAGATGGAGCTCGAAGATGAATGAAACAACGAAGCTTGGAAGTTCGGGGTTCAAGAAGAGAGAAACGTTGGTGGGGAGGGTATATTTATAGGTTTTAGGTGGGGTCGGCCTTCCAAACGGTCTTGAGACCGCGAGGAATCCTCACGGTCTGGGGACCGCGAGGAACCTCACGGTCTTGAGACCGTGAGGGCCCAAACGGTCCTGAGACCGCGAGGGCCCAAACGGTCTTGAGACCGCGAGGGCCCAAACGGTCTTGAGACCGCGAGGGCCCAAACGGTCCTGAGACCGCGAGGGCCCAAACGATCTTGAGACCATTTGACCTCAAGATCATGTGGTTTTTTTTTAAATTTTTAGATTTAAAGAAAAAAAGAAAAACAAAGAAAAACAAAAGAGGTTTAAAAACAAAATAAAAGGCTAGAAAAATTAGGGAAGGTGATACTCAGGCCTTGGGTTGCCTCCCAATAAGCGCTTTGGTTTAATGTCGCTGGCTCGACAAGATTTTGCTCCGGCTATGCTGACTTTATAGGGTCATGTATCTCTATGGTTTGTCTTGATAACTTGTCTGCCGGAGTGTGGTACTTTTTTAATCTGTGACCATTTACGGTCCTCTCTCCTCCATTATCATCGATAATAATGACAGCTCCTGTTGGGTATATATGTTTGATTGTAAAAGGCCCCGACCATTTAGTACGCAATTTTCCAGGAAACATTTTTAATCTGGAGTTGAATAGGAGGACTTTGTCTCTGACGGTTATATCCTTTCTTTTTATGTGGCCATCGTGCCACATCTTAGTTTGTTCTTTGTAAATTCTTGCGTTGTGGTAGGCTGTCATTCGTAATTCTTCTAGTTCTTGGAGTTGCAGTTGTCTGAATTCACCAGCGCCTTTGAGATCGAAGTTTAGTTGCTTAATGGCCCACCAAGCCTTATGCTCTAATTCAACTGGCAAATGGCAGGACTTCCCATACACTAATCGAAACGGTGTTGTTACGATTGGTGTTTTGAAAGCTGTACGGTAAGCCCATAGAGCGTCAGATAGTTTGGTGGACCAATCGGTGCGGTGCCGATTGACAGTCTTTTCTAGGATAGCTTTAATTTGCCTATTGGAGACTTCAACCTGTCCACATGTCTGTGGATGATACGGTGTAGAAACTTTGTGGTTGACTTCGTATTTTCTTAATAAGGCTTCAAAGCTCCGTTCCAAGAAATGTGATCCGCCGTCAGATATTATCGTTCTTGGGACGCCAAATCTGGGGAATATTATCTCTTTAAACATCTTGATTACCGGTTTTGAATCACAAGAGATGGTCGGTAGAGCTTCTACCCATTTTGACACATAATCCGCAACAACTAAGATGTACATGTATCCGTAGGATGAGGGGAAAGGGCCCATGTAATCAATTCCCCATACATCGAAGAGTTCGATTTCTTGCCATATGTTCAATGGCATTTCATTTCTTCTGGTAATTCCCCCAGATAGTTGGCACTTGTCGCATGATCGCACGTATTCATGTGCGTCTTTTGCGATGGTAGGCCAATAAAAGCCAGATTGCAGGACTTTAAGAGCTATCTTTTTAGAACTCATGTGGCCCCCAGCGGGGCCTGAGTGACAGTGCTCAATAACCGAATTGATTTCCGTCTCTGGAATGCATCTACGAAAGAGTCCATCTGCGCATAAGCGAAAAAGATAGGGCTCGTCCCAGAAATATTGCTTAGAGTCGTGAATGAACTTCTTTTTGTCGTGATAGGATGCAGATGGGTGAATGATTCCTGTTGCCAAATAATTAACAATGTCGGCATACCAGGGGAATCCATTAGCGACTTTCATTAGTTGGTCGTCCGGGAGGGAGTCTCAGATAGGTACTTTGTCTTCATCCTCAACTCTAATACGGCTGAGATGGTCAGCGACGACGTTTTCCACCCCGCTTTTGTCTTTGATTTCCAAATCGAATTCTTGAAGCATTAATACCCAGTGGATAAGTCTAGGTTTTGCATCTTGCTTCTGAATTAGATACCGTATAGCGGAGTGGTCAGTGTAGACGATGACTTTAGCTCCAATCAAGTATGAGTGGAATTTCTCGAACGCGTAGATGACAGCTAAGAATTCCTTTTCTGTAGTGGTGTAATTTTTCTGTGCTTCATCCAGCGTTTTAGATGCGTAGTATATAACATAGGGTTTCTTGTCGATTCTTTGCCCTAATACGGCCCCTATGGCATAATCGCTCGCGTCGCACATGATTTCGAATGGTTGTGACCAATCTGGAGCTCTTAGAATGGGTGCGGAAATCAAGGCATTTTTCAGAGTTGTGAAGCTTTGCAAACATTCTTGGTTAAAGTTAAATTTCATGTCCATGGTCAGCAGTTGTGTCATGGGTTTTGCTATTTTTGAGAAGTCTTTGATAAATCTTCTGTAAAACCCAGCATGACCTAAGAAAGCACGTACCCCTTTTACATCTTTTGGTGGCATCAATTTCGAGATGACGTCAATTTTTGCTTGATCCACCTCGATCCCTCTGTCGCTCACTCTGTGTCCGAGGACAACACCTTCCGTTGCCATAAAATGGCATTTTTCCCAATTTAAGATGAGGTTTGTGTCCTCGCATCTTTGTAAAACTTGAACCAGGTTGAGCAGACAGTTGTCGAAAGAGTTTCCATAAACTGAGAAATCATCCATGAATATCTCCATTATAGATTCTGTTAATCATGCAAAGATAGCAGACATGCATCTCTGAAAAGTGGCTGGCGCGTTACAAAGCCCGAATGGCATTCCTCTGAAAGCATATGTTCCAAAAGGACAGGTGAAAGTAGTTTTCTCTTGATCTTCCGGGTGTATAGGGATTTGGTAAAACCCGGAATAACCATCGAGGTAACAGAAGAATTTCTGATGAGCTAAGCGCTCGAGGACCTCATCTAGGAAGGGCAAGGGGAAATGATCTTTCCTTGTTGCTTTATTAAGTTTTCTGTAATCTATGCACATTCTCCACCCAGTTACTGTTCTAGTAGGTACCAGTTCATTCTTATCATTAAGAACAACAGTAGTCCCCCCTTTTTTAGGGACCACCTGCACGGGGCTTACCCATTGAGAATCCGAGATTGGGTAGATGATACCTGCCTTCAGGAGTTTGAGAACCTCGATGCGAACTACCTCCTTGAGATTAGGGTTCAACTTCCTTTGATGTTCCCTCAATGGTTTGAATTCTTCCACCATAGGCAATCTGTGCATGCATAAAGCTGGGTTTACACCAGTTAAGTCAGTCATTTTATAACCGATAGCTTTCTTGTGTCTCTTTAACTCATCAAGAAGTATGTTTTCTTGGTCTTCTTCTAGAGTAGAGCTGATAATCACTGGACAAAGTTTCTCGCTATCAAGGAAGACATGTTTGAGTCCTTCGGGTAAGGCCTTCAATTCAGGGGCCTTAGGTGGCTCGGTCGCTTCTATAACGGTGATAGCCTTGAGTTCTTCAAAGGTGGCTGTTGGGGCTTCTTCAGCTTTTTCTAAATATTGAAGGCATTGTTGCACTAGCTCGTTTGCCGAAAATTCTACTTCTGGGTTTGTCAAGGCACTTTCCAGCTCATTGGAGGGTTCAGACATTTCTAACTGGGACATTTGATATATAGCATCCAGGAGAAAAACTTCCTCTTGAATGCTTGGACCTTTCATGCTGTTGAGAACTCTGAACTGGAAAGCTTCCTTCCCAAGTCTCAAGATTATAGTTCCTGCTTCAACATCGATAAGTGCTCGGGCAGTAGCTAGGAAAGGTCTGCCAAAGATTATCGGGTATCTCAGGTCTTCGTGGATGTCCATAATAACGAAATCGCACGGGACATAAGAATTCTTTCCTATTCTGACAGGAATATCCTCGATAATTCCAAGAGGGGCAGTTATGGTAGAGTCGGCTAACTGAATTGTCATTGTCGTAGGTAACAAATCAGTGAAGCCTAATCTTTTACACATCGAATAGGGCATAATAGATGTACTTGCACCTAAGTCTGCCAATCCTTTCTTGCTGGAACCATTTCCAATAGAACACTGGATACCGAAGGAACCCGGATCCTTCTTTTTCTTTGGCATCTTGTTTAGCAGAATGTCTGAAGTGGTCTGAGCAAGTTTCACTGTTTCATGCTCTTCTGTCATATACTTTCTTGACAAGAGGGTTTTCAGGTATTTGGCCCAAGCGGGCACCTCGGAAAGAGCATCGAGGAAAGGAATATCAATGTATAATTTTTTCATAGCTTCTTTAAATTTTTGGAACCTAGTATCCATTTTGGTCCCTTTCAACCTGTCTGGATAAGGAATTCTGGGTGGGACCTCTGGCATTGGTTCCTTTTCCTTTTCTTTCTCAGTAGAATTTTCTGTTTCTATGCTTGAATTTCCTGTTGGAGAAAGAATGGCTACATCATCATCATCATGTATGATTCTGGTGACATCAGGCAGGACACGACCAGACCGTGTGGTGATGGCATTCAGTTGTTCTGGTCTGTTTTGGTTATGTCTCGGGTTTGCCTCTGGTTGCCTAGAAAAAGTGCCGGCTTGTGGCTTCAATTGAGCGGCAATCTGTGCCAGTTGGGATTCTACGGCCTTTTGTTGAGCTTGCTGGTTTGCAAGCATAGTCTGTTGAGATTGAAGCATTTGTCTAATCAAGGATATTTCATCAGATGATTGGGGAGGAGCACCCCTCTGTTGATACTGAGTGACTTGCTGTCCTTGTGGTTGTTGTAGAGGTGCAGTTAACTGTGGTTGTTGGGGCTGCTGCAACTGAGGTTGTTGTAGCTGCGGGTGCAGACCTGGATGGCCATATTGGTAAGAAGGGTTCCTGGGATAGTTAGATCTTTGGAAACCCTATCTATAATTCCCTTGACTGAAGTTATTCTGAAATCCTGGTGGTTGTCTATTGAAAGATCCACCTTGAGTCTGCTGTTGTGGGTTGGCGGTCCCTGCAGGATTCCTGTATTGGAAACCAGGATGGTTCCTTAGTTTATTTGGATTGTAGTACACCTGGCCATGTATTGAATGGATGGAGTTGACTTGCTCTGGCATTTGGTCCTCGGGATGCTCAATAATGGGTTCATATTGCGGCATAGGTGGTTGTAGATCCATCACGACATTGTACAACAAACCACATGATAATGTGGGATGATCAGATGCATGACAGGCTTCACAAGTTCCAGTAGCTGCTTTTACTTGTTGAACCTGAGAGCTTTTCTTCTTGTCATATTCCCCGAAAGAAGTTTCGAGGGCTTGTTGCTTGCTAGCAATAGTCTTCAGGGCCTCTGCAATGGCCTTGAGTTCCATTGATTCTTCAGCTTTGTATACTTTAAGAACTCCCTTGGGTTGGTTAGATGACCTTCCCCAATTGGATTGGTTCTCGGCCCCTAGTGTAACTATATTCCAAGCATCTTCATAGTTCTTTCTCATAAAATTTCCTCCAGATGATGAATCTAGAAATTGCTTGATATCATCACTTACTCCTCTATAGAATGTTTCTATCAGTTGATTTTGAGATATGCCATGGTGAGGACACTTTTTCAGGAGTTCTTTGAATCTTTCCCAAGCTTCAGCAAGTGTTTCTCCAGGTAGTTGGGAAAAGTGATTAATCTGTCCCCTAATCTCATAGGTTAGCGAAGGTGGAAAGAATTTCTCAAGAAACTTTTCTTCTAAAGGAGTCCAAGTAGTGATGATGGGGTGTCTATCCAAAGCGTTGTACCAGCTTAGTGCTCTTCCAGATAAGGTGAAGTGGAAAAGGTGTAACATTATTGCTTCCAAGGCGATTCCTGCTTGGGGTACAAGTCGGAAGAGTGACTTGAATCTCTTAAGGTGATCCATGCAATCGTCTCCGGGTGCTCCAGAGAAAGAGATGCCTTGCATGATCTGGATCCATTGCGTCCGGATTTCAAAGTGTGGTATGTTAATAATCGGTGGTCGGACTGGATGATCATCTTCATAATTCTTCGAGACTGCGTAGTCCCGAAGTTGCTTGTTTCTTAACGCAAGTTGAGCAGCAGCATGCTCTGCTTGGATGCGGGCTTGTTCCTCAGCTCAAATCTCAGCTTGCACCTGAGCACGAGTGTATGCAATAAGTTGTGCTCGTTGTGCTGCTATGGCGGCGTTAACTCTTTCTGCAACAAGGCGTTGCTCTTCAGGCATCTGTCTGGCTCTTTGGTGGTTAAGTCTAATCCTTCGGTGGAAACTTCTTTCTACCTCAGAGTCGTACTCTGGTTCAGGGGAGAATCCGATGCTATGCGGGGGTTGCATACACGTTTTCTACCTGAGTAGAAAGAAAATCACATGTTAGGATAATGGAAGGAAATGAATAAATCAAGAATATTTGGAGTAGTTATCAAGAAAAAGTGTAAAATCCTAATCAACCAAGAAGTTGTTAAGTTAAAACTAAAACGTTCCGTTATCCCCGGCAACGACGCCAATTTTTTGATGGAGTTTTGCAACACCACTAAAAATCCTAGAGATGATGAATCCCTAGGTTTAGCCTTGCTAGTACTATGGTAAGAACTCCACCCACGTGTGCTAAGACACACGGCAGTCTTATCGTAGTATAGTTAAGGGTCGAATCCTCGGGACAACGGTCTTGATGAAATCAAGATGGAAAACGTTTTTAGTCGTACTTAACTACTTAACAGTTGATGTTTAGATCGAAAGTTTGATTTGGTTTTAAACTAAGTGCGAGGTAAGTAAAGCAAGAAAGTAGAGATTAAGGTTGTAAACAATGATTAAAAGCCACTAGGATGTTATCGGGTTTCACACCACTACACATGGATCAAGACATGCAACATAATAAAACAACCTGCAAAGAGAGTCAAAACAGTTAGTATCTTGTAGTCCTAGCTTCCTTTCGGATAACTAGCTATGAGAAGTGTGGAGTATTGCAACGCCAGCCATACCATAATGAATGGTCACATGCTTTGCATTACTCCTTCATGAAATGTGTTCCTCGACCTTACCAAGATTGCACTTCCATACGTCAACTGATTCCATTTCATAGTATGAAAGTGCAATGATGGGGGTGAGTTTACTCCACTCATGAAAGCACTCCTAGATACCGAAACAGACATATGGTGACTACATACATCTAAGACCAACATTCAATCGATATTCTGATCTAAGGGTATAAACATAGACAATTCATACCAAAAGATAATAAGTAACACAAGTTGATGATCGGGCAACTAGCATTCATTAAACAATTGATGTTGAACTGAAAAGAAGAGTATCTCTATTACCAATTGTTGAATTAGATTGCATGAAATGAAAACATGGGTAGCGGGGCTACTCCCCACACCCTAGTGAATGAAACTACTCTCTCATGTCAAGGACAAAGAAGGAGGCGAGAAGAGAGAGAAAGAACGTCATCTCCATGGAGGAGGGAAAGTTGAACCCTTGGTGAAGAGAGCAACGATCTTTGCACTTCGTGGTTGACTTGATGAAGGATCTTCTCTTCCCACCTTCTTTGCTGTTGAGAGGAGAGAGAAGATAGCTTGGTGATGGAACACAGATCTCAAACTGGCAGCCTTGGGGCAGTGGATGGAAGACAAAAGTGCTCTGGAGCTAGAGAGGCAACCTCTAGACGTCTGAGATTCGATCCCTTTGAAGTGACCCTTGAGGTCCTATTTATAGGCTCAAGTTGAGCCCAAACGGTCTAGAGACTGTTTGGCCTCTCGCAGTCTTGGGACCGTGAGACCTTCTCGCGGTCTTGGGACCGCGAGGCCTTATCACGGTCTTGGGACCGTGAGGTCTTCTCGCGGTCTTGGGACCGCGAGGACTTCTCGCGATCTTGGGACCGTGAGGCCTTCTCGCGGTCTTGGGACCGTGAGGCCTTCTCGCGGTCTTGGGACCGTGAGGTCTTCTCGCGATCTTGGGACCGTGAGGCCTTCTCACGGTCTTGGGACCGTGAGGTCTCCTCGCGGTCTGGGCTTCTTTCTCACAAATGGAATAGGATAAAACCAACGTTCTAAACTATTTAAACCCTTTATCCAAAAAAAACTATGTAGTTGGGCCTTTAACTCTTTCATCTCGGTTGGTGCCATCCTACATGGTGCTTGATCTATAGGATATGCACCATGTACTATATTTGTCTCAAAATCAATCTCTCTAGATAGGGGAATACCTAGAAACTACTTAGGAAACACATTCTAAGTATCCAAAACAATCCAAACATCCTTTATTTTTAAACTCCTTGCCTTAGTAACTATAAATGTGATAAAAAAGTTTCACATCCTTGCCACTTCCTCTTTTCTATGGTTATATACACTAGGCACAAAGAAAGGATCTTCCTATCTCCTTGGAATGATCAAAAGTTATCACCATATCTAAACTTCACTACCTTGAACCCACAATCCAAAACCACCATATACTTCTCAAGCAACTCATCCTAGGATCACATCAAACACATGTTTATCTAGTGGAATGAATCCACTCAAATGCTATTTCAAGAGAAAAAGGGGTACAAGATGTGACATCCCAAGATTTTCTAAAATGGAATCTGATGTGTGACGTCTAAATTGAAACCCCACCTCAGTGAGAATTCCAATTTAAACACCACACACTAGGCTAAGAATAAGAAAATTAGAGGAAGTTAGAAGCAAACAACGGTAGCACATACACATGAACAATAATAAAACCATACAACACATGTTCACCATTCAACATATAATTACAACATGAATTGTTACAACATTTGATATTACATATTGAACAACAAAATTCAACATATACATGTACTTCTACTATACAACAAGATCTTAAGACAACAAGTCTACCTATACATCAGCTCGCCACTCAACTCACAGCTATCACGGTTCTTCAAAAGCACAAGTCCACAACCTAAACGAAAGTTTACATGTGGTACACATCAGCACAATATTCAAGAATATTGTACTAAGTATGCCTATGTGTCTTTTTATATACCTCTCATTACTAAGACTCGGCAATAAGATAAAACTAATACTTGGTAGTAACAACAGAAACATATAACAAAATCATTAGTGAACAAAGATGTTTATTAACAAAAGAGAACACATATTTTAGGCACAATTTCCATTATATGTAAATTTGATCAACCACGTGCACTATTCTACCAAAGAGATTTAGTTCTCACATGTACTATTCTTCCAAAGAGATTTAGTACTTTCATAAATGCACTATTCTACCAAAGAGATTTAGTGATCACATGTACTATTCTTCCAAAGAGATTTAGTACTTAAATAATGAAAAATTCTAACAAAGAGATTTAGTGCTATCATATAATGGATCAGATATCTTATGTTTCATGTGTTCACAACCATATAAGTGTGGAAAATCAAGCAAGATATCATACAAGAACAATCATTTTATCCAATACCATTTTCCAAGTATTTGCACACAAATAATACAACCATACTAAGTAGTAGGCCAAGTAAGAGGAAGGGAGTACCTTGATCAAGATATCCTAATCATCATATATCACATCTTGATGTCAACTATGTATCCCAGGTCAAACCCTGATCAAGACAAGATTATATTCACCATCAGGTTCTCATTCTCTTAACCCTAGTTATGATTCATTAGGGTTTCACTTAGTCATATGATATTCCCATCATTATTACTTGTCTTATCTACTTTGAATTAGGTTACTGACCCTATATTTCAGATTGGGATACATAATTTGATCAATTGATTATATATAATTGTGTGCACATATTAACCCTAGATTACATGTATTAATCATGTTAGAATTGTTTATCATATTAGGATAATTTAACATGTAACATTATTTATATGCATGAATATGATGTTAGAGTTATTTATTAACTTCAAATTATTGATATGAACTCATACTATAATTTTTAGAATTTTGTGAGAATATTTATAATTATTGCACATTAATTAGGGTTATTAGCCCTAATTAGCTACATGAAGCATATTACATGATTTCATGCATGAACATTATAATCACTGACTTTATATGGATTATAAATATGATATAGGATTAGGGACATGCTCTCATAATTTTAGGACATCGTTCCATGTTGTTCTATGCATTATTCTGAGAATTTTGTTATATTGTTTGTATTATTCTGATAATCAAGCTATTTTCTATGATATATTGAAGATCTATACATTACTAGGGTAATTACCATTTAGTGGCCAATTAATTGTCACCACATGTCCCCTGCAGGGCGCGGCTCATGCCTCTTGTACCCACACTGAGTTGGTGGACTTTCTCTGGCTGGGTCGGGCGGTCTGGCTCCTGGATTGATCTGGTTCAGGTCTATCTACTCCGCATTCACATTCTGTCTGACGCCTGTGTGAGAACCTCTATTCTTCCGTAGTGTTGTTGCCATTGAGAAGGGCTAGATCTGACAAGGGACCTACCTCGGTTACACTGTTGATGCACTGGAATGCCAGTGAGAGGTCATCCAGGGGTCTCGCTCCCGTGAGGGATAAAGTGGTGTCACCTTCTCCTTGCCCATTCTAACTTCTACAAGGAGGCTTGACACTTCATGGTCATCCTACTTCCATCCATGAGCATCGCTCCTGCCTTGGCCCCTTCATGGCTATAAGAACGGATAGGAAACTATTTCCTTCTGATCCATGCATTATGCTATATCTTCCAAACATTGAGTGTTGTTTCGATCTCTCTTGTTTGTGTGCATCTCCTTACTCCCATCTCAAGCGCGGCCATGACTCCATGCTCTGGTAAGAAGTTGATGGCCGGTCAAACCTTTATTCAAACTCCAAAAGGTGCCACTAGCTTCGTCTGGTGCTCCTATGTGTTAGAGGCATGGAGGTTTTCTTATGGTGATTCTACTTCATGACTCGAGGAGCTTGTCACTGCCAAAGTCTATTGTAGCAAAGAAGAGGAAAGGATCTTCCTCCAAGAACCCTACCGTAGCTGGCAACAGAGAGATCATTGTGTGGGGGTCTTTTATACTTTTCATGTCTTGAACATGCCCCAAAAGTGATTTATACATTATGGTATCGGCCAAGTCAAAGAAAATCATCCACTGCTCACTCTTCCTTAGGCGACGATCAGATGTGGGGATCAGTTGCAAGATGGTTCATGTTCACCTCAACTATTGTGAAGAAGACAGCCTCAACCATCCAATTACACCCAAGGGATGATATTCACCACTACACCAACCTATCTGTGGCACTTAACTTCCTAACATTTGAGTCACTAACTTCCTAGTGTCTGAGTCAAATCAAGAAACCAGATCAAACACTACAAAAGAGCCTCGCATGCCACTCGAACCAACTAGTTGCATGATATATCAAAATCTTTGCCTTGATTAATGCATCCAAGACTATACCCCTCAACTAAATATCCAACTTTTAATTCCTCAATCTTCAATTATAAATATCATTCATCAGCAACCTCATATGAACATGAAGCTTCAAACATAGATTCATAATATTCTAAAGTACATTCTTGCCAAAATTGAGGTGCAAACTCCAATGATTGGCCCTTCAATTAATTTCTCCAAAGTGGCATATATCTAGGTAACACATGAAGCATGGTGTCCTCATAAACATAAATCCATATACTTAAAAGGCATTCAAATTCTCAAATCCATAGTTCACATTTCTGATTGAGTATCTAAAATACTAAAAGTTCACTTCATCACAACCTACACGCCTTAAAAGAACTTTTGTCCTCAAAATTATGATAAAATCTATTCCTTCACATCATAGACATCTTAAAAGAAGATATCGTCCTCAAAATTAAGCCATTCTCATACACCAAGGAAAAACCAAAGGGTCTTTTTACTCGTGTAGGAAACCATTCTAGGTGTCACATCCCCACAAACAAGAGCTCTAGAACATATATGATCCTCTCCTATAAGGTCTATAAAACTAAGGTGAACCACCTTTCCAAAAAAGCTTGAACCATATGTTTATAAGCATAGGTTATGTCATGT